>CM062816.1:661830434-662429596 GCA_031772625.1 Pinus tabuliformis | reverse complement strand
AGGGTTTATTGAGTCAAAGAAAAATTATTATGATTCCAAAGCGGAGCGAAAGCGGGGAGCGGAAGCGAAAAGCGGAGCGGCAGCGGCAGCGGAGAGCGACATTTTCAAAAGCTCCCAGTTCGGGAGCGAATCAGGAGCGAATTTTTATATAATATATATTTTTATATATTTGATGTATATATGTCAACAAAAGCATGTAGAATGATGATTTAGATATAAAAAGCATAAAAACATAGATTGAACCATATAACATCAATCATCTAGAAGTTATAATCTTCATCAACCACGTCCACAAGTTAGTAACATACAACATATAGAGGCTCGTGATTCATCAATCTTAAAGTTTCAAGCTTTCAAAATTCAATACATACCATTTATCATCATTGATCACCAAAATTATATAAAAAATCTAACATGAAATGAAATGTTATAAAATGAAATGAAATGAAACAACTTTCAACTTTCACGAAGCATCATATTCATAATTCATTACCAATGAGTTATAATTGCAAACTTCAAACTTCAAACTTAAATTGGCATATATTATTTACAAAAAATATCATAATAAATATGAAAGAGTCAACAGTTATAAAAACTACTAGAAACTAGAGAAGACAAGTAAATCTATTATCTATTGGTAATGCTTGGACCTCTTACCGCCATGAGAAATGTCTAATTTTTTAGTCTTGTTGGAAAATCAGGATCTTTGTCATTAATATCACCCTCTAAGCATTAACATCTAGAGGTATATTTGTCATTACCTCTGGATCTGTATAGGGATCTTTGTCAATAATATCACCCTCTAAGCATTAACATAAGATAGAAAAAACATAGCATGTCAAGTCAAGTTTTGTTTGAGTGATGGGTACATTTTTAGTAGGGTCATGATAGAGGAGTTCGACAACCAATGTCACTAACATCAAGGTACATAGAGGGATTGGTGCTCTTGATTAAATACGAGTTCCATACCCTAATACATGACAAAATCCAATGGAAAGATTGCAATCCCCCCAATCTTGAAATCCTGAAAAACTGATAAATTTGTTGGACTTTGAATGAAATCTAAAATTCTACTTTCTCCATATGAAATCCATTGAGGTGCAGTTAATGAGATTCTTCTTAGCATGATAACTATTTGTGAGGTGTTTCAACTTATTCTTCTTATTCAATCTTCACTTGTTATTATTAGAGTGTGTCTTCTTTAGTTCATCAAATAGCTACCAAAACAAAGAGACAAGAACATAAGATGTTTGGCTTTCTGCCAGGGCCAAAACCTCTCCCTCTTGGAGAGGAAAACCTGCACAAAATTCTTCTTATAGAGATTCCAATTGACGAGTACCAAGACCATGACCCTTGACCTATTAGGCCACTCCAAGACCAAGACACCAATCCTCTTCTTTGTTACTTATGAGATCATCTTCATTATTGTTGCTCCACCGAAGTCATGTATACTAAGATCTTGACACCTTGTTGTACCTTCACAGAGAATATTCTTGCACTTTACTTAGATCAGTGCTACTCCTTCACCATGACATCGAGGTCTATATATTGAGATATGTATATATATGTGATTGTTGCACTGAGGTCTCCATCTTTATTAGGATCATGACTGTTATCATGATCACAGTGATGTTGAGGACATGACTGTGTCTAGGATATATACTACACAGAGATTCTTCCTCTAAAATGAATGCTGAGATTATGACTATATCTTCTTTTGCACTGTGATCTTCTCCGAGACTGTAGCTCTGTTCTCCTTACACCGAGTTCTGCTGCAACTATGCCGAGATTGTATTACAATGACCCTTTCACTAGGTCGAGACTGCAGAGAGGTATGCAAGGAGATCACTGTAATTGTCACCGAGATTTCAGAGGTATGCCAAAGTTCTGTCCTCATCCGAAGTTGCAGAGGCTTATGTGAAGTTCTGTGATCTTGTGGTGACTCTAGCTGCGTATATATAGTTGTTTGTCCATGTATGCAAGCCGACATGAACCAGTGAACCGTTGTGACTTCATTTTTGAGCTGACTTGACATCTATATATGCTTTGAGGCCGACATGATTGTCTTTCACATTGTTTTGCTGGTGGACTTCTTCTTGTCTTGTCTTGGAGGATTGTGCTTGTCTTGGAGGGCTACTTCACATTTCTATAGAAATATATTTTTCTCATGCTCCAGAAGAGCTCTTTACTTATGACAATCCTAGAGACATCAAGAAGAAGTCTTTGACCTATGAATGACACTTCTTGCTCATGAAACCCATGATGCAAGGAATACAATAAATATATTTTTTACATAAGAACATAATTACAATGCCATGAAGACCAAACCTAGTTACGCTTTCTTCAACACTTCCTCTTAACTAGGGAGGTATTCATAATGGTACTTGGTCATTCTCAATCTGAAGAATTTCTCATAAGAAGAATCAGATTGGTAACCCATTTGTATAGCATCACAGTAACCAACATTGTTTCCACAACAAGGCCCTGACTGACAACTCTATCTCTCATTAGATCATAGCACAATGTTCGCGAGACCAATGATTATAGACACCTTCATCATTGTCTCTCAAGATACATACCCACCCGGGTGTTCATTGAGTATGACCTTCTAGGACTATTCTTATCTTGGGTTCCGAGCCCTCAAAGAATATCGGTCCTCTTGCCTACTCTTGTCTTGGATGCCCTACATCCTCAAAGAGCATTGGATCCCAGATGATTACCCAATCCTCCATTCTTTTTTCCAAAATGAAGACAAGAATGTTGTGTCTATCTCTCCCTCTCAACTAGGGAGGATATCATGTGTTTACATTTCTCTTCATGGCCTTCACGTAGACTTACGGCTATTAGTCCTGGTCTAGTGCATGACACATGAAATAGAAAAACACAATTGTTACTCCTTTTTAATCATGGGTGATCCAATCCAAACTCCCTCTTGATCAAGGACTTGTTAGAGCTCCCTCTTAGCTAGGGACTCTTCAGCAACTTCTTCTTCGTGGGTCCTTCAGCTGCTTGATCAACTTCTCTCCTTGATGTCATTAAATCCAGTTGAGCTTCTTCCTTATAGGGCAACAACCATCGATCACCTTCCTCCTTAGTTCGTCATGTCATTCCTTTCTTCATGGAAAGTGGCCTTCTTCATATCTGGAACCTTCATCATATAGCTACTTCTTCCTTATCATGCTTCTTCTATCCACCACATGAATGCTAGTTGTATTTGTAAGTAGCCCTGCATGAACTTATCCAGATATTATTCAAGAAATCAAAACATAATATTTAAATCAAATCATACCTTACGAGATGGCTCTTCATCATGACATCTTTCTGTAGGTATCAACATCCTGCATACATGTTGACACATCTCCCAAAGATATCATTGTCAAGGGTCTTCATATTTTTCCATCAGAGTCTTCATATCTTTCAGGGAGATTTCCTAGTCAAGTCTTCTTGGTCTTTTGGATGTTGATTGCTTTCATCAAGGTTGCATATCTCACGATCTCTTCCTTCCTCACACATTCCATTCCCAAGAGCTTTCAATCAGAGTTTCTTCATTGTAGTCAACTTCCTCATACTTCACATATTATGTTGATTTCATCTAGTGTGACTTTTATGCCTTCCTGCATCCTTTCAGAGGAGGAGATCCTGTTTCTCTTGATCATGCTTCTTAAGCTAGAAGTAATGATCCATGTTACCTGCAACCATACAACATGACATTATAAATTTAAACACAAGCATACATACCTTATTTCATCTTTAGGTCATCTAGGCTTCCTTCAGCAGCTTCCTTGATTGAAGTGTCTTCAACCCCTTGATCTGCTTCTTATGTCACCATAACATCATCTATGAATTCCACAAGTTGGAGTTCTTGATGAAACACTTGCTTCTCCTCTAGATTAGTGAACCCTTCAATGAGGATTCTATCAGAGAATCTTGAGGATCTTTATATATCCCCATCTGGAAAATGTTTCCTTTTTGACTTGATGTATGATGATCCTTGTCCTGGATGACTTCTTCCTTTCCTGCAATGTCCACTGAGATGCTCAAGAGCTATATCCTACATGTTTGTCTGCCATGGATTTTGTCCTTCATGATTCCCATGGTGATGTCACGAGCTCTTGTTTCTAATGCTTCCATGATGCCAAGATGCATCTTATTATCATTGTCATATCTTATAACAAAAGCTTATGATAGGACCCTTTTGTGAGGGATACTATCTCAATCATAGCAGAGATCTGTTACTCCCTCTTTCCTTGGCCCTTTTCTTCAGCTTCCTTCATCTATCCGGTGATATGAGCTTCCATAATCTTTCCATAATTTTAGCTATACTATTATGTCTTGTTTGAGGACCAAACTTCCCTTTCCTTTCTGCACATGATTGAGTTCTTTTGACCTTCAATACTTTTGCCATTAACTTGTCTTTCTCTATTTAGCATAGAGACCATAAGTTGTCGAAATGAGGTAACTTTCTTATCCCATGGATATTTGTTACCTTGATTGTCTGCATTATAGATCAGTGATGGTTATCTTCCTTCCTAGATCTTGTAGATGGGACCTTATGAAGATATCCTACATCCTTTGATATCCTTTACTTTCATGTAGATCAGATTTCATGTGACCTTCTTCATTGCACCTCCAGAGACTGAGTTTATCATATACATCTCTGTGATGTCTCCTTTCTTGCTACATAGGAATGAGAGGACCTTAAGAGTTTCCTCCCATGAATTTAAAGGAGACCTTTTTCCTTGGTATGTTTACTTGACTTCTCTTATCTATGAGGATTATGACAATCCTCCTTATTCTATGCAAGGAATCTTAATGACCCATCCAACCTATAGATCTCCTTGCAATCATGAAGTCATTTTACCAAATTGATTAATAAAAATACTTTCTTGAGATGTGAAGATGAAATCTTCACCTTGATCATGTTGGAAGTGGTTGAAGCAGATGTATTGATGCTTCCTTCAGATGAGATCCTTGATGTACTGATAGGAAGATTGCCTTCTTTGCCTTCGAGCTACCTTGACTTATACATCTGACAAATTATTGATATACTTGGGCTACATAAGTGGACTTATGGAACCTTGTAGTATGCAGTATTAATGATTTGAGATGACAAATCTTGTAGTATGCAGCTTTAATATGTCATTGACCAAAACTGTGGGAGGCACCAAAATTGTTGCCATGTACCAGAGTTTTGAATGCTTCATCTTTTGACTGTTGTTCTCCAAAACCCTTGTTGTTGTAGACTATTGTTTTAGACTGCTTCTTTGATCTAGGGTTTGATCAAGATGATTCTTCAATGTAGATCTTGATATCCTTCAGCTTGTTTTGATGCCCTGCTTGAAACTTGATCCTTGAATGTCTCTTTTCTGCCCTTCCTTTGACTTAGGGCAAGTGCAGTTAATGAGATGCTTCTTAGTATGATAACTATTTGTGAGGTGTTTCAACTTATTCTTCTTATTCAATCTTCACTTGTTATTATTAGAGTTTGTCTTCTTTAGTTCATCAAATAGCTACCAAAACAAAGAGACAAGAACACAAGATGTTTGGCTTTCTGCCAAAACCTCTCCCTCTTGGAGAGGAAAACCCGCACAAAATTCTTATTATAGAGATTCCAATTGACAAGTACCAAGACCATGACCCCTAACCTATTAGGCCACTCCAAGACCATGACCCAATCCTCTTCTTTGTTACTTCTAAGATCATCTTCATTACTGCTACTCCACCGAAGTCATGCATTACTGAGATCTTGACACCTTGTTGTACCTTCACCGAGAATATTGTTGCACTTTTACTGAGATCAGTGCTACTCCTTCATTGAGACCTTCACCATGACATCGAGGTCTATATACTGAGATATGTATATACATGTGACTGTTGCACCGAGGTCTTCATCTTTATTAGGATCATGATTGTTATCATGATCACAGTGATGCTGAGGACATGACTGTGTCTGGGATATATACTACACTGAGATTCTTCCTCTAACATGAATGTCGAGATTATGACTATATCTTCTTCTGCACTGTGATCTTCTCCAAGACTATAGCTATGTTCTCCTTACACCGAGGTTTGTTGCAAATATGTCAAGACTGTATTACAGTGAGCCTTTCACTAGGCCGAGACTGTAGAGAGGTATGCGAGGAGATCGTTGTAATTATCACCGAAATTTCAGAGGTATGTTGATGTTTTGTCCTCATCCAAAGTTGCAGAGGCTTATGCGAAGTTTTGTGATCCTGTGGTGACTCTAGCTGCGTATATATAGGCGTTTGTCCATGTATGCAAGCCGACATGAACCAGTGAACCGTCGTGACTTCATTTTTGAGCCGGCTTGACATTTATATATGCTTTGAGGCTGACATGATTGTCTTTCACATCGTTTTGCTAGAAGACTTCTTGTGCTTGTCTTGGAGGGCTACTTCACAATTCTATAGACTCATATATATTTTTCTCATGCTCAAGAAGAGCTCTTTAATTTAATTATGACAAATCCTAGAGACATCAAGAAGAACTTTTTGACCTATGAATGACACTTCTTGCTCATGAAACCCATAATGCAAGGAATACTATAAATATAATTTTTACATAAGAACATAATTACAATGTCATGAAGACCGAACCTAGTTACACTTTCTTCAACATGGCCAAGTTTTTGGCAAGATTCCCTCGAGGATCCTTCTAGGTAGAGGTTTTAAACACACCATAACACTGAAGAAGGGGCCAAATTTGTAATGACCACGCCTTACAAGCACCCAAAGAAGTTCAAGGATGAGATCGAAAAGTCCATCAAAGTACTTCGGGCTATGGGCCACATGAGACCAAGTTCAAGCCAATTTGCCTCATCGGTAGTTTTGGTGAAGAAGAAGGATGGCACATGGAGGATGTGCATTGACTATCGAGAACTGAACAAAAAGACCATCAAGAATAGGTGCCCTTTCCCCAAGATCAACGAACTATTGGATGAATTACATGGAGCAGTATATTTCTCAAAGATTGATCTACGGTCAGTATATATCATCGAATTCGGGTACGAAAACAAGTGCCTAAGACGGCTTTCAAGTGCCACTATGGGTATTTTGAATTCCTAGTCATGTCATTTGGACTAATGATCCAAGTGGATATTGGTGGCCACCCGCCAATTCCACGTGGACCCCCACCATTTCTTCTTTCAGTTTTTCAGTTTCTTTAATTGTAGCACAATTTACTATTTTTAGCAGTTTTTCGGGTCCTAAACATCCGGAGTCTTTTTGAGGCCCTAAACGACGTTTTTTTGGAAATCTACCGCTAGCGATTTTTTGTTTAAAATTGTCTTCTCCGTCGTAGTCCTCGAAGAGATCTTTCCAACGGGTTATCATGCACGTCAAATGGAGATAATATGACCAAGTCACGACCCCGGGAAGTTGGTTGTCCAACTCACCCCAACGGGGCCCATAAACTTTTGGTGTTACATCTCTTCGAGTTAGGGATTTGGTTGTTTAGGGTTTGCTCTTATTGTTCAATAATAAAAAGGCCCTTGAGCCTCATTGTAAGGCAGTTCAGAGCATGTAGCCACCACATCTCTTCTCAGAGATAAGCTACCATCGCCCTAGCTTATTTGTTTCCATTTCTGTTTGTAAGCATATTTCAGTATTTTACATTAATGAAATGAAGTATTATTTCCGTTGCATCTATCTGTTTATGGTTATCTCTGTAATTTGTTGCGTTCCTGTTTAAATCTGGATCAACTAACTAATGTGACAACCACCTTCCAGTCTTGTATGAACCACATCTTCAACAAGCGGCTGAGGAAATTCCTCCCGCTTTTCTTCGACGACCTCCTTATATAAACAAAACGTGGAAGGAACACTTGGGACATCTGGATGAGATTTTGAGCATTATGGAGAAGCACTCTCTATGCCAAGCCATCAAAGTGTGGATTCAAGATGACAAAGATTTAGTATTTGGGGCATATGATCAGAGCGCAAGGACTACATGTGCACCAAGAGAAGATTCAGGCAAATATTGGATTGGCCTACACCTAGGAACCTGACTGAGTTTAGGATTCTTTGGAATTTGCAGCTATTACAAGCAATTCGCCAAAGGATTCTCTCAGTTATGCGCACCACTAACAGATTTGACAAAGAAAGGGGCTTTCAAATGGACAGAAGAGTCGATTGAGAATTTAACAAGCTCAAGAAGGTGATAAGCTCATCCTCAGTATTGGCACTTCCCGACTTTAACCAACCATTTGTATTGGAGTGTGATGCATTGGGAGAAGGGATAGGAGTTGTGTTGATGTAGAAGGGACACCTGATTGCATTCGAAAGTCGGAAACTCAAGGATACAAAGAGACTCTACTCCATATACGACAAAGAAATGTTGCCCATTATGCACGCTTTGGCGAAATTCAAGCAAATAATTGGTACGGAGCAGATTCATGGTCAAAACAGAGCACAACAACTTACATCACTTCTTGGAGCAAAAGGGCCTAAATGAAAGAGAAAACAAGTGGGTAAGTAAGATCCAAGCCTATGATTTTGACATCAAGTACGTAAAAGGAAAAAAGTGTTGTGGTCAATACACTTTCCAAGAAACTAACAATATGTTCACTCCTGGAGATCACAGGAGATTGGAAGGTTCATCGATTGGTGGTATACTCTAAAAACAAGTTTGCTTGTACACTGATGGATGACCTCGTCTAAGATGACAGGTACAAAATAGTCAATGACATTATTTTCTATAAAGACGTGACATATTTGGTCCCTAAATCCACACTCAAGGAGAAAATCTTGAAGGCTACACATGACACACCATTAAAGCAGGAAATCAAGGTTTTTTCAAAACTTACTAATAAGTCAGGGAAAGGTTTTCACTATAGGGACTTATGGATGATGTGTTGAGACATGTCAAGGAGTGTGTAACTTGTTAGCAAAAAAAGGCCGAGCACACGCATCGTGCAAACCTACTCCAACTGTTGTTGACTCTGGGAAAAAAATGGGAGAGAATCTCAATGGATTTCATCAAGGGTCTACCCAAGGTAAAATGCAAGGATTGCATCTACGCAGTGGTTGACATATTAACCAAATTTGCGCATTTCTTCTCAATTCCAGCTGATTATAAGGCCATGCAAGTAGTAGAATTGATCTTCAAGGAGGTGTTCAAACTCCATAGACTACCTAAAAATATAGTTAGTGATCAAGATGGCAAATTTATGAGTGCATTCTCGCAAGAGCTCTTTAGGCTAGTGGGAAGGGAATTGACCCCTAGTACTAGCTATCACCCTCAGACAGATGGCCAGACGAAGATTATGAATAAATGGATTGAGGGGTACTTGCGTAACTATGTGACAGGACAGCAAAAGGCATGGATCAAGTGATTGCATTTTGGGGAGCACTCTTCTAACACCATTTATCACTTGTCTATTGGGATGACCCTGTTCAAGGTGTTGTATGGGTATCACGCCCCATATTTTATCGATTTGGCCTTCAGGGATAGCAAGGCCCCAAAAGCTAAAGATTGGATATAGGAGAGCCAGGACATTCTTAGGGTACTCAAGGAGAAATTGCAAACTGCCTAGAACCAACAAAAGATGTATGCGGACCGGCACAAAACAGAATGCATTTTGAGATAGGGGGCCTTGTTTTCTTGAGGTTACAACCATATAGATAATCTACACTCAAGAAGAGTGGTGCAGAAAAACTGAAGCCAAGTTTTTATGTGTTGAGAAATGTAACTAGTTTTGGTCTTCGTATTGTTGTACTCATTTCAATATGTATCCTATATAACAAACAAGAAAAGAAAAGAAAAGTTATTATTATTAAAAGCATGGGTTTCATGCTCATTATTGATGGTCTTCTACGTAAAAGCATGTTCTTCATGCTTCTAGGGTTTCCGGGAAAAATATATTTATAAAAAGAATTACTTTTTAGTCTAGAAAGTCTTGGAAGCTCCTAAAGTACAAAGCGGTCTTGGGATCATCAAGTCGTCCTAAAGGAGGGAATTCGACCCCTTGAGAAGGCTATAAAAGGAAACAGTTTGACCTCATTTGGGCACACTCACTCACAAGTTCAATATCACAAGAAAGAGTTCGATCTGTAGTTGGGAAGAAAGAAAAAGAAGAGTGAAAGTCAAGGAGAAGTTAGAAGGACGAAATTTCTTGTTTTTGGGCTTTATCTCTCTCGCATGTGCAAAATTCTAGGGTTTTTGAGCTGTAGGAAGAGGCTGAAGTTGTAGGTCCGAGTTGCAGGAGGACAAAGTGCAGTAACTTGTAGCTGGAAGAGAGAATACTTTGTCCAAACCTCGTTGACCTTGGGAAGAGTTATCTTGCTCTAGGAAGGTCTCAGGGGGAGGTTGGATTAGGGTTTTTGAGGAAGCTGCAAGGCCGAAATTGCAAGGTCAAAATTCCGGTCAAGTTGCAGCATCGAAGCTGGCAGGCCGAGGTTGCAGTGTGTAGCAGTTTGGTGCAGAATCAAGGAAGGACTTGAGGAAGCATTGACTTGGTATTAGGAGAAGGATTAGTCTAGGGTTTGGTTCTTTGTATCTCATTTGAAGCAGATTCTAAGAAGAGGAGTTTTCGGGTTTTGCCCTTGGAGGGGTTTTGCCCTGGCTAAGTGTTAAAATTGGCAACCAGGGCAAAACTTCATGTGGGTCATCTTATTTGTGGTTGATAATATTTTTATTAGGTTCCTCTCGTCGAGAGGTGTAGGATTGATATAAAGATCATCCGATCCGATAAGTATTCATGGAGATATGAATTTATTTTGATTATGGAATTATTATCAAGCCGACCTACAACTCATGTAGGCTCAGAAGCCCAACAGTCGCATCTATTCAAACACCAATGTTGTGTATAAATATAAGAGGACTTTTCCTTATTTGCACTCACTCTTCTCATCACATCTCTCTCTCTACTGCGCAGAAATGAGTCTCTTCTCTACTGCGCAGAAATGGGTCTCTCTCTCACACATGTGAAGCCGGACGTTGTTGAACCTGAAGCTGCAACTGCAGAAGCAAAGATTGACCTGTGTGGCCTAAAATATCTCCTCTTTGGAACTGTGTTGTAGGTCCATCTGGATCTCCTCTAAAAGCTGCAACTTTTGGTGGTGGAATGAAGTCAATCCGACGAACGGTTTGCAAGATATCGACTACCCTAGTTTGAAGCTGCAAATCGCTTAACCTGAAGCTGCAACTGCAGAAGCAAAGATTGACCTGCGTGGCCTAGAAGATCTCCTCTTTGGAACTGTGCTATAGGTCCATCTGGATCTCCTCTGAAAGCCACAACTTTTGGTGGTGGAATGAAGTCAATCCGATGAACGGTTTGCAAGATATCGACTGCCCTAGTTTAAAGCCGGAAACTGCTGAAACTGAAGCTGCAACTTCAAAAGTAAAGATTGACCTGCATGGCCTAGAAGATCTCCTCATCTGAACTGCGTTGTAGGTTCATCTGAACCTCCTCTGGAAGCCGCAACTTCTGGTGGTGGAATGAAGTCAATCCGACGGTCGGTTTGTGAGATATCGTCTGCCC
Organism: Pinus tabuliformis; assembly: GCA_031772625.1. Lineage (NCBI taxonomy): Eukaryota > Viridiplantae > Streptophyta > Pinopsida > Pinales > Pinaceae > Pinus > Pinus tabuliformis. The sequence goes on along the minus strand of CM062816.1, from coordinate 662,418,096 downwards.
TAATTTGATAATGAAGCCGCTAATGCTGATGTTGCTGATCTAGGGTTTGCTACTGCTGATATGAATCAGATTTATTGTACTATTTCTATCTGCTGAATTATTGAAGATAAAAGAAGATTTGATCAAAGGGTTTTCCCACACATTTGTGGGGTTTGTCCCTGGCTAGCCGCCACATCTTGTGTCTCTTGTCTTGGCTTGTTTTTTGTCAATCGTTTAATGTTCTATCTACATTTACTTTATGTACATGTGATTGCTAATCTGTGGAATATAATAAGAAAAAGAAGTAAACTGTTATAAGCATTTGAACATACCATAACTTAACACTAAGCAATGAGAACTAATATCTGTGTCCTCTATTGTTGCAGTTTATGTTCTTAACATTTGTTTGATGAAAGAACTAACTAAAAGAGCACAATAAAGCTAATAAGTTCACAAGCAAATATTAAGGATAATGGAAAATAAGTATAAAAAGTTGCCATTATCGATTTTCCAACATTATGGACCCTACAAAGTACTCTAAGATAGGTGAGGTGGCATATGAACTGGAGTTGCCAGAAGGAAGCAAAATTCACAACATCTTCCACGTATCATGTCTTAAGAAAGCCATCGAAGGCAAGTCACTACTTCCATTGAGCTACCCCTTTGGACGAAGAAGGGCAACTAGACTTAATTTTAGAAGCAATCATGGAAGTGCGTGAGAGGAAATTAAAGGGCAGGATGATCTCAAAATATCTCATTACATGGAAGAATCTACATAAAGAGGACGCAACATGGGAAGGAAAACAAATTTTGCAGCGCTCGAGTTTGCAATTTTGCTTGAGGGCAAGCAATGTCGGGAAGGGGGGTCTATAATGTCCTCTTCTAATTAAGTGGCCAAGGGGACAAAGTAGCCTATCCAACTCTATAGGCTATGGTCAATGATAAAGGGGGAAACCCATTATCTAGTGTTTTCAGGGGCACAATTGGGTAAATTGGATTAATTGGGGTAAAATTTGTGGAGGAAGCCAAAATTGGGGTTAAGTGGAGGGAAACTTGTAACCCCTCACATAAAATTAAGGAGAAGAGACCCCATAAGGAATCTATGAATAAGGGAGAGGAGAAATCATTTTATCATCATGGTTGAATTGGATATTTATGTCTTTGTGAGTTGAGGCTCTAAGGGTTTTAAGACCCCTTTTACCTTTAAATGGTTTCGATGATGAAAGATTCTACCCTAGCCAATCCCTTTTCTATCTGGCATCATTCTTCTAAAGGCAATCTTTCATCTAGTTTATCTCGCAAGCAAAAGCGAGACTTTTCTGTGGACAAATTAGTGAAGGAGCTCGTTGTGGTACTTCTTCATTTACCTTGAGTTTCTAGAAGCTAACATCAAGATCAACAAGGTTCAGGGGAGTAGAAAACCATTACCAGTGACAGCGAAGGCCCTCTAGGGCATCGTCTAAGGCTAACCTTCCTTCTTGAGGCTATTTTAGGGTAGTGATCAGCATCAGAACCTTTGCTGAGGAAGCAGATACCTCCTTCAAACTATTTGGGTTAACACAAGGCCTTTGAAGGCCAATCTGTGATAGTACAGGCTAGAATTAGGGTGGCAGATCATCCAAGCAAATCTCCAAGATAGCGGCTTTCCCTGAGACAATAGTGAGACCAGTAAAGCAAGGGTTGAGGATACTACTCCAACATCGAGGATAATCTTGGATAGGAAAGGGTCTGTCACCAACCCTCCTTAACAGCGAAATTGGAAACAATGAGTCTTTCGAAGCGGCGAAGTTCAACCTAATATTAGGGATCTAGGAAGACTTTCAGTTGACAAGACAGTGAGTTGTTGAGTTAAAGTAGTAACAACAAAGTTGAATTTAGTTAGTTTATGTTAAAGTGTTTAGTACAATTATGTTACTAAATTATTAAGGTTGTACAAGAAATCATATTGGTTGCAATAGCCCTAAGACGGACATTCAAATTTGATAGCATTGTTAAACATTGTTTACTTATTTACATCATTGTATTTCCACTTTCATATTGTTGAATTGAAAAGTTATTGTGATTCTAGAACAAAGCATGTCATATGGCATCAACCCTAAGGGCAAAAATTTCCCTAAGGATTTACACAAATTTTAGGGAAATTTTGGGTGGGCAAGAGGACGATGGGGCGTATATATATAGATATATATATATATAGCCCCAAGCGTTAGCTCAAGTGGTCTAGAGCCAAACGCGAAGTTGCTAGTTGTTGCTAATCGCGGGTTCGAACTCTCTTTGATTCCCCTGGGGCGAGGCCCCGTAATCAAGGGTGATGGTTTACTCAATTTAACATCCAAGAAATGTGAGGAAGTGCTCTAGGGTTTCACGTGCTTTCATTCCAAGTAAAAAAATTATATATGTGTGTGTGTGTGTTATAAACATTATTCAAATTCAATAATAAAATACAATGGTTCTTACATCATAAATGATTCAATGAAATAGAAATAGTAAAATTTTGTATACATTGATTTAAATTCATCGTTTATTATTCTATAATTTGATTAGTACTAAGTAAAATAGTACATATCAAAGTCTAAACACTGGAATAGTAAATTAAAATTACTCAAACTCAAAAATTATTAGAGGTGAGGGGTCAAAAACTTGGTATAAGGTCATCAGTATCTAAAGTCAAGACTGAAAAGTTAAAACTAGAATTGAACAATGGACAATGAACCAATGTTATCAAAATCGGACCAATGATCGTGTTAAATGGAATTAGAGGAAGGGTTCAACTAAATTTAGCAAGTGCACTAAATGTGGCAGAAGGACCCACAAGTGGGACCAAGGCACAAATTTACTTTCTTATTATTCCTTGACTTAGGATAATTTAAATTTTTCCTATAGTCAAGAATTGGAGTGATCTCAATTGTCCAAGGAGACTTAATCTCAACCCTTCATGAGACTGGTGACCCAGGCTAATTTCTAAGAGGGAAAAAGGGTGCATACTTCGTCGTTTTGCATCAAATCAGTGTGTTCTCTCTTTAGCAATAGGGCATCAGCATAGTGAATTCTAGCACTAGGGTTTTTCACACAACATAGACCGGCATGGAAAAGGAGGTCGTACAATGATCACGACTTCTAGGATCGTGTTTTCAATAGCGCTGCATGTGTTGCGCAGAAGAGGGAGGCCGAGTGGGGTAGATAGAATCTAACTAATGCGCAGAAGTGTGCTAGTCGATTTCTAAGTGAAGGGAAGTCTTTTCCCTCTTCATATAAATTTCTGAATTTGCTATTGCTAAAGAAAAATAAAGAGAACACATAGTTGCATGTTTTCCCCAATTGGGGTTTCCTATGTAAAATTTGTTGTGCACTGTTTTATTGTGTGTTTGTCTTCATTTGTTCCTTATTTTCCACTACATGCTAGTTAGAAAACTTAATATATTTGTAGATAGAAGTTAAAGTTCAGTTTTCAGCGCTTTACTTACCATAGTCCACAGATTAATTGTTGAGTTTAAAAAAAATTAACAAATTGAACCAATCAACCCCAACATTAGGAACGAGAAATGAAAACAGACCAAAAGACCGATCAACCAAAAAATACATAAATATTCAAATTTTGAAAAAACATATGTAAATATTCATGTGCATCCATATGAATTCAAACCATTATACAAATATACAAAGTTTCTCATATGTATAGCAAGGATGCATATAACCAAAATAGCACCAAGTGCAATCCACATTTGAACCAAAAATACATTAACAAAGAGGCTTTGGATGGCCTCTATAGTCCAAAAATATTCATGCTACAAAAAATACCTACATATCATCAAAATCATCGAGTATATTGGGATCCTAATCATCAATATCACTTGTCTAAGCATTAAAATAAGATTGAAAAAACTTATGCCAAATCGAGATTTTGTTTGAGTGATAGGGATAATTTTACAAGGGTCATGACAAAAGAGTTCAATAATCAATGCCACCAACATCAAGGTACATACAGGACTAGGTACTCTTGATTAAATGCTACTTCCATACCCTCATACATGATAGAATCCAATGGAAAATTTGGAATCTCCCAAATCCTGAAATCTAGAAAACTATTAAGTATGTTGGATTTTTAGTGTGGTCTAAAATTCTACTTTCTCCATATGAAATCCAATGAGACCATAAACGCTCTCAAATATCCCGAGTCAATTAATGGTAATGTCAAAAATTTAAGTAAAAGGATGAAAATGAAAGATAAAGGAGAATGTTAATTTTACTTTAAGAAGTTAACATTACCATTAAGTACATAGCATTAGTGGAGCCCTAGGGTTCAGTATTAGGCTTCCATGCATATAAATTATTATTTTCAAGCAAAATTCAAACTCGATGCCCAGTCCTTTTTTAGGGAGGACGCCCACAAGCACACCTCTTTTGGGGAAATGTGTGCCCCACATTAGGGAAACGTTCCCCCCAATGTCTCCCAAAGTTTCCCCAAAAGGGAGATGTGGAGAAACATTTCCCCAAGCGTCTCGAGTGCGTGAGAAACATGGGGAGCATGCAACCCACACTAGGGCACACATCCCCATGGAACACTGGAGAAAATCACAGATGGAGAGATGGTAAGGATAGCCCTGAATGGCTTCACCAACCCATGGCTCCTTTCATCAAGGGCATCATGGCACAAGAGAAACTTCCTGATTGGGATACAATGTGGGATTATTTCGCCTAGAAAGAGATTCAAGAGAATTTTCTATCAGGAGACCAACACAAGAGTGCTGATGAGAATCTTGCTCTTACTAGTCAGGTAACAAGGAGAACAACAGGAGTGAAGAGTCAACCTCACAATCAAAGAAGGAGGAGAAGGACTTGATTAAGGTCAAGTGTTTTACCTGTCAAGAGACGAGACGTTGTACTTCACAGTGTCCAGAGAGGAAGAAGCGCAAAAAGGGTACGAAGTCAATTGTAGTTGCGCCAATGGAAGCTCAGGAAGAGTTTGCAAAAAAGTTTGAAACTGAGTTCACACTTGTTTCCTACTTTTCCTTGAGCACCTTACCAGTTGGTGTGCGACTACTAGTGGAACCACATAACATATAACAGGGGCACAAGAGATGTTTGATAGGCTAACAGAGTGGGACTCAGAATTGCATGTGAAGTTTAGTATTGATAATAAACATGCACTGAAGGGGGTTCGAACAGTGATATTCCAGCTCGAGTCAAGAGGAAGGTTGGAAGTGAAGGATGTACTATGGATGCCAAAACTCAAGTGGAGTTTGCTCTCGGTATCTACGATAGAGAAGAAGGGATTTTGTGTAGTGTTCTAAGATGGACAAGCACTGATCAAACCCATGGGACCCAGCTCTGACGAGGGCTACATCATTAGAGCTAGAGAGAGAAACTTATAAAGGGCTAGCCTATTCGAGCAATGGTAAGAAGCAAAACAATGACAGAGAACAAGGAGCAGAAAGTTCCAAGGGTTGAGCAGTTTAGAGGGAGACAACCTTCAGGTTCCAGGCGAGAGGAGTGGTCAACATATCCTTCCAAGACTATCAAGAAGGTCTCTTAGTATAAGATGACCTTATAAGATGTTCAGAAGCAAGAGGCTTCTACAAACAAGTCCAAAGGGAGCAGGTCTCCAAGGATTATTCTGAACCAGGTAGCAGGGAATGCTTCCAGTTCAAAGGGAGAAGCCATAATAGCGGATGCAATTCCAAGATTGGAGTCATTTCCAAGTGGCAAAAGTACCTCCCTTACTAAGAGGGAGTGTTGATGTTTGTAGCTTCAGCAAGTACTTATGCACAAGCCTAAGTGTCTAGGTGTACAAAAGTTGCCCAAAGTCTCCTTATAACACTTGCTCAAGTATAAGTTGTTATTATAAATTAGCCTAAGTCTAACTTAAAAAGCACAAAACTAGTTACATTGGCTATTAAGCTAAAGAAACTTAGGAAAAGTATAGTTTTACTTTAGTGATCATGCTTTAATCTCAAGGTTGATCTCAAGTGCAGTGAGATCTAATCTTGATCATCAATCACTCTGAACATTAGGGTTAGGGATTTGGCTCAATGTAAAGTTATAAAGGCAAGGCTAAAGATAGGAGGAAGATACACCATACAGTGACAGTCGCCATTGAGAGAGGGATTTTCCCAAGTGAGGAGTGTGATACTCAATTGTGTCAGGTCCAAGGAAGGTGTAGGGTTGTAGCATAGGAGATCCAGATCAACAAGGGAGATCAAAGGGAGATCTAGGGCCTAATCAGGTACATCAAATCTAGGGTATGTTGTAATTGTAATTTTCTTCAGTTGGGCCATTATCCCAGAAATAGAGCCCGAGTACATTCTGAGTTATTAATGAAGAACTATTGATTGGGAATAATCTATTTGTCACTTAGATTGGTGTACTTTTACTTTTGCTAAGTGTGTTAAGAACTTAGTCGTTCCTTTATTCAGTAGATATGTAATCTACTAGGTTAATAAAGTGTTGGGTGCTAGCTTCAACGGAAATTTAATAGTTATCTTGGGTTAAGGAGAACTTTTGTTGTAGATTCCTTGATGATAGGACCTTAACCTAGTTGCTAGTCAAGTCTTCCCGAGGGAAGGCTCTAACGTGTTACATATCTACCCTCACCCACAAGAATATGTCGTACATGATTCTAAATATGCACCCAAGTGCTCCATCCATGGGATTCTTATTCAACATCACAGCTAAGGATTCCCTTCAATGATGTCATCACGTGTTATAAGCATAAGACTCACCCCTTTCCTTGTGGGCCAACAATATCTTGGAGGTTTTCTAGTGCCTCCTTCCAATCTGACACATCCCATTGGTATGGGCCAAGCTAGTCACGCACTTATGTTCCTTCCCTCTGGTCAAATGAACATACAAGTTGCAACTTCATACCCCTCTCCTCCAAGGGTGCATGCAACAAGACCTACCATATTAGACATCTGACCAACTCATGTTCCATGTGGAAACTTTATTCCAAGACCTAAGACAAGAGCTTGGGAACCTTAGGACCCTCCTAGAAAATCCTCTTCATCTCCCTCTGATTGTGACCTCTCAAGCTTGCAACAATGAGGCCACCTCCACACCTCATGTGGCTCCTTGTCAAAGAGGAGGAGGATCATGTGGGTACTTACTTTCTTTATGACTTGGCCTCACCTCCAAGGCGGTTCCCTCAACAAGTTATCAAACAAATTTCGAGTCTTGACACGTGACCAACCCACTTCTGCCAAGTAGGAGAAGTGGTGCATATGCTACAAACTTGACACTCATGTAACTACAAAGTGTCAAGCTCTTCAGTAGAAGGACTTTGAGTGATCGTCTCAACTCACTCCTCCTGATCAAGTAACCTTGCACTCAACATCTGACACAGAGCCCAAGGTGTGGTGTTACTACCATAAGGTTAACACCCATAGTGTAAAGGATTGTTGAGTTCTAAGGAGAAAGGATGTCACTGAGTCAACTCAAAGGAGCCCTCCATCCTCGCCCTAAAGACAAGTTAACTTACCTTACAATGGCATTCCTCTTGTCCCTAATAGAAAAGTGCTTTCATTTAAGTACACTTCTCCTCTTATCATGGAGCTTACCAAAGTGCTTCCCCAAGGGCAAGCTTAGGTCAATATTCCTTCAAAATCTCCACCCTCTTCTCCTCACTCCAATGGATTCCCACTTTGCTAGTAGTGCATGAGAATCCCATCCTTCCATCCTTACATATGTTCAAGCCTTTTCTCTTCCTAGTGCCATGTTTGTTTCTTCCGCTAACATGTACATGGTAGTTGTGTGACATGATGTCACTTCTCTTATGCTCCCTTTGTTCAAGATTAGTTTGTCTCATACTTCTTTTCCTGCCAAGTTGCAACAAGCCTCCATCTTCCCTCCTTTGTTTATGCTTTGCTCAAGGCGATCACCCTTTTTATGCTTTCTAATTGGTATTCACCATCTCTCCACTGAGAGGTGGCGGCTCTCCATTGTCAATTGTTGTTAGCAAGGACTATGTTATTTGCACTCTTGCTTTAGGTTGTTATGTTATATTCAGCTTTACTTGCAATGATGCTTTCTTGTCTTAGCTTCCATGATCCACGTGAATGTTCACTCCTCTAGTCATCATCTTGGTTACGTTGAACCATGGAACTCCAACCCAATCAATGTGGTCATCCCTTCCTTTATTTTCATCCTTTCTTTGCAATTAGCACAAGCTCTCCCTATCATGAGATGCCATTTCTCTTTTTATCTTTGTTTTTGTAGCCCTAATTATCCTCTTCTCTTAACGAAGTGGACATCACCTCTTTCCTCCTGCCCTACTCAAAGCAAGCCATGGTTTCATTTGTGTTGCTCTTAGGCATTCATCCCTTTTCCCTAGATGTGGCTTACTTGTGCAAGTTTCTAATTTCATCTGGAAGCCACACATCCAATAGTGCATGTGGATGTCATGTTTTTTCACTAGTGGCATGTGCAAGCTCGCCTCTAGAGGTTTTTGTAGGTACAAGGCAATACATCTTTTCTACCTCATGACATTTACAAGTAATTGTAGGTATCACACCCTTTGCGCCTTGCATTCAATTTGTAGTTTGCTTGTCTTCCTATTCATGGCCAAAGCTTGTATCTTATTTAGTTTACCTGCTATATTTTGTTCATAGTTAGATTGTTTCTTACTTTCATGATCTAGTTGTCATTTTATTGTTGGCATTAAGCTTGTCACCAAAGTAGTTTGACTTAGCTAAGACTTGTGAGTCTTTACGAGTTTCGCCAAGTCTTGGCTAGGATAAGTACTTGCCTAAGGCTTCACCCTTGAAACTCACCACTCACTAGATTCGTGAGAAACTCGCCAAACCTGCCAAGACTTGCCACCAACTCACCATAATTTTTGTGTAGAGAATTTGCTATATTTTAAGAATATTTTATTTGTCAAGTCTTTCTTGAGACTTTCTCAAGTCACTGAGTCTTGCCAAGTCCCAAGCTAACCAAGTCTTTGTCAAGTCTAAGTGGGACAACATTGCTTCTCACACTTTACAATTTGTCGACTCTATGGTCTAGTCATCTTCCCTAATGATGGTTGCAATGTCATGTTCTTGTAGCTAATTTATCTCCTAGTTCTCGAATCATTAGCTTTCTAGCAACCAACGTAGTTTTATATATATATACACTAGCATAGATCTATGTTAAATCCATATCTATCAAGCACTGAGAGGGATCAAATTTCTTGAGGTTTAAATATTTTTATCATTTAATAAGGAATTAATATATGACATGGAATTAAATGATAAAAAAAATTACACCTTAGAAATCTTATCCCTCTCGACGCATGATAGATCTAGGTTTAAATTTTTAAAATGAATCTACGTTAGTTTAACTTTTTTCTTTATGTTGTCAATGTACATGACAACTCTATGTCATACTAGGTTGTACATGCTTTATGTAGCAAGTATTTATTACTCGGGTTGTTAACCTTTATTCTATGTTACCGGATCCGTCGGGCCTAATGGCTGGATCTGCGGATCCCCGGATCGGAGACGGATTCGGATCCGGATCCGCAGAGATCCGCCTATCTTCTATTCGTGGGTAAAAAATCATCAACATACGGGAGCACAAAATTCCAAAACGAGAAATTCAATGCAAGTCAATGGAATGGTAAGAAATAGATTAATGAATCCGTTAGCGGAAATAAACTAGGGAATTGTTGGGCGACATAAAATTTATTATTTTTATGTTGAACATATTATAAATTTTAATACAAGACGCTATAAACTTTAATGCAAGTTCGTGGCGACATACAAGACGCTATAAACTTTAATGCAAGTTCGTGGCGATACACAAGACGTTATAAACTTTAATGCAAGTTCGTGGCGACAATTTATTATTTCTATGTTGACCATATTATAAACTTTAATAGTTAAGGAATTTAGACTTCTGTGATCCATAACATTGTTTAGTAATCTTCGGCAAAATCACATAATCAATCTTTTGTCGACGCGTTTCGAACCAACCAGTGTGGTTCATCGTCAGGACAAGTTGAAGAACTGATCTGGCTTAGCTTGATTAAATAGAGTGTGCAGAGACTCCAACGGCTATATTGCAACGGCTAACTTTAATAGTATTAAAGACATATTATAAACTTTAATACACGTGACTGACGTGAACTCATATTTATTAAACTTTAATAGTATTAAAGACATTATAAACTTTAATACATGTGACGTGAACTCTTATTTATTTAGAAGATATTTTAAAGTTCAAAAAGTAAGTTTATATTTTAATCAATTTTAAAGTTCCTTTTCAAGTTTAAAAGTAACTTTTCTAAAATAACTATAAGTTTAATAATTTGCTTAATATAAATAATTATAACTTAGTGTTTATGATGCATTAATTATATTATGATTAATTTAATAATTATTTTTAAAGTATTAAATTGGAGTTATATATTTAAAAATTCACATATGTTTTTTATTTTTATATAAATTAAATTAATGTTTAATTAATATTCATAAATGATACATTAAGAATTATTTATATAATAATTATTTATTGTATGTAAAAATTATATATTTAAAAATTAGCATATGTTTTTACTTTTATATTTGTATCAAATTAGTTTTTATTTTTATATTTATATAAATTTTAATTTTAAAAATTATAAAATATTTTATATTTGCTTGTACTCGCCATTTCCGGATCCTGGGTTTCCAAAAAACTGGCAGATCCGTATCCGAATCCGGATCCGGATCCGAATCCGAATCCGAATCTTGGTAACTTAGCCTTTATTTCATGCTTTTCATAGTTGATGTTTATCACAGATTAATATTTTGATTAGTTGTCATTGTTTACATGCTTTAAGTAGCTAAATCTTGTTTGTTCCCTTCTCCGCAACAATCTTTGCTTGCCATGCATGTCAACATGTTGACCTTATTTTTCGTTGTATAGCTTGTTTGTTGTCATGAGCCCATGTCAAACGTTATTGTTTCTCCATTAGTAATCCCAACATTTGGGTGAGAGTATCTCTTAAATGGCATGTATCTTGCCATGTGATAGAGTTACCTCCTCATATTGAGGCACTAGACTGCTTCACAATTCATCTATGGGCCTTTCCCTTTATGTGCCATTGTGTTTGCCTCTATTGCATTCTTTGTTTTCTATTTGTCTTCCTTGCCCTTGATTATCACTAGCTCTTTGTATGACACCTCAACAATATCCCTTCCATGGATAATGTTTAATTACATGGGGTTAAAATGTAGTGCATAGATTTTGCATCCTTGCACTCAAAGCCTAAAGATGACCATGAGGCCTCCCAACACCTCAAGACGAATTAGTGGCTTTGGCATTTTCCCCTTGTTTAGCCCCTCACCTAAGTCAAGATGTATGAATGTGCTTTCCCCATGTAATGTCTAGTGCTTAGGCAAGGCCCCCTTTATTATTTTCCCAGTCATTCTTTGGTCGTATTTTACTCCTTGGTAGGTTTCTTGGTTGGGTGCTCTCTCTTTCCTTTGGATCAAACTCGGCATTCATGCATGGTTTGATCTACTTAGGCACACACAAGGGTTGACAAGGTCAAAAATGATCTCTCTCTCTCTCTCTAGTGTGCCATTTGCAATAATAATAATCTAATTTTATGGTCATACCCAATCTAGTCACTAAATAGGTTTATGAGTCCCCTTTGTTTGTGGGACAAGGGACTCAGCTCTATGCGGTGATTTGACTGCTAAAGTCTATAGAGGTGTACATACTCTACCTCACCCTAGATTTGAAACTGTGACCTCTTACAAGGAAACACATGTTCTTAACCATTAGACCCGTTTAGGTTGTACATATAGGTAGATCCATACTTGTCTCCCTAAGATAGGTAGATTAAAGAATCAATTTCTAGCTAAAAACCTATGGATCTACTCAGGCTAATAAATTCATGAGTTTGACCCACAAATGAGTAATTGGGAGTTGCATCTTTTCCTTGACAACTATTTTCATGCCTAGTATGCTCATGTGTGTTTACTTCGTAGAAAATCCACGAAATTCTGATCTGCTACTATGAACAACCTGAAAACGAATTTATTTTCATATAAACACATAATCTCTACTCTTTGCAACGGAATAGGAACAGGAATAAAACATAGTCACACACAATAAAAACACATCGTTTTTTAGGGAACCCAACTGGGAAAACCCTCTGCTCGATTATTGAGAATTTTATTGATAAAGTTTGAGCAATGGATCTCTTACAAATACAATAAGGTTTCACTAGAGAACAACCATGTTCTCTCTGCTTACACTAAGCTTAAACATACTTGCTTGCACCTTGATCCTTGCCACCTAAATCAAGGAATTTGTCCTTCTTCAATCTCCCAAAAGCCTCTCTTAAGCTCCTTCTCCTTCTCTTAGAAGCTCCACGCACAACCTCGTGCTTCCTATTGCTTGGTCTCACCAACTCGTGCTCACCAAAGCAATGATTAATCTCGTGCCTTTGCTCCTTCTTTTAAAGCAATTCGGATGGCTAAAATTAGTGAGTTTCTAATTAAGGAAAGTGCTTTTGTGATTGATGAGTTAGCATGAGTTAACTACTCATGCAACTCATCCTATTTCAAGTCAACCACTTGAAACTCAACCACTCATGCTTTTCCTCAATCAACTCACACCAGAAGACTAATAACTCTACCTTCCACTTTAACACATTAGTTACCTACTTCATGCACTCCTAATTTTTAGGGAAACTCCTAAATTTTAGGAACTCGACCATGCACAAAAAGGAACTCGACTTTAACTCCTTGAATTAAGGCACAAATCAAGGAATCACTTTTCTCGCTAATTTTCAACACTTCCTCTTAGCGAGGAAGGTGTTACTGGAAGAACCTCGTCCACCTGGATCTGTCTCCAACGCTACCATGTTCTCTGTTGTTGCAGCCGCTCCCTCTGAACTAGAAGACTTCCTTGATTTCTTCTACAAAACCTGCTTTGAAGACCTGTTCTTTCCCACCATACTTTGTGAGTCCACTACTTTAGTCATAAGTGCCATGTACCCTGTGTACCTTGGTGTTTGCTTCTTGATACTAGAAGACTCAACTTTCTTATGATCTCCCTTAACCAAGTCCTCTGCCCACATGGCTCGAACTCTTCCTATACTGGAAGTCTCTGACTGAGTGGTTGCCTCCACTCGCCCTGGGCCATGGTCCTCATCATCATCGTCATCCTGCGAGTCAACCCAACTACCAGTTAGCTTACACTGAAACTGTGATACTAGCTGAGGCTCCATCTTGAGAGCTTTATCCTGCTCTCACTCAACCACCACTTCTCTGCTTTGTGCATTACCTGCCTTGCTACTCAAGGCTGCCCTTGACTCTACCTGCAACCTGTAGAGGTTCTTCATTCTCACACCTATTTGCTTCTTACATCTAGAAGCTAAGTGTTGGAGGTAAGCCTAACCTCTACTGATGATGATATCATATCCCTTGTCCTCAAGGGTAGCTACTGAAACAAGATTCTGCCTCAATCCTGGAACATAAATAACATCTCTAAGATGAAGAGGATTACCTGACTCCCTCTAAATAGTGATCTGCTCTCAACCCTTGGTAAGCTTTCCTGTTGCCCCAGAGAGCTCTTTAAAAAACTTCCCACTAACAGCCTTGTAGTCCTTCAGTTGAGCTTAGGGCCTCTAAATCTACCTCTCCTAGCAGATCAAACGTCCTTCTCTAATATGCACTTAGGCCTCCTTTTGACACCTACTAGCAGCCCTCCTCACTGCTCTTAAGATGCCAAACAAATCTCTGTCCAACCTGGACTCTATCCTCTAGCAACAAATCAACATGAAAACATCAACAACATACCTTTTCTCACTCTTGGACTAGTGCATACTGTTGTAGGGTTTGCGGCCTTCTAAGCGTTGCTTATTAGTCCTCCTCAGCCCTATCAAACTGCTCCAAAAGTCCCTTCTACAACTGCGGCCTTCTTTCATCTACAAGCTCCATGCCTCCATTGGTTACTAGGCTCCTTCCAGCACTGTATTAGGCCTTATGTCCCCCTCTAATCTTGAGGTACAGGGCTCGGCCTTCTCCCAAACAATCATAGATAATGTGGCCAAAATCTGAGGTCAATACCACACTTGTTTAGCACAAAAACTAGCCCAGAAATAGTCCTTTCCAATACAGCCTTGTTGCTGATCTACTCAGCCCTCAAGACAGTCACAAGAAGCATTAAAACAAGTCCTCCTTCCCCTCATTTGAGCTACTCCCGCTCTGCGGCCTACTTCAGATGCTTTCCTTATGAATTGTTGCACACGAATGTGCTATCTTTATTCTAATCCACACTCTATTAATGTAGAAAATCCACGAAATTCCGATCTGCTAATATGAACAATCTGGAAAAAATGAATTTCTTTTCACCAACTCGTGCTCACTAAAACAATGATTAATCGTGTGCGTTCGCTCCTTTTAAAGCAATTCGAAATGCTAAAATTAGTGAGTTTATAATTAAGGAAAGTGTTTTTGTGATTGATGAGTTAGCGTGAGTTAACTACTCATGCAACTCATCCTATTTCAAGTCAACCACTTGAAACTCAATCACTCATGCTTTTCCTCAATCAACTCACACTAGAAGACTAATAACTCGGCCTTCCACTTTAACACACCAGTTAACTGCTTCATGCACTCCTAATTTTTAGGGAAACTCTTAAATTTTAGGAACTCGACCATGCATAAAAAGGAACTCGACTTTGACTCCTTGAATTAAGGCACAAATCAAGGAATCACTTTTCTCGCTAATTTTCAACATACTTCACCTATAAATAGACCTCTTTTCAATTAAGTTATACTTTTACTTCTAAGCCCTTTCAAAATTATAACGAATTTTTGTTATGATTGGAACTGACATTCATTCAAGCACCCCAACTACCTCAGTTTTATAGTCTCCATCAACTCCCTCATAGCAAGGTTTTATCCTCATGGTTGTGTCCTTTTCTTTGGTTGGATTCTTTCCATTATTCAGCCTAGTTGAATTTGGATCTAGTTTTGCCCTTGTTGGTATTTCACAAATCTTCCCAATGTCCCTTTTGCAGATGAACGGTTAAAATTGGCAACTAGCGCCAAATTCCACTTTGGTCTGCTCCTTTGAGGAATATTATTGTGGCATTGAATTCCTCTTTTCGAGAGATCCAAAATCGACCTTAAGATCACCAAATTTGGATAAGGAAAAATATTTATTTACCTAAAAGAAATTCTACAAGTCATGACCTTATTAAGGCGGGAAAAATTCAAATTTGCCTCCAAAATGTTAAGGTGGACTTCACCTCGAAAATGTTATGGTGGACTTCACTTCCATAAGGACAAATTGTTATATATATATAGGTGTCTTCCATTCTCATTAGTTATATCAAATGCCTCAAAGCAAGTCTAAGGTAGCCGAGTTCAGAAGAAGGTTGAAGGGGTTTCTGTTTTGGGCTTTTTTTCCTTGCCACAGGGTCAAGATTATCATGTGAGACAGCCGATGGACTAAAGGGAAAATTGTGTGCACTTTGTATGGGCCTTCTTGTCATTGCAGGATCAAATCAAAGAACAGAATATGAGGCCGAATTGTGTAATGATTTCTGGGCCTATTTATGATCATCTTAAGGGAGAATCTCTTATCTTGTGAGACTGCTCTCTTGATCTGTTGTCTCCGGAAGGGCCACAGATTCTAGTTCAGAGGGTCAAGAGCAGCTTGTCTTAGATCTATATCATCCCTAAGGGCCAGCGAAGGGGAAGCTCCTTATATGTCAGGGTTAGCCACAGTAGGAATGGAGGTGTGTTGGGTTGATTGAGTGAGACAGCAGTATACAGCATGCAACCCTAACCAGTCCAGGAGTAACCATTGTTGACATTGTGCTGGAGTTGCAGTCATTGAGCCACTTTCTTGTCCAAGGTTCAAAATAACATATCAGTTTGATTGTGTTCTATTGTACTCTCTCTCTCTCTCTGATGAACAATTGATATCAAGGGTTTCTCCCTGGCTTGTGCCATATTATTATGTTCTCTGGTCTTGGCTTGTCTTCGTCATCTATGGCATATGTTCTTTCTTCAGTAACTGTCAATATTCATGTGATTGAATTAATAATTGGGCTAATATGGAATACTGAAGCTTCTAAAATAACATGTCCTAAATTTAACATGGTATCGGAGCTAGTGGGGACAAGCCCAAACAGAAGAAAGAAAAACTCAGGTTTGTTTGCATAAAGACAGGAAGAAAATAAAGGAAGTCAAGAAGTCTGGAGTGAGCTCCTAGATGAAGAAGCTTGCAGTTATGGGGACTTTTGCAAACAGTGACTAGGCTGCAGTTTTGTGGATCAAGAGTGAAGATGTTTGAAGATCATATAAAATCTCTAAATTACCTGCGGCCAGGAAACAGACAGAGGGTTAATTTCTTTTTGGTGATTCCTTTGGGTTTTTAGGTTTACATCTGGTGGATTCGTTTATGTCTTTTTTACAGGCAGATAGATTGCAGCCCTCTTAGGGTATCAGCCCAAACACATTTCGTGCACTGCTTTCCAAGAAGACCAAAACTTCTGAAGAAGCAAAAGCACGAACTGCTCTTTCTGCGGCTAAGTCAGGTTGAGCAAAATCGAAGGAAAAAAATGTGTGGATTCTTCCTTTTGTCTGCGCTCAATAAATTTTCTTTTGGATTGTATTGGTGAGGGTTTTTGGGCACAAGGGTCATTGTTCTTTTCTTCTGTAGATGGAAGACGCTTGTTCTGAAATCGACAACAGAATACAACCCTGCGGCTTAGGATTTTTGTGTTATGATTCTTGGTTTGATACTTTTGGAGATCATACATCTATTCGCAGATCTGGAAGCTCCCATCTGGAAATCGCACAGATTCCTTGTAACTCACACTATCTGAGATTATCGAAGCAAAAGTGTTGAAGTGAGTCGACTTGCAAATTATGTTGACTGAGTGTTGAATGACATAGTTCGAGGGAATTATCTTCTGCATAGATTGAGTTACAAAACATGTTTTTGTCACTCTAAATCTATCTCTGTTGTGAAGTCGGATGCCTGCAAAAAGTACAGCGAGCAAGTAATGAATTCGCACTAACTACTGATACACACATAAACTGTTCATAATCCCTGGCATGATCCCTGTGGCATTGTGTCGAAGTGAAAAGCTCTGGTTGCTACAGTTTCTATCATATAGGAACGCATCTGCTCATTACCTATAGAATTTGCATGACGGGGATCCGGCTATGGTTGATGGTTTACCCTTCAGGGTCCATGAAAAGCTTGACCCTTATTACATTAAAATCACAAATATAAAACTCAGCATGTATATCGCTTAATGAAACTACCAATATGTCGAATGGTTGTGTGTTGCAAGTTATAAGAGATATTGTAGTAGTGAGGCTCTGAGTTTTTCCCCTGTTTTGGAATGCTTGGTGATTGGTAGAGTCCTGAAGATGAAATTACCACAGTTAAGGGCCGAACCGAGGCAACTGATCCCTACTTGGAC
Source organism: Pinus tabuliformis (assembly GCA_031772625.1). Classification (NCBI taxonomy): domain Eukaryota; kingdom Viridiplantae; phylum Streptophyta; class Pinopsida; order Pinales; family Pinaceae; genus Pinus; species Pinus tabuliformis. Next base: position 662,400,695 of record CM062816.1, on the reverse strand, counting down.
AAATTCCTTAATATAGGAGAAAGAAGGGGAGCACATTTTAATATGAAGCTGCTAACTTTGCACAATTTACGATACATTTTTTTCCTGAGTGAAGAGTACTGGAGGCGAAAATCGAAGAGTGAGCTAAGGAGGAGACACTAAAACCAGTATGGGCACCATAGTTTTGTGTTTTCATTGTTTTGTAACTTTGTTTTTGTTTTTTTCTATGTTTTTGGTTGGGTTTGGAATGGGGTTTTGTCCAATGTAATTTTTTTTTAGTTTTTTTGGTTGGGTTTGGAATGGGCCCATGGGGTTTTTGACATTTGTCCAATGTATTTTTTTTTATTTTTTTTTTTGGTTGGGTTTGGAATGGGGTTTCTTAAATTCTATGTGATTTTTTTTTAAGGAATTTAGACTTCTGTGATCCATAACATTGTTTAGATAATCTTCGGCAAAATCACATAATCAATCTTTTGTCGACGCGTTTCGAACCAACCAGTGTGGTTCATCGTCAGGACAAGTTATGTGATTTTGCCGAAGATTTTTTTTAGTTTTTGTAAAATGTAAATAGTAAAATACTAAATTGTAAGTTTGTAACTTGTAAATACTAAATTGTAATCCTTATTTTCCCATAGGTTCACCGAAACACCATTCAAGTTTTCAACTTCAAAGTTCAAAATCAAACATGCCAAGGAAATTGGACCCTTTCTGGGAATTTGGTGAACCTGCTGCTTCGAATGATAGAATAAACTTGTCTTGCAAGTTGTGTGGGCACCATATGTCCTGGGGGGGTGTACAGATTGAAGTATCACATTGCACAAATCCCTGGATTTGATGTAGGGCCTTGCACAAATACAAATCCTGAACTCATCCGAAGAGCCATGAAAGCATTGGAAACTTTAGACCACACTAGAGAGGCCAAACAAGAAATGAAGAGGCAACTAAAAAAGTCAGCTGAACAAGGAAGTGGCAGTGGTTCTACTGCAGCATCAACCAACCCAGTAGTTGCCTCATCATTTTTTGTTCCTCGAACCACACCTGGTTCACAACGATCTATCAGTTCAATGCTAAAAAAAACTGAAAAAGAACAAGCTGACAAATTGCTGGCAAAATTTCTCCTTTGGAGTGATATTCCTTTCAGCATTGTAAGGAATAATCCATTTTTCCAGCCTGCTCTTGATGCTATTGCAACTGTTGGCCCAGGGTACAAAATCCCTTCTTATCATGACATGAGAGGTCGGATTCTTCAAAATGAAAAGCTTGACTGCACCAAAAGATTGGAGGATTTTAGGGAATCATGGGCACAAACAGGTTGCATTGTGATGTCAGATGGTTGGACTGACCAAAAGGGGAGAACCCTTATAAACTTCTTGGTTAGTTGTCCCAAGGGGACTATGTTTATCAAATCTGTTGATGCATCTGCACAAATCAAAGATGCAAGAACTTTATGTGATTTGCTGGATGTGTTTATTTTGGAGGTGGGTGCAGAAAATGTTGTCCAAGTCATAACGGACAATGCTGCAAATTATGTTGCTACTGGCAGGATGCTTATGGACAGGCATCCTACTTTATTTTGGACACCTTGTGCTGCCAGCAGTAGGGGACGTGGTCTACCTCCTATAGCTCCTACTTCTAGTTCTTCAGCTTCTAGAGCACAGCAGACTCCACTGCCAACTCCACCAGCACCAGCATCTACATCTAGAGGGAAAGGGAAAGCTATGGCATTTTCTCACAAGAGGGGCAAAGGAAATCAATAGTATTAGACTTTAGTTATTTTGTTCATTTCATTGTATATGACATTATCACTCATAAGATACATTATTATATTTTTTGTTGATATTTTGAGGCTGAGTTGGGACTCAGGAGTCAGGACTTACTATTTAGGACATGATTCACTGTTATGTGTCATTTTAGCATTAGAAATGATATTAAACATCTTATATATTAGTTCTTTTATCATATTTATGTGTCAATGTATTTACTTTATGTTGTAGATGGTTTAGATATTAAAAAAATTGAAAAAAAAATGAATATTTTTGTACCAAACGATTTTTTCCCGATTATTACGATTTTTTCCAATTTTTTCCCCGCGTCGAAATTATCTCGATAACGATTAGTGCAACATTGAGTTTTGAGTTAGCATCGTATCAGCATCATACATACATACAATCAGTGTATTGGTATGTGTATGACATCCTTGCAGTCCAGAGGCCATTATAATACTCTGGCAAGTCATTATGATCTAAGTTATCTATCCTTCTGTTGAACTTCCAGCTCCTGTTCAAAATCCTTATCGTTGTTCTCCTGTTGTTTCTAGCATAATTAGGACAATGGATCATTATTTAGATCTCATTACCTTGTCCTTCAGTGTCAGACAGTAGTGCACCTTCTACTGGGACAAATGGTGATGATATATGTTTCTGTCCATTGACATAATCTGCCCAATGTCAGATGAGCCATCTTATGGAGATTTTCTGTCTTATAGCAGCTACAGGTATCAAGAAGTGAAAGCATCTGATTCCAGAATCAATCCTCCTTCTGTTGAAATGCTTCAATTCTGTAACTCTCAAAAGGGATGGTCTTCCTGAAAGAATAAAGACCTTCAGCTATCAAGGATAGATCCCTGTAAAGATTTTTAGTCCTATGCAGCATCAGTCGTTCTATGTATGGCACTACCCTATGCATGATATCTTAGCAAATGCAACTCAGCATCATCTATGTTCCCTTTTCAGTCCAGCATCATGTATGATATCATTACAAGTCCAGTAGTCGTGATAATATGTTGATGACAGTGTTACAGTCTTGTTCACAAACGAAGTTGTGAACAAGACAGATGTAAACGTTGGATAGACTTCTTCTTTTTTGTTAAAAAAAGGATCATCTACTATGAAGAAGCTACCAGAATCTGTCAGCACCTTTATAAAAAGGGGCACAACTCACTTGAAGCTTTCATACTTAAAGATCAGCTAGGAGAAGAAGTGGATGGCACTTTGAAACAGTGTTTTTTGTATTGATCCCTATCAGCGTAGGTGCCTTGAAGAAAGTGCATGACTTCTTAAGCACGATGATCAAAAGACCTTGATTCTGGCATCTTGGTTGCCTTAAGTGTAGATATATTGGGTAAATTGATACGTTGATGGCTGTCATCCTGCAATTGTAATCTCATAATAAGATCTCTTCTTCCTGGGTGAAGAAAGGCTTCAGAATTTTTCTTGGACCTGAAGCCTTCTAGAAGCTGATTTCTCTCATATGAGAAACTCTTGATTGAAGGATAAATAACCATCTAAATCAAGACTTCAGAGGGAGCAGTTAAATATTATCTTCATCAAAATATGCAAGAATTAGAGAATTGTTAAGTGTTGTCAAGATCTCTGTTGTAAATCAATATGTTTGCTATATACACATCTATATGTTGTTGAAAAGAGCTATGAGGCTCCCATTGATCTATTCTTGAAAGCAGCATGGCACTATTCCCTATATAAAGGGATCCTTGGTTAAAGATTGAACATTGAGCTTTGGGAGCTCCTGAAGACTTGGGGTACTTATTGAGCTATAAGCGACCATATGGTGAGTGGTTCACCTTCCCTATTTGGTGCGTTGTGTAGAGGGTGAGTGGTTCACCTTCCCCTGTGATACCCCATGGTGGTTGACATGTGTGTAGGGTGAGTGGTTCACCTTCCCTACTGTTGATGACGTATGCATAGGATGAGTGGTTCACCTTCTCCTATGGCATATGAGCAGGATGAGTGGTTCACCTTCTCCTGCGGATACCCTAGTGAGAGATGCATTTAGGCATCTGCGTGTTGACATGTTGGTGGGACGTGGTTCATCCTTTCCCCACATGTAGGATGCTTATTCCCTACGATCTGTGGTTGACATGTCAGTGGGACGTGGTTCATCATTTTCCCACATGTAGGATGCTTATTCCCTACGATCTATGGTTGACATGTCGATGGGACATGGTTTATCCTTTCCCCACATGTAGGATGCTTATTCCCTACGATTTGTGATTGACATGTCGGTGGGACGTGGTTCATCATTTCCCCACGTGTCGGATCCTTCCTACGATTGATTGTTTTGACTTGTGTTTATAGGATGTTGTTCGTCCTTTCCCTACAAATTGTGATGTGTGATTGTAGGATGTGGTTCGTCCTTTCTCTACGTGTGATTGTGATGTGTGATTGTAGGATGTGGTTCGTCCTTTCCCTACATGTGATTGTGATGTGTGATTGTGTTAAAATTGGCAACTAGGGCCAAACTCCATGTGGGTCATCTTATTTATGGTAGTTGATATTTTTCTTGGATCCCTCTCATCGAGAGGTGTAGGATTGATCTAAAGATCATCCGATCCCGATAAGTATTCATGGAGATATGAATTTATTTGTGTTATGGGACAATTCGTCAAGGTCAACCAGCAACCAAATCAACCTCACATGTGCTCAACGTTCTAGTATAAAAGGAGATGACTTGAAAGTCATTTCCATCACACACTCTAGTGATCTCTCTTTATTCTGTTTTGGGTTTGATGAAGAAGAGATCTAGAGGGAGTGCCCTTGGAGATACACTGGCCTAATGATGCCCTAACGCTGCCATAAAGAGCCCTAGACGTGGAGAAAAAAAAGGTCTTCTAGAAGCACCTACGCTGCCATATTACAGTCAATGAAGCCAGCCCTATGGACATTGTCCTAGAGGAGAATTATCTCATCGAAGAAAATCACCTACGCTACCCTAAAGGAGGTTCCTAGCTGTAGAGGAAGAAGGGTTTTATCCACAGCTAGCCGCAATCCTAAAGGGAGATCCTAGCCGCAGTAAGGATGAGCCTTAGCCTCAGAGATCAAGTCGCTATCCTAGAGAAGAACCCTTGCCCTAAACGCTGTCTAAGGGAGCTACAATGCACAGCCTAAAAGGGTCCCCTAATCCGCAGTCTATGGGACACTTCATCCGCTGTCAAGTCAAGCTCTAAAGGAGCCCTAAACGCAGGTCTGTAAATCACCTTCTATCTGCTGTCAAGGAAGCCCTATCCGCAGACAAGAGGAGGTTTCCTAAAACTGTATGTTGGAGGCTCTACTGAGACCTAGAAGGAAGCCCTAATCCGCATCTATTAATGATACTAATCTGTTGTTATATATGGTTCAGATGAAGCCCTAAAATGCTGTAAATGGAGGTCATTATGTTCAGCCTGAAGTAGTCCTAAAGAAGCACTCATTAATAGATATGTTCACAGCAAAGGTGGCTGTAAGGAAATATCTTATCACAACATTAATACATGTTTGTTGTAGGTGACTATGGGATGAAGGGAGCTGGTATAATCATGTCCTATGCACTGTTTGATAAACCAAAGCCTTAATGTAAAGGAAAGGGTTGAAGTCTGCTCCTTGGAGTTGATGATTTTACTTCACAATTGCTATGTGCTAGGCCATAAGCCATAGCATCATAGCAAGGGTTTATTAAGAACTGATCCATTGAGATTAGTGCCCTCATCAGATCAACTTCATAGTGATAATGAAGTGCAGCATGAATGGTGTAGCATAGTGATAGCATGACTGTAAGGGACAGCAGTATGGTACTTGGTGCAGCACGTACACAAAGCAGCAATGGTACAGCAAGCACATAGGTGACAGCATGGTGCAGCACTGGCACAGCAAGCACATAGGTGACAGCATGGTGCAGCACTGGCACAAGGTACAGCTGTGCTAAACACTGGGACAACAGTGTGATGTGTACAACAGGTCATGAAGTCCAGCGTTGTGATGATGGGTACAGCATGGTGTAGCGCAGTGAGGTGCAGCATGATGACGAGATGCAGCACAATGATAGGTGAAGGAGTCACCTTGGAGAATCAGTCGAAGCAACATGTCTTCAATTGATCTCATGTGTCATCTTCTTAGAGATGATCTATGCTCTTATCTAGATAAGCCAAAGTGTTGACTTCTGTTGTAAATGTATTATCTCTCTCTCTCTCTCTCTCTCTCTACTGAACTATTGAAGAACATAAAAGAAGAATTGATCAAGGGTTTCCCCACATTGGGGTTTGTCCCTGGCTAGCTCCACATCTTGTGTCCTCTTGTCTCAGCTTGTCTTCTGCGATTTATGTTTATGTTCTATCTGCAGTTTACTTTAATACTGATGTGATTGCTAATCTGGAAAAGATATTGAGATAACTATGAAAATTGAAATAAATTGCTCTAAGCATAGAACTTACCTAAACTTAACATGGTATCGGAGCTGAGCTGAAGACAAAGCCCAAGCAAGAGTGAAAGAGCAATCACCGAAGACAGTTGGGAAAGGACAAGAGGATCAATGGATTTCTCATCCCTCTTCAAATTCACCAAGGGTGAAGTCGAAGCAGAGAATATTATCAGAATGGCGCAGCAGAAGTTTCTAATGGCCTAAAGATCACTTCAATGGGAAGTCTGGATCTAAGGGTGGAAAGAAAGACAGATGCCTTGTTTGCAATAAGTTTGGCCATTATGTGAAGGAGTGTCTGAATGGCAGGAACACATCACTTGATGATGATAACAATCATTCCCGGGACATCTTCAATGATCAGAGGAATGACAGGTAATGCAGGTCATCAAGGAAACAGACGACTCTTTAAAGAAAGAAAGGAACTCCAGGTATGAAGAATCAAATGTTATTTCTGACAAGATAAGGCAGCATTATCTTATATTGGCCCTCTCCTCTAGACTCTTTGGGAATCTGGCTTATTGATTGTAGTGTTTCAAGGCACTTCATCGGATAGAAGGGAGCTCTCTCGATCTTGGTAAGAGATGGAAACAATCGTGGGATTATACTTGGAGCTGATGCCACCTATCCCGGAAAGGGTGTAGGAAATGTTACCCCTCAATTGAATGAGGGTAACTTGATTCATTTACAAAATCTCTTTTATGTACCTGATCACAAGAAGAACCTGGTGTCCATTTCGGCAATGGAAGTCAAAGGTTTCAGTGTGGCATTCGTCGATGGAAAGGTATGTGTTTGAAAATAGAATTTTCAAAGATGCTTTTTCTCATGGGTTTAGGGTTGGCAATTTGTATAAAGTTGTAGGATGGTCCATTAGGGATCATGTCAATTGACATATCTCATCTATAACACCGGAGGTCTACTTATGGGGCCCTAGCCGATGTGAGTCAGATGGTGACAGGGATGCCTAAATTCAAGAAGAGCATGAAGGTACATGTCTGAGATGTACCGAATGAAAATCTTACAAGGGGACCATTCCCCTTATGTAGCAAGTCCACACATTTGGAAGAACACGAGGAGTTTGAGATTCATGATCGGGAATATCATGTATATAGGTGGAAGAAAAGCCCTCTATGGCTTGAAGCAAAACACCCCGGGCATAGTATGAGAGGATTGATAACTGTCTGATGAAGCTGAGATTCACTAGGAGTGAAATCAACCCAAACCTTTGCTTGAAGGTTGTGGATCATAGACCTCTCATACTGGCACCTTACGAGGACGACCTATTTCTGACAGGTGCAAACCCTCTCATTTACATAAGTAAGAAGGAGTTGGATTCCGGATGTGAAACGGAAAACTGCAAGCCCGTGACTACCTCAAGGATCTTAACTTTCAAGAAGTTATATGGTAGTGATGTCGTACCAGATTTGGGAAATGCCTCTGAGTTTCATAAACTCATTTGCATTGATGTTCTTGGTGAACTTTCGTCCGGACATATGTTTTGCAGTTAGCATGATGAGCTCATATATGGTTGACCTTCACTGGATTGGTGCCAAGAATCTTTTGAGATATCTTCGGGGCACAATTTCTCATGAATTGAGATACACTGCTGGAAATGTGAAGCTACATGATTATTCGAATGCTGACTAGGCAGGCAGTGTGGAGGATCGCAAGAGCACTTTTGAGTATTGGTTCTCTTTGGATTTTGCTTCGATATCATGGATGAGCAGGAAGCAGGTGTCGGTTGCTATAAGCACCGCCAAGACCAAATACATAGCTACGAGTATGATCTCGTATGAAGCTGCATGGTTGTGGAAGCTCTTCAGTGAGCTGTTTGTACACATGATGGATACCACCGTGATTCTGTCAACCAAGGGGGGATTCGATTGTTGAGGAATCCCGTATTCTATGATTGCTCCAGCAGATAGACATCAGATACTACCTTATCAGGGATATGGTACGTCGATGAGTGAGGAGGCTCCATCGCATTGAGATTGATGTACAGGTCGCAGACATTCTGTCAAAGCCCCAGGGAAAGGTCAAATTTGTGACTTTCCCGAACGACTTGGAGTCGTTGAGAGACCCTCTTATGAGGGTCCTGCATGTTGCATGCATTGAGCTCTGGGAGCTCCAGGGGGCTTGGGGTACTACTGGAGCAACACGCGACCATAGGGCGACTCACCCTCCCCAATGGTGCGCTATGTACAGGGTGAATGGCTCAGCCTTCCCTTGTGATACCCCGAGGCGACTTAGGGACAGGATGATTAGTTCTCATGTCGAGGCATCCTACCCATGCAATCTAAGACTCATGGGAAGTACCTCTCATCTGTTCAATGAGCAAGGAAATGGGGTTAGGGACCATAGTAGTACTATCGATGGACGCATCGTTGTATCTACTGTACTCCCTATGCAAGGATGACCTCCATTGATCTAGGATCAATATGAGTGGTTTGAGACACTCTCTTGTGATATCAATCTGGGATCAATAAAACTAACTTCGAGTCAGTAGAGAATGGTATGAGACATTCTTGATCTATTCTTCTTCTTCATGGTTCAACAGAGCAGAGCAGTGCAGGACATTGATGGCAAAGATAGTACAGTCTGGCAGATGGATCAGCGGATGGAGTTCTCCCTAGTTGAGAGGGAGTGTTAAAATTGGAAACTAGGGCCAAACTCCATGTGGGTCATCTTATTTATGGCAGATGATATTTTTCTTGGATCCCTCTCATCGAGAGGTTTAGGATTGATCTAAAGATCATCCAATTCCGATAAGTATTCATGGAGATATGAATTCATTTGTGTTATGGGACAATTCGTCAAGGTCAGCCAGCAACCAAATCAACCCCAAATGTGTAAAAGGAGATGACTTGAGAGTCATTTCGATCACACACACTTGTGATCTCTCTTCATTCTGTTTTGGGTTTGATGAAAAAGAGATCTAGAGGGAGTGCCCTAGGAGATACGTTGGCCTAATGATGCCCTAACGTTGCCATAAAGAGCCCTAGACGTGGAGAAGAAAAAGGTCTTCTAGAAGCACCTACGTTGCCCTATTACAGTCAATGAAGCTAACCCTATGGACGTTGTCCTAGAGGAGAATTATCTCATCGAAGAAAAGCACCTACGCTGCCTTAAAGGAGGTTCCTAGCCGCAGAGGAAGAAGGGTTTTATCCACAGCTAGCTGCAGTCCTAAAGGGAGATCCTAGCCACAGTAAGGATGAGCCTTAGCCACAGAGATCAGGCCGCTATCCTAGAGAAGAACCCTTGCCCTAAACGCTGTCTAAGGGAGTTACAATGCACAGCCTAAAAGGGTCCCCTAATCCGCAGTCTATGGAACACTTCATCCACTGTCAAGTCAAGCTCCAAAGGGGCCCTAAACGCAAGTCTGTAAATCACCTTCTATCCGCTGTCATGGAAGCCCTATCCACATACAAGAGGAGGTTTCCTAAAGCTGTATGTTGGAGGCTCTACTGAGACCTAGAAAGAAGCCCTAATCCGCATCTATTAATGATACTAATCTGTTGTTATATATGGTTCAGATGAAGCCCTAAAATGATGTAAATGGAGGTCATTATGTTCAACCAGAAGTAGTCTTAAAGAAGCACTCATTAATAGATATGTTCACAGCAGTATACAACATGCAGCCCTAACTAGTCCAAGAGTAACCGTTGTTGACATTGTGTTGGAGTTGCAGCCATTGAACCACTTTCTTGTCCAAGGTTCAAAATAACAAATCAGTTTGACAGTGTTCTATTGTACTCTCTCTCTCTCTCTCTCTCTCTGCTGAATAATTGATATCAAGGGTTTTCCCCATATTGGGGTTTTTCCCTGGCTTGTGCCATATTATTGTGTTCTCTGGTCTTGGCTTGTCTTCGTCATCTATTGCATATGTTCTTTCTTCAGTAACTGTCAATATTCATGTGATTGAATTAATAATTGGGCTAATATGGAATACTGAAACTTCTAAAAGAACATGTCCTAAATTTAACAAGAACACAACACCACATTGCAAGGATAAAACCTCATAGATAAGGACAAACTTTATCTACCAATCACTAACAATGTTCCATTTTATTATTGATAGGTTTAATGTGGTAAATATAGATGTGTGTGTGTGCACACATGTGTACTCAAAGGGGTTATCTCAACTAGTTGTCACCATTGTTGTTGGGTATTTGGCTAGTTTTGTGCCAACAAGTGTCCAATCTAAATCCCCTTTGATTAGGCACACTAGTATATGCCAATGGATTTACTAGGGAAGACATCCACAAATGTGAAAAAAAATCCCTTGGGTTCCCCACAAGATTTTCCTTGGAATATATATAGTCGTATTGAAGATTGTATTTTCGAGGATGAATTGAGGAGACTGTTTGCGACAAGGAGCTTGGCACCAATTCGACCTCTTTTCTAGATCCATCAAGTTTTCCAACTTCCCCTTCACTCAAGAGTATTAACTCTTTTTTTCCTTTTGCCTTGTGGTATTTTATTTAGTTTGGGTTTCAAGCTTCTTGATGAGTAAAACTTTCAATGTGTAAATGAAATGACACTAGGCTAAACAAAGTACCATGTGAAAACCAATCAAAGCCTTGGGAGAACATTAATTCACAATTTAATAATTAACCTAGTCATTTTACTTCTCTCAAACATTCTTCCATGGGCTTTAAGTTGCCTTCAAGAACTAGGTAGTGATTTCACTCCCTTGCCCACCCCATTCTTTTGGGGATGGTAGAGCATCTGTGTTAAGTTATGGTATGTTCTATGCTTAGAGCAGTTTACTTATCTTTCTTATTATTATCCACAGATTAACAATTACATGTACATAAAGTAAAGTGCAAATAGAACATTAAACGATCGACAGAAAACAAGCCAAGACAAGAGACAAAAGATGTGGCGGCTAGCCAGGGACAAACCCCAATGTGGGGAAACCCTTTGATCAAATCTTCATTTATCTTCAATAATTCAGCAGAGAGAAATAGTACATAAATCTGATTTACATCAACAGCAGCAAACCCTAGATCGCCCAAACTAGGGCAGACAATATCTTGCAAATTGACCGTCGGATCGGCTTGATTCCTTCACCAAAATGTACGGCCTTCTGAGGAGAGTCAATTCCACCTACAGCGCAGTTCTAAGAGAGAGTGTAATGGTCAACGCTGGTCAAACTTCCGATCTGCAGTTGTAGCCCTAAATTCTGCATCTTCCTTCCACACGTGTGAGAGAAGAGTCCCTTTCTGCGCAGTAGGAGAAGAGCCTCTTTTCTGCGCAGGAGAGAGAGAGATGTGATGAGATGAGAGTGTGCAAATGAGGAAAAGTCCTCCTGTATTTATACACAAATGTTGATGATGAATAGATGCGTCTGTTGGGCTTCTGAGCCTACATGAGTTGCTGGTCGGCTTGATAATTATTCCATAATCAAAATAAATTTAGATCTCCATAAATACTTATCGGAATCAGATGATCTTTAGATCAATCCTACACCTCTCGATGAGAGGAATCTAATAAAAATATTATCAGCCATGAATAAGATGACCCACACGGAGTTTGGCCCTAGTTGCCAATTTTAACACTCCCTCTCAACTAGGGAGAACTCCATCTGCAATTCGTCTGTCGGTCGCTACTATTCATCCATCAAATGCACTGCCCTGTACAGCTTGACCCTGCTCTGCTCTGCTCTATTCTGCCTGCTCTGCTCTGTTATGTTTTGCCCTGTTCTGATCTGCTCTGCTCTACTTTGCTCTGCTCTGCTTTGTCCAAATTATGAAGAAGAAGAAATGATCGAGGATGCATCATACCATCCTCCACTGACTCAAAGTCAGTCTCAGAGTGTGTACCACTGGTCCCAGACCAATCCTCAACCGACCCGAAGTCAGTGGCATAGTAGGTACAACTCCTACCACTGGTCCTAGACCAGTATCATTGATCCCAGATCAATGAAGGTCATCCTAGCATAGGGAGTACGGTAGACACAGGATGCGTCCATCAGTACTACTATGGTCCCTATCCTCATTTCCCTGCTCATTGATCAGATGAGAGGTACTTCCCATGAGTCCCAGACTGCATGGGTAGGATGCCTCGACAGGAGAACTAATCAATCATGTCCTCACAGGAGAACTAATCATCCTGCTACACAATCGTCATGGAGAACACATCATCCAGACCTCACAGGAGAACTAATCATCCTACTACATAATCGTCATGGAGAACACATCATCCAGACCTCACAGGAGAACTAATCATCCTGCTACATAATCGTCATGGAGAACACATCATCCAGACCTCACAGGAGAACTAATCATCCTGCTACATAGTCGTCATGGAGAACACATCATCCAGACCTCACAGGAGAACTAATCATCCTGCTACATAGTCGCCACGGGGTGTCACAGGGAAAGTTTTGATTCTTTTACCCTGTGGTCATATGTTGCTCCAAGAAGTACCCCGCGCCCCCCCGGAGCTACAAGAGCTCCATACATCATACAGGACCCTCATCAAAGGGTTTCTGAACGACACCAAGTCGTTCTCGGAAAGTAAAAAATTTGACCTTTCCTAGGGGCTTTGTCAGAATGTCAACGACCTGTTCATCTGTACCGATATGTTGGAGCCTTATTGCTCCTCGCTGCACCATATCTCGAATATAGTGGTACCTGATATCAATATGCTTGGAGTGATCATGAAATACGGGATTCTCTGACAAACGAATCCCACTCTGGTTGTCACATAGGATCACGGTGGTATCCAATGTAAATCCAAACAGCTCATTAAAGAGCTTTTGCAACCAGACTGCCTCACAGGAGGCCATGCTAGCAACAATATACTTTGCTTCGGCGGTGCTCAAAGCCACCGACTTCTGCTTCCTACTCATCCAAGATATCGAAGCAGATCCTAGGGAGAAACAGCACCCGAAAGTGCTCTTACGGTCCACCACATTGCCTGCCCAATCAGCGTTAGTGTATCCAAGTAGTCTCACATCTCCGGCAGTGTATCTTAATCCATAAGTAATTGTGCCACGAAGATATCTCAACAGATTCTTGGCACCAATCCAATGTATATGGTGACGGTCAACCATATGTTGACTACGAGGCATATATCTAGACGGGAGTTCACTAAGAACATTAATGCTCCGACGAGTTGACGATACTCGGTGGCATTTCGTAAAACAGGTCTAGCAGCGCTACCGCTTAACTTCTTAAAGTCAAGCTCCATCGGGGTAGTAACAGGCTTGCAATCCACCATACCGAATCTTTCCAATATCTTCACCACATATTTTCCTTGAGATAGGAAAATTTCCCTTGGCTTCTGCCAGACTTCAAGTCCTAGGAAATAGTGCATTAGTCCTAGGTCCATTTCAAATTCAGAAGCCAACTCTCTCTTACATTTGTGAATGAGAGGGTCTACACCTATTAGAAAGAGGTCATCCACATACAGCACCAGTATGAGAGGTTTGTCATCTTCAACCTTAAAGTAAAGGTTAGGATCGGCTTCATTCCCAGTGAATCCCAGCTTCATCAAGTAGCTATCGATCCTCTCATACCATGCTTGGGGTGCTTGCTTCAGCCCATAGAGAGCCTTCTTCAACCTGCATACATGAGATTTTCGATCATAAATTTCAAATCCTTCGGGTTGCTCCACGTAGACCTCTTCTTTGATCGAACCATGCAAGAACGCGGTCTTGACATCCATCTGATGTAGGTTCCATCCTTGTGAAGCCACAAGCGCTATGATCGAGGATGGTGGTATATCTAGCAACAAGTGCAAATATCTCGTCATAGTCTATACCTTCCTTCTGGGAGAAGCCATGAGCGACAAAACAAGCCTTATACTTTTCTGTACTTCCATCTGTTGCATGCTTTATCTCGTAAAGCCATTTAGAAATGACAACTGTCTTGTCTTGGGGTCTGGGAACTACTTCCCAGACATCATTCTTCATAATAGACTCATATTCTTCGGTCATAGCATCCTTCCATACTTGATGCTTGATGGCATCTGAGAATGATGAAGGCTCATTTTGAATGAGCGTGCTCATGATGGTCAGGTATCCCTGATACCTGTTAGGTTTCTTACTTTCACGGAAGGTTCCTCGAGGTGCAGTGTGTCCTTCAGCATCATTGAGTAGCCCCCTAAGCCATGAAGGCCTCTTCCTAGAAGAGGAAGGCTCAGGTGTAGGAGGATCAATAGGATCCATGGGTTCTTCCACATCGGGCATTGTTACATCATCTTTTTCTTTTGGTTCCCTGGTGTCAGCTTCTTGAGAGCTCCTCACAGTAGGAAGATTGTTCACCTTGCTGAGAGCCATATCTTCGTCCAAGGTGACATCATGACTAATCACGACTTCCCTTTGACTAGCTACATAGGTTCTATAGCCCTTAGTATTTTCACCATAGCCCACGAAGATTCCTTTCTTTCTAGATGCACCCAATTTATTCCTTTTCTCTTTTGGCACATGAAAAAATACAAGGCTTCCAAAAATTCTAAAATGAGATGTGTCAGGTTTCTTACTGGTGAACATTTCTTCAGGAGTCTTGGAACCCAATGCTTGATGAGGGCATCAGTTTTGTACATATACGGTGGTGTTTGCAGCTTCGGCCCATAGAAACTTCGGAAGTCTTTGATCATGGAGCATGGCACGGACAGCTTCCACAATTGTACGGTTCTTCCTTTCCGCCACACCATTCTGTTCAAGAGTATATGGTGTAGTAGTCTCCCTCTTAATGCCAGCCTCTTTACAAAAGTCATGAAACTTGTTAGATTCATATTCAATCCCATTATCGGTCCTTAAGATCTTGATCTTCTTTTCGGTTTGATTATCAATCAAGGCTTTGAAGTGTCGAAACCAAGAGAACACTTCATCCTTATTTTTCAAGAAGTATATCCAAGTCTTTCGAGAATAGTCATCTGTAAAAGTAAGGTAATATGAATATCCTCCCAAGGAGTTCAAAGGCATCATACCTGATATGTTTGAGTGAACCAACTGTAATATATCGGAGGTCTTGCTTTGGCTTGAGGGGAATGGTCCCCTTTTGAGCTTTCCTTCGGCACATCCTGGACATACACCTTCTTTCTCTACTCAAAATTCGGGCATCCCTGTCACCATTTTTCTTACATCGAGTAGAGCTTTATAACGAAGGTGGGCAAACCTCCGATGCCAAAGTTCGGATTGAAGAGATGTGTCACAAGACATGACACCTAGCGGACTTCCACCGACCTGATATAATGAATCAACTCGAAACCCAAGAGTAAAGACATCTTTAACATTGTTTTTCCATACACGTACCTTGCCATCACTGAAGGTCACCTTGTAGCCTTTGTCTTCCACTACCGAGATGGACACCAGGTTCTTTTTGAAGTCAGGTACATATAATACATCTTGTAAGTGGATCGTATTTTCTTGATTCAATTTAAGAGAGACATTACCTATACCTTTCACGGGATATTTCATATTATCTCCAAGGACAATTTCCAAGTTAGTTTCTTTTTCTATCAGATTATGGGAACTTCTTTGTAACCAGTGAAGTGCCTTGAGGCACCACTATCAATGAGCCAAATTCCCATTGAGTCCGAAGGAGCAGAGGTAGATAGAGCAGCTGGTAAATAATATTCATCCTGCTTATTGTCAACAGCGTTAGATTCATACCTGGAATTTCTAGCCTTCTTGAATGGTTGTCCTCTTCCTTGATTTCCAGCACTACTTTTACCTTTGCTATTAGATTTGCCATTCCTTTGATTGCCATGAGAGGGATTTTGATCATCGTCCAGGTGTGAGTCCTTTCTATCAGGGCATTCTCTTACATAGTGACCTGCTTTATCGCAAATGTAACATTGTCATTTTCTTCCACCATTAAGTCCAGCCTTTCTTTTTTATTTAGCCCCGGAATTATTTCTTTTCTTAGCATGAAAAGAAAAGGCAGCAAGAGGACCTTTAGGCATGGGCATTTCTTGCTCTTCTATCCTTGTTTCTTCTTGAATGCATCTTGCCATTAATTCCTCAAAACCAGGAATTACGTTATTGTTGAGAAGAGTAGCCTTGAACACGTACCATTCGGATGGTAATCCTCCAAGAGTCATGAGTGCCATTTCCCTATCAGTAATGATCTCCCCAATAGATAGGATATCGTTCTTGATCTCGGTGATTCTTAGAAAGTATGCTTGCATACTCTCATCTTTGCCCTTCTTAATTTCCTTCAGCTTATTTCTAAGAAACAAAACTTGATTTGCATCATTAACTTTAAATAAACTCACCAGTCTATCGTAGATTTCCTTGGAGGTGTTCAAGTCGGAGATGTAGGCCACCAAGCGCTTGTCGATAGAGTCCCGGATGATCTTCTTTGTTTTGACTTCACCAGTTTTCCATTTGTTCCTGGCAGCAGCGGGTGCATTTGATGGAGGCTCAACAATATTGCCTCTCACATGGTCCAACACTCCTTGATCTTCTAAGGTTAGATCGAGAGACATCTTCCATCCGTGATAGTTAGACTTCTCACGGAGCTTGTCTTCAGCGGGGAAGAGTGTTGAGGACCCCATAGTTCTTTTAGGATAGCCTTGCCAATCTTCTCTTCGGTGATTGCTCTTGCTCTTGCTCGGGCTTTGTCTTCACCTCAGCTCTGATACCATGTTAAGTTATGGTATGTTCTATGCTTAGAGCAGTTTACTTATCTTTCTTATTATTATCCACAGATTAGCAATCACATGTACATAAAGTAAAGTGCAGATAGAACATTAAACGATCAACAGAAAACAAGCCAAGACAAGAGACACAAGATGTGGCAGCTAGCCAGGGACAAACCCCAATGTGGGGAAACCCTTTGATCAAATCTTCCTTTATCTTCAATAATTTAGCAGAGAGAAATAGTACATAAATCTGATTTACATCAGCAACAGCAAACCCTAGATCAGCCAAACTAGGGCAAACAATATCTTGCAAACCGACCGTCGATCGGCTTGATTCCTTCACCAAAATGTACGGCCTTCTGAGGAGAGTCAGTTCCACCTACAGCGCAATTCTGAGAGAGAGTCTGATGGTCAACGCTGGTCAAACTTCCGATCTGCAGTTGCAGCCCTAAATTCTGCGTCTTCCTTCCACACGTGTGAGAGAAGAGTCCCTTTCTAAGCAATAGGAGAAGAGCCTCTTTTCTACAGGAGAGAGAGAGAGATGTGATGACATGAGAGTGTGTGGATGAGGAAAAGTCCTCTTGTATTTATAAACAAATGTTGATGATGAATAGATGCGTCTGTTGGGCCTCTGAGCCTACATGAGTTGCTGGTCGGCTTGATAATTATTCCATAATCAAAATAAATTCATATCTCCATAAATACTTATCGGAATCGGATGATCTTTAGTCAATCCTACACCTCTCGACGAGAGGAATCTAATAAAAATATTATCAGCCATGAATAAGATGACCCACATGGAGTTTGGCCCTAGTTGCCAATTTTAACAATCTGCGATGTGGTAACACAATGTTTCATTCTCACCGTCACACTTCACCTGAAAGAAGAGAAGGGAGAGAGTTGAAAAATAAAAATCTATTAATCCACATATATAAGACCGAAAGAAATGGTAAGCCCTACCCATATGAGCATTGACATGACTAGTTGTGAGCACAACCAACACACAAACCAAACACATTTCTTATATTCTAAAATAGACCACAGGATTCACAATGTAGATTGTATCATCTATAACTTGAGTAGATAAAAAGTCAGTAACACCATACAAGTAGATATGACAATTATGTTATCAAAAATTGCACACAAGGGATTGTTTTCTGGCAGCAACCCATCCCAAAACCCAAACCACACCAAAAACCTGTATCTAGCATATGTTTCCCATTTACAAATAGAAAACCCATTACTCGAGAAATGGCCAGCATTTTTCTAGTCATCTCCCATATCATTCCAGCCTGTGAGAAACAACCAACAGAAAAGGTCCTGGTTCATGTTTCTATTAATAAAATTTAAATCACTCTATCTCCATTTCACTGTTCATGTGACTAGTACGTTAGCATGTCAGAAATTGGAATGAGTATTTTTTCATCCATTCTAATGACGAGGAGTTTCCTAACCTTTCAAAAAGCTCGAAATTTGGTGTATGTCCACTCAAATATTTGCCTTTTATTGGATAACAGGTGGCCTGCCTTGTTGCACCCACTAGGATGTGAGATTATGGCAGTTCTCAGGACGATGGTGCCTTTGGAGGTGCTGAAGGCTACTATAGAGGAGAGGTTATAAGGTTGTAATCATAATACCACTAATCCTGGTCAAAGTGGTGCCTCTGCCTCTTTCATTCTGAAAGAAACAACAGATTAGATGGTATCTGAATAATAGTTTATTTGTGAACTGATTTATCATTTAGGAACTGAACCGTGAACATTTTGACATGTGCATTGTTGTAAACTTTCTATTGTGAATATAAATCATATCATTAAGGATAACGTAGTTTTTGTTAGAGCACAAATATGATCTTTTTTTTTAATTTCATAATTTTTAACGATGTCGAAAAGTTCTGGTATGATGAGTGCTCATAGATTAGAAATAGTATTATTCTTGCATATTAAAAAAAAAAAAAAAAAATGAATTTTCTGTTTTAAAATAAACGGTGTACACTGTACCCTGAGAATTTCCGTTTTCCTTTCTGAATCCTTTTCTCGTTTATTTTGTATTTCTAGTAACTGTTTCTCGTTTTTGGGAATATCATATGAAAACATAAATATGCCTTCCATCATTGAACTGATCTAACAAATTCTGCACCCATCAAGGAAAAAGACTTTGTCTTCAAATGAAAAACTTACTGATCAAAGGAAAGGGACAATCGTATATTTTCTGAAAAACCTAAACCCTAATAGTTTGATTCTTAAAGAAGTCTGAATGCAATGATTGCTGCCAATTTGTTATATTACAGACAACATATCGAAAGAAAAGCCATGCCTACCATCCCAGCCTGTTAAGGTGATTGAAACTATAATATAAGTTACAGTGATACCTGAAAAACAATAATTTTATCTCAACGTGATTGTGAGAAGAAGATGAATTTGGTCATGAATGAACAACAGCATATTTTCCAAAACTGCAGACTACAGTTAAGTAGAAGTGATGCATAACCAAATCCCGGTTATAATTAAAACAAGACCCACCAGAGAGTACTTAACATGCATATCCTCGCCCAACAGAACTGAGCCCGCCACTGCTGTTGCTGCAAAAGTAACCGCATTGGTGACAGGCACTGCAAGGGAGATTGGCGTGTCCCCCAACATGAGAAAAAACCCAACTGAAGCCGACAAATTAACGATGAAGGGAATGGAGTATTGCCATACACATAGGAGACCGATCCAATGTTCTATATAATCAATTAACCATCCAAATCCGGACCTCCATTTGGTGGGTAAAGATAGTTTTCTCTTCTTGTTTTTCTCTTCAGAGATGAGGGCACCTCTCTTTATCAATGCATTGGTTGTTCCCCATACCAATCCGATTGTTACCATCACTTCCATGCCCATTTTTTGCAGCACATTAACCAACGTCCATCTAGTTTCAGCCCCGTTTACTCCCTGTAACATAATCAGCCATAGACCATGCTTGCGTGTTTAATTGATGCGAGATCTTGCAACTTTAATTCTGTACAGGTTATCGCAAATTTTACTATAGTGCGGATCAAATCTTTTCTCTTTTCACTTTAAACCGGAGATTTGCATATTAACACATTTCATCTTTTTAGTTCACTTTAAACTCGAGATTTGCATATGAACACATTTGATCTTTTTAGCTCACTTTTGGTAAATTCTCAATTAAAATAGGCTGATTTAATTTCCCATTATAAATTATATTTATATAAATATTATGTTTTAATAGGTTGGGTTTTCAATATCATCGATAAAAATAATAAGTCATTTTTGTTTTTATTATTATTTTTTAGTGTTAATTTTTATAATGTAAATTTGTGTGATTAATAATTTTTTTTAAGATAATTTTTTTCGTAAATCACATTTTAATTTTTTCGATCAACCATTTTCTCACTACTAAGTGTGGTTCATCATCAAGACGTTATTTTTATTTTATTATTATTTTACTTTTACAGTGTTATTTTTTATAATGCAAATTATGTGATTCATAATGGTTTTTAAAGATAATTCTTCTCATAAATCACATTTCAATTTTCCTAGTCAAGGAGTTTCCAAACACTAAGTGTAGTTCATCATCAAGACTTAGATGGACTTAGAGGAATGTTTTGATCCAAACATATTGATATAAATAGCTAGAAATAACAAAAAAAAATAACATTGATAAATTAAAAATGAATGTTCAATTTAAATATTTTATTATTTTTTCTTCAACGTTCTAATTCATCAATTTTATTTTTTTTCTAGCGTGATAAACTACACTTGGTGGTTTGGAAACCATTGATAAAATTGAAATGTAATTTACTGGAAGAATTATCTTGAAAAAGGTTTTTTTTTTGTTATGGAGTTAAAATATTTACATTACATTAATCTTTTTAATTTATTTTATTTTATTTTATTTTTATGTAATTTGACTTAGTCAAAATGTTAAACAATATATTACAATATCTCTATCTTATTAGTCTGGAAATTAACCAGCATAAATCCATCTTAACTTTGGATCTACCAAGCGCCTAGAGGGATCAAATCTCTTTTCACTTTAAAAGAATTTTGTATTGAAAATGTTTAATTTATCTCTGATATACTGATATTTGCATTTATTAAATCATTAATCATATTTCTTTTAGGACCATTGTCGAGGATTGTCGTAACAGTAAGATTGATTTCTTTCGTTATTTTGTTTACTTTGGAAAAGCTTTCAACAATGTTCCTCGAGAGAAGTTATGGCAAAGGCTCGATGAGATAATGGTTCCTGCTTAGTTAAACATTGTTGTTATTAGATTATACGAGAATGTTATTGCCAATCTTAATACCACCGAGGGTTGGTCTATTGAAATTAAATGCAACATCAGTGCTAAGCACGGGTGTCCCCTCTACCCTACCCTTTTTGGAATTTACATTGACAAGCTTGAGGATTGGTTAGAAATTGTTGGTTGTGAAGGACCCAAGCTCACTGGTATAGTCATTACTCTTCTCCTTTATGCTAATGATATCATTCTTCTTGTCAAGAGTACTGGCAATCTCGACAAGCAGCTTAAAATCCTCCATGATTACTGTTCCAAGATGGGTATGACTGTTGGCATTATGATTCAAGTGTTGTCCTTGATGGCAACTCACTCAGAGGTTGGTACAGTTGCTCAGAGGTTGGTACAGGTGATGGCACTTAATCAGAAGACAGATCTTAGTACAGCAGGCCAAGAAAGTTCATACACGTAGGTTCATTAAGCCCAAGTTGCGTGTACACGCAGGTTGGCTTCAGTAAAAGAGCGTGTATGTGAAAACGTACCTTTGGTCCATGGCGGTTAGTCCTTGGAAGTTGTGCCTATGGTTTTGGACCATGGCGTCTCGACGGACGTGTTGATCCCTAGTTTTGAAGTTGATGGTATTGTGTTACTATGGTTTTGGACCGTGGTATTGTAAAGGGCCTAAGGCTATATAAGGAGAAGATCATTAGGCAAATGTATGCAGGCAAGGTGCAAGAGTGTGTGTGAGTGATGAAGATCTGAGGAAGTGTGAGATCCAAGTGCTGGTTATGGGTTGGTGATCTGAACCAAGGTTTCACTCATGTGGAGGATGATGAATGATGGAACGAGATCTCAAGGCTTGGAATGATTATCTTCATATGGTTTGACTGTGGATAGATCAGATCTACTGACGCATGTTTATTATTATGATATGGGTATGTTTTGATGTCTGATATAGCTGCAGAGTTATAAGTTAGAATTTGCAGATCTGTACGCGGGTTGGCTTTGGTAAAAGAGCGTATACACGCAGGTTGGGTTCATCCAAGTAGCGTATACAATGTGAAGTATGATATTTGAAGATGAAGTTGGATCTGGTTGTTGTTATGTTGTCTGGTTGTTGTTGACAGGGTTACAGTGATTCAAAATTGGGTGTTTCAGTGATTGATGATGCAGGTTGTTCTACAATGGTGATTGTTTCATGGATCCAGTATGAAAATGTATGAAACGTGGTCCCGGGAAGATCGTAGGCCGGCACCTACGTACTGGTAAACATATCAGCCAGTACAAGAGCCAAGGGGGGTTGTAGCTCCCTTCCAGGAGCAGCTGGAAAACGAGTGAAGGTTGTAGCCTTCTGTAGGGTTGGCACCTACGTACTAGTAAATGGATCGGCTAGTACAAGAGCTATGAGGGTTGTAGCCCTCTGCAGGTTGCAGCCTGCGTGCTGGTAAATGACTGCACCAGTGCATTGTAAAAGAAGTTTCTTATTAAGAAAGAGACGAATTGCAGCAGGTGGTTTTCACCCACATTGGGTTTCCACCTTATATCATGGTGTTCATGTGTGTGGCTCTTGTGTGATGTTCTGTTCTGTTATTCTGCACCTGTTTACTGTTAATATGCTTAATAATGATCTGATGCATTTACTGAAGATTAAGATAACTGAATTATAAGATCTCTGGATATACGCGAGTTTCATTAGACACAGTGGCGTGTACACGCGGGTTCACTTAATTGAAGTAGCGTATATGTTTCTGAGTATGAAATAGAAAAAGTTTGATTGATCTGATAATACTGATTCACCCCCCCTCTCAGTATTATTTCCAACACTATTAATACTGACAAGACTAAAGTTGTGATTATTAAATCCAAAAAGATCATCTATGATAACAATTACTTAGAGAATGTTTCTTCCTACAAATATCTAGGTGATGACATTCACCATCAGCTCAACATGAACTATATCATTGAGAAAAGGATTATAGGAGGATGGAAAGCTTACTATGAGCTTGAAAACAATTGTAAGATGACTGATATTTGGGTTTGGAGTAAAAAAAGGTTCCTCTTTGAGACCCTCATCACCCTGTTATTTTATATGGATGTGAGGTGTGGGGCTACAGTCTATCTAGAGATTCATGGAGAAAGATTGAAATGATCCAAAAGCAATTCATAACCTACAACCTCAAGATTAAAGGTAATACCCCCTACCTTATTCTCTTGATTGAAGTTAGCCTTCCCCCATCGAATGTGTGATTGTGTTTAGGTATATGTTGTATAAGAAGAAGTTGTATAAGAGACTCCCAAAAATTGTTTTTAACTCTAGTAAAAACCACCTTCAGCTCAAGCGAGGGTGGCATAAGGATGCCAAGTCCTAGATTGTCCATTGGGAGATAAATGAGGAGATCATCTTGGGGAATAAGGATAATATTAAAAACATCATTACCTCTAAATTTAAGGATAAGTTGTGGAGTGGTAAGGAGATAGAGGGGAAAAGGAATTTAAGCTATTATAAGGAGGAGGTAATTAACCTCACACTTGCTCACCAAAATTAGCTTTACGTCTTAACCAGTGTTAAGAAGAGAATGACTATTGCAAGGATTAGAACTAATTTTAATAAGCTCTTGAGTGGAACTGGGCGTTGGCCTATTCCCAAAATACCTTGGCACGAAAGAATATGCCTCCCCTGCGATAATAAGAGAGTCGAAGATGAAAAGCACTTTCTCTTGGATTGTCCGGCCCTTACTCACATCCGTTGTCATTTCCAAAACATTTGCCCCATAGCCAACCTCCTTGACTTATTTAGTCAATAAGACTACAATGACCTCAAACGCTTCTTTCCCTCCTTTTTTTATCACAAAAATAAAATTTTAAATAATATCAATTAATCGCTTCTTTCTTAAGGTTCGATAGACCATATATATCTTAGTGGACATTAATCATCATCATTTTATATTAATTATTTTAATGGACCATGAGCATAATTAGTATAATAAATAAAGTAAAATTAAATCTTTAATTTATATAGTTATATTTATTATTAATTGTTTTAATGCGAGTTGTCTTTAGCGAGACTTTTTGGAAGTTTTTCCACTGGTTTTTTTCGGTCTAATTTCTCTAAAATCTGGAAGAAATTTATTGAAATCACAAGCTTGATGGTTAACCCCTACACAATCGAAGTGCCCTAAGGTTTTTCAAGGTGCTCGATCCATATATACAGTCAAAAGCCAATTTAAATAACACAAATCGTTATTCAACCTCAAATTTTTCTGTCGGATTCTGGCACTGGAAAGTCCAAAAAGTCGCACTAAAGACAACTTTGTTTTAATGTACCAAACACATAATTTGTATAGTAAATTTATTACTATATTACATTTTTATGGTCAAATTTAACTAACCTATACTAATATTAGTTATTCTTTATTAATGCTAATTGATTTTAAAAATATTATTAAGTTATTAATTTTTTTAATTTCTATTAAAATAAATGTTATCTATAAATATCACCCAAGTATATAAATTATTAAACTAATCATTTTTAGTCAAAAGTGTTATTGCCCATGATTTGTTTATAACTGATAGTTTTATATTTTGTATTTATTTAGTATATTAGTTTTAGAGCTCATGGTTTTGTACTTTATATTTATCCAATTTATTAATTTTTGTTTGTTAAATTTTCTTTTATAAATTAAGATGACCATCATTGTTACGTGAAATTATTTGACGTTTATTTACATTTTACATTTTATATTTATATATGTTTTAATTTCAATATTAATTAAAACATATGAAGCCCACATATAAGTTCTTTTTTTTGCCCCACATTTAAAAATGTTGACAAACTTTCTTACATTACACCTACACATCTACTCAATATTGGGTTGTAGAGCATCTCTCGGGGCAACTAGCCTAGATCCATCTTAACTCCAAATCTACCAAGGGCAGGGAATGATCAAATCCCTTTTCACTATAAAAAAGGTTTGCATTTTAAGAGATTTGATTCTTCTCAGCGTTTGGTAGATCCTGAGTTAAGATGGATATAGGTTGGTTTAATTTCCCTTTTTAAATAGACAACATTCCACATGTATACCATGGGCCATTTTTTCCATTATTTTTATTTTATTATTTTATTTTGACCTAGTTAAAATGTTTACATTGTATATTAATTATTATATTTAATTTGTTTCTAATATTTTTATTTTATCTTTATTTTTATGTAATTTGACTTAGTCAAAATGTTAAAGATTGCATTACAACATCTCTACCCTACTGTGTTGCGCCTGGCACAACAACGTTTGTTCATATTCTAACTTTTATTATTAATAACAAGGACAAAAAAAAAGTTGGAAATAAAATAAGTGATCTATGGTTTTCACATTATAATTGGTTAAATGACATTTAATTGAAGTGTTGGAAAATGGTGAATGACATTTAATTAAAGCCTTGCGGGTTATTTATAATTTTAAGGGGATAAAAGTTTATTTCTACATTAGAGTTTTGGAGTAATAATCAATAATGCAGGAGAAGCTTAGGTCTTTGGGGGTCATTTATAATTTTAAGGGGATAAAAGTTTGTTTCTACATTTAGAATTTTGGAGTAATAATCAATAGTGTGGGAGAAGCATATTCTCCACTCCAAGAAATAAAGCTTGCAAAAGTTATCAATGCTTCAAAATTGATTATGATAGGAGTCATGATAAGCAATACTATCTTTAATCTTGCATGACAATACTATCAGCTGCAATCTATTTTGGAGCAATTCAACAAGAGAAAGGCACTTTGGCCTCAATCTCTTGTTATCATGTCCTAAGGCACTAAAATTAGAAGGCAAACAAGATGGGTAACCTTGCAACAAAAAGGAAAATGGGGGTTACATTAATCAACCTTAAGGATATGTTCAATATCTACCATAACCTGCTCTCAAATTTAACTAAACACATGAACGAGTCACCGCAAGGATCAATGCATGGACATTCATTATGCCCTTACTAGGAAATTGTCATTAAAACCTTTCCATCCCCCTCACACGCTCATCATCCTCACCACCCTCACTGATGAATTTCTCATCTCAGATAAATGGGATGTGGTTGGGATATATTTCATGGTAGGCAAAGTTGAGTGGTAATAGGCATTCTCACCTAGTTTAGCTTCCTCATGCAAGGGTTTTTTTCTAGCTCGAGGTCACCCTACATGGTCTCTAGTATCTCTCCTTCTTCAAGGGACTTACTCCAAATGTGAGAAAGATTTCATGCTCTCTCTATCTTGGGTGGGGTTTCCTTTGCCCTCGTGTATAACATGTTTTTCTAGACTCCTTTAGCTCCCTTCTAGATTTTATTACAATAACTTATTTGTTCTTGAGGCCCCCTGAGCATAAACTCTTTATGATTCATGGGTGTTTAGGGTGGTACACATTGACAGAGCGCTAGATGATATCCACCGATTCAAAGGAATGCAAGGTGGTGTAGAATTGAACTTCAATTGTGTGTCCTTATACATAGTTAGGATAAGACTTCAACTGGATAATTAACAGTAGTAGCTAGGATTGAGGATACCTAATACAACACCAAAACATGGATTATTTCGAGCTCTAAAAGAGAGGGCATGCACTAGAAATCAATGAAGATGGGATTAGTGCCTTGGAAAACCAATTGAAGGACCTCCATACAAAATTTAATGCAAGGGAAAACTAATCTCAATCTCAACAAAAAGAAATCATGACAAATGAAGTTGTCATGAGCATCATTGTCTAACGAACTAATCACATCTCTACTCTACAGAAGGAAATTTGAGAACTCCAAGTTCACATGGTCCACAAATCAACCTAGTGCTAAATTTCTCATGTGTCAAGAGTGCATCCACTTAGCTTTTTGAATGCACATCTAGAGAAAAAAATTAAGGAAGCAAATGCCCAACAAGGAAAAACTGAGCATTGCCACTTCAACAACCCATGGAAGACCCTGCGACTGACACATTTAAGAACGAGGCTTCATATGGGGCTTTTTCCTCTTTTGACCTTTAAATGTATTACAAAATATATCTATTCCTAAAAAAAAATCGCAAAATTCATGATTTTCCAAAAATTTTAGAATCTTACTTTTCATTAAAAATAAATAAATAATAAATAAATTGTATACAAATATTCCAATTTATTTAATCAAATAGTAACATACAATTTAAATGAAAGTCATTGATATTAACCTTTGGAAATCCTAAATGATGGCCCGCTCTGATCTAGCCATCACATTCATTATAGTTCTATAGGGCCCCTCGCTGCAAGTAAGGAACAAACCCTTGGTGACGAATGTCATTGAGAACAATGTAATTTGGCTATGTTTTCCAAGCAAGGGTTGGCGCCTAACGGTAGCCGCTAACATTGTTGAATGCATCACAACGAAAACCATTTATTGGAATAGATTTGTAGGTGGCAGAGACAGCCACACTATGGCTCTTGTATCTATTGTCCAATGGCCTCACAAGGAACATATTTTTGTGCAACCTGGAAGTTGGAATGGGCCTGGTTATGAAACCTTGCCCCAACCTTTAAAAGAGAGAGTCATTGTTGCTCATATAGGATTCGATTTTGTGACACTTTTGTAACATCCCTAGTGAAATTTCCTTGTAATAAAGTTACTAAAGGCAAAATAATAACCAAGGTCATGGGACATGTATTCCAAGTTGAATGTTGGGCAAAACATCCTAGTGTGGGTGTTCATTTGGTTATTATGGCCAAGGAAATTGTCAAAGGAAATGGAAAAGGCTTTGGAAAGACATGAGGCATTAATTGGCATTTTATTTATGAAAATAATGGAAATTAGGAGAAAAGGAAGGTGAAAGGTCACAAGTTGCACGTGAGGAGGAAAATGAAGGAAAATAATGGAAATTGAAGAAAATAGAGGCCTCATTAATAAAAAGGCTTCTCAGGATCAGTTGGTACCTTTTGTCAATTCAATTTTGGAGCTCTCTCTCTATTATCTCTCTCACACACTCTTGGACACTTAGAGTTTTTCTTAGGGCACTTCAGCTTTGGATAAAGGAAAGCAAAGAAAGCAAAGAGGAAGCAAGGAAGAGTAGGATCAAACAACTACAGCGAGATTATTTGTAGGTATTAATTTGCATGTGTGATTTCCTTGCTAGATTTGGTTTGCATGGTACATCCACGTGTGTATTTGGTTCTCTTGATGTCATTGACCTGGGTTTTGCCAAGTATGGCAATGTTCTTCATCCTTGCCTTACCATTTCTGGATAGCCATGGTTTGATGGGTTCTCTTATATTTGGTTGAGATGGATTACCAGATGGTTTCAAAATTGAGTGAGGTGGTCTCTGAAAGAAAGAACACATGGCCTAGGAATCCCTGAATCGGACTAGGATTGCAGTAAAGTCAAATTTTGTGTGCCTCGATGGGCCTAGGAATCCTCGATCATTGGATGGCGAGATATACGGTAAATCCTAGAGGTGCGTTCCCTCGATCAGGCCTAAGAATCCTTGACCGGTGAATGACGGGATATATGGTAAATCCTGGAGGTGGAGCCTTGTAGCGGCTACAACCACCCTCCAAAATTTTTCCTATGATTTATTTTGGAGCCTCCCCTTCTAAACCTCAGCAACTCATCCCGCACTGATCCAGGTACTTATGCTTTGTTTGAGCCTCATCCTTTGCATCTTAGCTTGTGTTTGATTACTTGGTCTACTGTCAAACCCACAATCCAATCTCTTGACTTGGTCTTGATCCAGTTTTGGTCTTGCCTTAGAGAACTGCACAATCCTTGAGGGAAACTAGCTTTGCTCCCGGGAATTGCGCAGTCCAAGCTGTCAGTGAGCCTTGGGTTCAAGAATTCTACAACACTAGAGGGCAGCCAACCTTGAGATAAGCAATTGCACAGAACATGAGAGGTAACCTAGAGCCACTCAAACCAAAAATTACGCAGAACCCTTTCTGCTCAGATACTATGCAGTGGTGCCTAGTCCTTCTCATAACTATGCAATCTTTTTGGGCAATGCATGGCAGGTTCCCCCCAGGAAAAGAAAGAAAACTAAAGGGCAAGAAGCATCCATCGGAAGTAGGGATCTATTATGAGTTTCCCGAAGGCGGCACATGATATCCTTAGAAGTTTCTACCAAGTGTCGCTTTTGTCCTTAACCTCAAGCATGTGTGCCATAAATTCCAATTTTCTCAATTATATGTAATGGATGCCTCTAGAGCTCATTTGTACATTCGATCATCAAGCTCTAGTATTCCTGAGGAGATCAAGGAGCCTTCGAAGTATTTTCATTACTTTCTTGAGTGAGTTTTGCTTTTATCATCTTTTGTCATTTTTTCTGTCACTTTTTGTTGTTTATCTTGTGTGAGTTTTGTTTCACTTGTTTCTTTGCATGACTCTTAGCGTTTTAATTTTTTTTAGCTTGTAGAAGTGTTGTTTCAAGTTATAAATTTCCTTTCCCAAGTGTCGCATGATTTTTCTCGTTTTTGAACCAACGGTCACTGTTGTGGCGAATCCCTTCACACACTTCATTTTCCTATAGTTAATCAATTGTTGCACTTATTTCACATGCATGCATCGACATCTGGTCATATTTTCACCCAACACCACATCATCCTTTATGTCTTCTTGATTTTCACACTCCCCACGGGTAAATATTGGATCCCTTTGCCCGAAGCTCACACTTCACTGCATGCATTGCGCAATCTAGGAGCTCAAGGCCTCTGCCTTGGTTTCTGGAATTGCGTAAAGCATGTCCTAGCCTGGCTCCAACTACGCACTTCGCAGTTTCAAGAGCCAGTCTCCCAGCATGGCCACTGAGACTGTGCAATGTGCAGTCTCTCCCAAGGCCTGGCCCAAACTGAACTACGCATTGCGCAGTTCCAGTCATCAAGCTTCTACACTGGCTATTGGGACTGCACAGTTCACACAGTCAGTAAAAATTGCGCAATCCCTCTCATTGGATGCCCTGGTTGTTGCCTGATCATGCTATGAAGTTAGATTTACAAGAGCTAATATTTGCTTGCCATGAGTGTCCTTTTTGTCCCACAGGTACGACACTCATGAAGCACTTCTCTCCAACAGTCATTGTACCATGGCACCAAAGAGAGTTGCTTCAAGAGAGACCACTGAAGAAGTACTGGGGAAGCAGTTGAGCAATCTCCAGTTAACTTTCCAATATATGCAGACACTCAACTATTCATAAAAAATGAGTCAACACTAACATGGTAGCAAGCCCACAGTAGTAGTAGAAGGCAACAATCTAGTACAAGATCAGGGAAAGAGGAAGTTGTTGACATAATACAGGGAGAACAAAGTTGTAGAGTGAAATCATATTCAATCTTCATGCAGGCAACTTTGGCAACAGAATCAAAAGGAACCAGAGGATACAGACAACAGAGCGGAGAAAGAGAGAAAATCAGAGCTTGCAGGTAGCAGAACTGAGATCTCAACTAGAAGAACAATAACTGAAGGAAGAACGAGACCTGAGGAGGAAAGAAAAAGAAGAAGAACAAAAGAAATGTGCAATGACAAAGGAAATAACACCCATATAGGTCGAAGAGTTGGAAAAGCCAACAGTAGAGGAAGAGAGTGAACATATGCAAGATCGAGAGCTTGCTCAGCAGATTGAGCAACTGATCAAAGTGATAGACATGGAGTTGGAACAGGAACCACGGAATGAAGACACTGACCTTATGCTAAGAGCACCAAAGGTCATCTCCCAGTCTCCACCACCTCTAGTGTTAGAACTTATCTCGAGAAAGCAAGGAAATATTGTTCTTCTTGACGATGATCCAGTCATGGATGTGTACAATCTATCATTTGATGAGTTGCATAAGAGGATTGTACAGGCGTGGACGAAGCACTTTGCAGATGATCATGCATCACCTGTATTCATCAAGGAAAGGGTGATAATTTCAGACACTAGGAAGCATCCAACTCTACTTTCCAAAGCCAGCTTGGCTTATGCAGGAGTGATGAGCTCAAATGTTAAGTACTTGACGACCGAGAATGAACAACTGGAAAAGAACTTGTAGGCTGCCAGGCAAGAGGTAGAACAACTCTGAGCATCAACATAGAATGAAGTTTTTGCAATGGGGAAGATGAGGAAAGTGATATTCGTTGAAGTATCAACACTTGAGGATACCATGCAGAATCTCTATGACGAATTTGTCACCGTGCATAAAGCAGTTGTCTATCTACATTTCCTACATCAGTGGAGCAAAGAGTTTATTCAAACTCTCAAGGACATACATGCTGCCATCGCCCATTTACAAGAGTGGACAATGTGGTACAAAGGGGCCTGCTTGACTTAGTTAAGAAGATGAAGCCATAGGCAGAGCTGGAGAAAGCAAAGGTCTGGATGTTGATCTAGAACTATGAGTAGCTTGCCCCTTTCATCGTCAACATACAGGCCTCATATCTGCGGTTGTATAACAGTTTGGATGTCATGGGGCGCAAGCATAGGATCCCATCAATTAGTTCCCTCACTGAGGCTAAACCCAAGAACCAAGTTCAGCTTGAGATCGATAAGTACATGGAGTAGCTAAGACGAGAGGCCACCAGGGAAGACTGCCCAGAGAGACATTTGAATATCTTAGACAAAAGTTGGGAGTAGTTGTTGCATCATCCTGCTGTTAAATCCA
The DNA here is from genome assembly GCA_031772625.1 of Pinus tabuliformis. Taxonomy (NCBI): domain Eukaryota; kingdom Viridiplantae; phylum Streptophyta; class Pinopsida; order Pinales; family Pinaceae; genus Pinus; species Pinus tabuliformis. The sequence continues at coordinate 662,369,067 of CM062816.1, read as the reverse complement.
ACTTTTTCAGAAGAAAAAAAAAATGTATTATACGCATGAATGCACACAACATGTAGAAGTACACCAGTGATCCTATTAAGGTTAACACCATGCTACACATGCTTCAGAATGAGTTGGATACTGGTTCCAAGACCATCTACCCAGATGCCATGGAGGCAAGAGTCTACTTTCAAAAAAACACCATCAAGCAGTTTGGGGACACCGTCATGTCGTACCAAGCTTGACATCAATATGTGACCAAGAAGCACCAAGTGGAGGTTGCCGAGTTGGTCTTTCCCCAAACTTCGAAGTCACAGTGTTTTGTCTTGTTAGGTTGTCTCTAGCTTATTTTGTCTTACATGGGTACATATGGAAAATGTAATATTATTTGTAAATATGTTTTAAGTGAAATTCCAAGTGTCATTAGTGGAATGTGAAAAGTCATCATGTTATGTAATGATTTAATTCTAAAAAAGTTGAAGAGTCGTGAGGAAGTCAAAGAGTCACGAAGGGGAATGTCAAGGGTCGCCCCACCCTTTGTTATAAATAGAACCTCATAACTCATAGAACATGCTTTTGGGAGCCAAGCGTTTAGGTAGGATTAGGCTTAGAAAAGGCTTGGGAGTATTGTGACGAGCCTTTGCTTCTCCACAATGTAGAGCGAGTAGACTTCTTTGGAGGAGCAGGTGTTCTTGACTGTAATGTTCCACTATTGGGGCTAGTGGTTGCCAATGGTGTATGTATGGATGGAACTTTCACTTATAATAATAATAATAGAGAAAACATGCTTTCATGCATATGTTGTTATTGTACTTGGACTATTATGGTTGCTTTAGAAATGTATGTTGTTTAACTTACACATTTTCCTATGAACTACTTTGTATGCAATTGCATGAATCTTGTTGGATGTGTGTTGTTAGATTAACCCATCACTTTAATTTATGGACTATTCATCATTTTAACTTGTGATGTCCTTTTTCTCATGTATTCCTTTCAAGTTGCATACTATTACATGCTTCTAAGGGGTGCACTTCCTTTTCCCCTTTGTGTGTTAGAACCCCCATGCATTGCACTTGACTCTCTGCAAGGTCACACAATTACTCTCACCCAAAGTTATCTTACTTACCTCTGCGCGCTACCACGATCAAGGCATTACACTACCACCCACTGTTGGGACTCCTACTCCAAACGGTTTGAGTTCTAGTTGAGACTTCTTATAAGGGAGACACCCTAAATGTTGGCGGGTCCAGCACCGTAAACAGAATCCTTGACCATTGTATGGTGGGATATACGGTAAAGCCTAGATACTAGGAGGCAGGCAAATTCCTCACGGTGTAGGTGGAGAAATCTGGTGGCATCCATGCTTGTTTAGGGCCTAGTGATCTAGTGGGGATTGCGATAAACCCTGTGGAAACCTGGTTTGGTTTGGTTTTGAGTCCCACATTTATGTTTGGAATATGGCACGAGAGTGGTTGGATGAAAGAAAGATTTGGTTCAACTAATATATGGTCAGGTGGTTCGTGGAAGTCCCATACCCAGTTAGCTTATGCATTCATTAATAATAATTCTTTCTCCTTGGTATATCATGTGTAAATATATTGGTTTATATCATACTATTATGGTTGTTATATACATGTTATTTATGTTGGTTATATGATGGTTATGAGTATGTTTTATGACAAACTTGATGTATGGTTTCCATCATGTTTGATTTCCAAATAATGTATAATGAATAAATTACCTAATATATGACAATGCAACTATTGTGATAAGGAAACAATGCTTCTTTACAAATATCAAATAAGTATGAGACCCCTATGCTCAGATATGTTGTTAAGACCTGTAGATTATATATTTGTGACATGTTTGACGAAACACTTGTCATGGCTAGTAGGGATCAAAGAAAGTCATTGATCAAGCGGTTGCATTAGTACCTTTGTTTCAATTTCATTTATCATTTTTGAAGGTTTCGTGAAGTTCTCAGTAGTGGTCAGAGAGTTGGCCCTTAAAAAGTGGCACATAATTCGGGGTCCTATCTCAGAACTAGCTGAAAACGTCCACAGTCGTTGGCATGCCCATGTTGTGGGAACAATTGTGAGGCCTCAGTCGCATGCATGGCTTGTCATGGGAGCGACTAGGGGTCCAGATTAGTGAAATGTCAAGTTGCCTCAAGAGTTGGTCACTTGGAAGGGTTAGTTGGCTCCTAAAGGTTCTGTAGCATTTGTGGAAGGTCATTAGGTTTTTGTTTCATCACTTGCACTTCCTTAATTGTACATGGGGAGTTGAATCACATCATAGTAGCCTCTTGTCACATGTTTACCCCATCGGAATGATTAACTTGGGTAAATGTCAAAGGAGAGTGGTTACAGAGTGGTATCAGAGCATGGCTTACCCCTTGGACTGGATGAGCGGTGTGTTGGTCATGCATTCATGTCGGTTGCATATATGTGTTCTTTATGCTTGTGGTCTATGTATTTGTTGTGTATGCATGGTGTTGGTCATGGTTGCATTGTGTTTCCATGTGAAAGTGGATGGTGTGTTGTTGGATGTGGTCATCATGAGTGTATGTCGGTTATGCATTGGTCATGCATTGGTTATGCATTAGTTCTGCATTGGTCATTCATTGGTCATGCATTGGTGATAAATGGATAGTGGTTACACTAATGTTATATACTAATGTGATTATGATTCTACATGTATTGAGCTAATCTCATTGATCTTAGAGATGAGATATCCTCCCTTGAACTATACCGAGGAATGTTGATTATGTTTTTGGTTTTAGCTGCCATAGTGTACTTGCGGGAAAGAGATCCAAGATGACTAGCGAAATGCTAGACTACATTTCACAAGACTCTCGCTATGGATCAGATGAGCAACGTGGTGTTGGGCACTCTTCTAACTTAGTAGACACATTAAGAAGCCTGAAGGAAGAAATAAGGAGTTGCAAGGCAGATAATGACATGTCATTAAGGCACATGAAAAACAAGCAAAAGTTAATGCACTAATCCTTCAGAGTTTGCGAGAATTACAAAGATAGGAACCTCTTTGGATTAGCCATGGACAGGATGATAAAATTAATGGGGCATATGGCATTAGATCTCATGGTGGGCACAAGTTAGATAGGGATGACACAATCCAAGATGGTGGGCTCATGGATACTACAGATAAGAGAGGTGATAGACACAAGTTCTATTATAGTTTTGGTTATGATAGGCACTATGATCATCATTGTTATCATCCTTACAGGAGGAGTGACAGGGGATATTTTCTGGATGAGTTCAAGAAAGGAAAGCCACATACCTTTGATGGATATTTGAAGAAACTGGAGGATGCATAAACATGGCTACTTGGGATGGAGAAATTCTTTGAGTTGCATGAATGCACAAAGAATATGAAGGCCAGAATAGCTATCTACATCCTCAAAGGGAGAGTAGAAATCTGGTGGGAAAATGTGAAGCGGGTTAGATACATCAAGACAAAAGAGTTGAGTTGGCATGAATTCAAGAGACGTTTCAAGAAGAAATACTTATCAGAGAGGTATTGTGACAACAAAACCAAGGAGTTCTATGAGGTAAAGATGGGATTGACGACATATGAGGAGTACACGACTAAGTTCTTGGAGTTATTGAAGTGTGTATCGTATCTTAAAGATGAGAACGCCAAAGTTCATATATTTGTCAATGGATTTCCATTATCATTTAGAGATCAAATTGAGCATGATGAGCCTCGGTTGCTTGAGGAAGTGTTTGGGAAAGTGAAGCATTGTTATGAATAATCAAAGCACAAGATAGAATCTCAACAAGGCTGGAAAGAGAAAGACAAAGATAAAGGTAAATGGCAGTCGAAAAGAACAAGGCCTCAAGATGCAGGTGAGAAAGAAAATGTTGCACCTTACAAGAAGTTTAATGGGTCACAACATGGAGGGCAGCAGAATAAAGGTGATGGTACAAGACGGTTGCAGTGTTGGACATGTGGTAAGGAGCAACTTAAGAGGGATTGTCCACAAAATGAGGGTGGTAGGCCTTAGATTTACCGTGCATAGGAAGCATAGCTAGTTGGGGATGTTGGGTAGAGCATTCCACGGATTTATGTCGTGTTGAATAACAAGCAAGCAAAGCACCAGGCAACTGCTATCGAGATAGACAGTAAGATTTGTGATCAAGTTGTTTCCATTTTGATTGACCCTGGATCTAATTATAGTTATGTTAGTCTTAACCTGGTGGATAAGTGTGGTTTGAATAAAGAAGTGCATGCATAATCCTTGTTAGTGCAGTTGGCTATAAGTACAAAGAAGAGAGTGTATCACTGGGTAAGAGCTTGTGCATTCGAGTTGAATAGCATGCCTACCTAAACACATTTGAATGTATTTCCAATAGGATCATATAATATGCTTTTGGGTATGGATTGGTTGTACCTTCACAGGACTAAGGTAGATTGTTATGAAAAGGCTATTAAGTGTTTGGATGACAATGGAGAATAGAGAATCTTACAGATTAAGAAGAAGGCAACATCAGTTAGGATGATGATAGCTATGCAGGTAAAGTGCAGTCACAGAAAATGGGTGTGTGTTATTTGCAGTGCATATTTCTAGTGATAAGGGTAAGGATGTTAAGGATGCAGAGGTATTAAGTAGGTACTCGATATTGCAGCAATTTCAGTATGTGTTTCCAGTAGAGATTTCAAAGTTCCCACCTCAAAAAGAAATGGACTTTTCCATTAAGTTGGTACTAGGGGCAACACCAGCATCAAAGGCACCGTACAAGATGAGAACACCAAAGTCGGTAGAGCTAAAGTTACAGATGAAGTAAATCCTTGACAAGGGATACATTAGGCCAAGAGTATCACCTTGGGGAGCACCAATGTTGTTTGTGAAGAAGAAGGATGGTACTCTCAAGCTATTCATTGATTACAGGTAGTTGAACAAGGTGACCATCAAGAATAGGTATATGTTGCCAAGGATTGATGACTTGTTCAAGCAGGTGAAGGGAGAAACAGTGTTCTCGAAGATTGATTTGGGATTAGTATATCATCAGGTACACATCAAGGAAGAAGACATATATAATACTGCTTTCCAGACCAGCTACGGGCATTATGAGTTTGTTGTAGTTCCATTTGGTTTGACTAATGCTCCAACTACTTTTATGTGCTTGATGAATGACGTATTGCGTCCTTATCTGGACAAGTTTATTGTTGTATTCATTGATGACATCTTGAAATATTCTAAAAATGAGGAAGAGTATGTTGAGCACTTAGCAGTAGTGTTGAGATTGTTGAGATAGCATCAATTGTATGCTAAGATTAGTAAATGCAACTTCTTTTGCGTACTTGGGACATGTTGTTTCCAAGGAAGGCATAAAAATGGATCCAGAGAAGATAAGGACTATCATGGAGTGGGAAACTCCTATAAATATGGATGAGGTAAGATCATTCATGGCATTAGCAGGTTATTATAGGAGGTTCATCAGGCACTTCTTTTACATCGCATATCCAATTACGTCATTGCAAAGGCAAGGTAAGAAATTTGAATGGACAGAGGAATGTGCAGCAAGTTTTGAACAATTGAAGTAGTTGTTGACAAATGCTCCAGTGTTAAAGATTGCAGATCCAAACAAAGAGTTTGTGGTATGTACAGATGCTTGCAAGAGAGGACTTGGTCGAGTCCTTATGTAAGAAGGACAAGTAGTATGTTAAGAGTCACGGAAACTGAATGAGCATGAGCAGAATTATCTGACACGTGATCTTGAGTTAGTAACGATCATCCATGCATTGAAGATGTGGAGGCACTATCTTCTTGGTAGGAGGTTCATATTGATGAGCAATCATAGTGGATTGAGGTATCTATTTGACCAACCAAATCTGCATGATAGGCAAGCTAGATGGTTGGTCATGATTAGTAAGTTTGACTTTAAGATCAGGTACATTAAACATAAAGAGAGCAGGGTTGCATATGCTCTTAGTAGGAGAGTACAAGTGAATCACATAGCAACTATGAGCTCGTATTGGACAGACTTACAGGATCAGATCTTACAAGCATGACAACGGGATGACAGCTACATGGAGCTTATGTATAGGTTATAGCATGGTGCAGGTGGTCAGGATGTAGACAATCGTCTTACATCCGATGGTTTGATCAAATTTAGGGATATGATATATGTTCCAAATAATAGCGATCTCAAGAATACTACCTTGTGAGAGTTTCATGCAAAACCACATTTAGGTCACCCAGGAGACCAAAATACATTGACAACAATGAACAAGTTTTATTATGGGTTGAATTTGAAGAAGGAAGTGGCCTCTAGATGTTTGGATTGTCAGCACGTAAAAGTAGAATGTAAGCATCCAGGTGGACTACTATAACCGATTTTGATTCCAGAGTGTAAGTGTGAGGTCATTTCCATGGATTTCATCACAAGTTTGTCAAGGACATATGGACAACATGATTCCATCATGGTTGTGGTGAATAGGTTGACAAAGGTAGCACACTTCATTCCAGTGAACTCTACATATTCAGCTAGTGATGTGGCATAGGTATTCATAAGAGATGTAGTGAGGTTGTGTGGTGTTCCAAGGAAGATTATGTCAAACATGCATTCTAGGTCACTTCCAAGTTTTGGAAGGAGTTGTTTATAGGTTTTGGGACAGAGTTGGCCTTCAACACAATGTAGAAATTATGCAAATTCTCTACAAATCTCACTCTAAGACCATGTAGAAAATCTGACTGTAGATTAACCCAATAATGCAATATAACCAAAGCAAAATATTATAACCTACTTCTACTATCAATTTGCGGAAGCTTAAAGATCAAGTTGAATCAAGCTGAGCAATATAACCAGGAGAAGAAGAATCAATGCACAATACACATGAAAGTACTTTGGGGAAAGCCTCAGATAAAAACCCCACTATCTGTATTATCATACAAGGTGGAAATACATAGGAATTATACAAATCCTTTACTCTCACAACTAGCCAGATCTCAGTACAATCCTCACAAATGCTCACAGGCAATCCAGGCTTCTCACAAGCCTTCCTCTCTGCCCTCCAAGCTCCTATTTCCTTGTGTTGTTCCTAGTGGATGATTCTCACCTCACCAAGTGGAACATTGCTCTAACACACTGTCAGAACTGCACAATCCTCCAAGGTATTGATTCCTTCTGCATGCATGAGTTTTCTTTATAGGAAAACACATGAAATTGATAGTACACCGTCCTTGACTATAATCTCAACTCAGTCTTTCTCAGAGTAGACATGCATGAGTTTCTGATGAGGGAATCTTCAGTTATTTGGAGTACACTAATTGAGTGCGTGCATGCATCAACTGACTGATAACTCACAATTAGTTCCTCAAATAGTTTGGAACTAATTTAACTAGACTTAACTGAGTAACTAAGTTAACTAATTACAACTCAAATATAACTCAATCTTATCTCCTTAATTAAGGCTTATCTCCTTAATTTAAGGGATAACTCTTGCATGACTTCAGAAAGACTTCTAACTTGAATTTCTCCAACTAATTAATCCATAATGAATTAATAAATTATTTCCAAGCAACTGGTGAGACTAAATTCAATTTTAATTCACAATTTTAATTCAAGGACAAATCAAAATTGGAATTTATGGATTCTATTTTTGTCATTTCTTGTTGTTATTTTCAACACTCCCTCGCAACAAGAAAGGATTTCACCTCGATCTCGATCGTGAACCTTTGGAATGTTATGCATGCAACACTTCTCTCTAGTGTTGTTGCTCGAGCAACTCCAAAAACAAAAAAAAAACATCCAACTTGATTCAGTATGATGCATCTGTCATCAATGTCTCTGACTGCTATTGCCTCTGTCAACTGAAAACTTTGCACTTCTGCTGACTCTTCCTTTCTGCATTGTTGTCAATCCTTCTCTGCGCTCTTCAGTATCTGACTACTCTAGCCTCTGTCACTTTGATCTCTGACTACATCAATCCCATTGCTTCCTCCCGCTACTATGTACTTTGGGATCCCGAAGCAAGGAACGATCCATGAGATAAAACCTTTCGATGGACCCCAGCCAATTTCAGCCTTCTTGGGACTATCACTTCACATCGCCCCACCTCACACTTGGAGGTATGGCTGCATGTGATCCCTCTACCCACTTGGATTGAAATTCCCCCCTAATGGAGGTATCTGCATGAGTGGATCTCTTCACTCGGTCTCCTCTCTGCTTCTCCAATTGTGGCTCCTCCACAATTGTCTGAGACTTCTTCTGGGACTGCATGTTGAGAGGTAATTTACTCTCCCTCTCAACCACCAAGTCTCTAACATTTTCCTTACTCCTCAAGGCTTTGCATGCATCTTGAACCTCAAGAGCATATTAGTTCTTAACTTGTGAACCGATCTGTTTCACCTGTCTCGTGGTGATGTGTTTAAGGAAAACCTTTCCCTTACTAAAAAACACATCATAGCCACGGTCTTCCAATACCGTGACCGATACCAAGTTCTTCTTCAGTCCAGGCACATACTTCACATCTGTCAAGGTGATAGGAGCTCCATGCTCCCTCTGAAAAGCAACCGTGCCCACTCCTGAAACACTATACCTTCCATCGTCACCCATCTCTATGCACATCTTGAGGTCTTTCTCCTCCAAGGCACTGAATAAACTTTTATCGTCGGTCATGTGGAATGAGGCTCCACTGTCAGAAACCAAACACAACCCATCTTCGATGATACCATGCATGCGATGAGGGTAAAATCCATTTTGAACTGAGAGGCTAATGCCTCACCTTCCGATCCTTCCGAGGATCCCTTCTTGGACTTCTTCGATGGGCAATTAGTCTCATAATGTCCCATCTCATGACAATTAAAGTATCTCACTTTAGACATGTCACCCTTCTTCCCTCCATAAGAAGAATTTGATTTGGAATGGGAAGCCTTCCCCTTACATTTCCTTGCCTTACTCGCTAAGGCTGATTTTCTTCATCATCATTATTGGATGAAGAACCATCTCGTGAGATCCTCCTGATCTCCTCCTGCATCAGATTTGACCACATTCGTTCCCAATCCGACAATTTCTCCCTTCCATTCACAAAGTCCTGGTAGCTATTCCAACTCTTTGGAAGGCCAAGGAGAGTGAGGCTCACCATATCATCATCGGCGGTAGTTATTCCCACACTGTTAAGCTCATTTCTGCAGGTGGTGAGCTTGTTCAAATATGTGGAATAATATTGCCCTTCTCCATCTTGATTCTTCAAAGCTTATCCTTGAGCGCCAATTTCCTCTGTATGCTACTGTTCTAGTAGACGTCCTTCAATGTCTGCCACATTGAAAATGGAGTATCCTTCCCATGGAGACTCGAGACAATATGGTCTCAAACTCCGTCAAGGATGATCCGTCTTGCCTTCACCACACACTTCTTCCACTCAGCCAACTTTTGTGCATTAGTTGAAGTTGGCTTTTGGATTTATTGATCAATGAATTCCTTCAAGCCATTGTCTTCTAATATAGCCTCCATTCTATCTTTCCATGCTATGTAATTTGAGCTACCTTCCAAGGCATATTTGAGTCTTTAGCCATAGAACGCCATTTGCCAGCCTTAAAGTATGATAAGAATTTGATTTGCACCTGCAACCCTGAACTTCAAACTTCGAATTCTCTTCTTTGTATACTATTCACAGCTCCGATAAACTTGGCTCTGATACCATGTAGAAATTCTGCAAATTCTCTACAAATCTCGCTCTATGACCATGTATAAAATCTTACTGATAGTACATTGTCCTTGACTTTAATATCAACTAGGTCTTTCTCATAATAGATATGCATGAGTTTTTGATGAGGGAATCTTCAGTTATCTGGAGTACACTAGTTGAGTGCATGCATGCATCAACTGATTGATAACTCACAATTTGTTCCTCAAACAGTTTGGAACTAATTTAACAGGATTTAACTCAGTAAAATAAGTTAACTAATTACAACTCAAATATAACTCAATCTTATCTCTTCAATTTAAGGCTTGTCTCCTTAATTTAAGGGATACTCTTGCATGACTTCAGAAAGACTTCTAACTTGAATTTCTCCAACTAATTAATCCAGAATGAATTAATTAATTATTTCCAAGCAGCTGGTGAGACTAAATTCGATTTTAATTCACAATTTTAATTCAAGAACAAGTTAAAATTGGAATTTCTAGATTCTATTTTTATCATTTCTTGTTGTTATTTTCTGTTGAGAATGCAACAAGATGATGGAGCTTAGTGGAAAGGAGTCGTCTTCACTAAGTGGGCTTGCAGGCAGATTATGGCGCAAAGTCTATTTTTAGACTATGTCTATTTTTATTTTTAAACATATGGATCATGGTCTATGAGTTGCAGGATGTTGTTTATGGATGATTGGTCATGTTGGGAAAAATAGATGGACTTCTATTTCTAGTTCACAGCAGTGTGATCAAAGTCTATTTTTAGACTGCCAGGCTAAAAATAGAAAAGTCAAATATTATTGTCTCATAATAATATTTAGACTATAAACTTTATCTTATCCTCTTGGAGCACTTCAGTTTGAGCTACAGATGTGGCACATGCAGCTGTTAGAAGGAAATATGCTTTTCTTATGAGTCAGTTGAGCTATTGCATGCATGACATCAGTTAGAACTCATGCATGTGAGTTCTGTGGAGTTGGATGTGGAGTTGATGGAGTTGTGTTCAGTTTGACTTTGTTAAACTAGTTGTAATTAGTCTAACTGCAAATAGACTAGTGATGAGTGATGTGAATTAATTGATTAAATTAATGCACTAATTATTAACTCATAATGCAACTGAAGAATACATCAGTTAACTCAGTGCATGTACAGTTCAGTGGAGACAGGTGTTATAGGTTGAGATTGCTATCAGTTGTGACTATAGTTGTGCATGAGGTCTTGCACAAGCAATGTATTGAGTATGCCCATGATAATTGCCCAGTATATGCCTAGCAGAATAGCCTGTGCTCACGTGATTTCCAGTGTGAGTGATTCTTAGCAGGTATTGTGCAATAGAGGCAGGCAAAGTAGCGGAGGAGATTTGAACCTGTGACTTATTCGGATCTGAGCTAGTTTTGTGTGTAACAAGTGGAGATAGTGTTGGATACTTGTGAGGAGTATTGTACTATGTAATGTTACATGTTCTCAATCATTAATATACAGATAGTGTGTGGTTTTCAGCTGTAAGCTTTCCCCGGGATACATATTGTGTTAATGTGTGCATGCGATTAATGTTTCATTGTTTTTGATGCTGCTAAATTGTTGATCAACGTAAAGGAGGTTATGTATTATGCATGTATTCCGCAATAGTGTATAATCGGGATAATCTCTGTTGAATATGTGTTTATTATTCAAAATTTCTACATTTTCAACACACAACTTATCATTCGCAGACAGATGGACAAACAGAAAGGATCAACAAGATATTGGAGGACATGTTGAGGATGTATGTGATGCATCAATAGATGAGATTGGAGGAGTGCCGTCTGTTGGTTGAGTTTTCTTATAACAATTTGTATCAGGAGTCGCTAAAGATGATTCCATTCGAGGCATTGTATTGGTAGAGTTGTAATACTCCCATCAGTTGGAGTGACCTAGGAACAGTGTATTGATAGGACCAGACAAGTTAGCAGAGATGGAATAAGAAATGTAGGTTATCAAGAAGAATCTAAAGGCAACACATGACAGGCAAAAAATTCATGCAGATCGGAACAGGTTGTTTAAGGAGTTTCAGGTTGGGGAACAAGTGTATTTGCGCATCAAGCCGAAGAAGAGCTCCTTGAGGATTGGATCTTGCGCCAAGCTGGCACCTCTGTTTTGTGGACCTTTCAAGATTCTTGAGAGGATTGGACAAGTATCCTATCGAATTTCACTTCCTCCGACAATGAAAGTCCATGATGTTTTCCATGTCTCACTGCTTAATAAGTATGTTAAAGATGTTGATAATGTGATTGACTGGTTTGTATTGCAGTGGAGCCAGATGGAGAATTCTAGCCGAGCACTCAGTGTATATTGCAGAGAAATATGCTCATACTCCGGAACCAAGCAATTGAGCAGGCTAAAGTGCAGTGGAAGCACTTTGGGCCCGATGAAGCTACATGGGAGATGGCAAATCAGATGTGGGTTATGTATCCTTCTCTATTCGCAGGTTGAGCGAATATTTTTAGTATATGTTTTGGAATGATGTTTTGGTATATGTACATATGTATATGGATGTAAATGCCACCATGAGTTGTGCTATAAAGCTCCAATAAGCGGTATGGGTGTTATGCTAATATGATCGTTATGTTATTATGTGTCATGTTGGTTTGCTTCTGAGTAGGATGATCGTTGTAAATAATGCATCAAGCTAAGTTATAAAGCTCCATGGGCAGTATGTTTTTCTTACAACAACCTTGTTGGTTGTAGGTGTCATTGAACACCGAGATGGTGTTCCCACAATGGGGAGGGTTATGTAACAACCTTGGTCAAAATTCCATGTAATAAAGTTAATAGCGGAAAAATAATAACTAGGGTCATGGGACATGTATTCCAAGGTAAATGTTGGGCAAAAGATCCTAGTGTGGGTGTTCATTTGGTTATTATGGCTAAGGAAATTAGCAAAGGCAATGGAAAAGGCTTTAGAAAGGCATGAGGCATTCATTGGCATTATATTTATGAAAATAATAGAAATTATGAGAAAAGGAAGGTGAAAGGTCACAAGTTGCATGTGAGGAGGAAAATGAAGGAAAATAATGTAAATTGAAGAAAATAAAGGCCTCACTAATAAAAATGCTTATGAGGATCAATTGGTACCTTTTGTCAAATCAGTTTTGGAGCTCTCTCTCTATTCTCTCTCTCTCTCTCTCTCAATCTTAGACACTTAGAGTTTTTCTCGAAGCACTTCATCTTTGGATAAAGGAAAGCAAAGAAGGCAAAGAGGAAGCAAGGATCAATCAAGGAAGAGCAGCATCAAATAGCTACAACAGGATTATTTGCAGGCATTGATTTGCATGTGTGATTTCCTTACTAGATTTGGCATGCATGGTACATGCATGTGTGTATTTGGTTCTCTTATTTTCATCGACTTGGGTTTTTCAGGTATGACAATTTTCTTCATCCTTGCCTTGCCATTTCCAGATATCCATGTTGTGATGGGTTCTTTTGTATTTGGTTGAGTTAGATTTTCAGATGGTTATGAAACTGAGTGAGGTGGTCTCTGAATTAAAGAATACATGGCCTAGGAATCCCTGAATCGGGCTGGGATTATGGTAAACCCAAATTTTGTGTGCCTCGGTGGGCCTAGGAATTCTTGACCATTGTATGGTGGGATATACGATAAATCCTAGAGGTGTGTGCCATTGATTAAGCCTAGGAATCCTTGACTGGTGAATGACGAGATATATGGTAGTCTCGAGAGTGGAGTCTTGATTAGGCCTAGGAATACTCGACGATTGTATGGCAGGATATATGGTAAAACCTCAAGACTAGGAGACAGGAAAATTCCTCACGGTGTAGGTGGAGAAATTCAGTGGCATCCATGCTTGTTTAGGGCCTAGTGATCTAGTGGGGATTGCGGTAAAGCTTATGGAAACCTGGTTTGTTTTGATTTTGAGTCCCACATTCATGCTTGGAATATGGCATGGGGGTGATTAGCTAAAAGAAAGATTTGGTTCATCCAATCTATGGTCGGGTGGTTCGTGGAAGTACCATACCTGGTTGGCTTATGCACTCATTAATAATAGCTCTTTCTCCTTGGTATATCATGTGTAAATATATTGGTTTAGATGAGACTATTATGGCTATTATATCCTTGTTATTTGTGTTGGTTATGATTATGTTTTATGGCAAACTTGATGTATGGTTTCCATCATGTTTGATTTCCAAATGAATGTATAATGAATAAATGACCTAATACATGATAATGCAACTATTGTGATAAGGAAACAATGCTTCTTTATGAATATTAGATAAGTATGAGACCCCTATGCTCAGATATGTTGTTAAGACTTGTAGATTACATATTTGTGACATGTTTGACGAAACACATGTCATGGGTAGTAAAGGTCTAATCAATTCATTGATCAAGTGTTTGCATTGGTACCTTTGTTTCAATGTCATTTATCATTTCTAAAGGTTTCATGAAGTTTTGGGCAGTCGCCGGAGTCTTGGCCCTAAAAATTGGCACAAAATCTAGGGTCATTGGATCAAAACTAGCTGAAAATTTCCATAGTCGTGGCAACCCCATGTTATGGGAGAGTCTAGAAGGCCTCAGTCGCATGCATGGTTTTTCATGAGAGCGGTTGGGGGTCCATGTCAGTGAAATGTCAAGTTGCCTTAGGGGTTGGTCACTAAAAGGGTTTATTGGCTCATGAAGGTTTTGTAGCATGCGTGGAAGGTTAGAATGGTTTTGTTTTATCGGTTCCACATCCTTAACTATACACGGGGAATCACATCATAGTAACCTCTCGTCACATGTTTACCCCAAGGTACCAATTAACTTGGGTAAATGTGGGAGGAGAGTGGTTACAAGTTCTAACTCATATGAAGCTCGGTTTAGATGATTTCACTAGAAGCATTGGAAACCTTTCATTAGGCTAGAGACAACCTCAACTCTCAAGGCTCCCCATTCTGTAGGGTTCTTTCTGCTTCCAAGGGGAGGTTATTACCTCAGATCTAGCAAATTTCACTTTCGTTGTGAAACAAATATCAATATGTCCCCTTTGTCTGCAGGTTAATGCCATGGATCTCGTCTCCATACTTGCAGCCAAAATTCAGGATTCAATGAGAACCTCATATGGTAGTTTTCAGTTCCTAAACAAAGGTCACCAACTTAACGAACATAAATCCCTTAATAAGTTTGCCATAGCTAAATATGACATGATCTATATGGTCTCAAGAGTAAGAGGTGGAGCCAAAGGCTGGGGTGCATCCTCCTCATCCCAACCCAATATTTTAAGGACGTTCTAAAACCAAGGCCTCCACCTCCAATTCATAAAGATCTCTTAGTACTTACATTTGTTGTAGATCAGGTAGCAGAAACCCCATCTCTTGAAGTGGACAATGTGATATGTAATTTCTTGGCTATCGATGATGAATGAAAAACACTTATTTGTCATCTTAACAACTTTTGGCACTCAACATTTGCCCTTCAAGAGTAGGTGAACTAGAATTGGTCTCATAATATTGTGCTACATTTTTTTTCCAAAGGATTCTTTGTTGTGTTCTTCCAAAATTTAGAGGATCGATATAAGGTTTTTTATCAAGGACCTTGATTTTGGGGCCACTATGGCCTCTCTTTCCAACTGTGCTTCTCTGATTTTAATCATCTTTCCATGACATATTTGGCAACTCCAGTCTCGGTAAGGCTCCCTAATTTGCCCATCCATTTGTCTAATCCCAAAGTTTTAGAAGATGTGGGAAACTTAATAGGTAGCTACATCAAAACCGAAAATGATAGGATCGCTGAAGAAATTATCACATTTGTTCACATATGTGTTGAAGTGGACTTCAGTAAAGGATTGCCTGATAAAGTCCTTCTCAAATTGTGGGGTATGGTTTATTCGCAACCAGTGGATTATGAAAACATGGCTTTTCACGGCAGGACTTATCAACAACTTGGTCATCTCTAGAATGCACGCCCCTTTTCACAAGGGCCCTTTACCCACCCGAATCCTAAGAAAAAGAACCATGGTTAGCAAGATTCAAAGGGATCAAAAGGACCCAAGGCTAATGCGAATCATAAACAGGATAAAACACAACAACAAAATACACCTACAACCAAAGCAACACTTTCAAACTCAACACATCCCTATATAGACACAATGCATCCCTCAACAGAGGAAGTTCACCCTTTGACCGAAATTGGAAACAACTCAGCCATAATTTTGGTTATGTCAATGAGTGGGCACAAACGTACCCATGAATTAGATCACTTGGATCGTGACAAGGAAACAATAAATATACTACAATATTCAGCAATGGAAGCATCACAAGGAAATGCATCACTGTCTCATCTATAATTTCTCTTAATAATCCCTTAGAATTTATAGATGTCCATGAGAGAAAAGGAAAGACTAAAAAACCCATGATCAATCATGGGATATAAAACCCAAAAGGTAGTAAATGTACCATTTTATATTGTGTTTATGGAAGGAATGATGTAATCTGGTTTCTTTGAGGCAATACAAATTGATTTACAAATAAAAAATAAAATCTTGATTTATTGGAAACTCCCCTTACTAGCACTATTAGGCAATTACACTGAAATTCACTATTATTTCCCATCTAGGTAGAAATCCTTTTCTGATGTACTCTTAAAGTGATACTAAGCTACAACTCGTATATAATTATTTCCAAATTTTTTATTTTATTTTTTATTTTTATTTTTTTCTCAATAAAGACTAATTCTATTAAAGGGAAATAAAAATAATATTACAAGGAGGTCGAAACCTCAGATGAGAGCAACTTCTTGCCTTCAGCTCATCAAAATTGTCCCAAGATTGGGAGAACCAGTTACAGGATGCCAAAAACCATACATGGGGACCTGAATATAGCGATAAAACCAGAAAGAAGATATGGGGTAACCCCCTATGAAGCTGTTGATCCTTACAACAAAAGACAGAGAAACTATCCAAATCTGCCGAACCATAGAACCAAAACAGATAGACACTACCAGAACCATAGAACCCAAACAAAGTGACAAGGTGAACCAAAATAAAATGTTGTTGGAGCATGCAGGGGGCCAGGAGGCTTCACATGACCACGTCCTGGTCCGGAAATTCCTCCACAATAGGGCATGCATTGCCAAACCAAAACTCACCAGCCTTTGCCTCGTCATCAACACCACTGCCACCTGGATGATCCGACGAACGACGGTTGCCGCTAGAACTACCTGCAATGTCAACAGAGGCCCCATGGGAGTTGCCACCTGGTGGCTGGGCATCATCAGGAGCATTACCCTCGACATGTAGATCACCGCGTTTGATTACGTTGCCTTCGTCTTCCATATTCTGCTCGCTGTCGTGGCCACCCTGAGAATGCATCGCCGAGGTGTGCTCTGTAACATTAGGCTGAGCCTCTTCCTCCGAGAAGATGATGGTAATGCTGGCCGAGATAATAGGCTTGTTGAGGCTGCTTTGAAACTTAAAATGGGTGGTCTGGAAAGAATTATGCGGGAAAGGTTTGTAGGCAGTGCTGGGCTGAGGCAGATTTGCTTGAGATGAGGGCGGGGAGGCAGGAGTCAGAGGCCTATCAACCGAATGAACAGTCTGAGAACGCCCACGACCACCACGACTTCCACCATAATGGCTTCGCATGCGATGGCGAACCATGGTCAGGCTACGAAGGGAGAACGAAGCAGAGCAGGTAACTGAGGATGGGATACGAGACAGATTGAAGGGAAACCGAGCAAAATTTAGAGAGCAGAGCTGGGCCTGAGAAAAGGAAAGCTTAATTCCATCAGCAGAGGCCCCCCAGAGCCCAACGCAGATGGTTGCATCTGTTCTGCTGCAGAAATTCTTGGTCTGAAGCGAGCAATGGCAAGAGGGCGAGGAGCATATAATGGAGAGGAGAATCAAATGCGCCATAAATAAAACCGCAGGAGTCTTGTCTCGACCAGAGTGAACAATTAAGTCGAAATGCAGGTGAACCTGTTGTCTCCTTGTGTGAACTTGCATGAGCCTTGAATGAGCGTGGAGGAATGTGCAATCCTGTCGCGGGCAAGGCTGAACGCCGGCACTGTTGAAAACCTCCATTAATAAGCATTTAATTCACCTGCATCCGGGTAATTATTTCCCATTTTTTATTAAAAAGAGAAAAAATAAATAAAAACAACAAATAGTATAGATATTTCAATGTTGCTACTTTTGAATGCATGAGATTTTATATTGACACAATAAATATTAATCCTAACAGGTTAGACATTATCATAGTAAGACCGTAAAACATTTTATTGAAATATATGATAGTGCATTCACTATTGCCACTATTTGTGCTAATGCTTTCTTGTATCCTGGAATAACTACAAACATTATCCTCAGGAAAAATATGATTATACAATTGTGCTTTTACATTTACATTAAGTATGTGTCCATATTGGGGTGGCAGGAGGGGGACAGGTACTCTATGGCCCTTACGAGAACAAAGTGCTCAAGCACTGATGGAGTCTTGGTCATAAGACAAATAATCAAGGAAAGGCATATGGTCCCCACAAGGGGCTTTTGTTAGCCAGATAACATCAGGTAGACACACTAACGATTATGGAAGATTCTCTCCTAATCCTACATCATTTGGTCAAAGGCTCCATCCCAAAGGAGAAATCTATGGAAAACACCATGAGAAGAATTAGGAAAATTGCGGTAGATATCCCATCCAAAGCATACTTTTATACCCTAAGAGAATTTAATAGAGAAGTAGGCAAGTATGCTAACGAGGGGTGTAAATTGAAGATATGTTAATTAAAGTTTAATTTCCAAATCAAACATGCTATGATTCCCTATTGATGCATGAAATCTATTAAAAAATTCCCTAGTAAGGTTATGTGTTGTTAAATAGGGAGTCCATACAGGTGAAGATGGTTTTAGATAGAGGAGGAATGACCTGTTGAAGAGTTTTGTGAACCCAACGTTTTGGACTGCCAAGTGAGTCCATCATCAGGGGACGCGACAATAGATAATCTTTAATCAATGATGTATCCATGAGCTGGTTTTTAGGGTATATATATCTAGGTATTAGAAGAATGGTGAGAGAAAATTAGGTCGGCCAATATATTTATTTATTAATATATTTTTTATTTATTTATTTATTATTATTATTATTATTATTTTTTTTTCAAATCAAAAATAATTGTTTTGAATAATGTTTTATTTACTTTATTAATGAGTTTAAATTAATTAATTAATTAATTATTTGTTATATTTAATAATTTGTTTATACTGATTTATTGAATTTTTTATTTTATTTATTATAATTTCTTTATTCTATTTTAATTTTCTTTAACTTTTAATTTTTAGTGATGATGATGATGATGACATTTAACGTCCACTCAGACCAAATTGGTCTATCGGACCTACAATTTTCTTAATTTTTACTTGTCTGGCTCCTCGTCTTTCTTGGCGAGATTGGTGTTGTAGCTTTCTTTCTTTTCTCTACGGTCTTCCAACTTCCTTTGTCTTGCATCTCCTTCATCTCTTCTGGTTCTTGGGACATTGGTGTCTTAGCTTCATGATCTATTGTGTTCGTTCTTTTGAAAATAGTCGGAGAAGAAGTTTGGTTTAGGAGATCTGCTTTGCTGTTAAATGAAGATTTATTTTCTGCGGTATTCAAATCCTCATAACTGTTGATTTGTTGGGGCGGGCTTTCTCCTTGCTTGTTTTGAGAGTTGCTTCCTTCTTCCTTGATTTCTTGTGACTCATTTTCTCTAGAATATTCTTCTTCTTTGATGACAGTGTAGTGTTCTTTTTGTGCTCCTTCCCACCATGTAGATCTGTGGTGGTTTTTTCTAGCAAAATTTTTCTCCGAGGCTTTTGGGAAATTTTTGGCTAGATGCCCCATCTCAAAGCACGATCGACACCTGAAGAGGACACTTTCATAATCAAGCTTCTGGTTCCACACATAGTCTTTACTTGTTAGGTTTATTTCAGCTGGAAATCCGGCGCTGAAATCCATTTCCACACAGATGCGTGCATAGGTGGTTCTGGCATATTCCTCTGTTTCTGGGCACCTGCAGTATAATTATATACTTTGAAAAATATGTATCTATATTTGTTTTAATTTAAATTAATTAATTATTTATTTATTTGTTTTATTTAATTATCTTTTTATTATGATTATTAAATTATTATTAATTTTTATAACTTTTAATTAAAGTTATAAAAATTATTATTAATTTTTATAACTTTTAATTTATAGTTTAATTATATATTTTGAAAAATATGTATCTATAAAGGTTTTAATTTAATTTAATTAATTAATTAATTGTTTTATTTAATTATCTTTTTATTATGATTATTAAATTATTATTAATTTTTATAACTTTTAATTTTTAATTAAAAGTTATTTGATTATCTTTATATTATGCTTATTAAATTATTATTAATTTTTATAACTTTTAATTTTTAATTTAATTATATATTTTAATAAAGTTTGATATTTAATTAATTAATTATTTGTTATATTTAATTCTTTGTTTAATATGATTGTTAAATTATTATTAATTTTTATTTATTTCAATTTCTTTCTTTTATTATAATTTAATTGTATATAAAAGGTTTGATGAAATATGTATCTATAAGATTATTGTTATAATTATTATATATATGATATATTTTAATTTAATTAATCAATTAGTTAATTAATTAATATATGATTAATTAATTTATTACTGTTTTATGATTTGATTAGGTTAATGAATTAATGCTTAAGGAGGATGGTTAAGAGGAGTTTTAAAATGATTGATAGTTTTAGAGTTAATCTGAGGGAAAGGGATAATCTGAGGGAAAGGGTTAATCTGAGTGGCGATTATTGTTTTTTAGGATTTCTAGTAAAGGTTTCCAAGTGTTACTCAATTTTAATCCATCATCACGGTTAAAATTGTTTTTCCTTTTTTCTATTTCAATGGCTTCTTTAATTTTTCTTTTAAGACAATGATCTTCTTTTCTAACAAGTTTGGTTTTTTCCATGCAGATGTAATGAGAGGAAGAGTGAACATGTTCAGCTAAGGCTGATTTAGAGATTCTTTCTCTTCTTAAGTCAGCAGAGTGTTCTTTAATTCTAACATTAAGGGATCTACCAATTTCACCTATGTATTCCTTGCCGCATGAGCAAGGAATCACATAAACACCTTTCTGAAGGTTAGGGTTTATGGGGTCTTTAACAGAGTTGAATAATTGCTTGATGGTGTTAGCTGGGGTGAATGCTACAACAATGTTATGTTTATTGAGAACTTTGGAAATTTTATCTGTGGTACCTTTTACGTATGGAAGGGAGACCTTATGAGTTGATAAATTTTGATCCTTGATATTATTGTTATTTTTCTTTAGGGATAGGTGCATAGCTTTCTTTATGGTATTTCTATTGTAGCCATTTAGCTCAAACACTTTGTGAAGATGGTTGAGTTCATTGTTTAAATGGTCAGGATCAGATATTCTTACTGCCCTAGTGGTTAAGGTCCTGATGATGCCAATTTTCTGTTTAGGGTGGTGATGGGAATTTGCATGAAGATATCTTTCTGTATGAGTTTTCTTTCTATAGACCTGGAAACCAAGAGACCCTTCTCTTTTGGTTAGCAGGACATCAAGAAAGGGAAGCTGATTGTTGTTTTCAATTTCAATGGTGAATTTTATATGGTCAGAGAGGCTATTTAAATGGTTGAGGAATAGGTCAAGCTTTTCTTTTTCATGACTCCACTTAGCAAAAATGTCATCTACAAACCTTTTCCATTCTTCAGGGGTGTATGGAAATGATGTAAGAGCCTTCTGTTCAAAGTGTTCCATAAAGATGTTGGCAATTATGGGGGATAGAGGAGAACCCATAGCCACACCATGAGTTTGTTCATAAATTTTTCCATTGAAGCTGAAGTATGAAGATTTCAAGCATAGTTCCAAAAGATCCACAGTTTCTTTATCAGTGAGGTTTCTCATGATCTCAATGGCTTCATCAATAGGAATCATGGTGTAAAGGGATACAATGTCAAAGCTGACCATAAGATCTTCCTCTTTCATTTCAATGTTATTTATCCATTGAACAAACGAATAGGAGTCTTTAATATAAGAAGAGGTATTGCCAGATAGGGGTCTAAGCTTTTTAGCAAGGTATTTTGCGAGCAGGTAAGTAGGGGAACCTATGGTGTTAACTATAGGTCTGAGAGGTATGTTAGGTTTATGGACTTTGGGAGCCCCATAAATTCTAGGAATGATGGAGCTGCTAGGAATGATTTTCTTTTTAGTGGCATCATCTAAGGATGAATCTTTGATTTTCTTAATTTTGTTGTCAATTTTGTGTTTTGTTGGGGTAATATTGTAAGGTATTCACCTAAAAAGCCCCTCTTTTTGTTGCTCAAATACATTCTCCTCTAGAAAATCATGTATTCCTATTAGATAGGAGAAAACATTTGGAAGATTTTGAAGAATTAACTTTGTAACGCCTGATGTATTTGTTGCAAACGAGGCACAAAATTATAAAATACAAAGACTCTTTCTGGTCTAGAAAAACATGTATTCACATTAATTGTGCTTCCTCCATCATTTTGTTTTTTGATAGTGGTGTTTTATGGTTTTGATTTGTTGTCTTACAAGGACAGGCTGAGCAAAGCCACAGAAAGGGAAAAGATTGATGCTACAACTAGTTTTGGAGTCATTTATAGGGGCATCTTCAACAAGGCCATTCTTTGATCGCTCCTTATATTCCTCAAAATGCTGCTACTTGTAATATATACAGTCCCCTTTGTTCCTGATTGAGAATATGGGGTACTAAAAATTTGTCTTTGATAACTCAATGTTTAGTTGTAATACCACTTTGTCGTGCTCTCAACTAAAAAAAAGAATAAAACTGAAAATTATTTTATTTATTTCTTCATATACCATGGAACATTCGCTCAAAATTCACTAATTTTCTATTTCCTTCACACAAATAAGCTTTAATAATTCATGATGCCCTTAAAGTAATTCTAGACTATAATGCAACAAGAGATCAAATATATTTATTCAATTGTTTACTAGGAAATTTATTTTCGTTCTATGTTCCACGACAATTATTCAATTTATAATGTTGAACTAAAGCTTAAAATAAAATTCTCAATATACGAGAGGGCTCATAAGCAATGCAAATCCTAATACCAATTTAGATCTCATAATTGTAAAATATGAATGTATGATTTAAAGCATGATATTCTTAGTTCAAATCTCATCTATATTTAGTTATGGCTAAAAATATTTGTTTAATAAAATATTACTTTGATTCAAAATCCATAAACACATACTCTTGAACACTTACGGCTAAAAACAAAATTTTAAATACAAAATCAAACTTTGATTTCAAAATCCAAAGACACATTCATAAATACCTATGGCTACCACAATTCATTGTGTTTATTATTCTTAACAATCCTTTGTTTTATCCACAAAATGCTTCAAGATAAGAACTATATTCAAGAATATTTTTCATGTCAATTATTGACACATTTCTACAAATATTTTGCATGCATATATTTTATTACAACCATTGACATCCTTTTTACAAACATTTTGTAAGCATAAATGCTATTTCAACCATTATTACGTGGCCTTAATGGTTGTAATCTTATTGTTATTTTCATGATTTAATGTTGGTTATAAGCATTGATACGTGACTAGTTATTGTCTTGATTATTTCATGTATTTACTTGTAACTGAAAGGATAATGGATGCAAGTCCTAATTGATGTCAAAATAGTTAAGGGAAGAGGGTGGTGATCCTTCTTGTCAAGTTCCATATGAGTTATCAGTCATTTATGCTCTGTCTTGTATTCATTTCCTGTAGATTGCATTGATGCCAAGTGTTTGACAAAATGTCAGTCCCAGTTGGGGATGGTCAGGCCTAGTCCTGGAGTCAGTTTTTGATTTGTAAGTCTTGTGATAATGTAATTTATGGATTCTAAAATCTATATGGGTTTCTGGTCAGTGTCCTTGATTTTGGACTTGAAAAGTGGCTCAAATCCCAGAACGCAGGCACAAGTCTGAGCAGTCCTTGGATATTGGCATATCCATGTTGTGCATGCGTCCAAAGGTCCTCAGACGCACCCTTTCCCATATAAAGGGAGTGTCCAAGGGTTTAGTGGTCTAAAAGTTTAGTGGGACCCAGGGGTTGGTCACAGGAATGACTATGATGCATTATGGGAGTCCCGTAGGAGGTGTAGAAGGTTTGTATGGTGTGTTTATGTCAATTCCACTTCGGATCTTAAGGTGACTTAGGAAGTCGAATCATATCATAGTAACTTCTTGTCACATGTTTACCCCAGTTGGCCAGTTACTTGGGTAGATGTGGGAGGAGGGCGTTACACATTTTTTACAAACACTTTGTAGACATTCAAATTTATTTAAGCCATCGATATTTTTTTCGAACACTTTCAAATTTTTTCCAGCCATTGATATCTTTTTTCGAACACTTTGCAAACATTCAATTTTATTTCATCCATTGATATCTTTCTTCGAACACTTTGCAAACATTCAAATTTATTTCAACCATTTATATCTTTCTTCGAACACTTTGCAGACATTCCTTTTATGTTAATAAGTAATGTCATTTTGCAAGCACTTTAGAGTCACTCTTTTGATTTTAGTGACTGGTATCTTTTTACAAACACTTTTTAGACATTTTTTCTAGTGCATGAACAGTGAATGACAAAGGGTATTCCTCAATACACCTAGAAAATACAGAACTACTTTAAATGTGATTCTTTGACAATGTGTAACCCTTAATTCACACAAGAAGTTTAAAAGGATGTCAATATGATTCTTTTTTCAAAGCTTAAACCTTGGAAACACCCAAGAGATACAAGGGAAACACAGAAAAGGCCTATAATAATCATTCCACAACATTCATAATTAATACTCTAGAAAATTCCCGAGTAATATTCACAGAGGTCAAAGTAATCATGCTTTCAAAAAAAGAAAAATCAAGCCATTGCATTCATTATTCTACTTATAGCCATAACTGATATGTGTCATAATTAATGAAAGAAAGTTTGTAAATTAATCATTAAGCATAGAAATAATACTTGTTTGAGATTGTAAATATGGTCCAACAAACCAAGTCTAAACTCTTTTCCATCTAACCATAGGCATAGTTGCACCAAGTTTTCTATATTAGCCATGATGTGAAAAGCTAACAATAGTTAGTTTTCTAGGAATCAAAATGATTACAATGTCAGTGGTATAAGTTCTAGTGGGGATTTAATTTTGCTAATTGTAGAGCTTCCATAATCTCGAGTGCATCCTTTCAGGTTTACTTAACACAAGAGTGAGCATGTTCTCTACTGCATAGTCCCTCGGCTACTTCCCTCCCTCATGCCTCTCGTTGCAACATTAAACTCTCCAAACTTAGAAGTATTCCCACTCAAAATAGGGCCACCACTTCGAAATATTGCAAACTCATGGCTACACACAAAAAACATGGTTTTTCTCCCTATGCTCTCTTCTTTTTCTACTTCAAATAACGACCTCCCTTTCCAGTCAAATTCCCTTTTTATTCGTGAGTTAAAATATTAGTTAACCATAGTAATCCTAACACATTAGTTTAAATAAGTTGGGAGACAAAACTCCAAGAATATAGAATGAAGTTTAAGAAATGTTTCATTATTCTTTTAAAACCATCGCTTAGGTTCATAGTTATAACTCAAATGAGTATAGACTAAATAACATGGGAATGTGGGTAGGAGGTATAGGTATCTAGATATAAGACTCTCCCTATGGCCCCCTTTACCATTTATCAATGGGGGCTATTAGGATTTCTTTATAAGCATTCATGCCTGGGTTGTTGGATATTTTCATTAATCAAAATAAGATGCATTTATATTGTTTTCTTAGTTTGAGCAATATAATGCTTATGCTATCAATAAACACACTAGACATATTACAAGTTTTAAACAAGAAACCAAAATAGGGATATTACACTACTAGAGGTGAAAAGGGTGGAGCCTTATATGCAATGGGACTTATACATGTAAACCATGGAGGAACGTGTAGTTCCTTTATGAAAGCAAATGTTGAAGTATATTCTTAGCATATGTTAAAGAAATTTTGGGTTACTTATTTAACCTTGTGGGTGTTTCAATGAATACGCTAGATTATAATTTTCAATGGCAACAAATAAGTTATCAATCAACGGTATCTTCAAAAAAATGGGATACCTAAGAAAGATAAATTTAATCATTTTTCCCTTTAAATATAATTTCCAGTTGTAGTAACATAGATAACAATATGATTGTATTATAATATTTTGCAGGATGAATGGATCCTAGACAATGGGAATTAATTTGTGGGATATGGAATTGACCTTCATATACAGTATGTTCTTCTCGGTAGAAAAATAATAAAATATGTTCTCAAAAGTAGGGATGCATCTACAAAATGATTTATATAGTACACAATCTAAAGTAATCATGATTGAGCAATGAAAAGATAATTTAAATTCCTATTGTTTCATAATTCCTTCCAATTCTAGTTTTTATGTTGTGATATTTGATGTGTTCTTGTCTACATCACTAAAAAGAATCCCAAGAACTTGAAGGGTTCAACAAAAAATTAGGTTTGATCATTTCATCCACGTGATATGTTCCTTATGGAGAATCAATGATTAATTAAATTGGGTGAATGTTTGTTTGAGCTAGAATTTGGAATGGCAACATTGTAGCTCATTATGCACAAAAGGAAGACGTATTCATTTTGTAAACTTTAACATCATCATTTTTTACATCCCATGGTAGCTATCCATAACCATTAGTACTTTAATAACATATTTTCTTGGGATGTTCTTTCGGTGGTGCCTTATTTCTATCATAGGTAAGGACCATCATTAAAAAATCTTGACTACGTTTTTCTTATCAAAGGCAATAACATAGGAAATATACATTATTTCCATTTATGTTGGAGTCCAATACAAGCTCTACAATACTCAAGCCTACAAATTATATCAAGAAGATTGATTGTGTGTTTATTGCAATTTGAATGATAAAAAAAGGCAAAATTAGGGTTAACATGTATTTGTGGAAATCATTCCCTATTTTCTTTTAATATTAGGTCTCTTCTTTATTCCATACTCCATTAGGTGGTTGATGAATAATTTTTCCTTGCTAATATCATGTCTTATGGCTACATTTCCATATGGGTATTGTGAATGAGTTAAAAGTATATTGAAGTATAGTTTCTTAGATTGGTCATAAAGTATGTTCTTCCTAAATTCATGTCCCATATCAAATGATTGATCGACTTCACTTGATGTTTGTTAAATGCACATAGTACAACGTTGGAAAATAATAAAAGTCTATACACATCAAAATAATACATAAGGGCATGATCGAAGAATGAATAACACATACAAATTACAAGGGAGAATCTATGATATTACACTACTAGAGGTGAAAAGGGTGGAGCCTTATATGCATTGGGACTTATACATGAAACCATGGAGGAACATGCAGTTCCTTTATGAAAGCAAATGTTGAAGTAAGTATCTTCTTATCATATGTTAAAGAAATTTTGGGTTACTTATTTAACCTTGTGGGTGTTTCAGCGAATACGCTAGATTATAATTTTCAAAGGCAACAAATAAATTCTCAATCATTCGTATCTTAAAAGAATGGGATACCTAAGAAAGATAAATTTAATCATTTTTCCCTTTAAATGTAATTTCCACTTGTAGTAAGATATATAACAATATGATTGTATATAATATTTTGTAGGATGAATGGATCCTAGACACTGGGAATTAATTTGTGGGATATGGAATTGACCTTCATATATGGTATGTTCTTCTGGGTAGAAAAATAATAAAATTTGCTCTCAAAAGTAGAGATGCATCTACAAAATGATTTATATAGTACACAATCTAAAGTAATCATGATTGAGCAATGAAAAGATAATTTAAGTTCCTATTATTTCATAATTCCTTCCAATTCTAGTCTTTATGTTGTGATATTTGATATGTTCTTATCTACATCACTAAAAAAATCCCAAGAACTTGAAGGGAAAACTTCAACAAAAAATTAGGTTTGATCATTTCATCCACGTGATATGTTCCTTATGGAGAATCAATGATTAATTAAATTGGGTGAATATTTGTTTGAGCTAGAATTTGGAACAACAACATTGTAGCTCATTATGCACAAAAGGAAGAAGTATTCAGTTTGTAAACGTTAACATCATTATTTTTTACATCCCATGGCAGTGATCCATAACCATTAGTACTTTAATAACATATTTGCTTGGGATGTTCTTTCGATGGTGCCTTATTTCTATCATAGGCAAGGACCATCATTAAAAAATCTTGACTATGTTTTTCTTATCAAAGGCAATAACATTGGAAATATACATTATTTCCATCTAGGTTGGAGTCCAATACAAGCTCTACAATACTCAACCCTACAAATTATATCAAGGAGATTGATTGTGTGTTTATTGCAATTTGAATGATAAAAAAAGCCAAACTTATAGTGAACATGTATTTGTGGAAATCATTCCCTATTTTCTTTTAATATTAGGTCTCTTCTTTATTCCATACTCCATTAGGTGGTTGATGAATCATTTTTCCTTGCTAATATCATGTCTTATGGCTACATTTCCATAAGCGTATTGTGAATGACTTAAAAGTATATTGAAGTATAGTTTCTTAGATTGGTCATCATGTATGTTCTTCCTAAATTCATGTCTCATATCAAATGATTGACCAACTTCACTTGATGTTGTTAAATGCACATAGTACAATGTTGGAAAATAATAAAAGTCTATAGAACTCAAAATAATACATAAGGGCATGATCGAAGATTGAGTAACACATACAAATTACAAGGGAGAATCCAAGAAAGTTGAGAAAACTTGAGATGTGCCTTATTATGTAGAATTCAAGGTGTCGTTTATCATTTTCTATTGATTCATGGTATTTGTTTTTTCAAACAAAACCTATTATGGACAAAGAGTTTGAAGAAGCATTCCAAGCCCTTCATGAAATGGATTGTGATGTTTATGTTTAAGCAATTGAAACTAGGTTGCTTAATACTACTTCAATGGTTTTATTTATGAATTCATTGTTTTAACTCAATAAAGAAATTTATCAAAAGATAGATGAACCTTAAATTGTTGCAGCAATTGACAAATGTCAATAATCCAAGGAATAATTGTTATATTTAATTCATTAACTTGGAATGATATTGAGACAATAGCATGTGTTATTTAGGGGTATATGGAGGAGTTAGACAACTTTCTTGAGATAGAATATTGGACTTGTTTCTACCGAAGTATATGCATTTTTTTGGTTGTAATTAGATTCCTTGTTAACAATATGGTGCATAGAACTTGGGAGTGAGCATTACTTGGGTTTGTATTAATCATTACAAATACATCTTTAAGTTGGAGTTGGCTTCATAGTATTCCAACCATTGTGAGGAACTAACCTCCTATTATGTTTTTTTTTTTTTTTTGAAATCTTTTTCTATTTTAGGTCCCAAATTGTTTTGGATTGTCATGTAAGTTTTGTTTATCTTGTTGTATCTATTTTTGTGGTTGTCCTACAAGTGACTATATTTTCCTTCATACTTTGTCATTATGTTTTATTATTTCCACGTGAAAAGCTCCATTGGAGTCAACAAGCTTAATTTCAACACATGAACAATTGATTTTTAATCAAACTATATTTTGGATAGCTATGCGCATATTGTAATATTAGGAAACAAATATCAATTTTGTATCTATGAGATTATCTTTCATCTTCAAGGACTATTTTATCATGTGAAACATTATTGTCTAATGTAAATATATTTTTATATTATATGCATATTTGTTAACAATTTGTGTACAATGTCTGCATTTGAAAATCTGTGCCTACTCCCTTTTCTTGTATGCATTTTTTAGTTTTTGTTGTTTCAATTATGCTATCAAAATGCATATGTTGAGCTAGTCTTACTAAATTACTTTCAAGTGAAATAATTATATATCACATCTTCCATATTGAATGTACAATATATATATATATAGAACACTGATTTAGTGAAGAAGACAAAGGATTACATCAATATGACACATGAAGTCATGTCATTTATGCATATATGCATTCTTATCCAGTATCTCGATAAATTGGCCTTGTTGTTTTACTAGGTGCTAATGACAGTTGTAGGTCTATTAATAGAAAAAACCAAAAAACAACCTCTTTTAATGGCATGTAATAATGTTTTAACTAAAATCAACTACTTTAAACAATTTCAATAAATAGATGACATCTAATGCAATAGAGTGAACATGATATATGTTCATGTCTTTGCTAGGGGAATGAGTTTAGGATGTTTCCTAGTTGGACTACCATTCTATATACAAGTCCATCATGATTTCTTCTCTCACACACCTGCACAAACACCCACATACATAGAGAGTAGATTCTGAAATTTTGTTGAAACAATGGCTTCCATAGGACACACTATAACATTTAATGGATATAATACTTGAATTCAACTTCAAATAAACATGTTTTCTCTTTGTTCAGCTTAGCATGATTTTGTAGCGGCTTCAATAGCCTCCAAAATTTTGTCTTGCACTCAAATTTCGGAGCTTTCCTTGGTCTTTCCCTTGATTCTTGCAAACACTTTAGCTCATTGCATGAGATTTCTTAGAGTCCTTTCACCCCTTTTTCTTGTTTGATCAACTATCGTCTTTTGGCATGTTTGACTGTTTTTCCATGCTTGCAGACCATTTATAGTGGTTTCGAAGGTTGGTATTTATGTATTAGAGTTGTCCTAATTATGTAAACACCTATCGCACTCATACACAAAGTTTGAGAATTGTCGCACAAGTGTCGTTACGGTCGTCCTAAAGTCTATCTCAAGTGTCGCACTTGTCACTTCTTGTTATGAGACAGTCACATAGAGGGTAATGCTTTGTCTTGTTGTTCTGGTGGTCTATGTTGTCATATCGTCTAAGTATGCTAAGTGTGTGATCACAAGTTCAAGTTCTTCATGGGTTCATTTTCCTCCCACACTTAGCCAATTTCCTGAAAATATTCCCGACTGGGCAACTTAGCTTCATCAGACCTCGACTGAACTGCGCACTATAGAGTTTCAGCCCTCAGTGATGCAACCTTGCTACCTAGAACCAGTCACTGTCCCCTAGGTCAGTTGCACTACGCAATTATAGAGCTCAACAACCTCACTTCATCCCCAAAATTGCACAGTCTGACTTAAACTGCGCACTTCATAATCCTAGTCCTCAAGCTCCTCCCCTTGCCTACTGGAACCCCGCAATTGCAGACAACCTAGCCTTTTTTGGCCTTTAGAACTACGCATAAGTTTCCCTAGTGTCCCCATTCAGCTAGAGCTCATTGATCTCATGAACTACATAGATCTATCCTCTAGTTCTCTCTACTGCTCTGAAAACTGTGCAGAATTGTCACCCAGGGTCCCATCCCGCATCAGCCACTAACTGTCTAAATTGTGTAATCCTAACTCCCAGTGGCCACTACACAATTTTTTCCCCCAATGAGGATTGTGCTCAGAAGTTCTGCGGTCAAGTCTAAGTGGCGCTCTGCGTAGTCAAAGTGATCAACCTCTCTCCTTGTCACCTGGAACTACGTAAAGTGCAGTCACTAGGCCCTCTTTCCCAGCCTGTCACTTGTCGCAGGCTTAGTTTCTGGATAACAATGCATCATCTTAGACTAGGGAGTTTTTAGATTGATGTCATCCGGTCATGAGTGAATTGCAGGAACAGGTACACTGCAAAATCATGATGAGACGATTAAGAAAGAGAAGAAGAAGGAAACATGCCCGAAGACTCATTTGCAGCTCGATGGACAAAGGAACCTATTAAGAGCAAGCAAAAGTAACATATGTATGAAACCATCTCTCAAGACCAAAGATCATTGAAGACCTCGCATCGTCAAGCTATGCAAAGGAGAAGAGAAAGCATATCCAAGAACACGTCTATCATTCAGCGGCAACAACGGCTTAACATTTCCACATCATCAACCTAGTCCATGTCAATAGTGTCATGTCAAGTCATGTCATGAGTTGCCAAAGGCCACATCACTATTATGGGCCATGTATATTGTAAATAAAATGTATTGTAAAGTGGAAGTCCAATGGACACACATGAATATGAAGAGTCATGTCAGTTGAAAAGTCATAGGAAGTTGAACATTCATGAGGGTATTCAAATAGTCACAAGAGGCAAGAATCACCCCTTGGTTATATATACCCCCTCATTGTATGAGTGGAGGACTTTTCACCTTGGCTCCTCCCACAAAGCACAGAGATTTCACTCAATTATTTGAGGAGAAAGGAGTGGATCTAATGTCCCACTACTGGGTCTAGTGATGTACAATGTAAATATGTGTCTTGGATATTTTGCTTAATTACAGAATCCTTTTCAGGCCAACACGTTTCCATGCATGACTTATGGATGTTTATAAGACTATTCTATGACCATTTCTATTCCATGTTTACTTTCACATGTACTAAGATAGTTGAACTATTTCGGTTGTTTTAGGGATTATCTTGTTGGGAATGTGTTGTAATGGTTGTCTCATCCTTGTGTACTGTTCTGCAAGACACTAGAGAGACCTTTCCTTACTCCTTGGTTATAAAAACTATCCCATCCGCTATGGACTACTCCGCTAGATGGTAGACAAATCTTTCCTTGCTCATTGGTTGTAATGACTGTCGCATCCACTATGGACTATTCCGTTGGATGTTGGACAGGCCTTCCTGGTTTATGTGTGTCTTTTCTTGGGTAGTACTATTACCTCTCACTTAAAGGCTCACTTCCTCCCCCCTTTTCCAGTAAGAGAACCTAGATGCAGTTGCATTGCACACTCACCAGGCACACTCACCTTGCTTTTCAAAGATACCATTGCATTACTATTTTGTGCTCACAGTTAGAGCCAGGGCAAATCTTTAATTATTTGGCAACCAGGCAATTATACCATATGGGACTCGTACACCAAAAGGTGTGAGGTCTGATTGGGACTACATATCGAGGAGATCCCCTGAATTTTGGCAGGTCCAGCACCATCAACATTTCTGGCGCTAGAAGGAGGGAAACCAATATTATATGGCTAACTGTCATCCATATTTTGGTCAAGGCAGTAACTTTCACTCCCCCTCCCCTACTTGAAACTTTGAAGTTGGCAACTCTTCACCTCCCAAGCCTGAACGTGAAATCTTGTACCATCAAATTCGATCTCTCCACCTCATCACCCATCAATTTGGAAAAAAAATTGGACTGATTCTGAGAGTAATCGCTCTTCCATATTCTAAAAAGAAGAACAAGACCAACCCCACAGGAGTAGTGGTCTCCTTTGTTGAAGAAGCAATCCTTGCCACTCCTGAAGAACTGGCAGAGGCTATTGAAAAGGAAGAGGAGCCTCCACTCTTTCATGAAGGAGAAGGAGGTAATCCCTTACTCTCGGGTTCAAATTCTAGCGGAGGAGTCGAAGGGGAAGGAAACGAAGGAGAAGAAGAGGAAGAGGAACCAATAGATTAGAAAGAGGAAGAGGAGGATAACGAAGAAGACAACATGGAAGACCAAAATCTAGATTTGATGACTAAGGGCCCATTGGCACTTCCGAATGTCCTGCACAAGATGCCAAGAAACAAGGAGAAGCTCTTAACGAAATATGACCCTGACAAGAGAGTGAAGGTTGAAGATCACTTAGACAATTTTTACATATAATTGCAAACACTTGAGGTACATTATTATGACGTTGCATGTAGATTGTTTCCATGTACCTTGGATGGTAGAGCAGTTGTATGGTACCACAACCTTCCTCCAAACTCCATCCAGAATTGGAGAGAATTCAACAGGATCTTTCTTGAGAAATTGGCTAAGATAAGACCCCTGCCATGTTACTGAAGGAGTTTGGTAGTCTCAACACAGAGCAGAAGAAAAAGGTTAAAGATTTCAATCAGAGATTCAACCACATCTCAAGAAATTTTTTAGATGACACAAAACCTCATGACATCACCACCATCGACTACTACACTTTGGCCTTGCCAACTAGTATTGCGCAGTTTGTCAAGCGAACTACAATACCAATGCTAATAGGAAACTATGAAGAGGCTATTATCGTAGAGAAGGACCCACGTGCTATTGGAGTCATCACAGATGATGAAATCACCAAAGACTCCAAAGGCATAGGAAATAGGTCTCGGGCCTCTGTGAGCAAGTCTAAGGAAAAGGAACTTAACCATCTTGAAAGCCTTACTTGTCTCGTCAAGTCCCTGACCATTGAAATGGATAAACTTAAACAAAGGACACGTGAGACTACCATGAGAAGTAGGCCCCCCAGGTTCATGTCTAAAAATAATGCAGCTTCTAGCAGCAACAACAATCAGCTGGCAAAATCCACGCAAAGTTACAATATGGTTCTAAAAATTGAGAAAATTGGCACGGATTTGTACCACAGGTTCCACAATGAGCATCATTCGGAGAAGATGTTCCCACAATGGAACCAAGGCATGAGCAGTTTGGTTGCGCAGTTGTTTGACTCAACCATGGTTGAGGAACAGGCAGAGCCTAATGATGAAGAAGAAGAAGTTGCTACAACTGATGAAGCTCCAAGCACTGGGCATGTAGTAAACATGTATTAGTGTGTTCTTGCAGCCCAAAAAAGCATTGTCGATAAGGAGCCTCCAGTGATGGTCTAGCCTAGAAGCAGAGTAACTGATACAACTTGAGAAGTTAGGGGCTGACCACTGTGATTGAGGTGACGAAACTAAAATTCAAAGAAAATTTGTTAAGAAAACTAAGTCCCCCGGCTAAGTCAATGCAAAACACCCAAAGCAAGTCCAGGAAGACTGTTCTAATGAAAAGTGTTTCCACCAATAGTAAAGACAAAACCATTCCAACGAAAACCATAAACCCAATTTCACCCTTGGATACCTCGGTGAGTATTCCCATAATAGAGTACAACATTGTAAAAGACATGAAGAAGGTTCGTGCGAACATCTCCCTATTTGAACTCACAAAAATCACAAGCCAGCGGGACATTCTTCTGCTAGCACTCACACAAAATTCTACCAATAATGCTACCTCTTCAGACAAGGGATCTAGCAAGTCTCCTCATTCTCTTGCAATTTTGCTTAATGCGCTCCCCCTGAGGCAAACACACTTTGCCCACCATTCTTGTTAACATTTGAAATCTTTAACTTTAATGTACATAATTGCTTGGTTGATTCTGGTACATCGGTTAATGTCATGCCACTCTTTGTGGCCAAGAAGATCAATGCTCAATGGAATAAGACAAATGCACAGATCATCCAACTGGATAGAACTTGTGTTCCAGCAATTGGTGAACTCATGGATGTTATCATTCAGTTATCGACAGATGGACGAGTTCATCAATGCATCAACATTGTAATTGTGGACATTCTGGAAGCATATGGGGTATTTTTGAGTAGAGACTAGTCAAGCAAGTTGCAAGGATACTTTTCCACTGACTGGTCACACTTATGGCTTTCGTACAGAGACAGGAACAATCACATCCAGGTACAGTTAGATAGAGGGATACATGAAGCAAACCGTGACTCCCTTGGATGGGCATAACGAGCCCTTGGCTTTCGCGGAACTTGTTTTTGGCAATTGTTTTCTAGAAACACAGTTGGGGTGTTATCTTGCAAAGCCATCCCTAGTTCCACCAGACACACAGTTGGACCTCCTTCCATGTCCAACTGGCGATAATGAAATTTATATAGTAAGCAATAGTAATATTAGTAGTAGTACCACTAGTTCGGTAAGCAATCCTTGTACAGATGATATGTGGACCATGTGCTTTGACAAATCCAAGACACAGGAGGGCTTGAGTTGGTTGTGTTTTAATAGACCTACTGCAGAGAAAACACTTAATCTCTAGTCGCTTGGAATTCGAGTGCACGAAAAACACCGTAGAGTATGAAGCACTCGTCTTGGGCTTACAAAAATCCATTGACCTCAATGTTGTTGTCCTGAAAGTGGTAGGTGACTCTGAAATCATGGTACGTAACACTATACATTGTGTGTCACCTCGTCTTAAGAGTTATCAACAAGAGCTATGGCATCTCATCTCTCATTTCCAAGCTTTCAATATTACTTCAGTACCAGGAATGCGTAACGTATTTGTGGATGCCTTGACAAACGCAACTGCTAGGATGTTACCGTCAAGGGACGACTTTACTATTGAAATTTTGTATAAGCCTTCCATCCCAGACAACATAACTAACTTACGTGCTTTTTATGATGACCAATAGATACTGTACTTTATGGCCAACGCTGGAGTATTCAATGACGCATCAATTGATGAGGACGAGCACGAGCAGAGTCTGCAGGACACAACCAGTATAAGCAAAGGTAACCTCATCCCTAAGGGTGTAGTATCATTGGAAAAAGTTGTATGATCCGCGGAACCATTTTCGAGGACCTATGAATGCCAAGACCCATAGTTCTACATTGTTGCATGAGCAGATCAATTTGGGAACAAAAAAAATATCATGAGTGTGTTAATCTCGGTACTTGTTGTACACCACAAGGGTGACAAGATTTTATTTGCCCATTCAAGCAGTACTGTGATGTCTTTGCATGGACGTACAATGATCTCAAGACATATGACACATAAATAATCCAACATGTGATACCAATCAAGGAAGGGACCAAGCCTTTTCAGCAGAAATTAAGGAAAGTTCATCCAACGCTTGAGCCCCTCATATAGAAGGAATTGAGAAAATTGTTAGATGGTATGATGGGGAATGTATATTGTGGTTTTATTTGTCTTTTGAGTTGGTATATATATATATATATATATATATATATATATATATATATATATATATATATATATATATATGGTATTTTCCCTCTAACATTGTTAAGCTATACAAATAATTGCCTAATATCATGGAAGGATCATTTGTTGCACTCCATGCGAGATTAAAATTGAGGGTGAAAACGATTACACACACACGCACATAGATTCTTAACAGGTCTTCATTTTCAATAAACATCTTACAAATAATATGATCATTGTTCACATCCTTTCTTAATGGGATATATTATAGTGTTGTTTTATTGTAATTGTTTTAAACTATGTATGAGGATGTTGCATTACTTATAGTAGGTGTTGCATTTACCATGCCATGATGTTTTGGAGTACTGATTCTTTTAGTATGGTTTCTTAAAGATTCATTCTTTATCTTTGTTAGGATGTGTGTATATGTAGTGTTGTTTATGGCATCTTTTTTGTTAGATATCAAGAGTAAACTCTAGAAGAAATATACTCACACTGTGTTGCCTCAAATGTCGATGATGATGTGAGAATAATTTTAGTGTTAGCCCTTCAATTTTGTTTATACTCAAAAAATTAGCAAGTTAATTTTCTTTCCATGTACCTGAATCAATGCTTTCTTGTTAATTTCAAATTCTAAAATATCTCGATGTGAATATATTTATTGTAGTCATAATCATAAGAGGAACAATTTCACAAATCTTATTTCTACTTTTCCATGTTGACTTGACAACTTTTCATGTGTTTTCATTGACACCATAGTCTGTATCTTTGCTTTTAGAGTTAAAATTCACATGTTATTTATGGAAAACCTATATCAATGGGTGTATCTTGTGCTAGTATGGCATTGGGTGAATCTATTTCACTATTAGATGTTCAAATTATGATTATAATATAATGGCCAATCTCAACAATAAAAAAACATTTCAATGCATATAAAATGTGAATCCCATCAAGAACATGAGAATACACTAGATATAAGTAGAATCCCTCATGGGATAAATCCACAAAACTTATTTATATGAATGTTCTTACATGCACCAACCGATTGTTACATTTATTTAATGGTGCCAACCAAAATAAGACACCAATCCCCTAAAATGATTTACTAGAAACAGCCATAAGGAGACACCAATCTCTTGAAATGATTTACTAGTATCAACTAGAAGGAGACGCCAATCCCCTAAAATGATTTACCAACACCAACCAGAAGGAGACACCAATCCTGCAAATGTTACTAGGCCTAGCAAAATTATGTGTTTTGCACTCCACAATTTAATCTCCTGGACAGTACACTTTGTTCTTGTTCTCCGTAACTCAAAATGCAAACAACATTCTTGAATATTTCAAACTGCATCACACTTACAAATTTTACAACATTTATCCACACTCAAATTTAATAGCTTCCCTGTCTGAGTCACACGTCTTATTTACATTTCATCATCAAACTTCTTTCACATTTGGCTCCACATAACTCAAATTTCTTGGTTCTACTTCTTTGTGTTTGATCACACTCAATATCTCCTTCTTCACCCACTCTAAAACCTCTTCAGCTTAAGAGATTTATACCATAGACCTGGTAAAATCTGAAATACCATGGGGATCCAATTCAAATGACCTAGATTACTTTTCTACGTTCATTGTTCTTTGGCCCCCATCACTAAACCATTGAGCACTTGTGACCATGTTTATTTATTTTTAACAAATTTGCAATATGGTTCCATTGAATCAAGCTCTGGGGGCTCAACTATGATCATGTGTTTGGACACACTTTTAAACAATTTATCAGATATCAAGTACATCAGGTTCCCTCTGTATTTAAATGTCTACATCCTTTGTTGAAACCCTAACGGGTGGAATCATTTACCTTTATATAATGGTCGGGTAGAAAGGTTATAGTTGATGGTTAATTTCTTGTTACTTTGGTAATTCTCCCCTTGGGTCGATCTACTATCATTTCCATTTCATTACTACAATGTTGCAATGATTTACAGACCAATATGGAATCCACATCGTCTACGACATCACCTACCACTATGTTCGTGTTGTAGCAGCTGCAACACCCTCCAAAATTTTGGCCTACACTTGAATTTTGGAGCCTACTGTGGATCTTGTGACCGATCATTCCTTAATCACTTACTAGCCAGTTGATGATTTCAAGCCCCCTTCTTGAATATCAAGTGTCATTCACGTTTTATCTTTATATAACAAGTGTTGTCTTCAGGCATGGGAGTTATCGCTTGTGATGCAAAGGGGAGTTTTGGTTTGCATCAAGGGGTAATATTTGTGAAAATGAGTTGTTCTCATCACATAAACATATTTAACACTCATTTCCAAGGTTTCACACACAATCACACAAATGTTGTCATTATCCTCACAAAGTCCATCGACAAGGCCGCATTTGTCGTAAGTTGCCACAAAGGCTGTTTCATCAAGAAAAGTATGTTTTCATATGTTTTGGATGATGTAAGTTGTATCACAAAGGATCCAAGTGTGTGGTCATAGTCAATTTCTATCACTGTTCACATCAGTTCCATTGATCCCACACTTATCCAAATTCACGAGGATTCTTGGAAACCTAGCCTCATCTAGTCTTCCTAAACTGTGCACTTCGGATCTACAACCCTCAAGCTTTTTCTTTTCCTGTTGGAACTGTGCAATGTGAAGAAAGCCCATTCTCCCTTGGCCTCCAAAATTGCGCAGATGCTTCCTTAACTGTCCTTCCCTCAGCCGAAGCTCACTGTCTTCATAAACTACAAAGTTTTGTCTCTCAAGCCTCTCAACTGCCCAGTCCCCCTTGCCTCCTGAAACTGTGTAGTTTTTCCTCCTAGGGCCCCATCCCATAACAACCACTGCCTGCTTGAACTGCACAATTATTTCCATCAATGGGCACTACGCAAATTTTTCCCTCAGTGAGGACTGTGCAACGATTCCCCTTAGTCTGACCTGAGTTGTACATACGCATTCTCAGTGATCAAGCTTGACCCTTGGCTGCTTCAGCTACGCAATCGCGTAGTCACGGGGCCTTCTCCTATGACTTGTCACTCATTCCTAGCCCAGTTCATGAATCCAAGTGCTCTACCTTAGGCTAGGGGTTTATCAGACAGATGTCGTCCTATCATGAGTGGATTGTAGATACAGGAATTCTACCATTCTATTGAAAGATGATGAAGAAGGAGGACATGCTAGATGATGCTGAAGGGGTTGAGGAGAAAAGATAATCATCAGATTAGAAGACCAAGGAACCCTAAGGTATGATAGAAGATCAGAGATCAAGACCACATGAAGAATCCATTTGATTCACAACCCTTTGGAAGGTAGGTACAAAAAACAAAACACATATTTCATGAAGTTAAAATTAACCTCTTAGTGTAGTATGAAGGACAACTTAACATTGTCATATCATTATGTCTTCAATGACATGTATGGTTGCAAACATTGAATGTCATTCCATGTGTTTCCGCTAAGTGTTTTGCTCCCTTTCACAAGATAGGAAAGATGTCCTCTTTTTGCATGTTTGTTGTTGTACTTTATACATAAGCTCATTCTGGTGGTTCCAAGCACTCATCTTTATGTTTATGAGTTTTCCTAACCATGTAAACACTTGTTGCACTCATTCACAAAGTTTTGAGCATTCTCGCACAAGTGTCATCACGGTTGTCATAAAGTCTTTCTTAGGTGCCACGCTTGTCGTAGTTGGCCATGAAGTGATCACACACAAGCTAAAGTGTTGTTCATGTGTCATGGGTGAGAAATGTTGTTGAGTCGTCAAGTATTCTAAGTGTTAGGACACATTCAAAGATTCATCACTTCACCTGTCGGTTTCACTGGTCCATCACTTGGCCTTTTCTGAAGAACCTCCCTAACCCTTCAAGTTGGCTTCACCCAGCCTGCCTGTACTGTGCAGTTGCAGTCAGCAAGTTGTGACCTTGACCCTTGGATCTGCACAATGTGCAGTCCATGTCCCCTATTACTGCTGCATTGCGCATTTTTTGAGCCCAAGACCCGGCCTTCCCTTCCAGAATTACACAATATTTTCAGTCAGCCTTCCCTTTTAGAACTGCACAGAGGCTGCATTCAGTAGTCCTCCCCTCATCGTAACGCACTATCTCCCAGAATTGTGTAGAAGTCAGTTAACCTTCCTCTCTATAACTATGTAGAAATCTTCCATAATGACCCCTCCTTTAGCCAAGGCTCACTGCCTCTCAAAACTGCATAGACACTATTCCTCAACTCAGCTTGGACCGTGCATTGTGCAGTTCCAGGCCTCAAGCCTCAGCCTTGGCTACTAGCACCGCGCAATGCATAGTCACTGAGCCTCCCTCTTCGACCTACAACATAATTTTGTCTCAGTGTTTTAAGTTGAATGCACCATCTTAGGCTAGGCGGTTTTCGGGGCTAATGTCGGTTCGTCATGAGTAAATTGTAGAAACAGGAACTTGGTGGGATGATGAAGAATGAGATGAAAGTGGAAGACATGCAAAGGACATTGTTGTAGTTGAGCATGCAAGCTAATCCATCAAGGTAAAGCAAAGGGACACCAACTTGCGACCACAACCCAAGATGTGATATCGTTGAAGATTCCTGTGACCAAGCCATGAGGAGGTGGAAGACAATAGTATGCTCAAGAAGACATCACTGGCAATAGCAACAGTCACTTGACACTGCCACAACATCCAAGCAGTTTACATCAGCAGTGCCATGTAATGTCTTATCATGAGTTTTCATATGGCACTTCATCATTGTGGACCATGTATATTATATTCAAATGTGTTGCAAAGTGGAAGTCCAAAGGACACACATGAATATGGAGAGTCATGTAATTGAAAAGTCATAGGAAGTTGAACGCTCATGAGGGTAGTCAAAGAGTCACAAAGGGGAAGCATCACCCCTTGGTTATATATACACCCTCATTCTATGAAAAACGGATTTTCACCTTGGCTCCTCTCGCAAGGTATTAGAGAGATAAGCTAGTTCTTTTGAGGAGTAAGGAGTGGCTCCAACGCTCCACTACTAGAGCTCGTGATGTTCATTATATACACATGTCTTGGAACTTTTGCTTAATCTCAAAAGCCCTATGGTCCAACACATTCTTCATGCATGGATTATGGATATTTGTAAGACTATTATTTGGATGTTTGTAATTCATGTTTGCTTTGTGTTAAAATAGTTAAACAATTTCGGCTATTTTGGCACTCATCTTGTGAGAATCTGTTGCGAATGTTATGAACGTTGTCTCATCCTTGTGGATTACTCCGCTGGATATTCGATAGACCTTTCCTTTACACATTCGTTTCATGATCGTCTCATCGATGTGGACTATTACGCTTGATGTTGTACGTGTACTTCTTGTTTATGTGTGTCTCTACTAGGGTGGTACTACTACCTCTCTCTTAAATGCTCACTTCTCCTTCGGTCCGCAGTGAAATAACTTTAACACACATGCCAATGGACACTCACCAGGCACACCCCCTTGTTGCTCGAAGGCACATTCATATCACTCTCTCTTACTGATAGTTAGAGCCAAGGCATATTCTTGAGATACATGGCAGTCGAGACATTCTACCAGATGTGGCTCCTATTCGAAACAGTGTGAGGTCTAATTGGGACTTCATATCAGGGAGACCCCCTTTGGTTCATGGATTTCCAACACCATCAATAGTTTTTCACATCATTCATTACATCGAATCGAGACTTGCCATGTGTCCAAGTGTTGACCTATTCCTGCCACGTGTCACCAACCATTTGTCCATTTGGCTAGCCAAAGATTCCAAACTTGCCTAT
The DNA here is from genome assembly GCA_031772625.1 of Pinus tabuliformis. Lineage (NCBI taxonomy): Eukaryota > Viridiplantae > Streptophyta > Pinopsida > Pinales > Pinaceae > Pinus > Pinus tabuliformis. Next base: position 662,326,862 of record CM062816.1, on the reverse strand, counting down.
CACATGTTATCGTTTGATTCTACCACGTCATTGCCACCTATCCTTATACCACATGTCTTTCCATATCACCTATCTTGTTTTGGCCGCACCTTGTGCGTGGCAATGGAACATACCCTTATATATGCATAGAATTTTCCTTCAAACAAGCTTTAACTTCCATACACCATTACCTCCACAAAAACCTTTTCTTCCATGCACCATTACCTACACACAAACCTAGCTTTTGCACACCATTACTTTGAAAAAAACCTTTTTTTCGCACATCATTACCTCCACACAACCCTGGCTTCTTGATGCTCGTTATGTTGTTTTGCTTGGGATATTATTGACACTACTATAGTAAACATTAATGACAATATGTGTGCAACAATTCTTTGAAACTTTGACACCAATGGAAACACACATTTTTCAATAATCTCCCCTTTTGTCATTGATAACAAGACCACTAGATAATCCATCCATTTATTTGTTTGGAGAGCTCTTAATCTATTGGCGAAGGGTTTGAATTAGTATGTTTTGTTTACGTTTTCCCCTTCGGAAACTATGTTTGCTTGATTGCCTTGCTTGCGTGTATGTTGCCTTGGACTATGTTCTTTTTGAATGTTGACATTACCCCCCTATTTAGGAATTCCCCTATTAAATTATCGACAAATTTGCCTTTAAGCGCACCTTGGATCCCCTTAAACCGAGGCTCCTGTAATTATTAATGTGCTCCTATAATGACCTACTATGCACTTAGTGACAAAAGTTAATTTTGGAGATCATTATTGTCATCATGCTATTGATACAACTTACTACTGAAATATTGTCATAGACCAAGGAGTTGCTAGTTCACATTTGTGTAGGTCTAATGACATGGGAGAGAGATCACACCCAGCACCTATCTAAGATATTCACATGGCTCTTTAGGAAGGGGCTTGGTAAAGATATATACAACCTACTTCTTGGTGGGCACATATTCTAACTTCACAATATGATCCATTACCTGTTCTCTGAGAAAATGGTACTTGAGAGGAATGTGCTTTGTTTTGGAGTGAATTGGATTTTTGGATATATTGATTGCACTAGTTTATCACATAAAATAGATATTGGCTGCATGCAACCTATTTGAATATCATTGAGATTATGCATCGTCCATAGAATTTGTGTCCAACATGATGTAGTTGCAATGTATTATGCTTCAACATTAGATAAAGAGATAGATTTATGATTCTTGTGTAGCCATGAAACAAGACAACTCCCTAATAAGAAGGTTCAACCACTCGTGCTTTTTCAATTATCAATACTACCTGCCCAATCAACATCAATATAAGTTTGATTGTAACATGTGCATCTTTGGGATACCATAAACCAAAATAATGTCCCTTGCAAGTATTTAAATATCCTCTTGACTTCCTAGAGATGAGTGTGTAAGTTATATCCAACATAACAAATTCTAGAGATATAAGTTAGATTATGTGACTATTATTCTGGTTTGCCCTCGGGATACTCATTTGTAAATCTAAGTTATATCCAACATTCTTGCAATAGGATAATTTTCACATCCATTATAAAATTTCCATTTCAAACTTGTTTCGGGTAATGAAAACTTTAGCTTCGGATTTTATCTATGGAAAATAAGAACAAGACAAGGAAGAGGGCTTCAGTGAAGCGAAAAAAGCCAAAAATATTTAGTAACGAGACAAGGAAAATCCATTTGGAAGTCCCAGAAAGGTTGAAGGAATCTCAAACTTCATATCAGGCAAGGCATGGCCAACTTAGAAAGGATAAAATATTTCGTGTGGGAGAAAATGTATGGTTGTATTCAAGCCAAGAAAGGTTGTAAGGATTGTCTAGGAAGATAAATTCCTTGATATACAACCTATTTTGAAGTATTAAGAAGAGTAGGCAACGATAACCACAAAACTGAATCTTCTTCCTTATATGATATTTATTTGATTGTAAAGCTGCAACCTCAAAATTTATGAATTGTCTATGCTTAGTGAAGAAGATGAACAAAATTACCTTCCACGTTAGACTTGGGATTAAATGCATAAGAGGAATATCAAGAATATGTCATTCTCTAAAATAAGATCAAAATCAGTAGTGTGTAGCGAGTGAATTTGTAGGTTGGGTTAAGAGGTCAATTGCCAAGAAAAGTAAAATGGTACCTAAGGAAGAAGATGGGGCAACTCTTCCCTCATATTTTTTGAAGTGTGCTTTACATAATAGAATCCTCCCAAAATAGGGAGGCATGGTCTGTAAATGACGCTCTTTCAAATCACTATATGATTGATTTTGTATTAACACCACTGCATTTCTTCTCTGAAGGCTTTGGCATTGCTACAATTATTAATGTAACAACCCCGGGTTAAAGTTTCATGTAATAAATGGACATTAAAGGCAAAAATAAGACCAAGGTCATAGCATGTTTCCAAGATGAATGGAGGGGAAAAACATTAAAGTGGGTATCACTTGTGGTTAATTAATGGCTATGGAAATTGGCATTAGCGTTGGCAAAAGGCAATAAATGACAATTTAATATAAGGAATAAATGTAAATAGGAGAAAAGGAAGATGAAGAGACAAGAATATGCATGCAAGGGAAATTAGAGAGAAAATGAAGGAAAATGAAAGGAAGATACATCAGACATCAATGATAAAAGGGAATTTGAGAAACAATTGTCATATTTTGTCAATATTACTTTAGATCACTTTTAGAAATAGATCTCTAAGGGAGGAGAGAACTAGCACTTGGACACAAGCAAGCAAGCAAGGACAAGTAAAGGAAAGCAATGGAGCATAAGGAAAAGGTTGGAGAAGAAACTACAACAGGAGGACATTGTAGATAACATGTTGCATGTCGGATTTTAGTACTGAGATTTGGATGCATGGTACATGCATTTGGTTATTTGGCTGTTGTGTTGTCATTTGTATGGCATTTTCTTGTATTGAGAGTGGTTTCAACCTTGCCTTGCCATTTCTTGAATAGCCATGGTGTGATGAGGTTCATTCTTTGTTGAGAATTGGATTGCTGAAAGATTTTGGATCTAAGCGAGGTGGTCTTAAGAAAATCCCAAGGGTTGGGGTTGGAGATGGTTTTCTCCATGAAGCCCTTGACAGGTGGGTGGAGATAGGAAAATTCCTCTAGTACGGTGAAGAAATTTTGAGGTATCCAAGCTTGTGTTGGTTTGGTGATTTTTGGACCAGTTTAGGTAAATTCACTATGCCTGAGGGTTGAGGTCATTTAGCCTTTGGATAGCAAGGTTTGTTTTGTTTTGGTTTATCCCATGAGATCCCACATTCATGTTTGGAATGTGACACTAGGGTTATTGGATGAAAGAGAGATTTGGTTCAGCCCAATCGATGGTCGAGTGGTACATGGAAGTCCTTGTCTTGGTTGGCATTTGCATACATACACATGCGTTAATTCTTATTGAGAATAATGAGCACAAGTTAGGATTTTATATACAATTTTATGACTAGTTTGTCACGATTTTATTCTAGTTAAATGTTGGTTACATGCATGATATGTTTGCTATTTTATGATGTGCTCTTATTATGGATTTATTCCATGGTTTAATGAGTCATTGGCTACTTGATATGAATGCAAAGGCTAATGGATGCTATTGCAACTAGTAAGAGAGGGTAGAAAGTCTTCTTGGTGTTTCTCTTATGAGGTTCTACATTTATGGCCTACAAGTACCTTGACAACAAAGTGTTTGTCTAAATGATTTTGATGTATTTGATAAGTTTGAGCATGAATTGAGTCAAGAATATTGAATAAGGACTCATGTAGGTGATTAAAGTGATTCTGGAGAATTCTGGGCAGTTCGCTTGGAACTGGACCAAAAAATCTAGATTAGGGTTTCTAGCGCCCCTTTGAACTAAGAAATTTCGGTTGTAACCACACGAGGAAGGCTTGTGCATGCAATTGGAGGCTTTTCGCCACATGCACAACTTGGCATGTGTGTGGTTGGGCTATGAAGTTAGGTAAAAAGAAGTTCTGGAACAGGGTTAGATCAATAATGGATGTTGTTTGACATATGGGTGATCATGTGTCCCTAAGAGGTATCAATAAGTTTCCGGTTAGTAGACCCCAACTCCATAACAAGAACTTGGAAGTTGTGTCATCTCATAGTAACTCTCAGCTCATGTTTACCTTGGAGAGCTTCTAAAAGTAGGTAAATGTGTTAGTTGTTACATGGTGGTATCAGAGCGGTATGTTCCCTGTAAACCTTTCTCTAATAATGGTGTTATAGAGTGGTATCTGTTATATAATATTTTGCCACACTCCCAGTCTCATATCCTAAGTTTCACACTTTGTGTCGTCAATGTCACAAGTGTCACAAAGTGACGAAAGCTATAAAAAACAATGTATTCACCACGAAACATGTTCAAAAGAATCCTTGAAGGAAGAAGAAGACTTCCCTTGAAGAAATTCTGAAGAACTTGTTTGAAACCTTGTTTTGCAAGTCCAACGTTACTTTTATCAGACAAACCTGCAATGGTAACCTTTTGTCTAACTAGTGACTAGCGCTGGCAACACGAATTTTGATAGGAAAATCTGTGTTGGCCCTCTTTAGGCAGCTTTTCCTAAAATGGAGGAGAAGATTCTCGTACTATAAGTCTCAAGAACGACAAGCTGGTTGTAGTTGGATGTGGATTAGAGCGAGGCCTCCCATTCCTGGTTCATGGATCTTCCCCTTGAAATGTGGAACCTCTCCCTCCTTTTATGGATCCTCAATTCCCTCTCCTTCCCTATAAATCAAACCCCTACCATCTACTTTTGGTTAGTTGTTGGTTTTTTGTTGCTTGGTTGCCTTCCAATGCTGAAACTATGCCCGAATGCTTCCCATTTTGCTAAGGAGAAAGGAGTACTTGAAGGTTAAGGCTAGGGCTTGGAAAATGACCTAAAGGAGGCTTCCAACATCAAAGCTTAAGTGGTTGTATGCTTCCCTTAAATTCTAATAATAATACATTATGTGTTTTCTTTCCATAAGTGTGTAAATCATTACTCATTTAGTGTGATACTCCTTGATCTGTCACATAGTTTGTGTTAGAATGAATTATACTATGTATGCCTTTGTCGTCTCAGTGTGATCTTCCTTGCAAGTATTCATCCACAACAACATAGAGAGGGTTTACTTGGAAGTGAAAAGATCAAGGACGACATCAACGGGTGTTAGCATCATAGTGAGGTAGGTCATCTATCTTCCTTTGTATTTTTTGATATAAACTAGGAAAGTTTGCACTATTTGTCTAGTTTGTTGCTAAATCCTCCCACAGGACTAGAGGGATTGTTTCTATCCACAGAAAGGATTGCCTGCACAACAGTGTCAAGCTGAGGTTACAATATTGGACCTTTGGGTACATGCAGGTGGTTATAGCTATCATATATGAATTTATTGTTAAAGTTTTGTATGGTTATCATATATATATAATCTGGACTGACTTGGGTAGATGCAATAGCCTCCCTTGAGATACATTGATGTATTACTTTGATTATGTCTTCTAATTGGTTTATATAACAAGGCATGTTTATAGGAAATAGAAGATCATATATGAAGAGCATAATGGTGGATTACAATTCACGTGACTCCCTATTTAGGCCCGATGTGAATTCAATGGAATGGAAGAAGTCAGTTGAACAACAAGTAGAAGAGTATTCCCTTGATCTAGCAGTTACATTGAGGAGTCTAATGGAAGATATTATAATTTGTAAAGCATATAATAATAAGTTGATCGAAGCCTATGAAAGACTTGTAAGGGCTCAAGAAAAGCAAGTTGAAGTCAATGCAATGATTCTTCAAAGCCTTTCATAATTACAACAACAATGACAACTAGTGATCAGTCATGGAGATAGGCATGAAGAAAAGACTAATGGGGCGGATGGAAGCGGGTCTCAGAGAAGACACAGGTTGGAAATGGATGATACAATGAAGAGTGGCAAACTCTTTAATACACATGACAAGAGGACTGCTATGCATGGGTCTTACTCTAACTCTTCTTCCAGGATAATTCATCACCATCACCGCCAGTAGCACATGGGGAGTGAGTATATTCCAGAGGAGTTTAAGAAATCCAAGGCTCCTACTTTTGATGGCCAGTTGAAGAAATTAGGAGATGCATAAGCATGGCTGCTTGGGACGAGGAAATTCTTCAGATTGCATGATTATTCAGAGAACATGAAATCCAAGATAATGACCTTTAGTCTCAAAGGAAAAACAAATATCTGGTGGGAAGATATTAAGAATGTTAGAGGCATTAGAGAAGAGAAGTTGACTTGGGGTGAGTTTGAAAAACTCTTCGGGAAGAAGTATGTGTCTGAGAGATATTGTGATGGAAAGGCCAAGGAATTCTATGAGCTCAGAATAGGTTCCATGATAGATGAAGAGTACACAACCAAGTTTCTATAGTTGTTGAGGTGTGTGCCCTACCTCAAGGATGAGAAATAAAATATCCAATGGTTCATCAGTGGATTGCCATTTTCATTTAAAGACCAAATTTAGTTTGATGTGCCTATGTCATTGGAGGAAGTTATCATGAAGTTAAAGAATTGTTATGAGCAGTCAAAGCGCAAGCTTGAGTTCAAGAGTGATTGGAAAGTTAATGAGAAGACTAAAAGAAAATGGCCTAAGAAGTGAGGAAGATCTCAGGATGCAAGTGACAATGAAAATGTGGCCCTTCATAATAAGTTTAATGCAACTGAGAAAGGACATGGGCCTCAACCTAGAGAGAAACATAATAAAGGCAGTGGCAAGGAACCGTTGAAGTGTTGGATTTGTAGCAAAGACCATCGCAAGAAGGATTGTCCATTATACTAGGGTGGCATGCCACAAATCTGTAGTGCTCATGAGGCTCACACATTTGGGGATGTTGGTCAGATCATTCTTTGGATCTATGAAACACTTGCTAACAGGCAGGCAGGTCATCAGACATATATTATCGAGATGGAAGGTAAGCTTCGTGATAAAGTTATTTCCATTTTGATTTATCTTGGATCTGATTATAGCTATGTTAGTCCTAACTTGGTGGATCAGTGTTGTTTGAATATAGTTGTGCATGTAGAATCTTGGTTGGTGCAATTGGCTATAGGGACCAAGAGAAGAGTTCATCATTGGGTGAAATGTTGTGCATTTGAGCTTGATGGCATGCCTACATCAGCACACCCAAATGTGCTTCCTTTAGGTTCATATAACATGATTTTGGGCATGGAATAGCTATTCATTCAAAATACTAGGGTATATTGCTATGAGAATTCCATTGAGTGCATGGATGACATTGATATGAGAAGGCCATTGAGTGCACGGATGACGATGGAGAAAAGAGAGTCTTGTAGGGAAAGAAGAAGCCTACATTAGTGAGAATGGTTACAACTATGTAATTCAAGCGCAATAACAGGAAAGGATATTTATTATTTGTAATACATGTTTCCAGTGATAAAGGTAAGGAAGATAAGGATGATACCAGAGATACCTCCTCATAGAGAGGTGGATTTCTCTATTGAGCTGGTACACAGAGCAACACCAACATCTAAGGCAGCGTACAAGATGAGCACTCTGGAGTTGGTGGGATTGAAGTTACAACTTAAAGAGATGCTTGATAAGGGATACATAATGCCAAGTGTGTCGCCTTGGGGTGCTCGTGTGTTGTTCATAAAGAATAAGGATGGTACTCTCATATTGTGCATTGATTATAGGCAATTAAACAAGGTGACTATAAAAAACAAGTATCCATTACTGCAGATTAAGGATTTCTTTGATCAGCTGAAGGGAGCAAAAGTATTTTCAAATATTGATCTGAGATCAAGATATCATGAGGTGCACATCAAAGAAGAATACATCTACAAGATTGAATTATGTACAAGGTATGGGCACTATAAGTTTGTGGTGGTTCCTTTTGATCTTACCAATGCTTTAGCCACCTTCATGTGTTTGATGAATAGTGCGTTGCATCCTTACCTAGACAAGTTTGTGATAGTCTTTTTTGATGATATATTAGTATATTCCAAGAACGGGGAGGAGCATGCAAAGCACTTGACAACGGTATTGAGATTGTTGAGAGAGCATTAGTTGTCTTCCAAGCTCAACAAGTGCAATTTCTTTCGGTCTTAGATTCATTACTTTGGAAATGTTGTTTCCAAGGAAGGGTTAACAATGATCCATAAAAGATTAAGGCTATCATGGAGTGGCTAACTCCGAAGAATGTAGATAAGGTCACATCATTCACGTGAATAATAGGTTATTGCAAGCGGTTCATCAAGAAGTTATCTAAGGTTGGCTATCTTATTACATCCTTGCAGAGGAAAGGGAAGAAGTTTGAATGGTCTAAGGAGTGTGCAACTAGTTTTGAGCAGTTGAAGCATTTGCTTACCAATGCTCTGGTTTTGAAGATTGCAGATGTCGATAAGGATTTTATGGTCTGTACAAATGCATGTAAGGAAGGAATTGGTGGAGTCATGATACAGGAAGGGCAGGTGGTTTTATATGAGTCAAGGAAGTTGAATGAGCATGAGCAGAACTATGTGACTCATGATCTTAAGGTGGCAACGATCATTCATGCGTTGAAGATGTGTTGGCATGATCTATTTATTTTTGCAACTACGATAAAATTCCACCTTGGACAGCTCAAATTACTGAGATAATGATTGTATTAGATTCCTCTTTTCGAGAGGACCAAAATCGACCTAAATATCACCCAAGTTGGTCAAGGGGAAGTTGAGTTATGAATTATTTTATTCATACATGTATTATGGAATGGGTTTGCCCTAACCACATGAGTAACTGCTTGGGTCAGTCTTAAACCCATGTGAAACCTCATGAAAGCCTATAAATAGAAGGTACCTCAAGTTCATTTGGACACATCTTCTCTTTTCCTTTGTCTTGGTTCACACAGGTTTGACGAAAGGAGTTCACTTAAGGAGTCGAAATCACAAGTGAAAGGTTCGCTCTGGGTTAGGATGTTCTGGATCTTGGATGCATGCATAGAACAAGGCATTATGGTCCCTGGACATTGGCACATAGGCCTATGAGAGTGACTAGAGACCCTTGGACGTTGGCACAAAGGCTTATGAGAGTGATTATGGCTTTAGAGGCATATTTGGAGATATCGGTCCGTAGTCGCTTGCACATAGTGGTTATGAGAGCGACTAGGTTGTCCCGGATGCATGCACAGTAACTTCAAGGGAGTGACCGAGGGTTTTAGTGTGTTGCACCATGGTCGCACACATAGAGTCTTCTTGAGAGTGACCAAGTAGTAATAGTCACCCTCACACAGTATTTGAGAGAGCGATCAGGGAGTTTCGGTTGCACACACACAATTTTGATGAGAGCAACCCAAGTTCAAATCTAGGGTTTGACATCTTGTCGTCAGTTGACTTCAGTGATATGGTAGATCTGGGTTTCTCTCTCCTGTTATACATAAATGTATATTTGTAGATCTGATTTGTTAGTTTCTACTGCAAACATATGTAATGGGTTCATTGACAATGACAACGACAACAGTTCTCAACAATGTCTGACACAGTGACAACAATAGACAACAATTGACATCAATTTGTGATAGCACATTATAGCCATCAGTATGAGGGTTCTGATTCCTAGCATGATTAGATATGTTTCATGGATATCATTATTGTTTTGCTACATAGATAAAGTTATGGATCATTGTACTATCTTCTGTTGCATCATTTGATGATGATCTAAGAAGAAGAAGATTTGCAAGGGTTTTCCCCACAGTGTGTTTTGCTCTGGTCTTGGACCAATCCTGGTGTCTCTATATGTGTGTATTCTTTCTTCTACTGTTCCTTTTATATTTCGTTGCATTGATGATGATGATGGTGATGTTGTTTCTTTCTATGTAATTGTGTATGATGATGTATAATGGTGTATATCTGAATAATGTAATGATGATATGGGGTGAACTTAATGTATTAATGATAAATTGCAATTATCAAAGCAAAGAACAATGTTTCCCTGAGCAAAATTAACATGATATCCTTGGAAGATGGTTCATCTTGAAGAGTGAACACAATGGACTGAGGTACTTGTTTGACCAACCCAATCTGAATGCAAGGCAAGAAATATGGTTGGCTACTCTCAGTGAGTTTGATTTTGAGATCAGGCATATCAAAGGCAAAGAGAATTCGGTTGTAGATGCTCTTAGTAGGAGAGTGCGGGTGAATCATATTTCAACTGTGTTCTCTTATGGGACATATTTACAGGAGGAAATCTTGCATGCAGGGCAACATGATGAGAAGTATCAATGTTTGAAGTAGAGACTGTAACAGCAGGGTGGAGGTGGTAGGGATGAGGACTATCACCTTCCAACAGATGGCTTGATTAGATTCAGGAGCAGGATCTTTGTGTCAGACAACAGTGAGTTGACGAAGCTTATTTTGAGAGAGTTTCATGTCAAGCCATATTCAGGCAACCCAAGATACCATAAGACTTTGACAATTCTTAATAAGTTATATTGTTGGTCGAAAATGAAGAAAGAGGTGGCTGAGTTTGTTTCCAAATGTTTGGACTGTCAAAAGATGAAAGTTGAATGCAAGCATCTAGCTAGTGTATTAAAACTTATTCTGATTCCATAATGGAAATGGGTGGTCATTTCCATGAACTTCATTACAGATTTGCCTAAGACATCAAGACAACATGATTCCATCATGGTTTTGGTTGATAGGCTGAGCAAGGCTACTCACTTCATTGCGGTGAAGTCTACTCATTCAGCTAGTGAGGTAGCTAATATCTTCATCATGGAGATAGTGAGGTTGCACAAATTTCCCAAGAAGATTACATCAAATAGAGATGCCAAGTTCACTTCTAGGTTTTGGAAGGAATTGTTTGCAAGCTTAGCGACAAAGTTAGCCTTCAACGCACCTTATCATCTGCAAATAGATGAACAGACAGAGAGGGTTGACTAAATTTTGGAGGATATGTTGAGGATGTATGTCATGCATCAACAGAGGAGGTGGGAGGAGTATATTCGATTGGTGAAGTTTTCTTATAACAATGGGTATAAGGAATCCTTGGTGAGTCAATTTGAGGAACTTTACGAGTGGAGTTGTAATACTCCTACTAGTTGAAGTGATCCAGTGAATAGGGTGTTGATTGGACTGAATATGTTAACAGAGATGGAGCAAGAGAAGTAGGTTATTAAAAGGGATTTAAGGGCAACACAGGAAAAACATATGAGCTTCTTGAGGATTAGGTAATGTACCAAGTTGGCACCTTGGTATTACTGCCCTTTTGAGATCCTTGATAGAATTGGACAAGTGGCCTACAAATTGCACTGCCGCCAACAGTGAAAGTCCATTATGTTTTCCATGTTTCATTGTTTTAGAGATATGTGCAAGATGTTGATCATGTGATTCATTGGTTTGTATTGTAGGTGGAACCAGAGGGATAGTTCCAGCTAGAGCCAAAATGCATATTACAACGAAAACAACTCATGCTCAAGAACAGAGTAATAGAACAAGTTAAAGTGCAGTGGAAGCACTTTGGGCTCAATGAAGCTACATGTGAAATGGTTAATCAGATGCAAGCATTATATCCTTATTTATTTGTTGGTTGAAGCAAATGAGTTTTCGGTATGTGTGTGTGTGTGTGTGTTTTGTCATTGTAAATATTGCATCGAGTTATGTTATAAAGCTCCAATAAGTAGTATGGTGGTTATGTTTTCAGTATATTGGTCATTTTAAACATTGTATCAAGTTTTGTTATCAATCTGCATAAGCAATATGTCATGTTTTCAGTGGTTTGTTGGTCATAGGTGTCATAGAACACCGAGGACGGTGTTCCCCCAAGGGCGAGGGGTTTGTATCAGCCGTAAGTTAAAATTTCATGTAATAAAGAACATTAAAGGAAAAAATAAGACCAAGGTCATGGGACACGTAGTCCAAGCTAATGGAGGGGAAAAAATTAAAGTGGGTATCACTTGTGGTAAATTAATGACTATGGAAATTGGCATTGGCAAAGGCAAAGGCAAAAGTGTAACACCTTCCTCCCACATTTACCCAAGCTAACCGTTCTACTAGAGTAAACATGTGAGGAAGAGTTACTATGATGTGATTCAACTCCCCATGTACAATTAAGGAAGTGGAACCGACAAAACGCGACCAATTTGACCTTCCACACATGCTACAGAACCTTCAAGAGCCAACTAACCCTTCCAGGTGACCAACCCCTTAGACAACTTGCCTTTTCATTGATTTGGAGCCTCAGTTACTCCCATGACAAGTCATGCATGCGACCGGGACCATCGAGTAACTCCCACAGCGAGACATCCATGCAACTGTGGACTTTTTGAGCTAGTTCTCTGTCATCAACCCTAGATTTTGTGCCACTTTTTCAGGGCCAGGAGTCAAGCCACTACCCAGAACTTCGTGAAACTTCTAGACATGATAAATAACATTGAAAAAAGATTACTAATGTAAACATTTGATCAATGAATTGATTGAACCCCTACTAGCCATGACATGCATTTCGTCAAACATGTCACAAATATGAAATCTACAGGTCATAACAATAGATCTGAGCATAGGGGTCTCAAACTTATATGAGATTTGTAAAGAAGCATTGTTGCTCTATCACAATAACTTCATTATCATTTATTCGGTCACATATTCATTGTACTTTCAATTACTAATCAAAATAGATGAGAGCCATACATGAAGCCTGTCATAAAACATACTCATAACCAACATAATTAACAAGGATATAACAACCATAAAAACCACATATGAACAAGTATATTTACCCATAACATACAAGAGTAAAGGAGTTTTTATTAACATATGAAAAATGCAACCAAGTTTAGGACTTCCTTGTACCACCCAACCATAGATTGGATGAATCAAATCTTTCTTTCATTCAATTTCCCTCGTGCCATATTCCAAGCATGAATGTGGGATGGAACGAATCCAACAAAATCGAATCGGGGCTTCCAAAGGAAAAACCACCTCAACCCTCAACCAGTATTTCCACCTCACGGTCGAACATCACTAAAAATCACCATATTGGTCTCTACTCAAGTTGTCGAGGGCTATAGAGCGTTTTCTCCAACCAGGGATTCTAGGACTAATATCTCAACCCACAATTTTTGTCGGGCTTCCAGTGCGTTTCAGGGCTTCTAGGACTAGTAACTCAACCCACCAAGGGCTTCTAGATAATTTTTCTAACCAAGGTTTCCAGGACTAGTAACTCAACCCTAGTTGTTATAGGGCTTCCAGAGTGTTTGTCCAACCAAGGCTTCCAGGAACTAATAACTCAACCCACATCTAAAGGAGCATGAGCACCAAGTAGAAAACAAAGATAAAGGCCACAACACCATGGCTATCAAGGAAGTGGCAAGGCTAAGAAAATCCACTGTCAATCCAGGCAATCCTCCATGCCAATAACATATCATAACCAAGAAACCACATGCATGTGCCATGCATGCAAAAACTATCAAGGAAATCACACATGGACCTCGGAACCTACAAACAAAACCCGCTATAGTTGTTGATGCCAATGTCCTCTTGTTCTGTCCTCCTCTTTCTTTTCCTTCTTTCTCCAAATCCCAAGTATGTTGCACTCCTCCAAAAGTGCTCCAAGAAAACTCTAAGTGTCCAAGAGTATGAGAAAGAGATAGTAGAAAATGAGAGCTCCAAAACTGAACTGACAAAAAGTTACAAATTGATCCTCATAAGCGTTTTTATTAATGAGACCTCTATTTTCTTTTATTTTCCATTATTTTCCATTATTTTCCTTCATTTTCCTCCTCGGAACTAATAACTCAACCCACATCCAAAGGAACATGAGCACCAAGTAGAAAACAAAGATAAAGGCCAGAACACCATGGCTATCAAGGAAGTGGCAAGGCTAAGAAAATCCACCGTCAATCCAGGCAATCCTCCATGCCAATAACATATCATAACCAAGAAACCACATGCATGTGCCATGCATGCAAAAACTATCAAGGAAATCATACATGGACCTCGGCACCTGCAAACAAAACCCACTATAGTTGCTGATGCCAATGTCCTCTTGTGCTTTCCTCCTCTTTCTTTTCCTTCTTTCTCCAAATCCCAAGTATGTTGCACTCCTCCAAGAGTGCTCCAAGAAAACTCTAAGGTTCCAAGAGTATGAGAAAGAGATAGTAGAAAATGAGAGCTCCAAAACTGAACTGACAAAAAGCTATAAATTGATCCTCATAAGCCTTTTTATTAATGAGACCTCTATTTTCTTTGATTTTCCATTATTTTCCTTCATTTTCCTCCTCACATGCAACATGTGGCCTTTCACCTTCCTTTTCTCCTAATTTCCATTATTTTCATAAATAAAATTCCATTTGCCTTTCCAAAGCCTTTGCCATTGCCTTTGCCAAATTCCATAGCCATTAATTAATCACAAGTGAACCCATCACTATGTTTTTTCCCAACATTCAGCTTGGAATACGTGTCCCATGACCTTGGTCATCATTTTGCCTTTATTAACTTTATTACATGGATTTTTAACTAGGGTTGTTACAAAACCCTCCCCCTTGGGGGAACACCGTCCTCGGTGTTCAATGACACCTACAACAACAACACTGCTGGAAAGAAAAACATATTGCCCATGGAGCTTTATAACTTAGCTCTTTGCAATATTTACAATGATAATCCTACTGAAATCAAACCAACATGATAATCATTCCACTTATTAGAGCTTTATAACATAACTTATGGCGGTATTTACATCCATATACATATATACATATACCAAAACATCACACCAATAAATATGCCAAAAACATTTGCTCAACTAGAGAATAGAGAAGGATACATAGCCCGCATCTAATCCACCATCTCTCATGTAGCTCAATTAGGCCCTAAGTGCTTCCATTTCACTTTAACTTGCTCGATTGCTCAGTTCCGGAGCATGAGCATCTTTCTATGCAAAATGCACTAAGGATCCGGCTGGAATTATCCTTCTAGTTCCACCTGCAATACAGACCAGTCAATCACATGATCAACATCTTTAACATACTTCTTAAGCAATGACACATGAAAAATATCATGGAATTTCACTATTAGAGGTAGTGTAAGTTGATAGGCTACTAGTCCAATCCTCTCAATAATCCTGAAGGGTCCGCAAAACTGAGGTGCCAACTTAGCAAATGATCCAATCCTCAAAGAGCTCTTCTTGGGCTTATTGCACAAGTACACATGTTCCCCAACCTGAAACTCCTTAAACATCCTGTTCTTATATGCATAAATTTCTGTTTGTCCTGTGTTGCCTTCATATTCTTCTTGATTACCTGCATTTCCTATTCCATCTCTACCAACATGTATGGTTCAATCAACAACCTGTTCACTGGATCACTCCAACTTATGGGAGTATTACAACTCCACCCATACAATGCCTCAAACAAACTCATCCTCAAAGATTCCTGGTGCCCATTGTTGTAAGCGAACTCAAACAGCGAAAGATACTCTTCCCACTTCCGTTGTTCATGCATCACATACATCCTCAACATATCCTCTAAAATCTTGTTGACCCTCTCTGTTTGTCCATCTGTTTGCGGATGATAAGTTGTGTTTAAGGCCAACTCTGTATCCAAACTTATAAATAACTCTTTCCAGAATCTCAAAGTGAAATTAGCATCCCTGTCTGGCATAATTTTCTAGTGTTAGAGTTAGTATTTGCATACTGCCATCAATGATCAAAAATTCTCTTTTCATATCATATGAGGGTCCCATTTTGAAATTTTTGTCATTGCACTAGGTCGTCATGCAAAAATTTGGTCACCGAAGGTTGAATTAGGGTTTCCTTTACTCCTTTTAATAATTTACCCCTTGTTGGCTCATTTCAACCTTGTTGAGTATCCATTGGCCATATAGTTAATGACATCATGCCATCACATCAGTCATGTCATCTTGAAATTCAGTCCTTCAAGGTCTCATTAGGTCTTTTAGGGTTTTTCAAGGTTTCATTAGGCCATTAGGGTTTCCAAGGTTCCAATAAAACTCCATTCCATTGCATATGACCAGCAAGTAAAGGGTGATCAAATAACATCTCTTCACCATGTGAACACTATTTGTAAAGAGAAATGCTTATTTCATCATGTAATTTTATGTTCACTATATGTAATAAGTATTAAGTTTCCAACTCAATCTCTATATGCCAGCTTCATTAAAGCAAAGTCAAATTCAAAGAGTTCTCAAAGACCATCAAAAGATCAATTTTTCAAAGGAAATATTAAAGTGAAAGGGTAATGTTTGAAAAAGTTAAGTGAATGCCAAAGGGGGTTGTCTTTTCCTGAGGGTGTCCAAATCATCATTTTCCACAAGCACTAAACCCTAATTTCCTATCCCACTGAGCTAGGGTTTGCAATGGAATTAGAGACATCTGAGCAGAGGAGGCCTAAGGGAGGTCATTTAAGCAAGTATGAGGCCATTCCAACTAATAAACATCATGTCCCCATCATTTTTCAAGAAGTCGTTCCAAGGGACAATTCATTTGCCACACATAAGGCCAAGTTTGCTTTAAAGTATGTTTCCAACCAAACATAGATGAAATTTACAAAAGTGAGAGAGGTTTTTGTCCATAATAGTCAAAGAATGAAAAATTTCCTTCAGTTTTTACACAAATGTTATGGTTTTGAGAAATGTCAAAAATACAATTGCTACAAGAGAGTTGTTGCACTTCTGGAGTGACCTTGGGAAAATCATTTTTTTCTCATAACTGGAGTGTACAAATGACTTTCTTGATGAGTCAAATTATAACTAGACAGAAATATGTTTCCAATGAGATATCATGAGCTCAATTTGGGGTTGAGGAAGACCTCCAAAAGTTTCTTGCAAGAGCACACTTCATTTTTGCACCCTCATTCTTCACTTTTTGACCAGTCTTGGGAGAATTGATTTCTGAGGGGCTATAATTAATCATTTTCAATGCTTGATAGGCCCATTGGTGTAGACAAGAGAGATATCTTTTGAACAAGCTATAATGGGCTCAATTTGGGCTTCGAGAAGGCACTCAAAAGTCAATTTGAAGTCGGCGTTGTGCACTTCCTTCTAGCGCTATGCACTTGCCCATAAATTAGCAGCATGGTCAAACATGAAACGCCCTAGGCGTTGTGCACTTTTTCGGGGAACTTTTTGGAGAAATGGAGATCACCACTGGATTCATAATGACAAATACATCTAAGAAAATCATGTTTCCAGCCTTAGTTTGCAAAACTGGTAGGTGAAAAGGGCAAAAAACAAGCAAAAAATCATGTTTTTTTCCTCATTTTTGGCCTAGATGCTGCGCACTTGACCAGTCTTGGGAGAATGAAGTTTTGGAGAGTCAAATAAGGCCCATTTTAGAATTTGGAGGCACATTTGGAAACTATACAAGACAATCTTTCTAATGAGCTATCCTGGGCTCAATCTAGACACCAAGAAGGCGGTCAAAAGTAGCCTGCAAGATGGAGGGCACACATGACATTGTGAGGGCGCACTTGACAGAAAGATGGCACACTTGACAATTTGCTTGATTTTTCATTGTTTTTCTCCAGTTTTGATTTTCATCCTTGGGAATCAACTTTTTACTGTTGTAATTGATATTGTAAATGTAATTATGGTCTTTTACTATTACCTAGGGGTAAATACACTTCATCAAGTCAAATGAATCAGTTTCAATGTAATTAGGGATGAGCCACCTTGACCACCCTACACTCTAGCTATCATTTTAATTTTTTGTGGATCTCTTCCTCAACTCAGGGATTCGACCCGTAAGGTTGAGAGAAGGTTGTTTTGATGTCTATATCTTCCCTTTCTTTGCTCTTTTTAGAGGTTGGACTCAGTTGGATGTTGTACTAGTGATCAGAGACACTATTGTATCAGATTTTGGCTGGTGTTAATAGATGAGTTGCAGCTATTCCTTTGAGATACATGTGGTATGGATGTTGTTGGGCTCCAAAAATGGCACTCATTACCATACATTTTTCACCTATGCTTCCATTATTTCACTCACTATTCATCACCTTGTCACTCCATTTTCCCTACTATTCACCATTAATGGGTCTCATTTATATTTTCCAAATATTGTTTATTTTTAAGCATTTTTGAGAAAAATTCTTGATTAAATATTAGAAAATAATATATTTTACTTTATATATGGAAAGTGGGTTGTTTTGGTGACATGTGTAGGTTCCAAGGAAGCTTCCAAGACACCTTTATGTGGCCTTGAATGATCAAATTCGAATTTGATAAGATAAACCTCATGGAAAAGATCATGGAGAAGATCATGGACCTCATGGAGGAAATCATGGAGGATAGGGTTATGTGTCTAGATGGTTGAAAAATGTATGGAACTAAAGAGAGATTAGTGGATCATCATTATGAGTTTGTTATCTCCTCTCATTGTATAAATAGGAGTACCTCCTCCATTCCAAAGGGGAGGACTCTTAGAGCATTGTATCAAATTGATGATGGAATAGAATAAGGCTTCATTTTCCATATATTTCCATTATGTAGATATGAATTTATGTAGTTTTAGATATAAGTTTTCTTAATGTAGTATATGGAATAATTTGTCTTGTTCTTAAGAGAATTGAGCTCACTCTAAAAGGATGAGAGAAACATGTTATTTCATATTAGATCTTATTTCATTTATTTGTCTAGATGTTTGAGGATTTGTTTGTAATTGATGAATGAATTTTAAATTAGAATGTAATCAGCATATGAGAGGACAACTAAGGGTCTAAGTTAGGCTCTCTCTCTCTATTTGATTTGTATGATAATTGGAATTCATTCTTTTGCTTTTATGTTTCAAGTATCATATGAGGAGATACCAAGAGTCTAAGTTAGGCTCTCTCTCCATTGATTTATATGGTAATTGAAATTCATTCTTTTATGTTTATGTTTCAAGTTGTTTCATTTCTTATGCTTGTGAATGAATCTTAGTTTAGTTTGGATTAGTACATGAGAGGACAATCAAGAGACTAAGTTAGTCTCTCTCTCTACTTGAATCTGAACAATAACTAAGTTCATTCTCTTGTCTTCATTTCAGTTTCTGGTTTTATGAATGATTTCTCTATGATACTGTAGGGAAGGACAACCAGGACCTCCTTAGTTAGGAGCCTCTTCCCTTGCATATTGTATTGAATCATAAATCATTTAGTTAGACATAGAGTTAGTTGCCTACTCCTGCATATATTGTGCTGGCATCATCACAAGCTTACGAGTTTCCCTGGTCGATAATTTATGCAGCAATTTAAGTCCAATAAATTGCCCAACATTTTGGCGCTGTTGCCGGGGATGGTGCTAAGGGATTAGGCATTAGAAATTTAATTTAGTACTAGCGTTTTTCTTTAGACAAAATAATTTGTGAACCCTGGTGACAGCAGGATCTTCACAAAGGAGTTAAGTTTGAGTTTTCTGATGTTTTAATATTTAGCTAGTTTTAAATTTTGTTGTTTCAAAAAACCCCCCTGCATGAATAAAAACGAATCAATCGATTAGTATGCTCTCTTCCTGCGCTTCGTGCGATCAGGAAGATCATAAAATCTATTGATTTCGTTCGAATAAAAATACTCTTGTTGGAGAACTAATTTGCAAAAAGACAATATAGAATTTTGTGAATGAAAAAAAGCATCTTTAAATTTTTAGATGCAATTTAGGTTTTTTTTAATTAAAAAAAAACTAATCATTTCTTTGTTTTTTTAGATGTTAAAAAAAAACTAACAATTTCTTTGTTTTTTAGATGTAAAAAAAACAAGAAACCAGCAGCAAAACATTAAATAAATTAAAAAAAATTAAATAAATAAAAAATAAAAAAATTCCCATGTAATAATATATATATATATATTATTAAAAATAAAAAAAATTTGACTTTCATTCTTTTGTTCTCTGAAGGAAAAGAAGCGCCTGAATAGCATTGACAATAAGGCCAGAGGCAAGAAACAGTACGCCTATGGGAAGCGCCAACATTACCCCAACAAGCTCCGATTCTGAGTTTGGCCATTTCGATTTTTTCCATTGGATCGTGATTTTGGATCAGTAAGTCCCCGAGGTGGCCTGGGATCGGTTCCTGGACCCCGAGTCTGCGACACAGTACTCGTAACTCCCAGGGTTTCAAAGCGTGAAGTCGCGGTGTTTTACTTTCATTTGCAGTTCAAAGACCGGCTCATATATGCATTTTCAGGTCTCTTACGATTCGTATTGACGGCCCAGATTGGTGTTGCAGCTGCCATGGATGGTGTGTATTCTCGGCCCCGTCCGAAGCGACCGTATTTTGAGCAACCGGGTGAAGACATTGGCCGCATGCACAAGCGGGTACAGCATCCCCAACCTCCTTCAGCAGGGCCGGGCGGAACTGTGTTTCGAATTCTCTGCCCGGAGTCCAAGGCCGGAGGAGTCATAGGAAAGGGGGGTAGCATTGTTTCGCAGATTAGGCAGGAGATAGGTGCCCGAGTCACCGTGCAGGAGACTGTCCAGGGCTGTGAAGAGAGGGTTATTGTTATTTCTGCGCCAGAAGATGCTGGGAACAATGGTGGAGATTTGGGAAAGTTTCGCGGACCCAAGAGGCTCTGTTTAGGGTTCATAGAAGAATTTTTGAAGATATTGTCGATGAAAATGACCTCGAAAATCTTATTACTACTCTGGTTGGGCAAATAAAGATCATCTTGGGACCTGGACAAGAGAAAAAGATCATCTTCAAAACGTAACCTCTTAAAAACGTCAGTTTTGAAAGGCAGTTTGTGATCCAACGAGGGCAAATCTGGACAAACGAAGACATGGGTTTTTTTCATAATAGAATGAATTATATAACCCAGAAATCATTTGCTTAAATTCCTAACCGTCTAAGAATAAATCATGGTTCTTTGAGACCCTATTTTTTGTAACTGCGTGAATAAAAACGTTTTTTTTTACATTCACTGTGATCCAGGCCACAGCTTTCACGCCATAAGGGAGCAGATTCTTGGGTCAGAGGATACCTCAGCGAGGCCAGCCCCCATGAATGGATTTTCCCAACAAGCGAAAAACATGACTGAGGGCATGTCAACACATGTGATGACGGGGTTTAGGCCGGAGGATCTTAACTGCAACATGGGTCCAGTTCGATGAACCATCTCTTGTAATGGATCTTGAGCTTCATCAGGTGGAAGCCTTCTTGAAGGCATATTCTTACTTGGAAGCATCATCTCTTGGTGTTAATCTGCTTGTAGAAACTTACTTTGTTGATATCCCTGTTGAGACTTACAAGACCATTACTCGCTTGAAGGGTATCTCTGTTATTGGATTTGATCTTATCCTTGGAACAAAGAATCGCGTACTCATCAAGGAGATTGGTTTCCCTCCTGACAAAATCTTGTTTGCAGGAGTAGTTGACGGCCGAAATATCTTGGCCAATGATCTGGCTGCTTCATTTTTGGAAAGCCTTGAGAGCATAGTTGGGAAAGATAAGCTAGTTGTCTCTACTTCCTGTTCCCTATTGCACACGGCTGTTGATTTGGAAAATGAAATAAAGCTTGACAATGAAATTAAGTCTTGGTTAGCTTTTGCTGCACAAAAGCTTATTGAAGTGGATGCCTTAGCCAAGGCATTGGCTGGACAGAAAGATGAGGCATTCTTTGCTGCCAACGCATCTGCACAGGCTTCAAGGAGGGCGTCTCCAAGAGCGACAAACGAGGCAGTGCAAAAAGCTGCTGCAGCGTTGAAGACTTCTGACCATCGACGAAAATTTCCAAGAACGCTGCCATCCATTTTGTTTTGCATTTCTTTTGGTTTGTTTGGTATTTTTAGGTTTATTTATTTTGTTTTGATTTCTTCCATATTTGTTGTAATCTATTAATGTTTGTTTGTTATTATAATTAATATATTGATATATTAATTGTATTAATATATTAATTTGTTATTATTTTGTTGTATTATTAATATATTAATTTATTATTATATTAATTTATTATTAATATGATAATTGTATTAATATATTAATTTATTATTATATTTGTATTTGTATATATTTGCATTTTGTTGTATTTTCATTGTAAATATTAATATTTGTTAATTGTAATTTATTATATTTTTCTTTTATAAGTTGTTGTATATATTTGTTAATTATTTTATTTGATTATTAATTAATGTTTGATATAAAAATTGTATTAATATATTAATTATATTAATATGTTTTATAATTGCATTAATTAATATAGATATAATTTCTTGTTATTTGATTATAGTTATGTTGGTTATTGATTGTTTTTTATTATGTGGTTATAATATATGATTGTCTTAATACATTGTAAAAAAAAAAAAAAAAAAAAATTAAGTGTTTTGTGATTGTTTTTGAAACAAAACTTTGGTGGCATGAAAATTGAGAAAATCATGAAAATTACGGGAATTGATTGAAAGTGCAATAGTTGGTAAAGGGCAAAAATTAAAAGAAGAAAAAAAAAAAAAAACAAACAAACAAACAAACAAACAAAAATAAAAACTTTTCACAAAATTCAAGCTTGAAAATAAAGAATGGAACATTTGGAAGCATAATTTGAAAGAACATTTGGTGGGTTATTTAAATGCTGACTAACTTGTTTAGAGTGGGCAAATTGATATTGTTGTATGCTTTTATGAGGTACTAATCTGCAGGACACAACAAATCTATGATGCCAAACTTTTCGCCATGCACAGAAGTCAGCTGACACAAACAGGGAGTATTACTCTTCATGGTTATTTTCACAAATGGATTGATATTAATAGCATGATTACGTCAATTTTAACACTTTGTCTGTCCTTAATTTGTTTTATTTGGTATGAAATTTTTGCGTAAGAATCATGAAGAAACTGGCCATTTCTTCATGAGCACACTTATGTTTTCTTTGTACCAAGTTTTTTACAGGTTACAGGATAATCAAGTGAACATAAGGAGATTACATTGTGACGACAATTGGTCTTCCAAAGACTAAGTCATGACAGATTCTAAAGACAAATCCAACTCTACAACCACTCCTTTGCAACTCCCTTTTTGCAAAAGATTTTCAATTCCACCTATTGTCAAACCATAAAGCATGACCTTTCCATATCCATTTTTCACAGCAAGAGTTCTTATTTATACACCATGCATTTCCTTATTGTCATTTTCCATGTCATTACCATTCCCCTTCATTTCCACAATAAAACTCTGCTTGAGTCAAAGTCCTAGAGTCTAAGTATCATTGAAAAAAAACACCTAGAGGCTTGCATGCCTTAATGGCAAGTACTCTTGCCAATGAACAATGGGAGTACATTAATATCCCTTGTTCGTTGGATCTTGTAGGTGACTCGACCACGACAAATTTATTCGTACCTACAAAGATGTGTTAGGCATCCTGACTCCCATTGGAATCAATGGTGGGAGCTCTTGTGTTGGCTAGGGGCATTCATTAATGGCCACTAAGTCAACAACTTCTTGCTATGTTCGACATCGACACATTTAATCACATAGTAAGATTTGTGCCATCGAACGTTGAAGACTTGAAGACCCATATTTTGTAGCAGATGAAGCCAATTTCCATTCATTGTATTTCCATTCATTGTATACATTGTATTTCACTTGAGGACAAGTCAATAAATAAGGCTGGGAGGAAAATGTAACTTCTATATTTTGTATACCTTCCAAGCCTTATATATTTTCAACCATATTCAGCAGACTCATCAGATTCATCATCCAGCAGCAAATACAACTTTCAGCCATGTTCAGCAGACTCCTCAGATTCATCTTTCATCCACAGCTTGAAGAAGAAGCTTCAAATCAGAATTGTGGCAGCTGAACATGCATGATTCATCCACTTCCTTAGGTAAGTAAGGTATGATGTTTTCTAACCTTTAATCTTGAAATTCTTTTTAGATGCTAAAATGATGATATTTGGAAAATATTCCACTATTTCACTATTTCCTTTCTCATTTAAAATTGCCAAAAACCATCAGTTGGGGAGGGGGGAATTTCACACTTCATTCTTTTTCCTCATTCATATTACATCTTAACCCACATAGTCTTCCCACAATAAAAACTACTACAAAATGATGAGCATATGATTGATCTCAACAAAGTAAATAATGATTGTAAACACAAGAACCAATCATTAAAAATAAATCTCAACAAAGTAAATAATGATTGTAAACACAAGAACCAATCATTAAAAAGAGATCAAAGTAAATAATGATTGTAACACAAGAACCAATCATTAAGAAGAGATCAAAGTAAATAATGATTGTAACACAAGAACCAATCATTAAAATATGTCAATGCTTTGCAAACAAATAAAAGTTATCCAAAGATGTGCAAAGTTAAAAGGAATTCTATGATTGAAAGATGTTTGTTACACAAGAACCAAGCATCTTGTAAAAAGAAGCTCATTTAAGAATCAAATCAAATAAGTCATTGTAGTAGCTTGCATGAGGACATGCAAGAACTTCAGTTGGGGAGTATGTTGGGCTCCAAAAATGGCACTCATTACCATACATTTTTCACCTATGCTTCCATTATTTCACTCACTATTCATCACCTTGTCACTCCATTTTCCCTACTATTCACCATTAATGGGTCTCATTTATATTTTCCAAATATTGTTTATTTTTAAGCATTTTTGAGAGAAATTCTTGATTAAATATTAGAAAATAATATATTTTACTTTATATATGGAAAGTGGGTTGTTTTGGTGACATGTGTAGGTTCCAAGGAAGCTTCCAAGACACCTTTATGTGGCCTTGAATGATCAAATTCGAATTTGATAAGATAAACCTCATGGAAAAGATCATGGAGAAGATCATGGACCTCATGGAGGAAATCATGGAGGATAGGGTTATGTGTCTAGATGGTTGAAAAATGTATGGAACTAAAGAGAGATTAGTGGATCATCATTATGAGTTTGTTATCTCCTCTCATTGTATAAATAGGAGTACCTCCTCCATTCCAAAGGGGAGGACTCTTAGAGCATTGTATCCAATTGATGATGGAATAGAATAAGGCTTCATTTTCCATATATTTCCATTATGTAGATATGAATTTATGTAGTTTTAGATATAAGTTTTCTTAATGTAGTATATGGAATAATTTGTCTTGTTCTTAAGAGAATTGAGCTCACTCTAAAAGGATGAGAGAAACATGTTATTTCATATTAGATCTTATTTCATTTATTTGTCTAGATGTTTGAGGATTTGTTTGTAATTGATGAATGAATTTTAAATTAGAATGTAATCAGCATATGAGAGGACAACTAAGGGTCTAAGTTAGGCTCTCTCTCTCTATTTGATTTGTATGATAATTGGAATTCATTCTTTTGCTTTTATGTTTCAAGTATCATATGAGGAGATACCAAGAGTCTAAGTTAGGCTCTCTCTCCATTGATTTATATGGTAATTGAAATTCATTCTTTTATGTTTATGTTTCAAGTTGTTTCATTTCTTATGCTTGTGAATGAATCTTACTTTAGTTTGGATTAGTACATGAGAGGACAATCAAGAGACTAAGTTAGTCTCTCTCTCTACTTGAATCTGAACAATAACTAAGTTCATTCTCTTGTCTTCATTTCAGTTTCTGGTTTTATGAATGATTTCTCTATGATACTGTAGGGAAGGACAACCAGGACCTCCTTAGTTAGGAGCCTCTTCCCTTGCATATTGTATTGAATCATAAATCATTTAGTTAGACATAGAGTTAATTGCCTACTCCTGCATATATTGTGCTGACATCATCACAAGCTTACGAGTTTCCCTGGTCGATAATTTATGCAGCAATTTAAGTCCAATAAATTGCCCAACAGATGTTCAGCATTGTTTCTTCTTTGTGATCATTTGTATGAATGTTTTGTAAGTTCATAAACTAGATCATGTATGTTATATGGTAATTTTCAAGTTGATAGGCAGAATACATGCTTGCTCATGCTCTGTTTTGGGAAAGTTATCATATTTTGTCCATTTTTTCTTCAGTTTAGGAAGAATACATCTCCTATGCTCTTCCTAACTACTCATCAGTCTTAAACCATCTCACCAAATGGCATTTTAAGTGGTAAGCCTCCTGCCTACCTTGCCCCTTCGAATGTTTGCAATCATATCTGATTTGCCCTGACCTAGCCTCTTTGACCTAATACCATCATCCACCATAACCCAATCAAATCAAATCAAAACAACTCTCTGCACATCATAACTAGCCTAAAAGCCTAATCCATCCAACCCTCTTGGCTGTGATTCTTTGTAGAGAGCCCTCTCCGGCTTGGTAGAGCTAGCTACCAAGTCAAAAATTGGTCAGTGGTTACCTCAATTGGACTCTTCCTCAGCCTTGGAGATCCGGAGGAGTGATAACAGATACACCATGCAACCTCACTACATCTTTGATGAAGACTTATGCTACATCATTAGCTAAATACGTAAACTTCACTGGAATGAAGTGCACTACCTTTCTCAACTTGTCCACCACAACCATGATGGAATCATGTTGTCTAGATGTCCTCGACAAACCTGTAATGAAGTCCATTGAAATTACCTCCCATTTCCACTCCGGAATGAGAATCGACTGTAGTAGAAAACTTGAATGCTTACACTCTGCTTTTACCTATTGACAATCCAAACATCTAGCCAAAAAGTCTGCCATGTCCTTCTTAAGGTTCAGACAATAGTAGAACTTCTTGACCGCTATCAATGTCTTTTGATATCCTGGGTGACCTGAATATGGCTTAGCATGAAATTTACTCAAGATAATATTCTTGATCTCACTGCTATCTAGTACATATATCCTGTCCCTAATTCTGATGAAGCCATTTGCTGTGAGACGATAGTCCACATCGTGATGACCTGTGCCCTACTGTATCCCGTGGATAAACTCCATATACATATCATCCTGTAGTCTTTCCTGTAAGATCCAATCTTGTAGATCTGTCACGTAGGAGCTCATAGTTTCTATGTGATTTACCTGTGCTCTCCTGCTAAGAGCATCCACAACCCTGTTCTCTTTAGCTTTAATGTACTTGATCTCGAAATCGATCTCACTGATGGTGGCCAACCATCTAGCTTGTCTTGCATTCATGTTGGGTTGATCAATTAGATACCTCAATCCATTGTGATCACTTATCAAGATAAACTGCCTACCAAGTAGATAACATCTCCACATATTTAAAGTATGGATGATCGTTGCAACTCAAGATCATGTATTGAATAATTCTACTTGTGCTCATTAAGTTTACTTGATTCATAGCATACCAATTGTCCTTCCTACATCAAGACTCCACCAAGTCCTCTCTTGCAAGCATCTATACATACCACAAATTCTTTGTCTGGATATACAATCTTTAACACAGGAACATTCATCAACAACCACTTCAATTGTTCAAAACTTGTTGTACATTTTGCTGTCCATTCAAACTTCTTACCCTTCCTTTGAAGTGACATAATAGGATAAGCAATATGTGAGAAATTCATGATGAACCTCCTATAATAACCTACTAACCCCATCAATGATCTAACCTCATCCACATTTCTAGGAGTTGCCCACTCCATGATAGCCCTTATCTTTTCCGGATCCACTGTTATACCTTCCTTGGAAATCACATGCCCCAAGTAGTGTACCTCTGTCTGAAAGAAACTGCATTTGCTAAGCTTGCTATACAATTGATGTTCTCTTATCAATCTCAATACTGATGCTAAGTGTTCGTTGTGCTCTTCCTCATTTTTAGAATAAACCAATATAGTATCAAAAAATACAATAAAATACTTTTACATATAAGGACACAACACACTATTCATTAAACACATAAAAATAGTTGGAGCATTATTCAAACAAAATGGAACTACAACGAAATGGAAGGCACCTGTTCTTAATGGTCACCTTGTTTAACTGCCTGTAGTCAATGCATAACCTGAGAATACCATCCCTATTCTTCACAAACAACACTGGTGCACCCAAAAGCGATACACTTGGCCTAATGTATCCCTTTTCAAGCATCTCATTCAACTACAACTTCAACTCCACCAACTTTGGTGTGCTTAACCTGTGAGGTGCCTTTGATGTTGGTGCTACCCATGGTACTAACTCAATAGAAAAGTCCACTTCCCTATGAGGCTGAAACTGTGAAATCTATGTCGGAAACACATCCTGAAACTGCTGTAGAACTAGGTACCTATTCAAGACATCTGTATCCTCAACTTCCTTACCTTTTTCACTAAAAGTATGCACTATGAATAACACACACCCTTTCCTGCGACTGCGTTTTTCCTGCATAGATGTCACCATTCTAACCAATGTTGTCTTCTTCTTACCCTGCAAGACTCTTTGTTCCCCAATATCATCTAGGCACTCAATATCCTTGTCATAACAATCTACCTTGGTCATATGAAGGTACAACCAGTCCATACCCAACAACATATTGTATGATCCCAATGGAAGTACATTCAAATGTGCTAAAGTAGGCATACCATTCAACTCAAATTCACAAGCTCTTACCTAATGATGATCTCTCCTCTTTGTACCTGTAGCCAATTTTACTTAACAAGATTTTTCATGGACTTCTTTATTCAAACCACACTTATCCACCAGGTCAGGATTAACATAACTATGATTAGATTCAGGGTCAATCAAAATAGAAACAACTTAATCACAAAGCATACCATCCATTTCGATAATAGACGCCTCATGATCTACCTGCCTTTTTTTCAATGTTGCATAGATCCATGGAATACTCTATCTAACATCCCCCATTGTTTGCGCCTCCTACGCACTGTAGATCTACAGTCTACCACCCTGATGTTATGGACAATCTCTCTTATGATGCTCTCCACCACAAATCCAACACTGCAAAGACTTCCAACCTGCACCCTCCTTTTTCTCCTTAGACTGAAATCCCTATTCTCTATCAGATGCATTGAACTTCTTATGTGGTGCCGCATTCTCTTTGTTACTTGTATCTTAAGGTCTTGTTCGCTTCTTATCCCATTTTCCTTTATTCTTTGCATTACCTTTCCAGTTTGACTTAGTCTCAGATCTGCGATTTGATTGCTCAAAATAATGCTTTAGCTTTCGGATGGCCTCCTCCAATGATCTAGGCTCATCAAACCCAATCCTGTCTTTAAATGCTACTTGCAACCCACTGCTGAATCATTGTATCTTGGACTTCTCCTCCTTGAGGTAAGGCACATACCTCAACAACACCAATAATCTACTAGTGTATTCCTCATCAGTCATGGATCTTGTCTTCTACTCACAAAATTCTTTTGCCTTGTCATCATAGTATCTCTATGATAGATACTTCTTCCTAAATAGTGTCTCAAACTCGCTCCAAGTCAACTCCTCTTCATGAATACCTTTGACATTCTTTACATCTTCCCACCAGATATTTGCTTTACCTTTAAGACTAAATGTCACTATCCTGGCCTTCATGTTCACTGAGTAATCATGCAACTTGAAGAACTTATTCATCCCAAGAAACCATGCTTTGACATCCCGTGACTTCTTCATTTCTCCATCAAATGTAGGTGGCTTTTCTTTCTTGAACTCATCCAACAAATATCCCCTGTCACTCCTCCTGTAAGGATGATAATAATGATGACCATGATACCTATCTAAACCAGAACTAGAGTAAAGCCCATGTCCACTGCCTCGTCTATCAGGTGTATCCAAGAATCTGCCATCTTTGACCGTGTCATCTCTATCCAACATGTGCCCACCATGTGACCTGCTACCATATGCTTCGTTAGTCCTATCCTCTTGCCCATAACCGATTTTAAGTGGTCCCTGTCTCTATAAGTCTGACAATCTCTGAATAATCACCGCATTGACCTCTGCTTGTTTCTCCCGTGCTCTTGCAAGCCTCTCTTGTGATTGAAAGATTTGTTTATTGTCTTCTTTGCAACTCCTTATTTTCACCTTCAAGCTTCTCAAAGTGTCTGATATGGTAGGAGAATATCCCTCACCATGTTGCTCATCTGATCTATAGGGATAATCTCATGAGTTGTAGTCTACCATATTGCTAGTCATCTTTGATCTTCTCTTCCTGCAAGGTATATCATTGTCATCTTAAACCAAATCATAAACAAACCAACGTACCCCAGTTTAGTTCAGGAGAGGATATATCACCTGCAAGACCGACCAGATTAGAAAAATACATATACCAACCATGTACCATGATCTCATGCATGAAAACCATCACCATGTCAATGTATCCATAACTACATATAAACAATGGCATGCATGAATAAGTCACAACCGACATGTACTCGTGATGACCACATCCAACAACAACACCATCAACTTTTCACATGGCGACGTCACTACAAATATGACCAGCACCATGCATATGCAACAAGAACATAGACCACAAGCATAAGGAAGACATATGTAATCGACACGTATGCACGACCAATGCACACCATCCATCCAGTCCAAGGGGTGAACCATGCTCTGATAACACTCTATAACACCTTCCTCCCACATTTACACAATCTAACCAATCCACTGGGGTAAACATGTGACGAAGAGTTACTATGATGTGATTAAACTCCCCATGCACATTTAAGGAAGTGGAACCAACAAAACATAGCCAATCTGATCTTGCACACACGCTACATAACCTTCAGGAGCCAACCAACCCTTCCAGGTGACCAACCCTTGAAACAACTTGCATTTTCATTGCCCTAGAGCCTCAGTTGCTCCCATGACAAGGCATACATGCAACTGGGACCCTCCAATGGCTCCCATAGCAAGGCATCCATGCGACTGTGGACATTTTCAGATAGCTTTATGCCAGTGACCCCAGATTATGTGCCACTTTTTCAAGGTCAGGACTCAGGCACCCACAATTTCATGAAACTTCGAGAAATGATAGATAACATCGAAACGATATTACCAATGAAAACATTTGATTAATTACTTGAATGGACCCCTACTAACCATGACAAACATTTCATCAAACATGTCACAAATATGAAATCTACAGGTCATAATAACAGATCTAAGCATAGGGGTCTCATACTTATCTGAGATTCGTAAAGAAGCATTGTTGCTCTATTACAATAATTGCATTATCATGTATTAGGTCATGTATTCATTGTACTTTTAATTACTAATAAAAAATGATGAGAGCTATACATCAAGCCTGTCATAAAACATACTCATAACTAGCATATAACCAACATAATTAACAAGGATATAACAACCATCAAAATCACATATGAAGAAGTATACTTACCCATCAAATACAAAAGGAAAGGAGTTCTTATTAACATATGGAAAATGAAACCAGGTTTGGGACTTCCACGTACCACTTGACCATCAATTGGATGAACCAAATCTTTCTTTTAGCCAGTCACCCTCGTGCCATATTCCAATAATGAATGTGGGATCTCATGGAACAAATCCAATAAAACCAAACCAGGGCTTCCAGAGGCCAAACCACATCAACCCTCAACCAGTGATTCCACCTCACAGTCAGACACCACTAACCATCACCAGATTGGTCTCTACCCAAGCTGTCCAACTCTCCAGAATGTTTGTTCCAACCAAGGCTTCCTGGACTAGTAAATCAACCCACAATTATTGTCAGGATTCTATAGCGTTTTTCCAACCAAAGCTTCCATGACTAGTAACTCAACCCACCAAGGGCTTCTAGAGTGTTTCTCCAACCAAAGCTTTCAAGAATAGTAATTCAACCCAAGCTATTACGGGGCTTCCAGAGCATTTGTCCAACCAAGGCTTCCAGGAACTAATAACTCAACCCACAGCCAAAGGAACATGAGCACCAACCATAAAACAAAGATAAAAACCACAACACCATGGTTATCGAGGAAGTGACAAGGTTATGCAAATCCATTGTCAATCCTCCATGCCAATGATAAATCATAACTAAGAAATTGCATGCATGTGCCATGCATGCCAAAAATAGCAAGGAAATCATACATGCAACTCGGCACCTGTAAGCAAAACCCATTGTGGCTGCTAATCTCGATATCCCCTTTCGCTTTCCTACTCTTCCTTTTCCTTCTTGCTCCAAATCCCAAGCATGCCATGATAATTTTTTAGATTGTTCTATGTTGTATCAACTACTTTAGCCTAATTCCACACTTCAATTAGCAATATTTCCAATTCCAAATAGTCTTTCTATTCATCAATAGTAAATGAAGATAGAACAATAAATGCAACGACAAAGGAGACAATCAACACATCAACAAGAGACACTAGGTTTGGTCAAAGACTAGGGTAAAACCCCACAAGGGGGAAACCCTTTGAAATTATTCTTCTATTAGATTGTCATAAAATATCCAGCAAAGAGTACAACAAGGCCAATACAATATTAAAAAAAATAACCAATTACAAATTTGAGGTAGACTTCCAAAGTCACTATGGTACGAAGAGAAATCCTTCGGCTTTTAATCAACTGTGGTCAACTTTAGTAAAATGTGAAACCCTAGCTGAAAACCCCAGTCGTTCCCTTCAGGTTGACATGCGAGTGACTATAGCCTCCCAGTCACTCCCTTGGCCTCTATAAGCATGCGACTATGGTCGATTTATCCTAGTGACATGTGTGCGACCAAAAAATAGAAACCCTAATCCATGCGCGTTGCAGGCTTGAAACTTCGGACCCTGTGTGAGTTAATTAAAAAATAATAGAAGAAGATGCTTGGTTGGTTTCCAAATGAGCTCCAGGTCACTTGTATTTATATTCTTTCATGGATGTCCAATAATGTCCATTTGATGTTGAGGCCAACCTATCCAAATGTGCATGTGTGGGTACAAAACTTAAAAATCGAACTTCTATGTGTCCAAATGAGGTGATCTTTAGGTCGATTTTGGTCCTCACGAAAATAGGAACTCAATGTTACCATCATCTCCATCATATGAATTGTCCAAGGTGGAATTTGATCGTAGTTGCATATTTTAACACTCCCTCTCAAATAGGGAGGATTCCACCTATCAAAATATGTCCATCGATCAATATGTCATCCTATCATCATATGTCCCATCTCTGCTCAACTCTATTTGTTGAAACATTCTCGAATCTAAATAAGAAGAATCATCGGGGAGCTAAATCTGCCACCCTCTATCTCATCAGATATAATATCTCAACTTGAAACCACATCGGGGGGCTACTACTCAACCCAAAATCTCACGGGGGAGATACTACTACAACCCCATATCGAGCAATAGGTGATATAGGGGAGCTACTAATCAACCCATCCTATTGCCTACCTATCTTCCCAACAATGGCCCTCAAGAGTCATGTGGTAGAAAACCTGAGTTTGGACGAGATACTCGACTTACTAAGAGGTAAGGATCACACGCCTCCAAGCCTCCTCAACTCATTGGACAGAGGGGGTGGGACAATCCCAACGAGCCTAACTTGCGAGTATGATGCCAATTGGGGTATACTTTGCAAAGACCAAGATAGGGTGAGCTACTACTCCAACCATATGGGTAACAAATAGGGTTGAAACAGTATTGTCAAGAGATCCCTCAACCCCAGGAGCCCTCTATCTCAATTCCTCACCCTAGGAGCTCAAACGGGGGGGAAGAGTTGGCTCAGTGTCCTCGATCAGCGATGCTCCTTATTAGGAGGGGTCACATCCATCAGTCCTAACTTCTCTCTGAAGACCAAGAACTTCCCTTTCAGCAAAGCCTTGGTGAGAATATATGTAATCTTCTCTTTTTTCGATATGTGGTGGAGACGAACGACTCCTCTGTGCACCATGTCTCGGGTGAAGTGATACTGAGTCTCTATGTTCTTGGACTTGTCATGAATATGATATTCTCTTCCAAATGGGTCCCACTCTTTTTGTCACAATATATCACTATAGTGTTTAGGACCTACTCAAATAGCTCTCCAAAGAGCTTCCTCAACCAAACTAATTCGCAACTAGCCATGTTAGCGACAATCTATTCTGCCTTAGCGATAATCATTTCTACAAATTTATGCTTCCTGCTCATCCAATATATCACGACAGATCTAATACTAAAACAAAATTTAGACATACTCTTTCTATCGATAATGTTTCCTTCCTAGTCAGCATTGGTGTATCCATGAAGTCGAACATCTCCTGTAGAATATCTTAGACCAAGTTTGATCGTCCCATGCAAATATCTCAAAATGTGTTTGGCAGCGGTCCAATGTGCATGGAGAGGCTCGGTCATGAATTGAATCAACATGTTCAATGCATAACATATGTATGGATGGGTGTTCACGAGTAACATCAGAGCCCTAATCAACTATCTATACTCAGATGGATTCGTCAAATTAGTTCCTACAACTTCTCCACATAACTTCTTGAAGTTCATTTCCATCAGTGTGGCCATGGACTTGCATTTTGTCATTCCAAATCTCTCTAATAACTTCACAACATATTTTCCTTATGAAAGGAAAATCTCTTCGGGCCTTTGCCACACCTCAAGGCCTAAAAAGTAGTGCATGAGTCCAAGGTCCTTCATCTCGAATTCAGAGGCTAGCTCCCTCTTACACTCGATTATCAGAGGCTCACTACCTATCAAGAATAAATTGAAAACATATAAAACCAAAATCAGTGGCATACCTTGAAGTAGAGGTTGGGATCAACATTGCTTCTTGTGAATCCAAACTTCATTAAATAACTGCCTATGCGGGCATACCATGCTCTCAGGGCTTGCTTCAAACCATACAATGCCTTCTTTAATCTACAAACATGTGTCTTTCGATCTTCTATTTCAAATCCCTATGGTTGCTCAACATACACTTCTTCTTGTAACATGCCATGGAGGAATTTAGTCTTCACGTCCATCTGATGAAGGGTCCAACCTTGACTTGCGGCAAGGGCAACTATCAGACGAATGGTTCTATATTGAGCCACATGTGCAAATATATCCTCACGATATTCTCCCTATTTCTGGGAGAAACCTCTATCCATGAACCTTGCCTTGTATTTTTCAATGCTACCATAAACTCCATGCTTGATCTTGAATAGCCACTTCGAACTCACCATAGATTTCCCCTTCGGTCTCGGTACAACATCCCATACATAATTCTTCATAAATGATTCATATTCTTTGGCCATAACATCTTTCTAAACTTGTTCTTTTATGAATTCTTTGAATGTGGAAGGTTCGACTTTGAATCATAGTACTCATGGCTGCAACATGTCCCTCGAACATGAAAATGTTTCTCGACATCCCGTAGAGTATCACAAAGCCAAAGTGGTCTCTTCCTAGTAGCAAGATCACTTGGAGGAGAATCTAAGGGATCCATAGGCTCCATGATATCATCAACAATATCAGTATTGGACTCGAGCACATAAGGCCCATCTAGAATATCCATATCATCATTCTTCTCACGAGGAGGAGGCAGAGGAAGGTCCCTTGCTTTTCTAAGGGCAACATCTTCATCCAATGTAACATCCCCACTAATCTCAACCTTCCTTTGACCAGGAATATATATTCTAAATGCCTTAGAGTTTTCACAATATCCAACAAATGTACCTTTTCTTCCTGTAGCTTCCAATTTATTCCTTTTGTCCTTTGGCAGATGGAAATACACGGGACATCCAAATATGCGGAGATGACCAATGTTGGGATTGACACCTGTAAACACTTTTTCAAGGGTTTTATTTTCCAAAACTTGATGAGGTACACTGTTTTGAACATATACAACAACATGTGAAGCTTCAGCCCAAAGGAACTTAGGCAATTTTTTATCATGGAGCATCGCTCGGGTAGCTTCTACTAGACCTGTTCTTCCTTTCAGCTAGACAATTTTATTCGAGAGTATATGGCACAATTGTTTCCTTCTTGCAAAAGTAAATGAACTCATTTGACATGTATTCTCCACCATTATCGAACTTGAATATTTTGATCTTCTTTCCTGTTTGATTTTCAACCAATGTTTTCAACTCCTTGAATGTTTCGAAGGCTTCATCCTTATGCTTTAAATAATATATCCATGTCTTCCTTGAGAAGTCATCAATAAATGTGATGTATTAGAGATGGCCACCAATATACTGCAAGGGCGTCGAACCACATATATTAGAATGAATGAGATGGATGATGTCATTTGTATTGTTCTCACTAGAGGGGAATGGTACCCTTGTCTTCTTTCCACTCGCACAACCTAGACATACTCCATAATGTTGGGCTTAAACCTTTGGAATCATTGAGATCAATTTATCCAATTTCGAAAGAGCATCATAATGTAGATGAGCCAACCTTCAGTGACATCATTTTCTTAGATGATTTGTATTATGAACCAATGCTAGTTGAGGTCTTCCAGTAACCCTGTAGAGTCCTTCATATCTTGATCCCAATGTGAATGTGTCTTTCATAGGTGATCCAACAGGACAAGTAAGAACCTTTCCCTTGATGAAGGCAACCCTCATCCCTTTGCCTTCCAAAGCGGATATTGATACCAAATTCTTCTTCAACCTAGGCACATACATCACTTCATGTAGCAAAATAGATTCCCCAGAATTCAATTGAAATTTGATGGACCCATAACTTTAATGGGATGAGTGGATTTATCTGCAAGAATGATATTCAAATTTGACTCCCCCTCTACCAAATTAGAGAGAACTTCCTTATAACCAGAGAAGTGATGAGTCGCCCCACTATCAATCAACCAACTATCCCGTGAATCCAAAGGAGATGAACTAGTAAAGGCATAAATGAGAATATATTCAGATTGATTTGCAACATTACTTTCATACCTAAAGAATTTTGAATTATTTTGAAGATGCCAATTTTCTTCATGGTCACTTGGAGCATCTCTTCTTATTCTTTCTTCTCTTCCATTGCGGTCATGTCTATGATTATCTCTTATTCTTTGATCATTGAACCTGTTTTTGTTGCTTCTATTATTGTATCATGGTACATTGTTCTTTTTAGGGTACTTTCGATCATATTGGCCTTTCTTATGACAATTGTAGCATTCGATGTTCATGTATTCCTTTCTATACTTGGATTTCGAGGATGAGGCTTTCTTGAATTTGATGGACCTCCTTTCCCTTTCTTCTTATCTTTAGGATGAGTGATGAATGCAACAATATCTCCTTCTTCATGCTTTTGAATCCCTCCTCCTAATATCATCCTTAACTCTTCTTAAGTGAGCTTTCCAACAATTTCATCAAATGACAGGAGGACATTGTTGTTGCTTATAATAGTAATGAAGGTTTCCCAAATAGGAGGGAGACCTCTTAGAGTCACAATCACCAATTCCATGTCAGGCAGAGATTCTCCAACTCTTTGTAATTAATCTCTAAGACGAGATATCCTCATTATGTAGGATTGCGCAAACTCTCCTTTCTTAGTCTTGATGTCTTTGAGCTGATCTTTCAAGGAGATGATTTCATTCAAATTGTTGACTTCATATAGGCTAGCTATCTTATCATACATGTCTTTAGACCTTCTCAAGATTCCAACATATGCGAGTAAATTATCTTGTAAACCATCGGAT
The DNA here is from genome assembly GCA_031772625.1 of Pinus tabuliformis. Taxonomy (NCBI): domain Eukaryota; kingdom Viridiplantae; phylum Streptophyta; class Pinopsida; order Pinales; family Pinaceae; genus Pinus; species Pinus tabuliformis. The sequence continues at coordinate 662,289,504 of CM062816.1, read as the reverse complement.
ATAATTTTCTTTGCTTTTAACTCACCTTTATTGTGCTTATTTTTGACAGTAGTGGAATCATTCTCCATAGGTTTAGGTACTTTTCCTTGAATGTAGTCCAAAACATCATTGTTATCTACTATGATCTCCAGCCTAGCTTTCCATGCAACAAAATTTTATGCATCACCCAACTTCTCATTTTCCTTGAAGAAGGAATTCATCTTGACTTTGACTAGATCGACTCTTTCAACTTTCCAAAGATGATTGCTTCAAAGCTTGTCTCCTTTTGGACTTGTCCTTCACCTTAGCTCTGAAACCATATTAATTTTTCATATTGTTCTATGTTCTATCAATTACTTTATCCCAATTCCACGCTTCAATTAGGATTATTTCCAATTACAATTGTCTTTCCATTCATCAATAATAATTGAATATAGAACAATAAATGCAATGACAAAAGGGACAATTAGCACATCAATAAGAGACACCAGGTTTGGTCAAAGACCAGGGAAAAACCCCACAAGGGGGAAAACCCTTTGAAATTCTTCTTCTATTAGATTGTCATAAAATGTTCAGCAGAGAGTACAATGAGCCCAATACAATATCTAACAAAATAACTAAATACAGATATGAAACAAACTTCTAGAGTCACTGTGGTACAGAGCTAAACCCTTCAGATTTTGGTCAAATATGGTTAACTTTAGTTAAATGCGAAACCCTAACTCAAAATCCTAGTCACTCCATTTAGGTTGACATGCGAGCAACTATAGCCTCCCAGTCACTCTCTTGGCCTCTGTAAGCATTCAATTATGGTCAATTTAGCCAAGTGACATGCGTGCGACTAGAAAACATAAACCCTACTCTGTACGAGCCGGAGACTTGAAACTTCAAACCTTGTTTGAGTTTCCTCCATTGAACCTATGCGAGCTAATTCATAAAGAAGAGAAGAAGATGATTGGTTGGTGTCCAAGTGAGCTCTAGGTCACTTGTATTTATAGGCTTTCATGGATGTCCAACAATGTCCATTTGATGTTGAGGTCGACCTGTCCAAATATGCATGTGTGGGTACAAAAATTCAAAATCCAACTTCTACTTATCCAAATGAGGTGATCTGTAGGTCAATTTTGGTCCTCACAAAAATAGGAACTTAATGCTATCATCATCTCCATCATATGAGCTATCCAAGGTGGAATTTGACCGTAGTTTCATATTTAAAATGCCACACTCCTCCAAGAGTGTTGCAAGAAAACTCTAAGTGTCCAAGTGTACGAGAGAGGGAGAGTATTAAATGAGAGCTCCAAAATTGAACTAAAAAAATCTATGAACTGATCCTAAAAATCCTTTTTATTAATGAGGCCTCTATTTTCTTCAATTTTCCATTATTTTCCTTCATTTTCCTCTTCACATGCAATCTCTGACCTTTCACCTTCCTTTTCTCCTAATTTCCATTATTTTCATAAATAATATTCCAACCAATGCCACTTTCCTTTCCAAAGCCTTTGCTTTTCCAATTTCCATAGCCATTAATTAATCACAAGTGATCCCCATCACTATGTTTTTTCCAAACATTCAACTTGGGATACATGACCCATGACCTTGGTTATTATTTGCCTTTATTAACTTTATTGCATGGATTTTTAACTAGAGTTGTTACAAAAAGGAAATAAATGGAAATTTAATATAAGGAATAATGGAAAATAGGAGAAAAGAAAGATGAAGAGACAAGAATATGCATGCAAGGGAAATTAGAGAGAAAATGAAAGAAAAAGGAAAAGGAAAGGAAGAGACATCATACATCAATGATAAAAGGAATTTGAGAAACAATTGTCAGCTTTTGTCAGTGTTAGATTTTGATCACTTTCAGAAATAGAGCTCTAAGGGAAGAGAGAACAAGCAAGGACAAGCAAAGGAAAGCAAGGGAACACAAGGAAAAGGTTGGAGAAGCAACTACAACAGGAGGACATTGTAGATAACAGGTTGCATGTGTGATTTCATTGCTGAGATTTGGATGCATGGTACATGCATTTGGTTATTTGGTTTCTTTGTTGTCATTGGCAAGGGATTTGCCTAGATTGATAGTGGTTTTCAGCCTCGCCTTTCCATTCCTTGGATAACCATGGTGTGATGGGATTCATTCTTGGTTGAGCTTTGGATTATTGAAATATTTTGGATCTAGGTGAGGTGGTCTCAGGAAAATCCCAAGGGTTGGGGGTGGAGATGGTTTTATCTGGGAAGCCCTTGATAGGTGGGTGGAGATAGGAAAATTCCTCTGGGTATGGTGAAAAAATTATGAGGCATCTAAGCTTATGTTGGTTTGGTGATTTTTGGATCGGTTTAGGTGATATCACTGTGGTTGAGGTGGTTTAGCCTGTGGATGCGCTAGTTGGTTTTGTTTTGGTTTATCCCATGATATCCCACATTCATGATTGGAATATGGTAAGGGGGTAATTGGAAGAAAGAGAGATTTGGTTCGACCCAATCTATGGTAGAGTGGTATGTGGAAGTCCCTGACTTGGTTGGAATTTTAATATGTACACACGTGTTAATTCTTATTGAGAATAATGAACACAAGTTCTGATTTTATATATGATTTTATAACTGGTTTGTTGTGGTTCTATTCTGGTTAAATGTTAGTTACATTCATGCTATGCTTCCTATTTTATGATGTGCTCTTGTTATGGATTCATTCCATGGTTTAACAAGTTTTTGGCTACTTGATATGAATGCATAGGCTAATGTATGTTGTTGCAGCTAGTAAGAGAGGGCAACAAGCCTTCTTGGTGATTCTTTGATGAAACTATGCAATTTGTCTGACAAGTACCTTGACTCTTGTATGTGATTAATTTGATTCTGGAGAATTCTGGGCAGTTGGCCTGGATCTGGTCCTAAAAATCCAGATTAGGGTTTCTAGCCGCACCCTTTGAATTGGGAAATTTCTGCTGCAACCACATAGAGGAATGCCTGTGCATTTGGTTGGGGTATTCTAGCCGCATGCACAACTTGGCATGTGTGTGGGTGGGCTATGAGGTAAAGTAAAAAGAAGTTCTAACTCAGGGTTAAATCACCAATCAATGTTGTCTGACATATGGGATTGGTGATCAAGTGTCCCTGAGATGTATCAGTAAGTTTTCGAATAGTAGACCCCACCTCCATAAGTTGAACTTGGAACGTGGATCATGTCATAGTAAATTTTAGCTCATGTTTACCTCGGAGAGCTTGTAAAAACAGGTAAATGTGTGGTGGGGTGTTACAATTAACATTGGAAACTTGAGCTTGGAGGGAGAAAGCTAACCCCTTGAAAAATAAACAAAAAGTGGTTGAGAGGCACAAGATTGTTAAGAAGGCATGATTTAGGAAAGATAATAAGGCTGAGTGGAAGCCTATGTAGCGATCCCTCATCATTAGCATGCCGAAATCCATGTTGAAAGAAACATAATAGCCATGTAGACCATGCCAACAATTGTTCTTGAGAAGAAAAGCAATTAGTTTCCATAATGAAATGGTTGGATGATGGAGCATCTAGGGGATTAACATTGTTTTGGTTGCATGGAAACGAAGCATACAAAGCTTTATATTAGCTAAGGCAGGTATTGAGGTCACTTAACCTTAAAAACACAAATACATATCCTTTTAATCTTATTTTAGATCAATGGCAAGAGAGTTTTAGCAATAAAATAAAGCAAGGATATAGAAAATTGATTTAGGAGTCTTGTTATGTAAGTCAAAGCGGTATAGATGCTCCATTAGTAAGTAATTTCTCTATATTTTGCATTTCATTTGACAAACGGAATGAAGAAACAAGGTACATTCCTTATCCCATATTGGAGTTTTTCCCTCATGTGATTTATGCATTGTTGTAGCTTATTTCTTCCGAATGTTCTTATTTAATTTAGTGTCTGTGATGATTTTTTCATGAGTTTTGAATAAGTACAAATTAATTCTTTTACATAATAAAGTAAACTTCTCATTGCAATCGATATTTTATATTTTTTTTACAAATAATAATGAAAATTTTGTTGCTAGGAGCTATCCATTAGAATATCCATAAAGTTTACACATCACAAGTAAAGAAATGTCTAACAATATATATATATATATATATCATATAATTGTTTCTATGACTATTTGAAGAGAGGAATGAAAAAACTTTCCCAAATTCCGCATCTAACAAAAACAAAAGCCATTCAAAAGATAAATCAAGAAACACAACAAAAACAAGAAATAAATGCCTCAATTGGAACTTCCCTTGCCAAATCATCATTTTTTTCATACTTAATACACCACATAGGATGGAAAAGGAGATAATTTTATGCTTATGCAACCAAAATCATGCGATAGCCATAAAACATTCTTTGCTGCACACAATAATGATAAGAAAACATGGGACAAGTACACATATATAAAACAAAGCAACAATGTTATCACTTGTACCATATGCTTAAATATAGTACTACTAATTGTTTAAAAAACAAGTTGCCTTAAATCCAATGAATAATAAGATGACGAGCCTTAAAAGCGTCATAATGATTTTGAGTGGAAAAATTAGTATACAAATGATAAGTACAATAGTACGAGTAACTTTTATAACACAACTGTTATCAAGTGATATGAGTACTAGAGTAGAGAAAATAAGGTGATATCACATGATATCACATCCAACCAAAGACTTAATAAGAAGCAAGATTAATGTTAAATCAATCTAAGGATTTAATTAATATAAAAAAGGGACTTAAAAATAAATCAATCCATGCTAATCAATATTAGTAACAAGAGAGAGATTGTAATCACATCAACCCAACATCTTTTATCAAATCTAGAGGTGATGCTATCACATCAACCAAGGAACTTTCACCCAAAGCAAGAGGGACCCACAAAGAACATCGGTTTTGCTAATGATATTGGTACCAAAATGAGATAGGAGGTTATCACACTCACATGAGAATCTTTATGGGAGTAAGGAAGGATGCTATTACATCAATGAAAATAATTTTATCAAAGTGGAGATCATTCTATCATAATTACTTTTACTCCAAGTAAAGGGGGTCCACAAGGCACTCATGCCCTCTTAATAACATTAATGCTAGAGCAATGGATGATGTTATTGCAAACCTAATGACTTTTATTATAGTAAGAGAGGATGCCATCACACCAATCTATGGAATTTCAACCTAAGCAAGGGAGATCCATAAAACACATATGCACTTTTAAGAAAAATTAACACCATAGTGTGGAAATATGACATTTCATCAACATGAAGACTTCCATTGATATGATGGAGGACACCATCACATTTGACTAGAGACTTTCAACTTACATAAGATGAACCCACAAAGTACACATTCTTTACGAAGTATTATCAACAATAGAGGGAGGGAAGATGTTATCACGTCAAACCTCAAGACTCTCACCCCAAAGTTGACTTTTAAACTAAGAAACTTTTTGACTAGTGTAATACATTGTACACCATCATTAAAAAAAGAGACCCAAAACTCCATTTTTTTTGTTAGAGTGAAATTAAGAATATTCAATCAAGTCAGTTTAAAATTTTTCAAATAAACTCCATATAAACATAAAAATCCATTGAAAATTAAACTTAGGTAAATATGATAAACTTTTATTATACATATTTTAATACCTTAATTTTTTCCCTTGTGTGAGTGCAACAATCATGTTCCTTCTTTTCAAATATATATTAAAATGAAGTCAATCCTCTCCCTTCAAAATTTACTAACCACATTTAATCATGAACACTATCACAAGTACAAATAACTCATCATAGTGGTCAATTATTAAGTGGAGAAACCCAACTTTCTTTTAACTTAACTATGTTTTATATTTATATTATTATTTTTTAATATTATGCTTTATTTTATCATTTTTATTAAAGTTCTAAATATATAAATTATTTTAAAATATCCAAAATTTCTAAAACAATTTGGTAATAATTTTTTTTTTGAGCCATTTTTGGGAATTTTTTGGTTAAGGGAAAAAAATTACCACATTTGGGAATTTCTTTTGGTTAAGGGGAAAAAATTACCCACTTAGTGATGTTTGGGAATTTTTTTTGTTTAAGGATGAAAAAATTACTTAGTGATGAACATATTGTTAATTAAACGATACCATGAGCGCAAGCGCTTTCAACTATAAAGGCAAATCCCACTTACAATGCTTCCATGTTTTACACTAGAATGTGTTTTTATATAAAATTTCCAAATAATAATTTGTTAAACCCAAATCCTTAAACCTTAGAAACCGACACTTGTAGCATACTGAAAGCCGAAACCTTAGAACCTCATAAGCCTGCCGCATTTCCCTACAATTCCTCCTTCAAAAGGCTGATATGCGATACCAGTTGAGGGTGGTCGAAGGTGGGCAATTTATTTCCCTGCATTTCGCAGTTCTTAATGCATTTTTTCTTCTTTCCTCAAACTGCTAATATTCCTGGTGGTTACAGAGGCAGAACTAATACATAAAGCAAGCGATAATTCAAATATTTTCCTGCGGTCTGACCGTGTGACTGGAACCCTGCTTTGAATGGACAGGAGTGGTTTTGTCCAAACAGAGTTGTAGCAAAGGTACATTCAAAGAAGAAAGATGGGGTCGCTGATACCAGAAACCGCTAAGAAGCTGTTTACGGCAGAAGGGCTCAAGGAGGCAGCCAAACAATCTCAGCGCATGATTCCAATACCTCGTCGGCTTAAGAAAGCAATTGAAAATTTTCTTAATGGTACATCGTGAAGTATTTATACTGTAGCATATATTAGTATATGTTCTGAATGGAAGCATGGAGGATTTTTTTTTTTTCGGTTATTTTAATTTTTTTGCCAATTGTCACATTACTTCTATCCGGAAGAAGTATTCTGAAAATCTATAAAAATTATAGAAAGCCGAATTTGGAATGAGAATGTCGTATATTGAGTTATTATTATGCAATAATTACATCTGTTATGTATGTTGGCTTCTAAACCATGGTTTTATAAACAAACGTCCTTATAAATAAGTAAAAAATAAATAAACCAAAGTGTTTGACTAAAGCAAATGCTGTATACTGAGTTCTTATCATGCAACTATTATATATGCTGATTTTTCATCCATTCATTTTAAAACAATATGCTTACTATGGGCGCATCAGAGGAAGGAATCACGTTAGTTTCTGTGGGGAGGTCTTCATTGGCAACACTTTTGTTCACGATAATTCATAGTACTAATTGAAGTCTTATCGTTGTCTTACTTACATCAAGTTTTTCAGCAAGTTTGATTGCAAATATTGGGTAACTTGTCGATGGTTCACTCGTTTAAACTTTAAACCGCTTAACAAGATTCCATTCTTCCTGTGGCAACCCCCACAAGTCCAAAGCAATTTTGATGGAATAGATATAGAGATTCCCCAGATCCTGCACCAAAGTTGAAGGAGGTTTGTTCTTTGCAGTGTAGTTCCTCAGGGTATGCTTGTTTAAGCATCTTCATAAATTAAACTGTGTAACTTGGCATTGGGCATGGTATTATGGAGCTTGTTCTTGATGTAAAGTCTAAGAGGACTCTCATGTCTAAACTCATTGTAGCTCTTGTATCAATCATCAATATGGATCCATGGAAGTCATGTATCTTATCAAACGCAATTCTGAATAAAGGTTCAAATACGTTTTCTCTGGGAATCAGCACTGTGTGATTGAGGGTGTTTGCTACTAACGATGCTATCCACTTAAGAGTGCATCACTACACCTCATACTTGGTTTTGACTTTTGAATTATAGATATTTATTAATTTGGCACTTGCATAAGGAAAATAAGACAACTGAGAACATAAGCGGTCATTGGGCAAGTGTTATTGATAAACAGAAGAAAGGAATAATGACAAAGAATTAAAGAATAACTTTTTGAGGTCCCAATGCTATGCTTAGATCATGATGCAAGCTGTTTTAAGTATAGCTCTTGCTTGACATCTCAATCCTTTGCCTAGATTACAATGCAAGTACTAGAAGATAAAAGCACGAGGAATGGCTATTATCAGCAGATACGCTTTTTGGCACGAAGACAATGTCAAATCATTTTATGGATGATGACAATTATGGATTAAGATATGCAATGGGGTAATCCTAGATAATGATAAGATGGGTTGATTAAAGAGGTTGAGATGTGCTTATTAAAGAATAGAAGAATAGGAAGACGGCTAAATGGAGATAGAAGTTATATTGGTGGTAGCTTAGCAGAAGGTTGAAGGTTATAAAGAGGAGATTGCAGATCAATGCTTCTCATTATGAATGATACAAAATGGCTCATTACATTTGTTGTCCTTTAAAATTTCTTTTAAGGAGTGGGAAAATGTTAAAATTGGCAACTAGGGCCAAACTCCATGTGGGTCTTCTCATTTATGGCAGTGGATATTTTTCTTGGATTCCTCTCATAGAGAGGTGTAGGATTGATCTACTGATCAACTGATTCCAACATGTATTCATGGAAATATGAATTTATTTGTATTTCTTGACAATTTGTCAAGGTTGGCCAACAAGTAGAACAATGTTTCTCACCCCCAGTTTATCCTCAACGTGGCATACAAAACAAGGAGACCTTGAGGCATTATGGAACTCATTTCACCATCTCATTCCTCTCTCTCCTAGTCTATTTGGGTATGCATAGGAGGAGGAAGACACTCACACGTGGGAAGAAGGAAGGACACAGGCCTGTTTTTAGGGCAGCGTTGACCTAGGGTTGACCGTGGAGTAGCAGGGCTGTAGTTTGCTTGCATTGACCAGCGAAGAGGAGGTTTGACTGCGGTTTTGGGTTGGGCAACCTCTCCTAGGCTAGCCGCATTGCTGGGCAGCCAAGCATTGACCTGTTTGACCACAGATTTGACCAGCGTTGACTGGTTAGGGCTGACCGCAGAGTTGCAGATCCATTGACTGCTGTTTGACCACCTTTCGTTGACTGTTTTGGGCTGCTTATCATTGCTGTTGGAGGCTGAGTTCTCCAAGGTTGACTTGAGGTCATTTGGGAGCTGTTTGACCAGCTTTGACTTTGCTGGTTAGGGTTTTATTGCTGCTGTTGTAAAATCACAGATTTGTGAAATTGTACTATCTCTCTCTCTTTGCTGAATTATTGAAGAATATAGAAGAATTGATCAAAGGGTTTCCCCGCATTGGGGTTTGTCCTTGGTTGGTGCCACATCTTGTGTCTCTTGTCTTGGCTTGTCTTCTGTTGTTTACATTTATGTTCTATTTGCATTTTACTATCATGTTGATGTGATTGCAATATTGGAAATTGATATTGGGCTAATAAGAAGATTTGAAGTAAATTGCTTTTAAGCATAGAATGTACCATAATTTAACATGGTATTAGAGCTAAGGTGAAGACAAAGCCCAAACAAGAGCAAGAGCAATCACTGAAGACAATTGGAAAAATCAAAAAGGCTTCATGGGTTCCTCATCACACTTCCCAGCCGAAGACAAGCTCCGTGAGAAGTCTGACTATCACGGATGGAAATGTCCCTTGATCTGACATTGGAAGAGCAAGAAATGTTGGACATGTGAGGGGCAGAATCTCAGAGCCTCGATCAAATGCACTAAGGGTGAAGTCAAAGCGAAGAAGATCATCCGAGACTCAGTTGACAAGTGTTTGGTGGCCTACATTTCCGAATTGAACACCTCCAAGGAGATCTACAATAGACTGGTAAGCTTCTTTAAAGTTAGTGATGCAAATCGAGTTTTGTTCCTCAAAAATAAGTTGAATGATATTAAGAAAGGCAAGGACGAAGATATTCAATCCTACATCTTAAAGATCACTGAGATCAAGAATGATCTCCTATCAATTGGAGAAGTCATTCCTAATAGGGAACTAACTATCACTACCCTTGGAGGGCTCCCATCTAAATGGTATATATTTAGAACCACTCTTCTCGACAATGATCGAATTCCGGGATTTGAAGAATTGATGGCGAGATGCATTCAAGAAGAGCCAAGGATGGTGGAGCAAGAAATGCCTTCAAGCAAAGGCAACCCCACTGCTTTCTCCTCTCATGCCAAAAGGAGAAATAATTTTGGGTCTAAAGGTCATTTCAAAGGAAAGCCCAGATCGAAGGGTGGAAGGAAGGGAAGATGATTTGTTTGCAATAAATTTGGCCACTATGCGAGGGAGTGTCCAAATAGAAAGGACACATCACATGATGATGATCAAAATCACTCCAAGGGCAACTCCAACCACAACCACAGCCAAAGGAATGACAGGTTTAATGGCAAAGGAAAGATGAATCCGGGAAATCGAGGAAGCGGTCAACCCTCCAAGAAAGCAAGGAACTCCAGGTATGAATCAAATGTTGTTAAAAATAAGCAAGATGAGTATTATCTGATATCGGCCCTCTCCACTACCTCTCCTCCGGACTCGTTGGGAAATTGGCTTATTGATAGTGGTGCCTCAAGGCACTTCACTAGCTACAAGGAAGTTCTCTCTAATCTAATAGAGAAGGAGACAAACTTGGAGATAATTCCACCTATCCCGTAAAGGGTGTAGGGAATGTTACTCTTCAATTAAATCAGGGTAACACAATTCATTTGCAAGAAGTCCTATATGTACCTGATCTCAAAAAGAACCTGGTGTCCATTTCGGCAATGGAAGACAAAGGCTACAAGGTGGCCTTCATCGATGGCAAGGTACGTGTGTGGAAAAAGAATTTTAAAGATGCTTTCACTCTTGGGTTCCGGGTTGACTCTTTATATCAAGTTGGAGGAAGTCGTTGGGAGTCATGTCTTGCGACACATCTCTATAGTCTGAACTATGGCACCAGAGGTTTGCCCACCTTGATTATAAGGCTCTACCCGATGTGAGACAGATGGTGACAGGGATGCCTGAGTTCAAAGTAGAGCATGAAGGTGTATGTCCGGGATGTGTCGAAAGAAAGCTCGAAAGGGGACCATTCCCCTCAAGCCATAGCAAGATCTCCGACATTTTGCAGTTGGTTCACTCCGACATATCAGGTATAATGCCTGTGAACTCTTTGGGAGGATATCTATATTATCTCACTTTTACAGATGATTATTCTCACAAGACTTGGATATACTTCTTGAAAAAGAAGGATGAAGTGTTCTCCTGGTTCCGTCACTTCAAAGCCTTGATAGAGAATCAAACCGAGAAGAGAATCAATATTTTAAGCATTGATAATGGGACCGAGTATGAATCCAATGAGTTCCATGACTTTTGCAAGAAGCTGGCATTAAGAGGGAGACCACAACATCGTACACTCCTGAGCAGAATGGTGTGGGTGAAAGGAAGAACCGTACGATTTTGGAAGTTGTTCGTTCCATTCTCCATGATCAAAGGCTTCCAAAGTTTCTATGGGTTGAAGTTGTGAACACCGCTGTATATGTTTAAAACTGATGCCCTCATCAAGCATTGGATTCCAAGATTCTCGAAGAAATGTTCACTAGTAAGAAACCCAATGTCTCTCATTTTAGAATTTTTGGAAGTCCCATATATTTTCATGTGTCGAAAGAGAAGAGGAGAAAATTGGGTGCATCTGGAAAGAAGCGAATCTTTGTGGGCTATAGTGAAACTTCTAAAGGCTATAGAATCTATGTGGCTGGTCAAAAGGAAGTCGAAATAAGTCATGATGTCCCCTTTGACGAATATATGGCTCTTAGCAAGGTTGACAATCTTCCTATTCTTAGGAAAGATATAGAAGCTGTCACCAGGAAGGCGGATGAGAAGGAAGATGAGACGATGCCCCATGTGGAAGAACCTATGGATCTTATTGATCCCCTCCGCAAGATCCTTCCTCTTCTAGGAAGAGGCCCTCATGGTTTAGGGGGACTCTTGAAGATGCTGAGAGACATATTGCACCGAGAGGGACTTTCCGTGAAAGTAAGAAGCCGACCAGGTATCAGGGATACTTGACCATTATGAGCACCATCATTCAAAATGAGCCTTCATCGTTCGAAAAAGCCATGAAGCATCAAGTATGGAAGGATGCTATGATCGAAGAATACGAGTCTGTCATGAAGAATGATGTCTGGGATGTGGTACCCAGACCCTAGGACAAAACAGTTGTCACCCAGACCCTAGGACAAAACAGTTGTCACCTCGAAGTGGATTTACAAAATCAAGCATGGAACTAATGGGAGTGCTGAAAAGTATAAGGCTCGCTTTGTTGCTCGAGGCTTCTCTCAAAAGGAAGGTGTAGATTATGATGAGATATTTGCACCTGTTGCCCGATACCCCACTATCTGCTCAATCATAGCCCTTGATGCTTCGCAAGGATGGAACCTACATCAGATGGATGTCAAGATCGCGTTCTTACATGGTTTGATTAAAGAGGAAGTCTATGTGGAACAACTCGAGGGGTTTGAGATTCATAATTGGGAATCTCACGTATGCAGGTTGAAGAAATCTCTCTATGGGTTGAAGCAAGCACCCCGAGCTTGGTATGAGAGGATCGATAGCTATTTGATGAAGCTGGGATTCACTAGGAGTGAAGCTGATCCGAACCTTTACTTTAAGGTTGAAGATGATAAGCCTCTCATACTGGTGCTGTATGTTGACGACCTCTTTTTGACAGGTGCAGACCCTCTCATTCACAAATGTAAGAGGGAGTTGGCTTCCGAATTTGAGATGAAGGACCTAGGGCTGATGCACTATTTCCTTGGGTTGGAGGTCTGGCAAAAGCTAGGAGAAATTTTCCTATCTCAAAGAAAATACGTGGTGAAGATATTGAAGAGATTTGGTGTGGTAGACTGCAAGCCTGTGACTACCCTGATGGAGCATAACTTTAAGAAGTTATGCGGTAGTGCTGCCGAACCTGTTTTGGGAAGTGCTTCTGAGTATCGTCAACTCATAGGAGCATTGATGTTCTTGGTGAACTCCCGTCCAGATATATGTTTTGCAGTCAACACGTTCAACCAATATATGGTTGAGCCTCATCACTCACATTGGATTGGTGCCAAGAATCTACTGAGATATCCTCGAGGCACAATCACTCATGGACTGAGATACATTGCCAGAGATGTGAGGCTGCATGGTTATTCCGATGCTGATTGGGTAGGCAGTGTGGTGGACCGAAAGAACACTTCCGGGTGCTGTTTCTTTTCATGTTCTGCTTCGATTTCCTGGATGAGGAGGAAGCAGAAGTCGGTGGCTTTGAGCACCGCTGAGGCCAAGTACATTGCTGCGAGTATGGTTTCCTGCGAATCTGTTTGGTTGCAAAAGCTCTTTAGTGAGTTGTTTGGTCATGTGCTGGATACTATCGTGATCCTCTGCGACAACCAGAGTGGGATTCGTTTATCTGAGATTCCCGTATTTCATGATTTCTCCAAGCACATCGTTATCAGGTACCACTTTATCTGGGATATGGTACAACGAGGAGCAATAAGGCTCCATCATATTGGGATTGATGAGCAGGTTGTCGACATTCTGACGAAGCCCCTGGGAAAGGTCAAATTCTTGACTTTCCGAGAACGACTTGGAGTTGTGGAGAGACCCTCTTATGAGGGTCCTGTATGATGCATACATTGAGCTCCGGGGGGCTTGGGGTAGGTGAGCTGTGTACATGGTGAATGATTCAGCCTTCCCCTGTGATACCCCGTCACGACATGTAAGCAGGATGAGTGGTTCATCCTTCTCCTGACGAGACATCCTACCCATGCAGTCTGAGACTCATGGGAAGTACCTCTCGTCTGGCCAGTGAGTAGGGAAATGAGGATAAGGACCATTGTAGTACCGATGGACGCATCGTGTATCTACCCTACTCCCTATGCTAGGATGACATTGATCTGGGATCAATTGGAATTGACTTCAGGTCAGTAAGAGTGATATAACTCACTCTCTTTTGGAACTGAATTCGGATCAATAAGAGTGGTATGATATAATCTCTTCATTGGGACTGACTTCGGGTTAGTAAGAGTACTATTAGACACTCTCTTTTATCTCGAACTGACTTCGAGTCAGTAGAGGATGGTATGATACATTCTCGATCATTTCTTCTTCTTCATAGTTTAGCAGAGCAGAGTAGAGCATAGAAGAGTAGAGCAGTGCAGGGCAGTGCATTTGATGGCAGAGATAGTACTGACAGACAAATGGATTAGCAAATGGAGTTCTCCCAAGTTGAGAGGGAGTGTTAAAATTGGCAACTAGGGCCAAACTCCATGTGGGTCATCTCATTTATGGCAGCTGATATTTTTCGTGGATTCTTCTCATCGAGAGGTGTAGGATTGATCTAATGATCATCCGATTTCGACATGTATTCATGGAGATATGAATTTATTTGTATTTCTTAACAATTTGTCAAGGTCGGCCAACAAGTAAAACAATGTTTCTCACCCCCAGTTTATCCTCAATGTGGCATATAAAAGGAGGAGACCTTGAGGCATTATGGAACTCATCTCACCATCTCATTCCTCTCTTTCCTAGTCTATTTGGGTATGCATAGGAGGAGGAAGACACTCACACGTGGGAATAAGGAAGGACACAGGGCTTTTTTTAGGGCAGCGTTGACCGTGGAGCAGTAGGGCTGTATTTTGCTTGCGTTGACCAGCGAAGAGAAGGTTTAACTGCGGTTTTGGGTTGGGCAGCCTCTCCTAGGCTAGCCGCATTGCTGGGTAGCGAAGCATTGACCTGTTTGACCACAGATTTGACTAGCGTTGACTAGTTAGGGCTGACTGTAGAGTTGCAGATCTGTTGACTGTTGTTTGACCACCTTTCGTTGACTGTTTTGGGCTGCTTATCATTGTTGTTGGAGGCCGAGTTCTCCAAAGTTGACTTGAGGTCATTTGGGAGCTGTTTGACTAGCTTTGACTTTGCTGGTTAGGGTTTTATTGCTGCTATTGTAAAATCACAGATTTATGAAATTGTACTCTCTCTGCTGAATTATTGAAGAATATAGAAGAATTCATCAAAGGGTTTCCCAGTATTGGGGTTTGTCCGTGGCTGGTGCCACATCTTGTGTCTCTTGTCTTGGCTTGTCTTCTATTGTTTACATTTATGTTCTATCTGCGTTTTACTATCATGTTGATGTGATTGCAATACTGGAAATTGATATTGGGCTAATAAGAAGATTTGAAGTAAATTGCTCTTAAGCATAGAACATACCATAATTTAACAGAAAATTAAAGTCATGAACTTGTAGGGGCCATTTAGGAATTGAACCTAATTTTTCTATTTTTAGGTATTGAGCTTCTAGAGCTCATTTTAGGCTTTTCCAAGAATTTTTTGGGGTCTAAATTGGTTGAAATAACTGGAAATATATATGTGGGTTGTAGAGCTCCTTGAGAGGCTTCTAACAGTATATCACATCAAATAAACAAAGTTAGCACTTGAACGTTACATTCCCAGGTGACTCTATCTGTTTTAGTGTCATGTGGAAGGCACACCAATATTGTAAATGTGGAGCTAGTAATGAATGGCTTTCCAAGAAGATTTTAAAAGAATCGAGACAGTTAAGAGCCCTAACTTTAATGGCCAAGAAAGGGCAATCAAACCTTTGCTGACAGGGTGAAAAGGAGTCAACTCTTGATGTAGTGATTTGATGTTCCATAGGAGAGCAACTACTAGGAGTATAGAGATAGCAAACTAGAGGAGTAAGAACAGTTTGTCGGGAACTTTAGCACATGGTGTCTTAGAGCTCCATCGTGGGCTTGGTGATCTCTACATTTTGCATTGAACTCTCTCTTATTCAAGAATAAAGGCATAATTTTTGATTTTACTAGATTTTTTACCCACATTGGGTTTCTAAATGGTAAGTATTGTTAGAATATAAAGCATTAATGTGTAATAAAGTTACTTCAATGACTTAGGCTATAGAAGTTAGGGTTTTTGATTCTTATTAGTGTTTAGGTTTTTGAACAAATAAGACCTCTTGAACTCTATATAAGAGAGGTGAATCTCATTGTAATTGTGTGAGGTATTTTCCTTAATATGATACTTTGTTATTATGTGTATCTTTATCACAACCTTGTCTAGGGTTTCAAGATTTAGCAATCCAACTTCTTCGTAATATGGTATCAAAGTAGGGAGATCCTCATGGCCAAGTTTAAGTAATTGATTGTGAGGTGAAGATGATGTGAGATAGAGAGAAATCTGGTTGACATTTGTTGAAACTGGGTCGTTCAAAAGGTAGTTCTAAGTGGAAAAGCCTTTGGGGACTTTGTGGGAAAAGTACCCAAGGTTTGGGGTTTTGACCCAAAGGAGTGGACTTGGAACCCAAGAAAAGTAATTTAAGAAGGGAGTTGGGGGCTATTTGGAGGTTGACAAAAATGGTGTAGGGCTAGCCGCGACCCAAAAGGAGTTAGCAAAGAAAGGGCTACGGGGTTAAACAGATTAGAGACCTATAAGATTGAGAACTGAGGGCCTCGAGGACTTTTGCAAGAGGATGCCGAGGTCTATTTGATCTGAATGGAAAATGACATCAACCCATGGTATTCATCCACCCATGGAATTTACCCATGGTATTGTAAGTGGCATCCACCCATGGTATTGTAAGTGACATCCACCCATGGTATTCATTCACCCATGGTATTTCCTCATGGTATTGTGACATCCACCCATGGTATTCATTCACCCATGGAATTGACCCGTGGTATTCTGACATCCACCCATGGTATTCATTCACCTATGGAATTGACCCGTGGTATTGTAACTGAAAAATATTATAAGTAACGAATCGCATTTTGTAAAATGACAGTTTGTTCGCCACAATGTAGCTTTTACAATTATTCTCCGTTTTAATAATTTTTTTTGTGGCTTTGTTTATTGGGCATTCTCCTCTTTTTCTTCTGGCATTTCAATTTTTCAGATCTTGGGGTCTCTCCCCCAAAATCCATTTCAATCTTTTAGATCTTGGGGGCTTCCTCCAAGATCTGGATCAGTGGTATTACAGCAGGTTATGATTCCATGGGAATGAGGGTTTGATGCATGTTTGAGTTTCAAATTTTGCAGCAATATTCAACAAATTTCAGGCATGTGCTACATCCTCCACAAAGCATTTTCTTGGGCCAAGCGAGAATAATTTTTCTTTTTTCATTTTTTTGCAGGAATGTTTTTGGGCGGCGAGTTTGCAGATAAGATTTGAAATTTTTGGTACAAAATTTACGAAAAATAATAATAGATCTAGATTCCTTGCGAAAAAAATCCAAATTCAAAAAAAGATCGGTTGAATTGGAGTCCAGATGAGGGAGATATCGCTGATTTAAAATCAGCTATGTTGCAGAAATGTTTCTGACGACAATTCGTGGATGGTGGCTATCCTATTTTTTTTGCAATTTTGGTGCAGAATTTAAGAAAAGTGATCATAGATCTGAGCTCCTCTTAAAAAATTGCTCAATTTCAAAAAATATTCGTCAAATTGGAGTTTGGATGTGAGAGATATTGCTGATTTAAAATCAACTATTTTTCTAGAACTTTTGTGCTGGTGGAAAAGTTGTAGCGCGAATCTGAGATTCTAGAGTGTCCATATAAGGATTTCTAACACATGGGAAGATGCAAATTGGTCATTCTGTTTCCAAAAACAAGTTATAATAAATATTCCGAGTTATATTGACTGAGTTATGTCCATTTTAATTCTAGAGCAACATTCGAAGCGGGTTCCCTTTGGAGACGTGCCTTCCCACCTCGCTTTAGTAGGCATCTGCTTCACATTCATCAGTTTCAGCATAGCAACATTTGGCTTGGGTTCTTTGGAGACATGCCCTCCCACACCAGGCTATGTACGCACCTGCTACTTCATCAACAACCAACATCACGGTTATGGGTCAACCGCACAAAATCCTTGTCATCAAAGTCCATTTGCTAGGCCGCACACTGTTAGTATGACAACTGGTCACAAGCATTACAGGGTATCTTTATCCTCGGATCTTCGTTTGTCATGGTTATGGGCCATCCACAAACCCACATTTCATCGAAGTCCATTTGCTAAGCCGCACATTATTAGTATCACAGTTGGTCACAAGTATTACAGGGTATCTCTATCTTCGAATCTTTGTTCATCATGGTTATGGGTCATACACAAACCAACACTTCAGCGGAGTCCATTTGCTAGGCCGCACACTGTCAGTATCACAGTTGGTCACAAGCATTAGAGGGTATCTCTATCCTTGGATCTTCGTTCATCATGGTTATGGGTTAACCACATAAAACCCTTCTCTTTAGTGGCTCTTCATATTCAACAAAGGCTTTGCAGGAGGGAACTTCACGAAATGGGGACCATTGCTTCTTAAGGAGGGAGGAATGATTCGAATGGAAAATGGCATCAACCCATGGTATTCATCCACCCATGGAATTGTAAGTGGCATCCGCCCATGGTATTGTAAGTGACATCCACCCATGGTATTCAGTCACCCATGGTATTTGCCCATGGTATTGTGACATCCACCCATGGTATTCATTCACCCTTGGAATTGCCTCGTGGTATTGTGACATCCACCCATGGTATTCATTCACCCATGGGATTGACCCGTGGTACTGTAACTGAAAAATATTATAAGTAATAAATCGCATTTTATAAAAGGATAGTTTGTCTGCCACAATGTAGCTTTTACAATTATTCTCCGTTCTAATAAATATTTTCTTTGTGGTTTTGTTTATTGGGCATTCTCCTCTTTTTTTTCTGGCATTTCAATTTTTCAGATCTTGGGGGTCTCTCCCCCAAAATCCATTTCAATCTTTTAGATCTTGGGGGCCTCCCCCCAAGATCTGGATCACTATTGTGAAAGGCCCATAGGCCTAGGAGGACAGGGAGACCTAGAACAACAACAAGGGGGCTGGTTGTAGGGTTGTTGTAACAATGTAACCTGGTTAGCATTGTCCACAAGGCTTAAGGAGGTCTAAATGACTAGATTGTAGTCAAGAAGGGAAACTAAAGGCAAGAAGGGGATCTTGTCACAAGGAACAACCAAGGAAGTGAGGCCGCAATGCTGATAAGAGTAGGCCGAAGGTTTGTTAAGAAGGGCTGAAATGTGTTAGGGTTGGGACAGAGTGGCCGTGGCCTGAACATGCCTAGAAAATGAGGGTTGAACGATTGTAAGTCAAGGTCGAGGGCAGAAGAAGGTCTAAACAGAGGTTGGTATACAAGGCCGAAGTGTGACAGTCAGGGCCTAGGGCTTGTACTTGGTCATACTCTGTTAGGAAGTTAGGCTGAGGCCAGGATAAGGGCTACAAAGGTCTAAAGGAGCAAACCTTGTGGACAAAGGAAGGCTTGCAACTGTTGAAGGGTGTAGCTAAAGGCTACAAGAAGGCTGATAACAAGCTGTTGTGCATAGTGAAGAAAGTTTGTCTACAACAAGGAAGAAAACCACTGCCAGGTAAGTTGATTTGTATGTTGGGAAGATGAGAGCCTAAAGGAATTGGCCTCAACCTTAGTTGTATTTGGTTAAAGGACTGACTTTCTATTATAGCTTTGTATTGCGGTGTGTAAAGGGTCATGCTCCTTGGTACGGGATGCCTATGGTTTTCTTATTGGAGGACTAATAAGGAATGTGTTTTGGGCCATAAATATTGTGTACTATTAATGATCTCATTGCTGTTACATTTCACTATGCAAAGTTGTCTAAAGTTGGTCATCTCTATTGTGTTTGTGTTCTTATCTAGGGCATAGACCTGAACTAGGGTGTGTGGAAATTCCAACATGGTATTAGAGCTACTTTGAAGGGTAGCTAGATTAGAGTGTGCACAGGTGCCAGCTCTAGGAGGGAACTGTGAGACTGTTGTAGGAAGCAACAGTGTTGCCAATTGAGTTGGCTAAACATGGAGCAAAAGGTTCAACAAAGAACATGGAGATGTGGTCTTGATTGGTTTGGTGACGAGATAGGGTGGGAGTTCTGGTGGATTGGTGGAGAATTTGGTGCACAACAGTATGTTGTGTGGCAGGTTGTTAATACCATTGATGGTCTTCCATGGACTTGTCAAAGTAAGTTGAGACAACTTAGATACCTTGGTAGGGAATGCTTTGGCATGGACAAGGTAGCTCAGTGTGGATGGCAGGTTGATTGTGAGATAATATCTTCATTGGGTTGCAAAGTTGCACATTTGGTAGTGGAGTGTGAAATTCCTGTGAATGCAATAAACTCGAGTTTAATCTTATATCTGCTACAAATTATTTGTCTTCTAAATTATTATTCGACAAATAATGATTAAATCACTATTGCATTCTTGACAAATTGAAATATGTTGTGAAATATAAAAATTGGAATTGAGAAAATATGCACACACAAATAAAAATTTGACACAGTTATTTTTGGACAATTGTCCCTGGAAAATCCCCGAAGCGAAAACCGGTGCAGAAGATGAAGGTTTTATTATTGTCTTCAGCAATTTGTGAGTACAATGAACTGCTTGCCTTTCTGGCAAAGCCCCGACAACTCTACTGGAAAAATAAACTAGAAGACACCCTATCTCCCTCTGCAATCAATCTGGCCCTCTACAATCAATCTGATCCTCTCTCCTGACAACTTGCACTTCTTGGCTATTCTCACTGCCTGGCGGGAAATGTGTACAGTCGCCTCCAGAAAATTTGAACAACCCCAGAATCACCTCCTAGCAAGTCGTCCTGCCTCCCTCTGTCTCTGAAACACATTCGCTCTGCCTTCAGGAAACTTATTCGACAATTGGCAACTAAAACATGGTTCCTTCGACAACTTGCTCTAGGAAATGTGGTTACCAATTTTTCTAAGTTAGAGTTATGAACCTTTTAGTTATTGGTTAATTAATTTGATTAAGGCATCTCCAAGTATTTTATTGTGAAACCTTTTCTGGGTTTTGGAGATCTCGTGTTCCTTAGCCTCGTAGACACCATTTGAGACTAGAACACTTGACCGTTGCTACCATATCCAAAAATTAACACTACCTCTTAGCGAGGAAGGTGTTCTCCACTATACCCATTTGCCCTCTGAAGTAAACAAACTTTGCCCTCCCCAAGGCCTTGGTGAGTATATTAGCTACCTACTGGTTTGTGGAAACATGTTGTAGCCGAACTGATTCACATTGCTGGTGTCTGACCTCTGTGATACCTCTAGTGAACTAATTCTTTCACTTCTTCTAGCTGATCTAACTTCCTGTCACTAGAAATATCTTGTAAAGAAAATACTTTGGTAGTCACTGTCCACCATGCTACTGCCCATACTTTGATCTCATACTGCTGATTCCCATGCGCTGCCACTATGTTGCTGCTATCATTGCACCTGTATGTACTAAACCCTGATCTCTAATTGATCTGCTGAGTCACTGCAACTAGCTCTGCAACTGTCTCCTGAGTATTTGACTATGCCTAACTGGCTTTGCATTGTCTCTTAAGAACCTGTTTGTGCCTTGTTGACACTTTGATCCTCCTGATACTTTACTACTTTGGGTTCCTGTAACAAAAGGTACCGATCCAACTAAGGAATGCAACAACTGGATCTGATCTAATTGATCAAGCCCTCCTGGCTACAATCTAGATCTCTTTGTTGCTCATCCCTTGGAACTTGCCCGAATTTGGCATACTGGAGTATCATACTCGAGGATAATGATGTAAACATAGCGAAATCATCCTCCAACCTGGCGGGCAATTCATCAATCTTTGCTGAAGCTGCTGCTTGCTTCCCCTTCTCGTCTTTCTTCCTCTTAGTACATTGGCTAATGTAGTGACCAAGCTCACCACATCCGAAGCACTTGACCTTTGACAGGTCCTTCGTCTTTTCTCCCTTAGAGTCTTGTCCCTGGCTAGGTTCCTTCTTCGCTTTTCCCTTCCTGCAATAGCAACATTTTCCTCTTCCTTCTCTACCTTCGGTCCCTTGCCAATGCTGTTGGTAGTACCTTTGACAAGACTGAGCCTCAACTCCTCCTGAGTGAAGTCACTCTAGGGGTGTTCCCAATCTGGTAGCTTGTCCCGTCTAGTAATCGCCTAAACAAAGGTTCACCATTCCTTGGTAAACCCATTTAGAGCTGTACGCACTAGTTCATCCTCTACTGGCTTCTCTCCAACTGCTGCAAGTTCATCTCTGACACCCTAAATCCTGGTGAGATAGGATGTTATGTTCTCGCCCTTTTGCATCTTAACCATCCTCAACTTCTCCTTGAGAATAATCTTTCAACTCTTTGAAGGATCCTAGTGCAACTTGATGATGGCATCCCACATCTCTTTTGAATTCCCTTCTTTGCAACATGTAGGACAATATGATCTCTCACTTCATCTAGGATAAACCTCTTAGCCTTGGCCATGTCCTTCTAGTAATCATGTAACAAGTTAGGATCTGCTGGCTCAACAACAACTATTGTCACAAACTCCTTTAGACCATGCTCATCCAAAAGGAATAGCATTCTGGCCTTCTAGATGCTAAAGTTGGAGGCTCCATCTAGCCTCGCTTGATCTCTTAGTCTCGCTGCAGCCATCTTCTTTGAAAACTACGAATTTCAATAAATTAGAGAACTTTACTTCACTTCCCCAACTAGCAAATCACTCTATAAACGCTAACTTTCCTCTGAAAAAACTGACTCGGCCTTCTTTTGCAAACTCGCAATCCTCTGCTTGTAGCTCACACTGGATCCTGCACTCTGCACTAGATCTAGCAACTCGCACCAACAACTGAGAAATGCTTCTGAAATTTGTTCTGACGAATATACTGTCTTCCTCTGTCCTATGAAATTATTCACACTTCCTTCGATAAATAGATCCGACAACTGAAAATGAAATCACTGCTTCAGATCTATGAACTAGGTAAATTGTCTATTCGATCTGCTTTCTTCAGCCTTTTTTTTTGCAGATAAATCGCCTTTCTTTGACTCTGATAATACTGGAGAAACGAAACCCTCGTGTGCTTTCTCTTCCATGCCTTGCGCTGATATCTAAGTTGCACTGGAATGGGTACGTGAACAGATACAGATACAGGGTTTGAAACAGATACAACAACTTCTCAAAAAATCTAGATACGATATGGTAGGAAACAACACACACACACACACACATATATAAATTTAAAAAATAAAAATTTCATATTACCATTCATATTTTAGAATCTAGATTAGATATAAAGACTGAAAAATTTACTAATCAATTATCATCTATGATCTATCATGATTCATCATCATCAATTCAGCATAAACATTGTCATCATCATTAATGATTATTATAAAATTCATGATTCAACATATCATCAAGTTTTTGTTTCAAATTTCACTCATCAAGTTATCAACATGACAAGTTACAACATCAATACCAAAATTGATAATGCATACTACATAGTACAAAGTACAAAATGAACTATCACTGGCAGCCTACTATCATTATTCATAATTCATATGGTTCTTCAAAAGTTTAAAAGTTAAAACACATTACATTTACATATCATCAAATATGTCTACATTCATGCCACGAAAATGTTTCACATCCTCTCCAGAAGTGGGACTGGGAACATTGCTGCCATGTCCACTTGAAGATCCACCTATTGGTGACTCCGCATCAAACAAAGTCATATGAGACATGGCATCCAATGTCATATCCAAGTCAGACAACTTTGGTTCCACGTCCCATAATTTGGTGGGCCCAAATTTGTATTCATCTCTCTTGTGTGACAGAAGGCGAAGGTTTGAATGAACATACACTCGTTCCTTAGCCTTCTTAGAGCTCAATTTGTTTCGCCTCACTGAATGGATGAAGCTGTATGTACTCCAGTTCCTTTCTTCTGAAGAGGAGCTAGCAACCTATGACAAGATCATGATGGCCAATTTTTGGATATGTGGAAGTGCCCCATCATAGAATTTCCACCACTCAATTGGACTTAATCTGGCCTTGTCCCGCATACAATCAATATTACATCCCCATCCCTTTGATCCCACAAGATGAGAAAACTGTGCACGAATCTGAAGCCCAATTTCAGGATCTACAAAAAGCTTTCTAAAAGCATTTTTAAATCCTTCTACGACTTCTGGGTCTTTGTTTGGTGCGGTTCTTTCTAGATGACTTAGCAACTCTGTAGCATAATATTTTGGATTCACTGCATAGGCCAAAAGGTGTAATGGGGTGGTCATCTTGTTCTACCTTTTCGTCAATATATCTTTTACTTCTCTGTAAAAGAATTCATCTGGGTCATTCTCTTTGGCATTTCTAACCAACCTTATCTTCTTTATCATGGAATCAATGCCCTCATACTCCTCTCCCAAATTAGGCATATCTATGTCAAACATACAGAGCAAATCCACAATTGGCTTAGTAAATGCCAAGAAGTACTCCACCCTGTCCCGCCATTCATCATCAACAACCAACCATTTCAGTGCTTGTCCTTTATCAGATTGGGACTGCCTCCTTTGATTCCAAAAAGAACTGCACACCATTGATTGTAATGCATCTTTCACCTGCATAAGCCTTGTTAAGACTATGATGTGAGAAGCAAATAGAGTCTTAGCAACCTGCAGGTGCCAAATTGCCAATGTTTCAAATTTCAACAAATTAAAAATCATAATTTGATTGAATAACTATTATGATTCACGAATCATGACATTTGAGAATCCATTTTAGATATTTGAATTTAGAGTTAGAAATTAGAATTTATGAAATAAACTTTAAAGTATAGGTACCTTAAGGAGCTCCAACTTAGCAAATTCCCTGTGGATGCCTTAGGACATGTGGTGGTTTGTGATAAAGGCTTGAATTTCTTTTTCCTCTTCAAAAATAACTTGAATCCACTCAATTTGCTTCCCCATCTTGCTCAACATGAGGTTCAATGAATGTACAACACAAGGGGTCCAAAAGATGTGTTGATATTTGCCTTCAATAATTAGGCTTGCTGCTCTACACACCGTTGCATTGTGAGTTATTATCTGGACAACATTTTCAGGCCCCACCAATTCAATTGCTTCAATTAAGATGTCAACAATGAATTGAGAATCTTTCATTTGCTCCTCACAATCCACTGCCTTAAAAAATATCACCCCCGGTGGGCTTTGAGCAATCACATTGATCAAAGGCCTATTTCTTTGATCTTTCCATCCATTAGAAATGATGGACACCCCTGAAATGTGCCATGAATTACAAATGAGGCTTAATTTAGCCTCCAAATCTAACTTGTTAGCACTCAACATTGTGGTGTGTACCTTTTTATATCCAGGGCTCTTGAACCCTCTTGGGGCTTCATTCACTGCTTTTATCATCTTTGCCCAGTAAGGAGATCGCACAAGGTTAAAGGGAAGACCATTTGCATAAATGCATTGGCCTATCGCTGCATTTGCTATCCCTCGAGCGTCATTATTAAAACTCTTTTCAAGAGGTCCCAAATTAGACTGCTTTGAACAAACAATTTCGTGAGAATGAAGTGGAGGCTTTGATGAAGATGCTCCCAACCTTGTTGTGTGTTTTAAATGGGAGGCAGGATTTGCCTCATTTGCTTTAGCATCTACCTCGCGTTGTTCTTTTTCATATTTTGCAAGTTTTGCCTTGCTTAAACCATTTCCATCTATCCCATTCTCTTTAGGTGGGCCACTGCATATTCGAACCCCATTGCCTTTTAACCCAAGCAAATGTGCTTTAACCCGTGTGTATGATCCCTTATACTCCTTTTTACACTCACTGCAAACCCATGCCAATGATCCCCCTCCTTGGATCTTCCCAACAGTGGTTACATATTTCCAAAGTGGTGACTTTGGATCAACTTTAGGGGCAGATTCAATTTCATGTTCTACTTCCTCTGCCTCACGAATGGTTGAACTTGAAGTTGCCATGAATTATGATGATGATTTAATTTTGTAAATGAAACTGCAAAATGAAATTGACAAAATGAATTATGAAATGAGACATGCCCTTTCGTTAATACTAATTATTATTTACATTATTTTATCTTATTTATGTTCATAACAAGATTTCTCAAATTCATCAATCTACACCTCAAGCTACTTTAACATATTACATGAACGTTTTTCAAGGTTCCTTACTGCTGCAACATATATGATGATGAGACCCTGATGCTACAAACTGATAACACAACCTTTATAATTGACAGGTGTTGAGAGGCCATGGTGATTTGGACAACAAAATGTATTCTTTAATGAATTTGGGCGAATTAAAGTGCTAAACAAAAAGGCCCCCAATGTATTGAGGGCACAAGAGAGGGCTAATCAAGATTTGCTTTTGGATATTAATAAAAAGGACCATAAGGATTTCAATGAAACAGTGGAGCACCCAAACGCCTATGAAATACAAATTTGCTTCAAATAACTAAGCAAGAGGAGGACAAAGCAGAGTTAATTCTTTTTATGCCAAGCAATAAACACCAGCTTAAGTCATGAAAATATGAAGGCGGTCTTAAGAGAATTTGAAAAAATCAAAAACCTTTCTCTTATACCCATTGAACCAAAAGTTAAGAAGAGGTGTGGACTTCAAAATGTTGAAATGGGTTATCATTTTCCCTAATTTTAGGCCACAATAAAAAAAATCTAACCCAAAAGGCTAGGACAATTTATAGATGTGTAGGCAAGATGTGAAAATGACAAAATATCACTGCCTGGCCTAAAGACCAAAATGTATTGAGCTCTTTCTAGGCCTAAAGACTTAAATGGATGAGGGGAGGATTAAAAAAGAAATTGCAATATAATTAAATTAGCCCAAACTGTAGTAAAGCATTTTGTTTGAAAGCTGGGGTATTGTATTCTGTCTCTTGGATGAACAATGTTTGATTTTTTAACAAGCCAATAGGCTTTATTCCAGACTTCTTCAATAATTGCAAAATGGTGACAAAGCATAAGTAATTAATACTGTCTTCTTACTTGCTTAAGAGAAAGTTGTTATACTATACCTCTATCACTCGATGCTTCAGTGAACAGTGGCAGCGGCTCCAGTGAACGACAGTGACACTAGGTACTCTAGTCAGCGGCGACGACACTCCACTCCTGTCTCACAGTCGGCAGCTTGGCACTGTGGCAGTCGACACTTACAGTCGGCGGCTTGGCACTGTGGCAGTCGACACTCACAGTCGGCGGCTTGGCACTGTGGTAGTCGACACTCACAGTCGGCGGCTTGGCACTGTGGCAGTTGACACTCACAGTCGATGGCTTGGCAGTCGGTTAAACTCAGCGAAAATGATTCAACGAAAATGATAAACCGTAAACGTAAAAAAACTTGGGTAAATAAACTTTAACGTGAATTTGTAAATAGGTTAGGTTTCGGGCGAGTTAAAAAATTAAAAAAAAATGTTCAATTCTGTTCCCAACAGCCAGAGATGGTAATACATTTTCTAGAAGGGGCATATCCATTTCATAAACACCCAATACATATTCACTGTGAGTGAAAATGATCGATTTTCATTAAAAACTCCCAAAAAACATTTCAGATCCACACGCGCCGCTTCTGGGAAAAAAATCTGCCCAAAAACGTATTCGAGCCGTGTTTACAGTCTATTGTACCGGAATCCGGATCCGAATTGGAGAACGCTGTTTTTGGGGTGGTGGCTTGGCGTATCCGGCAACTTAGGCTGATCTGCTTTTGCAAAACCCTTATGTTGCAAATCTCTGTGCTAGATTTTCTCTGTGAATCTCTAATTTGCTCTCTGGAAACCCTTTCCGCAACCTCACTAACTGCTGCTACTGCTATGAGACAATTCACACTTCTCCTCTATACTGGATTGGAAATCGAATTGCAATTACAGGAGACTCAGAAGGAGATTCTTAGCTAGAGGCAATACTCAAAAAAGGTTTGGAAAGAGAATGCGTAGTAATGGTGGGATAATTTTTTTTTTAGTTGAAATGAGAATAGTTTATATTAAATTTGTGCACACTCACAACAAATACAGGGGAAAATTTACAATATTCTCTGCTGCTTGTGAACCCCTTTGACTAGTTTCATCTAATGACACTTCTACAAAAAAACAACTAAAAAACTAGCTTCCTCCCAATAAGAGCATGAATGGCAAAATTCCAAACCTAACTCTTCTGATTTTTATTCGTATTGCTTCATGGTAGCGGGAGTAAATTCTAACAATTTGCTTTCACAAGAAAATGCAAAAACAAAACATTTCTATGAATTGTTAGTAGACATGCCATTGGTGGGCCCGCGGGGTGCAATATAGTCCTCATGACCAAAGTTATTTTTACTGTGTTCTTTGTTGAAATGTAGCTAGTGTCGGTCTTCATAATTGTACTTAAGTCATGAGTTGATGATGTACTTGTCAAAAGAAAATGTAATTATTGATGTACTTGTCTAAATAAAAGAAAGAAAAAATTGATTCTTGTGAAAGAAAATTATTTTTATTGAAATGGGTTTCTTTCCCATCATGTTGTGGTCCTCAATGTTAGAAAAATTGAGAGAGATCAGAAAGCGATTACACACATCACCAAACATACTTAGATATCTTTATTGATCACAACAGATACAAATATGTAACACATAAATCATTGACTTCGACATATCTAGATCATGACTACAACTCATACATAGGAAACAACAACTTCTAGATTGACGTTTGGGAACTCACAATGACAACTCACAACAAAACATGGAAACATTACTTCTAATACCCTCCTCCCTTAATGCTTACACGACAAATACAGAAAATAAACATTACAACAATGGATGAATCCTTGTCAAATTTGTCTGGTATGGTCATTACTATCCCTCATATCCACTTTGAAATCTCACAATTTCCCCTCTTTTCTTCACCACAATTTCGAGCTTCCCACTTGATTCATTTAAGACAACCGCTTCAGACCATCATTGATGTGCTTTGCAGAATTGACACTTCTCAACCTCCCGGAGCGCAATGGGTCAGTTTCGATACTGAACCATCCTATGGAACTGCCACCATCTGTTGAATATATGGCCTTTTGCTATATTCACCAGTTATCTAGGATAGCATTCTTGTTAAATTTGGCAACTAGGGCCAAACTCCACCTTGGACAACTCATATGATGAAGCTGATACTTTTATTGGATTCCTCTTTCCATGAGGTGTAGGATTGATCTAAAGATCATCTCATTCTGACATGTACAAATGGAATTATGAATTTATTTCGTTTATGGACAAATTTTCAAGGTTGGCTAGCAAACTAATGTAGGCTTAGAAGCCCAAAAGACATGTCTTTTCGTCCTCAACGTTGCATATAAATAGAAGGTGCATCTACCTCATTTGGACATCATTCATCTCACACATATTTCTCTCTCCTCATTTGATTGGGTCATACAAACTTCAGGCAGCCTTCTTCTCATCCACATGTGCAAAAGTTTGACTGCAATTTTCTGTTTCCAGCATTGACGAAGTTGCAGGATGTTTGACCAGCGTTAACCGGGCAATGTTGACCTTGTTTGACTGCGATTTTTATGGAACTATTTTTGTTTGGGCGTGTCGCAGTTTTGGGCACAAAAATCGAGGCATTATGAGTTGTTTGACCAGCGTTCACTGCAAGTTTGACTTTGCGTTGACCGAGTTGATTTGGAGGAAGATTTCTGTTAAGTTGACCATTGTTGGCTTTTTGGCTAGGGCATCCTGTTGACTGCAGTTTGACTGGAAGATTTGATTGTGTTTGGGCAAGTGAATTTGGTATATTGTACTCTCTCTGCTGAACTTTTGAAGAATAATAAGAAGACTTGATCAAAGGGTTTCCCCACATTGGGGTTTTTCCCTGGCATTCGCCAAATATTGTGTCCTCTTGTCTTGGCTTGTCTTCTGCTCTTTATTTATGTTCGATCTGTATATACTGTCATGTTAATGTGATTGCTAATCTGGAAATTGATATTGGGCTAAAAAGGGAAATTGAAGTAAATTGCTCTTAAGCATAGAACATACCATTGTTATCTAAAATTAACAATTCTGGGTATAGAATGTCTTCAGTAGACAATTCTACAACTTGACCTTGTATAAAATAACCTGTACTGACGCTCCCGAAGCATGACGGGTCACATTAATCTGTTGAATAGATGGCTTGTTCTTTATGGTTTTGCATCATTTTTTCTTCTTCTCTCTTTGTTTTTTTTTTTTAATTACACACGACAAAATAATTTTACAACCAAAACCACATAATCTATAATCAAATTAGAACACCAATAAAACCACCACAAACATCAACACAATTTCACACACTATTTTCTCAACAAACTCAGCTGTCGGAACCATTAAAGATCTACCACGTGGTTGATAAAATAGTCATATCGAACCCTCTGTATGTCCTGGTGTGAATAGTGAAACATGTGATAAAATTTCACGTCCAATTAAATGAATAAGCCAAACCATTCGAATCAAAGGCTTGACTTTAAAACATGAAGAATTTCTCCATGCGACCTTCATAAAAATAAACTTCTAAATTAATTGAGTCTGCAATAGGAAGTGGCTCATGACAGACGTCAGGTCACGGTGCATATCCGTCTTGTAATTTACGAGACTGGTATTCCTCTAGGGGTGGTCCAAATATGGCTTTGCCTGATATAAAACCAATCATTACAGCTCCAACAACCATTGGAAAGGAGAACATGCTCCTTCTCCACCGCATCCTCCTCCGTTTGTAGAAACCATGACTATTTCATAGGTTATACAATTTGTCGAATGCTCCCTAAATTATGGCATAAGAAATCACAAGACTGATTTCCACTCAAATTCTTCCAATTTCACCCAACATTCTTTTTCAGAGGCGACTTCAGCATTGGGATTGCGTTCCCTCTTCCTAGTGGTTAGGTTTTGAAGAAAATTCTTGTTACTACTCTTTGGCTTCTCCACACTGGTAGACATGTTATTGTTTCTTAAAGCAGAGTCCCATAACTTCCTTGCGAATTTTTTCCACAGTCGTTGCCACATGTTGTTGTAGTGTCTACCTTCGTTCTTCTTCTTCGCCATCGACTGCTGTGTTCACATTTCTTGACGGACATCGACCTCCTTCATTTCCATTTTCTATTTTGCTAAGCCTTTAACACGCTTTTATTTCCATCAGGCACTAAAAAATAATCCGTTTTCTTTACCGTCAGAATATCACACAGTGAAAATCATGCACAACAAAGATGTACAAATAGAGATCAGATAGTGTTAAAATTGGCAACCAGGGCAAAAATTCATGTGGGTCATCTTATTCATGGCTAATAATATTTTTATTAGATTCCTCTCGTCGAGAGGTGTAGGATTGATATAAAGATCATCCAATTCCGATAAGTATTCATGGAGATATGAATTTATTTTGATTATGGAATTATTATCAAGCCGACCTACAACTCATGTAGGCTCAGAAGCCCAACAGTCGCATCTATTCACCCACCAACGTTGTGTATAAATATAAGAGGACTTTTCCTCATTTAGACTCACTCATCTCATCACATCTCTCTCTCTCTACTGCGCAGATATGAGTCTCTTCTCTACTGCGCTGAAATGGGTCTCTCTCTCTCACACATTTGAAGCCGGAAACTGCTGAAACTGAAGCTGCAACTGCAGAAGTAAAGATTGACTTGCGTGGCCTAGAAGATCTCCTCTTTGGAACTACGCTGTAGGTTCATCTGAACCTCCTCTGGAAGCCGAAACTTTTGGTGGTGGAATGAAGTCAATCCGACTGTCAGTTTGTGAGATATGGTCTGCCCTAGTTTGATAATGAAGTCGCTAATGCTGATGCTACTAATCTAGGGTTTGCTACTGCTGATATGAATAAGATTTATTGTACTATTTCTCTCTGCTGAATTATTGAAGATAAAAGAAGATTTGATCAAAGGGTTTCCCCACACATTGTGGGGTTTGTCCCTGGCTAGCTGCCACATCTTGTGTCTCTTGTCTTGGCTTGTTTTCTGTCGATCGTTTAATGTTCTATCTGCACTTTACTTTATGTACATGTGATTGCTAATCGGTGAAATATAATAAGAAAAAGAAGTAAACTGTTATAAGCATAGAACATACCATAACTTAACATGGTATCAGAGCTGAGGTGAAGACAAAGCCCGAGCAAGAGCAAGAGAAACCATTGAAGAGAAGATTGGCAAGGCTATCCTAAAAGAACTATGGGGTCCTCAACACTCTTTCCTGCCGAAGACAAGCTCCATGAGAAAGCTGACTATCACGGATGAAAGATGTCTATCGATCTAACCCTTGAAGATCAAGGAGTGCTGGACCATGTAAGAGGCAATATTGTTGAGCCTTCATCAAATGCATCTGCTGTTGCCTGGAACAAATGGAAAAATGGAGAAGTCAAAACAAAGAAGATCATCCGAGACTCTATCGACAAGCGCTTGGTGGCATACATCTCTGATCTAGACACCTCCAAGGAAATCTACGACAGACTGGTGAGTTTATTTAAAGTTAATGATGCAAATCAAGTTTTATTTCTTAGAAATAAGCTGAGGGAAATCAAGAAGGGTAAAGATGAAAGTATGCAAGCATACTTCTTAAGAATCACCGAGATCAAGAACGATCTCCTATCTATTGGGGAAACTATTACTGACAGAGAAATGGCACTCACAACTCTTGAAGGATTACCATCTGAATGGTATGTGTTCAGGACTACTCTTCTGAACTATAATGTAATTCCTGGTTTCGAGGAATTAATGGCTAGATGCATTCAAGAAGAAACAAGGGAAGAAGTGTAAGAAATGCCCATGCCTAAAGGTCCTCCTGCTGCCTTTTCTTTTCATGCAAAGAAAAGAAATAATTTCGGGACTAAATCAAAAGGAAAGGCTGGACCTAAGGCTAGAAGAAAATGACGATGTTACATTTGCGATAAAGCAAGTCACTATGCAAGGGAGTGCCCTGATAGAAAGGACTCACTCTAGGACGATGATCAAAATCCCTTTGATGGCAATCAAAGGAATGACAAATTCAACAACAATGGTAAGAGGAGAGCTGGGAATCAAGGAAGAGGACAAGCATTCAAGGCGGCCAGAAATTCCAGGATGTATTAAATGCACCTGACCTCAAAAAGAACCTAGTGTCCATCTCGGGAACGGAAGACAAAGGCTACAAGGTAACCTTCAGCGATGGCAAGGTATGTATATGGAAAAATAATGTTAAAGATGCCTTTACTCTTGGGTTTAGTGTTGATTTATTATATCAGGTCGATGGAAGTCTGCTAGGTGTCATGTCTTATGACACATCTCTTCAATTCGAACTTTGGCATTAGAGGTTTTCCCCCCTTCCTTATAATGCTATACTCAGTGTAAGACAAATGGTGATAGGGATGCCCGAATTCTGAATAGAGAATGAAGGTGTATGTCCAGGATGTGCTGAAGGAAAGCTCAAAAGGGGACCGTTCCCCTCAAGCCAAAGCAAGACCTCTGATATATTACAATTGGTTCACTCAGGCATACCTGAGGTTGGCATTAAGAGGGAGACTACTACACCACATACTCCTGAGCAGAATGGTGTGGTGGGAAGGAAGAACCGCACGATGATGGAAGCTGTCTGGGCCATGCTACATGATCAAAGACTTCTGATGTTTCTATGGGCTGAAACTACAATCACCGTCGTATATGTACAAAATTGATGCCCTCATCAAGCATTGGGTTCCAAGACTCCTAAAGAAAAGTTCACCGCAAGGTGAACAATCTTTCGACTTTGAGGAGCTCTCAAGAAGCCAACACCAGGGAACCGAAAGAAAAGGATGATGAATCAATGCCTGATGTAGAAGAACCCATGGATCTGATAGATTCTCATCCACATGAGCCTTCCTCTTCTAGGAAGAGGCCTTCATGGCTTAGGGGGATACTTGATGATGCTAAAGGACACGCTGCACCCTGAGGAACCTTCCGTCAAAGTAAGAAACTTAATAGGTATCAAGGATACCTGACCATCATGAGCACGATCATACAAAATGAGCCTTCGTCATTCTCAGATGCCGTCAAGCATCAAGCATGGAAGGATGCTATGATCGTAGAATATGAGTCTATTATGGAGAATGATGTCTGGGAAGTAGTTCCCAGACCCTGGACAAGACAATTGTTACTTCAAAATGGCTTTACAAGATAAAGCATGCAGCAGATGGAAGCATGGAAAAGTATAAGGCTCATTTTGTTGCTCGAGGTTTCTCCCAAAAGGAAGATATAGACTATGATGAGATATTTGCACCTGTTGCCAGATATACGACCATCCGCTCGATCATAGCCCTTGCCACTTCACAAGGATGGAACCTACATCAGATGGATGTCAAGACTGCGTTCTTGCATGGCTCGATCAAAGAAGAGGTCTACGTGGAGCAACCCGAAGGATTTGAGATTTATGATCGAAAATCTCATGTATGCAGGTTGAAGAAAGCTCTCTATGGGCTGAAGCAAGCACCCCGAGCATGGTATGAGAGGATCGATAGCTACTTGATGAAGCTGGGATTCACTAGGAGTGAAGCCGATCCTAACCTTTACTTTAAGGTTGAAGATGACAAGCCTCTCATACTGGTATTGTATATGGATAACCTCTTTCTAACAGGTGCAGACCCTCTCATTCACAAATGTAAGAGGGAGCTAGCCTCTGAATTTGAAATGAAAGACCTAGGACTAATGCACTACTTCCTAGTACTTGAAGTATGGCAGAAGCCAAGGGAAATTTTCCTATCTCAAGGGAAATATGTGGTAAATATATTGGAAAGATTTGGTATGATGGACTGCAAGCCTGTGACTACCTCGAGGATCTTAACTTTTAGAAGTTATATGGTAGTGATGTCAGACCAGATTTGGGAAATGCCTCTGAGTTTCATAAACTCATTCGCATTGATGTTCTTGGTGAACCTCCATCCGAACATATTTTTTGCAGTTAGCATTGTGAGCTCATATTTGGTTGAGCCTCACTGGATTGATGCCAGGAATCTTCTGAGATGTCTTCAGGACACAATCTCTCATGGATTAAGATACACTGCCGGAGATGTGAGACTACTTGGATATACTGATGTTGATTGGGCAGGCAGTGTGGTGGACCGTAAGAGCACTTCCGGGTGCTGTTTCACCTTGGGATCTGCTTCGATATCCTGGATGAGCAGGAAGCAGAAGTCGGTGGCTTTGAGTACCGCCGAAGCAGGATATATTGTTGCTAGCATAACCTCGTGTGAGGTAGTCTAGTTGCGAAAGCTCTTCAGTGAGCTGTTTGGATTTACATTGGATACCACTGTGATTCTCTATAACAACCAGAGGTGGGATTCGATTATTGAGGAATCCCGTATTCGTCGATTGCTCCAGCAGATAGACATCATCTTGGATATGGTAAGTTGATGAGCAAGGAGGCTCCATCGCATTAAGATGATGTACAGGTTGATACACCTTGTCAAAGCCCCGAGGAAAGATCTAATCTGTGATTTTCCCAAACGACTTGGAGTCGGTAAGAAACCCTTGTACAAGGGTCCTGCATGTTGCATACATTGAGCTCTGGGAGCTCTGAGGGCTTGCGGTTATTATTGGAGCAACATACGACCACAGGGTGACTCACCCTCCCCTGGTGGTGCACACTGGAACAAGATGATTCGCTCTCTTGTGGGACAAGATGATTCGCTCTCTTGTGGAACAGGATGATTCGCTCTCCTGTGTAGCAGGATGATTAGTTCTCCTGTGAGGCCTGGATTGATGTGTTCTCCATGGCGATTGTAGCAGGATTGATGTGTTCTCCTGTGAGGCCTGGATTGATGTGTTCTCCATGGCGGCCTGGATTGATGTGTTCTCCATGGCAATTGTAGCAGGATTGATGTGTTCTCCTGTGAGGCCTGGATTGATGTGTTCTCCATGGCAATTGTAGCAGGATTGATGTGTTCTCCTGTGAGGACAGGATTGATTAGTTCTCCTGTCGAGGCATCCTACCCATGCAGTCTGGGACTCATGGGAAGTACCTCTCATCTGATCAATGAGCAAGGAAATGAAGTTAGGGACCATAGTAGTACCGTTGGACGCATCGTTGTAACTACCGTACTCCCTACGCTAGGATGACCTCCATTGATCTGGGATCAATGATACTGGTCTGGGACCAGTGGTAGGAGTTGTACCATACTATGACGCTGACTTCGGGTCGGTTGAGACTGGTCTGGGATCAGTGGAACATACTCTGAGACTGACTTTGAGTCAATGGAGGATGATATTGGTCTGGGACCATTGGAGTTGTACTCACTATGACGCTGACTTTGGGTTGGTTGACACTGGTCTGGGACCAGTGGTATATACTTTGAGACTGACTTTGAGTCAGTATGATACATCCTCGACCATTTCTTCTTCTTCATAATTCAGAGAAAAGCAGAGTAGAACAGAACAATGCAAGAGCAGAGCAGAACAGAACAAAACAGTACAGATCAGTGCAGGGCAGAACAAGACAAAGCAGAACAGGCAAAATAGAGCAGAGCAGGGCAAGGGTCAGGCTATACAAGGCAGTGCATTTGATGGATGAATAGTAACGACCGATAGACAGATTGCAGATGAAGTTCTCCATGGTTGAGAGGGAGTGTTAAAATTGGCAACTAGGGCAAAACTTCATGTGGGTCATCTTATTCATGGCTAATAATATTTTTATTAGATTCCTCTCGTCGAGAGGTGTAGGATTGATATAAAGATCATCCAATTCCGATAAGTATTCATGGAGATATGAATTTATTTTGATTATGGAATTATTATCAAGCCGACCTACAACTCATGTAGGCTCAGAAGCCCAACAGTCGCATCTATTCACCCACCAACGTTGTGTATAAATATAAGAGGACTTTTCCTCATTTAGACTCATCTCATCACATCTCTCTCTCTCTACTGTGCAGATATGAGTCTCTTCTCTACTGCGCTGAAATGGGTCTCTCTCTCTCACACGTTTGAAGCCGGAAACTGCTGAAACTGAAGCTGCAACTGCAGAAGTAAAGATTGACTTGCGTGGCCTAGAAGATCTCCTCTTTGGAACTACGCTGTAGGTTCATCTGAACCTCCTCTGGAAGCCGAAACTTTTGGTGGTGGAATGAAGTCAATCCGACTGTCAGTTTGTGAGATATGGTCTACCCTAGTTTGATAATGAAGCCGCTAATGCTGATGCTACTGATCTAGGGTTTGCTACTACTGATATGAATCAGAGTTATTGTACTATTTCTCTCTGTTGAATTATTGAAGATAAAAGAAGATTTGATCAAAGGGTTTCCCCACACATTGTGGGGTTTGTCCCTGGCTAGCTGCCACATCTTGTGTCTCTTGTCTTGGCTTGTTTTCTGTCGATCGTTTAATGTTCTATCTGCACTTTACTTTATGTACATGTGATTGCTAATCGGTGAAATATAATAAGAAAAAGAAGTAAACTGTTATAAGCATAGAACATACCATAACTTAACAGATAGTCTTCGCAAGCTACGACCACGGCTCCTTAAGCAACGAATTCCACAATATATGAATTTCTAGGCCAAAGGATCATACATTTAGTGATCATCTTTCTTCTTACATTCAGAAGAATAACACACCTTATACTGATCTATTCTCCTCACACTCAGTTCTATAGATCTACACAGACAAGATCACAAAAAATATCAAAATCTCACAAAATAGACTATTATATGTACACAATATTACCCTTTCTAAAAATGCATGATCACAACCCCTCTCTTGAGTGAGTTAGGGCTGAACCCGCTCTGATACCATGTTAGAAAATTGAGAGAGATCAAATAGCGATTACACACAACACCAAACACACATAGATATCTTTATTGATCACAACACTTACAAATATATAAGATATAAATCACTGACTTCGACATATCTAGATCACGACTACAACTCATACATAGGAAACAACAACTTCTATATTGACGCTTGGGAACTCACAATGACAACTCACAACAACACATGGAAGCATTACTTCCAATAGTCAAAAGGTCAAGGTCATGATGTACTAGCCCTTGAAGGGCCCATGTGTCAAGAAAGAAAACTGTTTAATGTAAAACATCATATCTAGAAGAATCCAAATGATGGGTCAGCCAACCCTCTTCATGTCGGCCTAATTCGCTCTCATGAGAAGTCTATTTAAATAGGAGCCTCACCTCATTTGTGAGAGAACACACATCAAGCAAGATCATTGATCCCAGTGAAGAAGAAAGAACATTTGATCCAATGAAGTTTGTGGAAGAAGGAGCAAATTTTGTAGAGACAACGAACGAGGAAAATTTGTGTCTATGCTGCTCACACGTGTGGATCTGTTGAAGGAACTAGGGTTTCCTCAATCATCATTTTGCAGAGAATTGGTTTGGAGTGGGCTGGCTCATCACTTGGGGTTTGGTCTTGGGTCAAGGTCAAGGTCTTGGAAGTCTTCACTGAAATTCTATAAGAAGAGATTTTTGTGGTTTTTCCTCTCTAGGAGAGGTTTTGGCCTTGGCTAGCAACGTACATCTGGAGTTCTGGTGTTTGCATTGTGATCTTCTTATTGGCATTTGCCTTGATGAACAAAACTAAATAATGATGATAATGTCCTAATATAAATCACAAGAAAATGTCAAGGATTAAAGAGAAATTAAATTAAATAATTACCCTAACTGTCTGCCCTAGATTTCTCAACAATCTTTTTTGCTTCCTGTGTTACCAAATGGTAAGAACATTGATTTTTAGTCACTTCTGAGTAGGAAAGGGAAGAGGAGGGAGTGAACTTCTTCTCAGTCCCCTTTCCTGATTCTTCTTCTTTCGATGTTGAAGGAACCTTTGAAGAGCCCTGATTTAAGCCTTCTTCATTTTTTGAGGGGACTTGATCTAGCATTGGCAGATCCATTTGGATCTCAAGATTCTCATCTTTTTCCTTAGGGACATTCGGGACTTCAAAATTGTTGCTAGAAAGGGGCTGATGCGGAGATTCAACCTTACATGTTTGTTGCTGCCTATTTCCTTGCTTCTTGTGTTTCATTTCACTAGAGTGAATCCTTGTTTACTTTCTTCTTGATTCTCTTTAGTAGGAGATGATGGGTTTGGATAACTTTGAGAGTCTGAAGCATTTGGACAACTTTTCGCAAAATGTTCATGCTCATGACACAATTTACACTTGAAAGGAATCTGTTTGTAATAGAATGCCTGTAGGTGGGACCAACCATCCAAATTTAGCTGAATCGCCTCAAGGATGCCTTTCGACCAATCCATTACCACAGATTTTGGCACATGAAAAATTGTCCCTGTGTGCCATGTCTTTTCCCCCATGGAAAAATCGTAATTTTATTCAAAAGAACAAAATTACATGTTGCATATGCTTAAAAAACATTCAACCAGACCAACTTTACCTACTACCCAAAATGAACATAGAAAAACAAAAAGAAGAAAGAGCACTACTCTTTCCTACCCTTCTTTTTCTCCACTTTTCGCCAACCACCGGAATTGGGAGTGGAAGTTACAATAGCCATTTGATTTTCTGTTACATTTAAAGGGATTTCTTTATCAAAGTTCGAACTCTCTGATGCATGAATTCATTTAGTGTTGCTTGCCTCTCTTTTAGATGTAGTCTTTTGATCTGTTGCTGGAGATATGATTCCGATGTTAGTTTGGATGTTTGATCCATCGAAACTACCTGCTTTGCCCCTTCTTCTCTATGATTTCTTGAGGATTCTAATCAACAATATTTGTAGCATTCACTCAGTTTTCTTCCTCCTCTATTGTTGTGTCATGGGAATCTAAGAATTGCCATCCTTTTGGCTTTTGGGCTTGTCTCTTTTTTCTTTTGGGATTTTTTTTGGCCCGAGGACACAAATTTTGTAAGTGTTTGTTTTGAAGGAAAATACAACATCTAAATGTTGTATTTTCAAAGTCTAGAGAGTGGAACCACTGCATATTATTATGAGTTAAGATAATACGATCTGCTAAACCTTTACTGAGGTCTATTTCTACACATATCTTGGCAAAAGCGAAGATTCCTTTTGTCACTCTATCTGAGTCCACCTTTAAGAAATTCCCCAAAGAATTGCCAATTCCCTCTCAACACTTTATGATGCCAAAAATGCAAAGGGAGATTATATAATCTAATCCAGGGTCGACATTTTGGATACCATCATGGAGTTAACGTCAAAACTTGGGAACCATGGGATCATGAAGAGGCCCACACTACCCCAAAACCAAGGCCCCTCATTTAGAACAAAATCTAGATATTTTGCTGTATCAAATTTTGCAATAAAAAAACCTCTAGAGCATAGATGAATATCGTAGTTTTCAGTCCAAGTGGAGAAATTCAATTGACATAGGTCCTCTTTCTTGGGCCAAAATCCATTAAATCTGCATATGATTGCTCTTGAATGGAAATTATAGTAGAGTTCATTGACCTCTGGCAGATTTACTGTCAACATTGGGCCTTGATTTATTTGTTTCACAATATAGGGACCGGTGATCATTGAAGTTTTCTCAGGTTTGTTATGTGAATCAACCCTTTTTTTTAAAGCATCCTTGAAAGAAACTGGACCTTTTGTGTTACTAGAAGGCCCTCTTGCTCTTGGATTGCCACCCCGCAATCTCAGATTTATAATAATGGTTGAATTACAGGCGATACCATATTCCTGCAAGCAAATGTCGTCTTGTAAAAGCTTTCCTTCATGGATCAAGCTCCAAAGAGTTGCTGGATAACCCAAGTAATTTTGCACTTTCGTTTTTAGATCCTTTACTGCAGTCGTAGCCCAAACATCAATGAGAAGCAATTTTCCAGTTGGGCACCTTGCAAAAATTTGGAAGGGCATGGTTAGAGTTTGATCTGGCTCTAGACCTGACAAGAAACTTTGCGAATCTAGTTTTCCGTCTATTCCACGACCCAATCTGCAAGAATAAAAGGGCCTCGGAGCCGTGGGGTTGAGATAGGCCACGCATCCCAAACCTTGTGCGATTTGGTGGAAATGTAAAGGGCTACGATTCCTGAGGATAGCAATTTTTCAATCCTTTGACTCAAATCTGACAAAGGATCCATGTAAGCACCATATAATGGAGGATTCTCTAGGCTAGCTCCCCGATATGAAAGGATATGGAACAAATCTTCATCGGAAGTGGGTAAATAGACTTGTTTGATTCTATGTGTATCCAAATCTGATAGTGCGGTAGCAAATATCAGATCCGGCGTGGCCTGAAAGGAGCCCTTCCTTTGATGTAAATTCTTGATAGCAAAGTTACCTTCTGGGCAGTAGGACGACGACCCTAACTTATGCCAGAAACTTTCAAAAACTATAGAGACCATCTCGATCATGGGTGAACACTTCGATCTCTTGGATTGCAAGTCTAATGATTGATAGCGGTGGCGAGACTGAACGCGGAAGGAAAAATCCTAACCATCTTCGCCTCCGAACTCAGAGCCAAAACAATTTATCAAATCATGCGTGCCATGTCATTGGTAATAAATCAACCCACTTTATTTCTTATATTCT
The DNA here is from genome assembly GCA_031772625.1 of Pinus tabuliformis. Lineage (NCBI taxonomy): Eukaryota > Viridiplantae > Streptophyta > Pinopsida > Pinales > Pinaceae > Pinus > Pinus tabuliformis. Next base: position 662,248,343 of record CM062816.1, on the reverse strand, counting down.
TAAAAATTCCTTTACACCGGCAAAGGAGAGGGAGAGAAGGAAATCTGATCTACATAGGTGTAGATGAAATTTCCATTGAGGGATTAAATTTCATAGACCACTGAGTGAAAATTGACCTCTGTTACCTATGAAATAACGACCTAACTTATAAATCAGGGCTTGATCTATCTAGTTTTAAAAAAGAAATAGATAATACCCATTTCCATAGTAACAAATGTTCGAGTGTTCATGATTTTTCCAATTGACAAAAACCCAATCTACAATAGTTTCATAACTCGGCCACCACCCAGTAAACCTTCTCAATTATATTTTATCCTTCAGAGTTGCCACATTCCGTTTTACAAAGGAAGGAAACATTAGATCCAAATAGGGGGTTAATTCTGCCCCCTTCACAAATTTATTTGGAGCATTCATTGTGCATGCGGCAAAAACAACACCTACTTATTCCTTAAGGGTTGTCCACAAGCATTGGTTTGCAAGGGCAATCCATTGAACAAGAAATATTCTTAACACTTCAAGATCTAGAAAAGCAAACTTGAAAATAGAGGTGATGGCGATGACATAAGCTTGGATTTGACATAGTGACGACGACCTTATTCTCAGATTCTGCAATAGAGACAATTGGCTTTCCCTAAACCCACAAAGCGACCATGAGTAGGTCAAACATCCGCGAGTAGAGAGTCGAGAGGAGATTTCGAACGGGCGACGACGACTTCCACAAACGTAGACACAATTCCTTGGCAATGACTGCATATGAAGGCCTCTATTATGAAACCTGCGAACGAAGTGTTCAACAATAGCTAGGGAAATCCTAGCTACTGGGAGCTGGATGCAGTGGAGCTCCAGGCCATCTCTCTTTTTTGTACTTCCTCCAATGTTAGTACTGCAACATTGCCACCAACAGTGGGATAGACTATTATTAATAGGTCATATATCAATTAAATGCGAAACCCATGCTAATGGCCTTCTCAAAGGAAAACTTAAAAGGTCAATAATTGTAGTCATTGTTGGAGGTCTATTAGATATTGACAACAATGATGACCTAGTTGAAGAATTGGCTTTTTTTTTTTTGCATTTTGAGAAGCCCACACTTTGACGATGGGGAGTGACATGGCGAAGGAGAGATTGTTGTTCAGTAGTTTGAGATGCTTGTGGATAAGAGAGATTGTATCTCATTGGGGTTATGAGACATGCGTGTGGGGATTATCTTTTTATAATTCATGGGAGATTTAGGCTACGGAAATTCAATATCATATGTTTATGAGGGTTATGAAGCATTTCATGTGAAAATGGTGTTTAATGATGCTAAGAACTTGGATGCAGTTGGGGGACTATACTAAGTAGTAGCTTGAAGGAGGCGTATTAGATCAGGCACTCCTTTTAAAGAAGAAGCATTCAAAGAATATCTAATTTTGGTGTTTTTAGTTTTCAATAAATGTGTTTGCTTTCAATTGTGTTTTACCTTTGGTATTTTAAACCATGAGAGAAGGTGTTAGAATATAATCTTACATGCGCTGTAAAGTCACCTCAGTGACTTAAGCTATAAAAGTTAAGGTTTTTTATTATTATTAGCATTTAGGGTTTTGGACATATAAGACTTGTCAAATTTTATATAAGAGAGGGGAATCTTATTGTAATTGTGTGAAGTATTTTCCTAAATATAATATTGTGTTATGTGTGTATCTCTATCATAGCCGTATCTAGGGTTATGAGATTTAGCAATCTAGCTTCTTTGTGATAAATGTTGTGTTCATGGTATTTCATTGTGTGCCTTTTCTATTGTAGTTTAGTTCATAGTTGTAGTAGTTTTAATAATCCATATGGTGTGCTTTATTTATTTTTGTTAAATCACTAAGTACAAGAAAAATAGTGGCACAATAGAGCATAGGTTCTTTGTATTAACAATGAATTTAAGATTTCTTCTATTGAGTCGACCATTGGAACATCCAAGGCAATTTATAGTTCGTATTAGTATCATATCATGTTTTTTTTGAGCATTTGTGTGGCTTCAATGTAGTATATGCTTATTCAACCTAGGAAGTTTAAATTTTAGGGAGAGTTGCACCTTATGGATCTAGAGATCAATACAAAAAGTCTAAAGAAGAAGTGATGAGCCTATGATATGACAGATGAGCATATGGAAAGATTCATTGAGGAAGGGGAGTTGATATTTTACAAGGGTGGAAGGTCATGTAGTTGACATTTTCAGGATTATGGCCTTAATGATGGCCACTCCTGAGAGTAAGATTGGTCCCTTTTTGGAGCGTCCCGGCTCTCTTGAGAAATTACAGGATTAGGAGGAGGTGAGGAAATATTAAAATGAACAAAACCTTGAAAAAGGGAACTCTAATGGTGAATCCTTTAAGTTTTGAGTAGCTATCCAACATGGAAGTAAATGTCAATATCAAGGCCTATGAAGGCGAAGTAGACACAATTATGTTAAATCATATGTTGAAGTAGTGAAAGGTCTATATCTGTGTGCATAATCTACGAGCGATGTAGAAAATAACTTTTTCTAGATTAAAGCTAGAAGGTCATGCACAAACTTGGTGGGAGATACATTGAGACCCTTAGGCTAGTGGGAGACTCACCAAAACTAAGTAGGAGGGATTGAAAAGTTAATCAACCAACACCCCCCGCCGCCCTCCCACCCCAAGTCCTAGTTTTTATCCTATTTAGAGGATTAAAGGATTTAATGACACTAATATGAACAATCGCTAGGACAGAGCATATAAAACTTAGCAGCAACGGATGAGAGGGAGTTGTAGTGTTCGCAGCAGTATGGTAGTGTCAATAGTAGCACAAATGCAACATCAAAGTTGCGCAGTGGTTGGTGGGCAGCAGTAGCCAGACATCAGCAGCATGATAGGAGATGACACAAAGATAGAGTGTTGTGACAGGGTGTGCAGCACTAGAACACAGTCCTTGCTAAGAGGGAGTGTTAGTTTTTGTAGCATCGGGTGTGTTCTAGTCATGAAACTTGGTGGAGCTTACACTTTACTTTGGGCAATTCATCCTTTACATGCAAGCATTTTATATTCTTAACAAATTTTGATTCGTTTCCATTTACGTTGGTAAATTGTTTCTTGAGCACTTGAATACATGCTTCATTTTTATGCTACATTGTTATCTTGAATATTGGAGGAAATTTATTGTCATTGTCTATTTGAAACAAATTTTACTTTCAAGCAAATTACTTGTATCATTTTAATTCATTGATGAGACACATGCAACACCTGTAAGCTAATTTTATTCCTCCAATTGAAGTTATAATTGCAACTTATGTTGAACACTATTTCATTTTCAAGCATTGCAAATCAATCTTTTTGAAGCATTTGCATGTAGCATTATTTTATTTTGGGGAAAAAACTTGCATTTCATCTAGGCATTTTAGTATTGGAAGACCTTAAGTCTCATTAAAATTTTACCTTCAACATAAGTTGGTTGAAGCAGACATCTTAGGGATTTTCTACTCCTCTATTGACTCCTCACTATGAGATCCATATCTTTGGGCGAGGGTGAGGTCTGAGGATTGAAGAGTTAAATTTTAATCATGTTGTAGAGATAATTATTAAAATTAACCAAAAACACTTTCCATTACATTTACTTTACTTGTCTCTTGACGGTTTGAGTTTTCATATGCGAAGTCTGTTCCAAAAGCAAGTATTATAATCCTTTCAAACACGTGCTTTCTTTTCATTCTTCAAATCTAATTGAATATTGATGTCTCGGTTTAGCACTTCTTTTCTTTTATATTTCCAAGTTAATTACTAATTTTTGGGTTTTGGCAAGATATGTTTCACATGTTTTGATTTATAAAGAGTATTATCTTAAAAACATTTTGTATCTTACATATCTTGTGCTAACAATTTTTGTTTACATTTTAGGGTTACTTTGCTTTGTCTTTTGAGAACATTGCATTTTACTTTGAGCAAATATATCTTTAAATTATTGAGGAAATTCCTTATAAGGCACTGATTTTATGGTTTTTGTCATATTAATGATTGACATTGTTATTTCAAGTTGCTCACTTCATATTTTCTCATAAATATTTAAATGCAATCCATTTTCACTATAACACTCTCTTAGAAACTCACATCTTTTAACTTAACTTTTCATTAGGGACCACCCCCCTTAGCTAACCTAGGAGATAGCTCAAATGGAGAGAGTCGGGATTAGTGTGACAACCCCTTCTCTGAGTTCCCTACCACCAACCACGCCTTGTGGGGTTGAAGGCTTTTCTCACTAACTTGTAGGTAGGTGTAGGCGGCAGGGTCAACATTTTTGGCGCCGTTGCAGGGGACAAGTCTTCTTGTACCTGGGAAATATGACTAATTTTTGGTTTTTGCATGTTGGATTTTAGAGTTATATTCTTGTTCAAGTGGCAACTTCGCCTATTTCATTTTCTGCAAGGATTTCCGCTTGAAGTAAGCTTCTTGTAGATTTCTTGCTAATCTTGGATAGGAGCCTCTCTCTGGTATCCATTTGCTTTTTCAGGGTCAAGTGGGCATGACATCATGAATGATTTGTTTGCCCCTTGTGATTTTACTAACATTTCAGGCTATCCAAATTTCATTACGGATGAAGCCATTGAGGCTATTGAAGGGTTGCCTAGTTTTTAGGTAGCAATGCCATTAGCACTGAAACTCACCTTAGAAATTTCCACTTTTGTGTGAACAAATGGTGCCATGATATTAATTATGAGGATGTTAAAATGAGACTTTTCATCTTTTCATTAGATGGAAATGCAATGGATTAGTTCATAGAATTACCTGCTAACAATTTTGATTCTCTAGAATCAATCATTGATGCCTTTGAAGAAAAATATGGAGATGAAAGAAAGATCAGAGTGAAATCAAATGAGAATGATAAGGATCTCATCAAGGGGTTGACTCAAATGATTAAGAAAATTCAAGTCAACCAAGTTCAACTCATTAATACCATGGAGGTAAATCACGCACAAGCAATAAAAGCTATGGAAGTAAATCATTCTAATCAAATGGCCACTCTTCAAAATAGGTTGCTGACCATGGAAGAAAAACAAGCACAATTAATCAACACCATGGAAACAAATCATGCTAAGGAAATAAGTGTTATGAAGGCTAATCAGATCACTTTCAGAATAGGCTGAAGGAAATGGAAAGATTTCAGGTACAAAAATTCCAGCTTAGGACAAATGATGGATGGGAAAAGAACAAAGAAACAATTCATAAACCTCCCAATCCACTGAAGCAATCTTCATCTCATTATGAGGAGGTCATTTACTCCATTGAAAAATGGCTAATTGATGGAGACTTGGATAGCAAGGAAACTGAGGGGAATCAGGTTTATACTTATGAGATTGATCCATCACCCATGTCAGAGCAGAAGCAGAATGGACAAAGGCAGGTCAAAGAAGTCTTGGATACTTCAAATTTTCCATCAGAGCATCTTCAAGATCGGGCAGAAAGGTCTACTTTGATCACCTCAACATCAACATCACAATCTATTAAGAAGAAAAGAAAAAAGCGGAAAGGATTTGGTAAATCTGATGGCCATGTACAACACAGTGTTGGGATTGATCAAAGTCCTCAGATATCCATAATTAGATAGGGCACATCAGAAAAGCAGCCCATGGATCTGCCTGAAAGTAAGCAAGTTCTTAGCATGAACTTCATTGAGGACATCTGATGCCATGGGGCATCTTTTTGTATCATATTTCTAACCTTATCCCTTGTCATTTTATTTCATGAATAAATTGTCATTTATGCTTTTAGAATAAATCTCCATTTATGTACTTGATGATATTTTTGAATGGATACTGCTGATATATGTCTTTTGTCGGTGGATGCAGATTCCAGGTTCTTGCACACTATCATTTCATATCTAGCATGCATCCCCATATGGAGCCAAATGTTGATCATTGGAGTGGCCCTTGATGATTATATGAAGACTCCATGCCCAAGGATGATCCAAATGACACTTGTACCATCAGATATCATCAACCAACAAGAGTTTTTAAACTCTACTTCTATTTCTTATCATCTTTCTTGTACCCAGATTCCACACCCTGTGGGGAATTGTAATAAGTGATACTAGTAATGATGAGTTTTGAGTCTGTAACAGGTTTAAGATGTTGGGACTCAATCAACAAATGAGTACACCTTGGAGTGTTTTTTTTATCTGGTTAATTATCCCTTCTTATTTTGAAGACGGATAATTTTCTGGGTTTTTTCGCTCACTTTTTACCCCAAAGACGGGGTGACGGTTTGAAGGTTGAACCCATAACACATCTTAGTGTCTAGAGTTGATGTATATTACCATACTAGATCACACAAAAAATTTCGTGGAATTTGGTTAGGTCTAGGTAGTCATTTTTAAAATTTTTAGATTTTCCGCACTGCGGAAATTGCTAATAAAATTGTATTTGTAATGTAATAAGTGATGTCTAGAGAAGTTGTATGGGGTATGAGTAATGAAATTTGCATCTTTCACCGTCAACTTTCTACTATGACACTTTGAGGGGTTAAAAATGTGTTTTGAATTTTAAAACCTATGTTGCAGGAAACGTGGTATAGAGGTTCATTTCCGTACGAAAACGGGTACGAAACACGGAAACGCGTTTGGTACGGCCTTGAAACGCGTTTCCGGCCGTACTGCCACGTTTCCCGAAACGAAAACGTGGCGAGTACGATCGGAAACGCGTTTCAGGGCCGTACGACCCACGTTTCCTCATTGATTTGTGTTTTTTTAATTTGTTTTTTATTTACTTTTAGGGTATGTTAGTGACTTCTTGTTGCTTCTAGATGCGTGTCTAAAATTATAAAAGTGAATTTTTGCCCTAGTGTTGATATGCAGTTCATCAGGAAGTTTGAGGGATATGCAGTTCATGGTAATGTTAAATTCTTAAAGTAAAAGTGATATTCTCCTTTATTTTTCATTTTCATCCTTTTACTTAAATTTTTAACATTACCATGAAATGACTCAGGATGTTTGAGAGTGGTTTCGCCCTCATTGGATTTCATATGGAGAAAGTAGAATTTTAGATTTCACTCAAATCCAGTAGACTTATTTGTTTTTCAGGATTTCAGGATTGGAGGGATTGTAATGTTTCCATTGGATTTTATCATGTACTAGGGTATAGAACTTGTATTTAATCAAGAGAACCAAGCCCTCTATGCAGGGGAAACTCCCAATAATCAAGATCATGTAGGGCACTAGGGTATGAAACGTGTATTTAATCAAGAGCACTAAGTTCGTTCGACTATGTAGGAGGAGACTCCCAGTACAACAGTGGTCCTTCTAAAGAATGGGATGTGGATGCAAAAATCCCTGATTTGGATCTCTCTCTTGTAGCCTTATAGTCTTTATTGTACTTGCAGCCTCATATATTAATATAAATAAAGGTTGATTTTGAGATTTGGATATATAATAAAGGTTGCTTTTGGATATTCTGATATTTTTATTTTAATTATGTGATCATTCATGAGTAAATGTGATGTAAATTAAATCTTAATGTTTAAGTGTAATAGATTATAATGTATCATTTATGCTTTATGATTGCACACACACATATATATATATATATATATATTTAAATATTTTCAATATATATATATATATATTCGCGTTTCCCCGTTTCCAAAATTTGGGGAGGTCATGTTTCGTATCGCTTCCCGTTTCGGAAACTCGTACCCATTTCCCCGTTTCGTGCAACTTAGTTTAAAACCCACTCTTCCTAAGTTTAGTGGGAAATTTGACAATTAATTAAGCAAAAAATTAAATAAATGGAGAAAAATAAATATCCACACATGCTAAATGTTGTGGAAATGAGGTGGAAAATTATGGAGTTAAAGTGAAGTCCCAAGGTGAGGTGGACTCCTAAAATCAAGGAAATGACTATGTTCAAATAAAATTGAATTTTTGACATTAAATGAGAAAGCTTTAAATGAGAACGTTGCTTACTTGGAAATTCGAATTTGTGAAGTTAATGCACATTTGGGAGGATTTGGGAGAATATTTGGTGGAGATTTTTGTGGGAAATTGCCCCCACATGGGTTACCACACATATACATTTGTCATTGCATCATAAAAATTCGAATTTGACACATAAGGGAAGAAGAAAATGATGTCCACTTTGCCAGAATTTGAATTTTACACTTGACATTGGAGCTCCATTCAATAAATTCGAATTTCTCTTTGGGATTGTCACCTGATGCCACTTGTTTAATCACTTTTACATTGGGATTGGCTCCCATAGTTCTATATAATAGAGCCTTGAGCTCTCATTTGTATGATATTGTTACTAGCTATTGTGCTTGCGGAAGTGCTGTTGCGTTGTACACTTTAAAAAATATCCATAAAGATTTTGGGGTTTTACTCATGAGGTGTTCCTCTTTTGAGAGTGATGAATTGTTGATCATTGGTATAATTCCTTTTTACTCATGCTTTGATTTAATTTGTTTCCATATGTTCTTGTAGATTTGTTAATGTAGAGCTATCTTGCATTGATATTTGATTTAGAAGTATGCTCTAGGTATAGAATGCTCTAGTTGGTTTTAAATAAATCTCCAGAGTTTTTATTATTGTTTATTGCTAAATCTATATGAACTAATTCTTGATTGAAGTTTTGTAGAGGGAACATCTTGTTGGAATCACAAAATCAAGTGTGAGAGGAAGTCTTTGGAGAGACCAACCCACTCTTGATACATTCTTAAAGGAGCTCTCATTTGTTCTTTGAACTTTGATAGTCTTACTTTACGAAGTGGTTTTGCCGTGGTTGTGGCACATAGATTGTACACAAGCCGAATGCTTCTAAATTTAAATCTCTTTTAAAAAACATTGTACTTCATTTCTTTCATTTACTATCTAAGAGCTTGAAGATGGCTAAGCAAAGAGGAGAGTTTACTCTCACTCTTCAACTTAGCCTTTTGTAAATTATAATTGTATATATACATTTTATCTTGTTGATTTTTTCACTAATATTTAACTTATTTTGCAGTCATTGTTTGGATTGTTTGCTAACTCTTGTGTGGCAGATTTTGAAGAGAAACCTCTCGCAACATCTAACAAGTGTTTGTAGGACCTTTGGCAAATGTTGGGGGTTCAATTTCCAAGGATGTCGTGAGCCCCTTTGAGGCTTAGTTTGGCCAAGTCGAGTTCGCTAGAGAGTTGCCCATTTTCCTCTCTAAGCCGTGGGCATTTGGAGGAAACTCACACCTTGGTTCCCTTGCATAAGTTTTGTGAGATCTTGTCATTACTTTCTCAAGAAAGGAGCTCTAGTGTCCAAGTTTCAGGCAATTATTGTGAGGATTGTCCTTGAAGTTTAGTTGAGGACTTTGAAGGGCCCTCTTCTCATTGTAATATTAATAAAAGATCTAATTTGCTTGTGGGAGCTTGAAATTTCTCCCATGGTATCCTATCTCCCCATTTAGAGGGAGGCTTCTCTTGGGTGGATTGACATTTGCATGGTTTAAGATTTCATACTTCATTCACTTACATGCATGCTTTAATTGGGAATTAACAAAACCTCACTATCACATTTCATTAAGTTAAAATTTGTTAAAATTTCGTTTGAGCTTTGCATTCTCTATCTCATTGTTGCTTGAAGCTACAAGCTTACACTTTACTTTGGGCAATTCATTCTTTACATGTAAGCATTTTATATTGTTAACAAACTTTGATTCATTTCAATTTACCTTGGTAAATTGTTTCATGAGCACTTGAATACATGCTTCATTTTTATGCTACATTGTTATCTTGAATATTGGAGGAAATTTATTATCATTGTCTATTTGAAACAAATTTTACTTTCAAGCAAATTACTTGTATCATTTTAATTCATTGATGAGACACATGCAACACTTGTAAGCTAATTTTATTCCTCCAGATGAAGTTATGATTGCAACTTATGTTGAACAATATTTCATTTTCAAGCATTGCAAATCAATCTCTTTGAAGGATTTGCAAGTAGCATTATTTTATTTTGGGGAAAACCTTACATGTTTTCATCTAGGCATTTCAGTATTGGAAGACCTTAAGTCTCATTAAAATTTTATTTCCAACATAAGTTGGTTGAAGTAGACATTTTAGGGATCCTCTACTCCTCTATTGACTCCTCACCGTGAGATCCATATCTTTGGGCAAAGGTGAGGTCCGAGGATTGAAGAGTTAAATTGTAATAATGTTGTAGAGATAATTAATAAAATTAACCAAGAACACTTTCCATTACATTTACTTTACTTGTCTCTTGATGGTTTGAGTTTTTATATGCAAAGTCTATTCCAAAAACAAGTATTGTAATCATTTCAAACACGTGCTTTCTTTTCATTCTTCAAGTCTAATTGCATATTGATGTCTTGGTTTAGCACTTCCTTTCTTTTTTATTTCCAAGTTAATTACTAATTTTTGGGTTTTGGCAAGATATGTTTCACATGTTTTGATTTATAAAGAGTATTATCTCAAAAACATTTTGTATCTTACATATCTTGTGCTAACAATTTTTGTTTATATTTTAGGATTATTTTGCTTTGTCTTTTGAGAGCATTGCATTTTTCTTTGAGCAAATATATTTTAAATTGTTGAGGAAATTCCTTATAAGGCATTGGTTTTATTGTTTTTGTCATATTAAAGATTCGCATTGTTATTTCAAGTTGCTTACTTCATATTCGCTCATAAATCTTTAAATATAATCCATTTTCACTATAACACTCTCCTAGAAACTCACATCTTTTAACTTAACTTTTCATTAGGGACCAACCCCCTTAGCTAACCTAGGAGATAGCTCAAACGGAGAGAGTCGGAAATAGTGTGACAACCCGTTCTATGAGTTCTCTGCCACCAACCACGCCTTGTGGGGTTGAAGGCTTTTCTCACTAGCTTGTAGGCAGGTGTAGGCGGTAGGATCAACATTTTTGGCGCCGTTGCGGGGACAAGTCTTCTTGTACCTGGGAAATACGACTAATTTTTGGTTTTTGCATGTTGGATTTTAGAGTTAGGTTCTTGTTCAAGTGGCAACTCCACTTATTTAATTTTTTTGCAAGGATTTTTGCTTGAAGCAAGCTTCTTGTATATTTCTTGCTAATCTTGGATAGGAGCCTCTCTTTGGTATCCATTTGCTTTTTCAGGGTCAAGTGAGCATGAATCATGAATGATTTGTTTGCCCCTTGTGATTTTACTAGCATTTTAGGCTATCCAAATTTCATTCCGGATGAAGCCATTGAGGCTATTGAAGGGTTGCTTAGTTTTCTAGGTAACAATGCCATTAGTACTGAAACTCACCTTAGGAATTTCCACCTTTGTGTGAGCAAATGGTGCCATGATATTAATCTTGAGGATGTTAAAAGGAGACTTTTCATCTTTTCATTAGATGGAAATGCAATGGATTGGTTCGTAGAACTACCTGCTAACAATTTTTTGATTCTCTAGAATCAATCATATATGCCTTTGAAGAAAAATATGGAGATTAAAAAAAGATCAGAGCGAAAGCAAATGAGAATGATAAGGATCTCATCAAGGGGTTGACTCAAATAATTAAGGATATGCAACTCAACCAAGTTCAACTCATTAAGACCATGGAGGTAAATCATGCACAAGTAATAAAGGACATGGAAGTAAATCATTCTAATCAAATGGCCACTTCTCAAAATAGGTTGCCCACCATGGAAGAAAAACAAGTGCTATTAATCAACACCATGGAAACAAATCATGCCAAGGAAATAAGTGTTACGAAGGCTAATCAGATCACTTTTCAGAATAGGTTGGAGGAAATGGAAATATTAGAGGTACAAAAATTCCAGCTTAGAACATATGACGGATGGGAAAAGAACAAAGAAACAATTCATAAACCTCCCAATCCACTGAAGCAATCTTCATCTCATTATGAGGAGGTCATTTACTCCACTGAAAAATGGCTAATTGATGGAGACTTGGATAGCAAGGAAACTAAGGGGAATCAGGTTTATACTTATGAGATTGTTCCATCTCCCATGTTAGAGCAGAAGCATAATGGACAAAGGCAGGTCAAAGAAGTCTTGGATACTTCAAATTTTCCATTAAAGCATGTTCAAGATCATGCAGAAAGGTTTACTTTGATCACTTCAACATCAACATCACAATCTATTAAGAAGAAAAGAAAAATGTGGAAAGGATTTGGTAAATCTGATGGCCATGTACAACACAGTATTGGGATTGATCAAAGTCCTTAGATATTCAGAATTGGACATGGCACATCGACATAGCCCATGGATTTGCTTGAAAGTAAGCAGGTTCTCAGCATGAACTTCATTGAGGACATATGATACCATGGGGCATCTTTTTGTATCATATTTCTAACCTTATCCCTTGTCATTTTATTTCATGAATAAACTGTCATTTATGCTTTTAGAATAAATCTCCATTTCTGTACTTTATGTTATTTTTGAATGGATACTGCTGATATATGTCTTTTGTTGGTGGATGCAGATTCCAAGTTCTTGCACACTATCATTTCATATCTAGCATGCATCCCCATATGGAGCCAAATGTTGACCATTGGAGTGGTCCCTGGTGATTATATGAAGACTCCATGCCCAAGGATGATCCAAAGGACACTTGTACCATCAGATATCATCAACCAACAAAAGTTTTTAAACTCTATTTCTATTTTTCATCATCTTTCTTGTACCCAGATTCCACACCCTGTGGGGAATTGTAATAAGTGATACTAGTAATGATGATATTTGAGTCTGTAACAGGCCTATGATGTTGGGACTTGATCAGCAAACGAGTACACTTTGGAGTGTTTTTTTATCTGGTTAATTATCCCTTCTTTTTTAGAGGCGGATAATTTTATGGGTTTTTTCACTCATTTTTTACCCCAAAGCCGGGATGATAGTTTGAAGATTGAGCCCCTGACACATATTAGTGTCTAGAGTCGATGTATATTACCATACTAGATCACACAAAATTTTTTGTGGAATTTGGTTAGGTCTAGGTAGTCATTTTTAAAATTTTTAGATTTTCTACACTGCGGAAATTGCTAATAAAATTGTATTTGTAGTGTAATAGGTGATGTCTAGAGAAGTTTTAGGGGGTATGAATAATGAAATTTGCACCTCAATTTGGGTTGCTCAATTGAGTGGTTGCAATGGTTCAATGGTTTCAACGTTCTTGTCTTGCTTATTGTTGAAGTGTACGTTGACAAATGAAACAATATCTAACATATGCATTTGATGGGGCTTGCAATCATCAAGAGGTGCAATGTGTAATATATGAGGAATCTCCAATGAAATCAGTGGTTTGTAAATGTTGCTAGTCAAATTATTTTACTGCATTTGAAGGTATGTGGTAATGCTTGGTAACGATGGCAGTGAGTAGGGAAGTTTTATTCTTATCTAATATTGGAGCTATATACCATTTGTCACTGGAATATTATGGAGAAATTCTTGTATAAACTTACTGTAGACAACATTGGCAATTAGTTAGATACTTCAAACCAAGCACATTATTAAATCTCCATTACCTTACCTTCCCTTAAGAAAGCCATTGAGGATAGCCTTGTAGTGGATGTAATGCACAGTGTGTGAAGCATTACAGAGTGACTTTAAGAACTCCAAAAACTCTGTGGGAGCATACACTTACCAATTGCTTATGAGAAGGATGACCTTAAATAGAATTAAAGTTCCATTTTACCTAGGTTGAGTTTTACACATTTAGAGAGTAGGCCAACAAACATTATCTATTTAGATGAGCAATGCCTTGAATTGGAAGTTTGAGTCAACTTTGTGTTGATCTCCACCGGACTTGTTGAGGTTGCCTTTCAGAATACATGCTGTATGTGAGGTAATTGGTTTGGAAACCAAGCAATGTAAACAAAATCCTCTTTTCATGTCTACTAGAGAATGGTGAAGAAGTGGTCAGTCAGAACTTCATCATGATCCTAAGCCTTGAAGCCGATAACTTAAACACAAAGACTTGATTGGCATGCTAGACAACATGTTATACAGAGTTCTCAATGACAGAGTACCGTCATTGGTTGACCTAATGAGAATAGAGAATTATCGTTGTGTTGTCATTTGTTTTTTGTGTGTGCAGGTTACACAGATAAAGGAGTCAGATTATTCTTTTTCAGAGTAGAGGCCTAGTAGCATTATGGAAGGCAGAATCTAGTGTTTCTTACAAATTACACCCAAGACCAGGCCTAGTAGCCTTCAGAAGACAATGGTCTTTATAAAATATTGAAAAGAGGGCTGAGAAGAAACATCTGCTCTATATTTGTGTTGGTGAAGTGAGTGGGCTATAAGTCCCTCGTTTGTGGATCAATGTTTTTGCTAGGGAAGATCAGGACGACCAGAAGGGGACAACAAGTACTTTGGTAGTTGGGGTTGAAAGGCAAAATGTAACTCCAAGGAGATAGTCGAGGAACTATTTCCTCATCTCCTTCATTATCGAGACTTTTGAATCTTGTAGACCAATATCCTCCCAAAATGATAAGGTATGATTTGAAATGGATCAATTGCATTTCTTTTCCTTCTAGAGTTATTTTATGGAGTGGGATATTTAGATTCGTGAACTTGTAGGGGCCATTTTGGAACAGACCATAAATTTATGAATTTTGGGTTTGGAGCTTTCACAACTTGTTTTGGGCCTTTCTAAGCATTTTTTGGGTCAAAATTGATGGGAGATAGACTATTATTTTCTTGGCCATAGAGCTAGTTTAGAGCTTTATAGAGCTTTATTACTTTGAAGAAACGAATTGATTCGGGTAGATGTTGGTGGCCACCCGCCTATCCCACTTGGACCCACAAAACTGTATCTTTTAGTTTCCTTAATTGTAGCACAATTTACTATTTTTGGTAGTTTTCTGGGTCTTGAACTTTTGGAGCCGTTTTGAGGCACTAAATGACATTTTTTGGGAAAACGGGGGCCAATATGGGCCATAGATGAATGTTGCCCATTCGAAAGTTGTAGTCCTCGGATAGATCTTTCTAACAAGGTATTGTGCACATCAAAGGGAGATCGTATGCCAAAGTTACGACCCCGGGAAATTGAAGTACCAATTTACCCAAAATGGGGCCCATAGTTTGGCGCTTCATCTCCTAGGGTTAGGTTGTTGTATGTTTAGGGTTTTCCATTGTTTCTCAACAATAAATAGGCCTTCGAGCCTCATTGTAACACAGTTCAGAGGCATGTAGCCGCCAAATCTCTTCTCAGAGATAAACTACCATCGCCCTAGCTAGTTTATTTCCATTTCTGCTTGTAAGCATATTTTCAGTATTTGATATTAATAAACTGAAGTATTATTCTGTTGCATCTCTGTATTTACGGTTATATCTGTCATTTGTTGTGTTCCTGTATAAATCTGGATCAGTGGTATCAAAGCGGTCTGCTCTTTCTCTATTTTTCTTTGCATGTCCCCAACGAGGTCGGGATATAAGGAGTTGGGGCTTGAACTGGTCAAACCTTTGCAAGACCAGCCTCGCAAATCTTGACGACCTCCCATGGCAGATAAAAAGAAAGACGAGGGGGCAGGAGATCATATCAAAATCTTGCTGGAAGAAGCCCTTGAGCGACAAAGGAATGTGATGATGGACGACTTTGCCCAGATCCTTCAACGACTACCTAGGGGCGACGCATCTACTTCCAGTAGCTACTCTGGAAGCGCCACACCCTTTAAGGTACAAGTTAACTTTAACATTCCCATATTTGAGGGTAAGATAGATGTAAAAGCTGTAGATAAATGGTTAAATTTGCTAGAAGGATATTTTTTCGTTCATGATTTTTCCAATCGGGAAAAGATTACTTTCGCTCTTCTTAAAGCCACCCCCCACGTCAAGGACTAGTGGGAAACCTACTGCGAGTAGAAGGATGAAAGTACGACCTCACTGTTTTCAGACGCACCCACTTGGAATTCATTTTGGGATGCCATCAAGGAGCAATACTACCTTGTCGGAAGCTATGAGGATAAATACATAAAGTGGACCACGCTGTGGCAGGGAAGGGACCAAGACGTGCCAGAGTTTACCAATATTTTTCATAACCTTTGCACAAAGTTGGGTATGAAGGATTCTGAGCGGCATTTGGTACTCAAATACCGCGACTGTCTACAAAGGTACATCCATGATGAAATGGAGTTCCTGGACATCTCTTCGCTCGACATGGCATACTGATACGCTATGAAGATCGAGCAGAAATTTAAACAGAAGAAGCGAGACTTTGGATCTGCGAATCTGAAGCAAGGGAAGGGTTTCCCCAAACCGCAGAACCAAAGACAAAGTCAAGACAGTGTGACCCAAGACAACCTGTCGAAGCCACAAGAAAATAACAACACCACGAAGTCAAAGAAGGACACAGGAAAGTGGTGTGAGTTCCATAAGAGCCCCACTCATAACACAAGTGAGTGTCGAGCCAGGTAGTCGTTGGTGGCTGAGTTGAAGGCTTCAGAATCAAATGCATTTTCTGACCCTGAGTCAGAACCCGACAAGAGGAATGACAAAGGTAATCAGATCATTGATGCGGAGTCTTGTGCCACTGTTGCCACCGCCAAGATCCAGAAGAATGAGCTCGAAGATCTAGAGGAGGGGGAACGTCTTTTCCACTCACAAATGTGGGTGAAGGGTTTGCCGCTGCAATTCATTGTTGACAGTGGCAGCCAAAAGAACCTCAGTTCAACAGAGGTCGTGAAGCGGCTGGGCCTACTGACCATACCATCGGGTGGCTTCACCAAGGACGAGATCTCCGAGTCCGCCAACAGTGTCGCCTTCCCTACAACATCAAGCCCTTCACAGATGAAGTATTGTGTGATGTTGCACCTCTTGATGTTTGTGATGTATTATTAGGCCAACCATACTTGTGGAAGCGACATGCTGTGTATGAGTCAAGGCCTCGCGCTGTTATTATTTCTTTGGGTAATTCATTATACAGGATACGGAGGTAGCCCCACTTACCGCCACCTCTTTGATCTCTACTAAGAAATGCAGTAAGATCATCTCCTAGACTAGGAAATTCATTTTCTTTCTGGTTCGCTCTCAAAGTAAGGGGACGATCATAGCCACATCCATGGCCCCCGAGAAGGGTTCCTCCATGCAACAGAAGCAGGTGGATACGGTCATGAAATAACACAGGGACATCTGCTCCTCACCTACAGGGGTATCGTTGCGCTGTCAGGTTAAGCATTCGTCCGATCTGACTCCTGGAGCACCTCTACCCAATGGGCTGATATATTGCCGCTCCATTCTGGAAAATGCCAAGTACAAGCAGCGACATGATCAACATCGGGTGCCACACAAGTTTCAAGCGGGCGACAAAGCTTGGTTGCATCTACAGAAAGAACGCCTTACAAGAGCCCATTGGAAGCTCAAACCACTCCGATATGGTTTTTACACCATTACCAAGGCTGTGGGAAACAATGCTTTGGAGCACAACATTCCCCCATTCCTTGGTTTGCACCGAGTGTTCAATGTGGACCACCCTCGACCATGCTTCCCAGCATTACTGGACACATCAGAGATTGCAGAACAGCTCACCAGGGTCTAAGTTTAGCAGAAGTTTCCCCATCTCATGGAGGCACTCAACGCAATGGGGACCATTGCTTCCTAAGGGAGGAGGAATGATCTGGGTGGATGTTGGTGGTCACCCGCCTATCCCACTTGGACCCCCACAACTGTCTCTTTCAGTTTTTCAGTTTCCTTAATTGTTGCACAATTTACTATTTTTGGTAGTTTTTCGGGTCCTGAACTTCCGGAGCCGTTTTGAGGCCCTAAACAACGTTTTTTGGGAAAACGGGGGCCAACATGGGTCATTGACCAATGTTGGCCATTCGAAAGTTGTAGTCTTCGGATAGATCTTTCTGACGAGGTGTCGTGTGCATCAAACAAAGATCGTATGCCAAAGTTACGACCCTGAGAAGTTGATGTACCAATTTACTCAAACGGGGCCCATAGTTTGGCGCTTCATCTCCTAGGGTTAGGTTTTTGGATATTTAGGGTTTTCCATTGTTTCTCAACAATAAATAGGCTTTTGAGCCTCATTGTAACATAGTTCAGAGGCATGTAGCTGCCACATCTCTTCTTAGAGGAAAGCTACCATCGCCCTAGCTAGTTTATTTCCATTTCTGCTTGTAAGCATATTTTCAGTATTTGATATTTATAAACTGAATTATTATTTCTTTTGCATCTCTGTATTTATGGTTATATTTGTCATTTGTTGCGTTCCTATTTAAATCCAGATCACGAAGTTAGCATGCTAAAGTTACATTCTCAATAGGTAGATGGTTACTCTATCGACTTCAACACCATTTAAAAGCCATGTTAGTCTTGCACCACCTGCGGAGTTAGCAATAGATTGCTTTCCAAAAAGACCCTAGAAGCACCAGGAGAGCCAAGAACCCTAATACTAACAACTAAGAAAGGGTGATAAACCCTAGCCTAAAGTGGGAAATGGTTTAACTCCTTTTGTAGCAATTTAATATTTTTCATCACAAAGCAGTGGTGAAGAGTAGTTAAGATAATTTTATTGATGTCCAATGAATGACCTCAAAATGTAGGTCAGTGGGACTAAAAAAATACATCTAGTGTAAGGACAAAGGGGGAGTGCAAAGTTAACTCCTATATCAATAAGTTATAATGTCATAAGAAGATAAAGATAAGGATCTAAATATCGAGCTAAAGGAAATTATAAGAGAAGGCAAGAGAAATGCTAAAAATTGAAACTAGGCATAGTGCAAAAGATAGAATGTCAAGGCATGCCAAAGCTTGCTTTTGAGGTTGAGTGAGGGGACAGAGAGATAGGCTCCTCATTAAAGTCATCAATCACTGTGAAGGGGGTGATGTACTAGTGGATGATGTCAGCAGGGGAGTGACTAGGGCTGAGGAGGTCTGGTTGCACAATCCTGGGGGAACACAAGAGTGAGGAAGCCCAAGTCTTCTAATATCCAAGGTCACGAGGAAGAACCTTCATACAGAAGATTGACTGCTAAACTGAACTTGGAGATTAGTGTTTTGAATGGGAGGGAGCTGCCTGACTCTAGGTTGAGTAATAGCGACTTTCAGTGATTGTGGAAGACCATAAGGTCTCATAGCTCCATAGTGGGCTTGGTGATCTTTGTATATTACATTGTAATCTCTGATTTTAAGAAGAAAGACACAGTCCTTCATTTTGCTGGAGTTTTAACTTCTTACACAAACTGGGTTTCTCCAGGGAAAATATTGTGTTCATGGTATTCCTTTGTCTTTTGTACTGTAGTTTTGTTCTTATTTCATAGTGGTTAGGCCCTAAATGATGTTTTCCATGTCTCTTGTTTGAAGAAGAAGTTAGTTCCTATGATGTCAATTCAGTCAGGATTCAGAATTACTACTCGCGGACAAAGAAGGGAGACTTGTGCTCGATCTGGAAGGAATTCTTGAAGTCAGTTCCAAATTTTGTGTGCCAAAATCATTTATGAATATCCTGTTCCATAGCAAACTCTCCCTAAAGAAGAAACACGTTGGGAAAGCAAAGAATATAATATTGGGGTCCATCTTTGCCAGTGCTTCAAGGTTGAAGCATTTCAGAAGAGGATGTATTGTATATGGATAACATTTATTAATGGTTTCAGTCTATAGGCTAGTCAATCCAACATTATATGATAAAATACTTTGTCATGTCATGTCGACGATAGAACATAAAGCTACTTTTTAATAAAGTACAATCTAAAAAATGTCAAGGCATAGTAATAGATAAGTCATTAGATAATTACTTATGAAGAGTCGGCTCTTTATATGAAAGGTCACGTGACTTGTGACATGTTGTATAAATAAAGGACTAACCAATTTATTATTCATCTATTTCTCATCTTTTTTTTTGTTTTATGAAAATTACAAAAAATATTTACATAAGGCTAACAAAATGAAGGAGAGTATATCCATTCATCTTTTACTATATTATATTTTTCATCCTTAAGGAATAGATCTGCTTCTTTTACCTTTCATACTTTTTTCCAGGCGAGTCCCAAGATGATATTTTCATTAAGTCACATGTGAAAGAAAGTCGAGCTCTTTGAATATATTTAATTAAAGCCGTTGGCTTCTTCCACTGTTCCACACTTCCTTTAAATAAAGAACTTTCAAAACCACTCTAATACATGACTGCCCTATGATTCATGTTATTTAATCTATGGAAACAATGTAATTAATGAGAACAATGGACATAATTTTTTATCAAGATCATCAAACTTGGACTTGGGAATAACTTAGCAAGACGGCCATGCCGGAGTGTCTCAGAAACTCAGAAAATTTAGCACTATACTTTGGAATAAGCTGGCCAATAACACTGGAATAACTTGGCACCAGACATGGTAGTCACATGAAATTCTGCAGGTTAGCTGACTTTGCACCACACTACGACTGAAATTGTCAGGTCAACCTACTTATCAGACTCATTAGTTTATCAGGTTGACTCATAGGGCATTAAAACCTTTGTTTTTATGATAGAGCCATTGCTTTGCGTACTAACAACTTGAAGTAAGTTAGAAAAACAGGCTTAAAGAGATGATAGTCAAGCACTTGCTATTAAGTTAGAAAACAGGCTTAAAGAGATGTTAGTCAAGCACTTGCTATTGGCCAAGAGAGATGGCAACCATTGGATTACAGCTAAGAGAGACCCATATTTAGTTCTTGCTGAGGTTTACGTCTTTCTACTCACTGCTTTTATTTTACTTTTATTTCTATTGGCAATTATGAGTTGTGTTGGCACTCCCACATCACTACTGTGGCTTCTTGTACTTTCTAGTTCCAGTGACCTATTTTGGTCAGTTGTGGACAGAAACAAAATTATAAAATCTTATACTATCTCACTTGTCTAGAATACTTAACGGTTTGTGATTGCTGACAGAAAGATATCTCCTTATGAGCATCATGAATTCATTGTATGGCAAGCAGAACACTGTTGTCTAATAAATGTGGTTGTAGGTATTATAAATCCTATCCTTAAATTCTTCCTTGAGTGCATGAATTTGTAACTGATAAGAGCATGCCACATGGTTAAGGGTCTAGTGTTCAAGGAATCACTTTAACATGGCATTGTCTTAGCCTTAACTGATGTGATAAAGTACAAATATCAAAATCAACATAGGTATCCACAAGTAATGGCTGGAAATATCTAAGAAGTTTGTATGTAACAACATATATAAACTGTCCTGTATATGTTAATTGATTCAATGGAACTCTTGAAAATTGCTATTAAAATAGTAGTCTGGGATATTATTCTGATATTAACCCATTGCCTGACTCTGTCTCTTTGCTTCTACAGAACAGGAAAAGGAAGATATGAAAAAGAAGGTGTCAAAATTGTCTGACGCCATGAATGAATTTAAGAATGTTAGTACTCAACTGAAATCTGCAGATGGATGTGAAGATTTCCGAGATATATTTGATGCAAATGAACGTTCTAAGCGGTGGAAATTAAAGAGTTCTTATGAAGATGCAGGCCTTAGATACAAGGATGATGAGACACTTGCCTATGTAGCAACTCGAATGCCCGCTGTGTATTGTGCTGCCCATCGAGTCCTGAGAGAGGTTTTCTTTCTTGCTTTTTAGTAGCACTATTTATTACTAATAAAGTAAAGCTCACTTTAAGGCTTTTACAGTGAATATAAAATTAAAAAATCTCTGTAACTTATGTTTGATGGGAGAAGTGTGAAATGTGTTTATTTCTAAATTTAAATACTGCCATTGGAGGCCACTGGCCGACCTTCCAATTATTTCTGCCAATACGGCTTTGATACTATGATTTGGATTTGTCCCTACCTTCCATACCTAGTCCTTTTTGTCAATGTCATTTTAAATATAAGGTGAAGTAATATTCATATCTATTATAACATATTTGTAATGGGGTCTTTAGATCTAGCTATTAGGTATCTTAGTTCTGATTCCCAGGTGTAATATCAAAAGATTAATAGTCCCTAATGTTAGTAGTCCCTAATGTTAGTCATGGCCCTGTACCACTTGTATTTGTTGTGTTTGTTAGGAAAAATCTTAAGTATTGTCTAAAGGTGTAGTAAAAGAATGATGTTAGTCATGGCCTTGTACCACTTCATATTTGCTATGTTTGTTGGGAAAAATATTATATATTGTCTAAGGGCATCCTGCTCTAACATCCCTCTACATGAAATTGAGATTCTTATTTGGAAGGTTTCATGCTCTTAAGGTGAAGCTTCATTTTGTATAATGCATGTCTCATGGTTAATGTGATGCTCTGGTCTTCACATCTCTTGGTTTTACCTTTCATGTCTTCATATCATGCTGCTAATTTGGCTTTTTATTAAGGTATTATGCTCCTTTATTTATATTGATATGATCTCTGGCATCTCGAACACTTGATTTGATACTAATTTCTTGCAAATTATTTTTTTGTCATTAAACCATATTAGTTATTATCAGAAACTTGTTTTCCTATAGAGCATTGCTTATCACTCATTTTTTTGATATGATATTGAATGAAAACTTCTTCCTATTCAAGTTGCCATAATGAATTGCTAGGGCTTTGTATGCAGATTTTTATTTGTTGCTGTAGAGGTTGCCATGGCCCCTAAAAGTGAGAATGATCCAACATGGTTACATTGCCATTTGAATGAAAATGGGATAAAAGTTTCAACTATTGTGGGAAGAAAATTAAAGGTGGGGGGATCCATAGGATTAAGGAACACTTAGCACATTTGAGAGGCCACCTTGTGATAAAGTCTCTGATGACCTAAAATGTCATATGATGGGTTTGATTGAAGCCTTCCTACTAGAGAAGAGCAAGAACAAGAAATTTAAAAAGGACATAGGTAGAAATAAAAAGGATGATGTTGTTTTCATGGATCCTGATCTTAAAGCACATATCCTTAGTTTTGAAGAATCCTCTAATTTCGTTGTTAGAATTGGATATGATCGTGTGTCTGCTTTTGGCCTTAGTTCATCTAGTTTGAAAAGGGCATGTATAGGGATTGACTCTTTGTACCTCGCATCACCCTTGGTGCTCCACCCACCATTGATGCCAAATGGAAGAAGATAGAGAAAAAGGCTATTTGACAATGCATTGTTAGATTGTGGTATGATGTAGATATACCTTTCAGTGTTGCTAATTCTACATATTATTAACCTATGATTGATGCTATAGCTACATGTGGTTCTGATAAAATTGGAAACTAGGACCAAACTCCATATGGGTCATCTTATTTATGACAACTGATATTTTTCTTGGATTCCTCTCTCTGAGAAGTGTAGGATTGATCTAAAGATCATCTGATTCTGACATGTACAAATGAGGTTATGAATTTATTTTGATTATGGTCAAATTGTCAAGGTCGGCCAACAAACTTATGTAGGCTCCGAAGCCCAACAGTGACGTCTATTCATCCTCAATGTTGCATATAAATAGAAGGTGACTTAGCCTCATTTGGACACAATCATCTTCACACTTCCCTCTCTCTCCACGCGTTCGAAATTTCAGGAGAGCGAAATTTCAGGGGGCCGAAATTTCAGGAGACTGAATTTTTGGAGAGTTTGATCAAGTGTTGACCAGCATGTGTTGACCTCCTATGACTATGTTTTTTTTGAGGGCTATCTTTGTTTGGGTAGGCCTCATTTTTGGGCACAAAAATCGAGGCTAAACGTTGACTGTTGATTGCAGCGAGGACTGACTGCAAGTGGGTTGTTTGACTAGACTTTGACTGATCCAAATTTCACTGTTTTGAGGGTTGTTTTATCTCGCTGTTTGGAGGCTAAAGTTGATTGAAGTTGACCAATTTGCTGAGGGTCAAATCTGCCCTGTTGACTAGCGTTGACTTTTCTGGTTAGGGCTCTTTTGCTGCTGTTATAAATTATCAGATTTGTAAATTGTACTATCTCTCTCTGCTGAACTATTGAAGACTAAAAGAAGATTTGATCAAGGGTTTCTCCACATTAGGGTTTGTCCCACGCTAGTGCCACATCTAGTGTCCTCTTGTCTTGGCTTGTCTTCTATTGTTTATGTTTATGTTCATACTGCATTTTACTACCATGTTGATGTGATTGCTAATCTGGATATTGATACTGGGCTAATAAAGAAATTGAAGTAAAATTGCTCTAAAGCATAGAACATACCATTGTTGCCTAAAATAAACATGGTATCAGAGTTGAGGTGAAGACAAAGCCCAAGCAAGAGTGAAAAAGCAATCGCCAAAGACAGTTGGACAAGGACAAAAGGTTCAACGGATTCCTTATTCTACTTCTTGCTAAAGACAAACTCCATGGTAAATCTGACTATCATGGATGGAAGATGTCTCTTGATTTGACCTTGGAAAAAAAAGAAGTGATGGACTATGTGTAGGGTAAAATCCATGAACCTCCTTCAAATGCACCGGCTGATGCGAAGACCAAGTACAATAGGGCTGAAGTCAAAGCAAAGAAAATTATCAGGGATTCTATTGACAAGCATTTGGTGGTCTACATCTCCGAATTGAAGACCTCCAAGGAGATCTACGACAGGTTTGTCGGCATGTTCAAGGCAATGTTGCACGAAACGGGGACTTTTTTTGGAAGCGGGGATGTGGAAGTGTCATTTTCCAAAATTCTAGGAAGCGAAGCATCTCAGTGTCTCAGAAGTGTCTACTGTATATATATATATATATATATACATATAGTTATATTTATATATTTATATTTTTTTGCATTTATATTCAAAACAAACATCCCAAATACCAAATTAGTTGTAGAAGACATGACAACATGCATATTTTTACATAAATCAAGATAGATATGGCATCCATGATTCCATTGAACATCAATGATCAATTATTCGAGCATCAATCATCTATATTCTAGCAATTACAAACATACATCAAATTTTTAAGCATATTATAAAACATAAAACATACATCATATTATGATTTATCTAGCAAGTGAGCAATTGTCAACAATTGTCATGTCCAAAATTCAAATAATAATGTTTACAAAATAGTCGCTTGGTCACCACTAAGACAAAAAGGTTCAAATTCACAATAAGCCTACAAGTCTAATGATAGATTTATGACAAAAACAGTAAATTGTAAATCTATCTACTAATCACTCCTCCCTCCACCACGAAGAGAACGTGGCAGTGGGCCTCCATGTGGTGGCAATGAAGAAGATGGTCCCTGTGGAAGTTGTGGCACTAAAATTGATGAAGACCAACCCTCTGTTGTTGGTGTTGAACCATGGAACTTGGGAACCAAGGGACTAGATGGGGGTGGCATCTCAACTCGATCATCATCATCCTGGAATTGCTCAAAAAATTCATACAAAAAAAACCACTAGTTAACAAAAAAAATTAAAAACAAGAATTAGAGAAATGCTTTATAAGCAAAATTCATACCACAATGGACATACCTAGATAAGAGCATCCTCTAATTGCTCTAATTGCAACACTCCATCCTCCAAATTGGGCTCCTCTGGATTCCTGTCCCAAACCTTAAGGTCTTTATTAGTCTTTGCATCATCACAGTAATGGGACAACAATCGCAAGTTGTAATGAACATAAACCAAGCTCTCTGCCCGGTCTAAACTCACCCTGTTCCTTGTAACACTGTGGATGAAACAATAAGAGCTCCAACAACTCTCTGTAGAAGAAGTGTTTACCACTTGTGATAGCACCTGCAATTCCAAAGTCTGTAGAAGTGGAGTTGCACCTCCATGCATGTTCCACCACTCAAGAGAAGAAAAAGTCTCTCGATCTCTAATTGCATGCATGCTCCCAAATGGACCAGTGCTAAGCGTATAGTTGCTCAACTGTTTCCATACCATGGCAACCTCCTCCTCATCAGGGACTAATTTACTCAATGCAATCATATATTTTTTGTGAACCTCTTGATCTTGGTGTGTTTTTCTCCTGCTCCCCCCTAGGTGCTGGTGTTGAAAGCCACGATGGATGATAGTATTTAGGTGTCAAAACATATGCTAATGCATGCAATGGAACATTTAGCATTTCCCATCAGTTTTCCACCTCTGCACGAATATAATTGTACAAGGTGATATCTCTAGGCTCAACAATGTCTTTAATCTGCTCCAACATGCTATCCATTTGCTCATACACCTCCCCAAATATTGGTCGATCTGAATCTCCAAAATTGGTTTGGTGAATTGCAAAACATATTTAACCTGTGACCAAAAGTACATGTCAAGAATAGTGTCCTTGGCTACATTAGCACTATCTCTACAATGTTGCACGAAGCGGAAGCGGAAGCGGGAGCGCGGAAGCGTTATTTTCCAAAAATCTAGGAAGCGAAGCGTCCGCGGAAGCGTCTGCTATATATATATATATTTTTATATTTTTTTGCATTTATACTCAAAACAAACATCCCAAATACCAAATTAATTGTAGAAGACATGA
Organism: Pinus tabuliformis; assembly: GCA_031772625.1. Taxonomy (NCBI): domain Eukaryota; kingdom Viridiplantae; phylum Streptophyta; class Pinopsida; order Pinales; family Pinaceae; genus Pinus; species Pinus tabuliformis. Next base: position 662,222,021 of record CM062816.1, on the reverse strand, counting down.
AAACATGCATATTTTTGCATAAATCAAGATAGATATGGCATCCATGATTCCATTGTAGTTACTAGTATGTACAACAATCATCTATATTCTAGCTATTACAAACATACATCAAATTTTTAAGCATATTATAAAACATAAAACATTTAAGCATATTATAAAACATAAAACATAGAGCATATTATGATTTATCTAGCAAGTGAGCAACTGTCAACATTTGTCATGTCCAAAATTCAAATAATAATGTTTACAAAATATGTCACTTGGTCACCGCCAAGCCAAAAAGGTTCAAAATTCAAATTCACAAGTCTACAAGTCTAATGAGTAATCTATGACAAAAAGTAGTAGATTGTGAATATATCTACTAATCTCTCCTCCTTCCACCACGAATAGAACGTGGTGGCGGGCCTCCACGTGGTGGCAATGAAGAAGATGGTGCCTGTGTAAGTCGTGGCACTGAAACTGATGAAGAAGAACCCCCTGCTGTTGGTGTTGAACCATGGAACCTAGGAACCAAGGGACCAGATGGGGGTGGGGGTGGTGGCATATCAACACGGTCATCATCATCCTAGAATCGCTCAAAAAATTCATGCAAAAAAAAAAAACACTAGTTAACAAAAAAATTAAAAACATGAATTAGAGAAATGCTTTATAAGGGAAAATTGGAAAATTCATACCACAATGGACATACCTGGATAAGAGCATCCTCTAATTGCTCTAGTCGCAACACTCCATCCTCCAAATTGGGCTCCTCTGGATTCTTGTCCCAAATCAACAAATCTTTATTAGACTTTGCATCTTCACAGTAATGGGACAACAATCGCAAGTTGTAATGAACATAAACCAAGCTCTCTGCCCGGTCTAAATTCAACCTGTTCCTTTTAACACTGTGGATGAAAGAATAAGAGCTCCAACACCTCTCTGCAGAAGAAGTGTTTACCACCTGTGATAGCACCCGCAATGCCAAACTCTGTAGAAGTGGAGTACCCCCTCCATGCATGTTCCACCACTCAAGAGCAGAAAAAGTCTCTCGATCTTGAATTGCATGCATGCTCCCAAATGGACCAGTGTTGAGCGTATAGTTGCTCACCTGTCTCCGTACCAATGCAGCCTCCTCCTCATCAGGGATTAATTTACTCAATGCAGCCATATATTTTTCGTGAACCTCTCTATCTTGGTGTGGTTTTTTCCTGCTTCCCCCCCAGGTGCTGGTGTTGAAAGCCATGATGGATGATAGTATTTAGGTGTCAAAACATATGCTAATGCATGCAATGGAATATTTAGCATTTCCCATCGGTTTTGCACCTCTACACGAATATAATTGTACAAGGTGGTATCTCTAGGCTCAACAATGTCTTTAATCTGCCCCAACATGCTATCCATTTGCTCATACACCTCCCCAATTACTGGTCGATCTGAATCTGCAAACTTGATCATGTAATAAATTGGTTTGGTGAATTGCAAAACATATTTAACCTGTGACCAAAAGTAACTGTCAAGAACAGTGTCCTTGACTGCATTAGCACCATCTGTGTCAGTGTTAATTTCATCCCATGTTTCAGCACACACCAGATTAGTTAAAGCTTGTCTCACCCTCACTAGCCGCCTAAAGTTGAGGTAATAACTAGCAAATCTTGTCTTTGCAATTTTAAGCAATTGCAACTTGGAGTAAGTGCCATAGAACTAGTTTACCCTTGTATGCCCTGTGATGAATTTAATGAGCTGCTTCCCTTTCCTGTAAACCTCAGCAATCCACCCACAATCTTTGTGTTTCACAATATCATGCATCAAAAGGTTCAATGTGTGAACCAGGCACCCAGACCAAAAGATGTGTGGATGAGTACGCTCAATAATTTTTCCTGCTGCCTTACAATTTGTTGCATTATCTGTGATCACTTGAACCACATTATTCGGACCAACATCTTTGATTGATTTCAATAGGAGATTTGCAATGTTTTGTGCAGTTGCACTGATGGAGGAGGAGTCATGACATGCAATAAATACTGCACCACTAGAAGAAACACCAAGAACATTTATCAAATGTTGGTTTCTAATATTTGTCCACCCATCTGATACAATGGATACCCCAGAATCCACCCACTCATGTGTAAAACGTGTCAAAGCTCTTTGAACCTTAGCTTTTTCTCTTTCTAATAACACTGTTCTAGCTTTCTCATAGTTGGGGGCCTTGTATCCTTTTGGGGCTTCATTGATGGCCTTTACCATGTCATGCCAATAGGGAGAGCGAAGCACATTGAATGGTACACCGCAAGCACAAAGAAAACGGACTATCTTTCCATCCACATCATCACTCCCAGCAACATTAAGGAAATCCCCTATTGTTCTTCTACCTCCAGAGGTTGCAGAAGTACCATGAGGAGATGGGCAACTACCAAATTTAGAGGTTGCACTTGATTCAGAATGAGTTTTTTGTTTCTTGTTTTTTTGTTGTGCAGCCATCTCTATTTGGATGTATTTTCTTCTTTCTTCAGTTGAAATGTTTGGGCAAATTTGTACCCCCACAGAACCCTTTTTTTCATCACTGTCCAGCACCCCACAAAGATGCCTCCTCAGACGGGTATATGAACCACAATATGGTTTTCCTCCATGACAACCATGAGGGCACACAAATTTGTAAGATCCACCACCCTTTCCCCCATCAAGTTTGGTCACATAGTTCCACAAGGGTGTTGATGTACCTTTCCCATCTTGTGCTTCAGTGTCCCCTTCAAGTTCATCCCCTTCCTCTTCAAACCCTTCCTCCTCATCATACATTGGGTCACTACTATTAGGACCAAGTTCATCCCCTTCCTCTTCCCTTCTATTCTTCACCCTTGCCATCATTAAAACCAAGAGTGGAATGATACATAGAAGCCAAAAGAACACCATCTTGGAAATTTGGAATATGGATATAGGTGGTGGACAACCTGTAAATAAAGGAGCAAGTAGAAACAATGGGAAAGAGTAGGAGAGGGAGGAGAAAAATACAAATTTTTTTTCAAAAAAACAAGGGAGTTTGGGGTTTGAACTTACCTCTTTAGCTCTTGTAGATGAAGTCCTCCAAGCTCTTGCTCCAAGCTCCTCCTCCTTCTCCTAGCTCCTCCTTCTTCACTCCTCCAAGCTCTCCTCTCCTTTCCTCTCTTCTCTTCTCCTCTCCTCTCTTCTCTTCTCCAACTCTCATAAACTCAAAGTGAGAAAATGAGGAATGAATGGGAGCTTTATGCTTTTCATTCCTCACCCTAAACTCACCCTAAACTCACCCTAACCCACCCCCTCATTGCTAAGTTAAGTTAACTTTAAAAAAAAATTAAAAAAAATGAGACATTTTTCCTTGCCCGCGCGGTTTTTTCGGAAGCGCTCCGAAGCGCTCGTGAAGCGTACGCTTCCGGGCCCGAAGCGTGGCGCTTCGGAGGCCCGAAGCGCCATCCGAAGCGCGCTTCGGGGCCCACGCTTCATAAAAACCAGGAAGCGCATTAAAAACTCGGAATCGCGCTTCGGGATTTTTGGAATCGCGCTTCCTGGAGCGCTTCCGGAACGCTTCCGTACGGGGCGCGATTCCGGCCTAGGATCCGGGGGGGGGGGGGCGCTTCTTGCAATGTTGTATCTCTATCAATGTTAATTTCCTCCCATGATTCAGCGCACACCATATTAGTTAAATCTTGTCTCATCTTCACTAGCCGCCTAAAGGTGAGGTAATAACTGGCAAATCTTGTTTTTGCAAGTTTAAGCAACTGCAACTTGGAGTAAGTGCCATAGAAGTAGTTTACCCTTGTATGCCCTGTAATGAATTTAATGAGTTGCTTCCCTCTCTTGTAAAGCTCATTAATCCACCCACATTCTTTATGCTTCACAATATCATGTATTAAAAGGTTTAATGTGTGAACCAGGCACCTAGACCAAAAGATGTGTGGATGAGTATGCTCGATAACTTTTCCTGCTGTCTTACAATTTGTTGCATTATATGTGATCACTTGAACCACATTATTCGGACCAACATCTCTGATTGATTGCAATAAGAGCTCTGCAATGTTTTGGGAAGATGCATTGATGGAAGAGGAGTCATGACATGTAATAAATACTGCACCACTAGCAGAAACACCAAGAACATTTATCAAATGTTGGTTTCTAATATTTGTCCACCCATCTGATACAATGTATGCCCCACAATCTACCCACTCATTTGTAAAACGTGTCAAAGCTCTTTGAACCTTTGTCTTTTCTCTTTCTAATAACATTGTTCTAGCTTTATCATAGTTGGGGGACTTGTATCCTTTTGGGGCTTCATTGATGGCCTTTACCATTTCATGCCAATAGGGAGAGCGAAGCACATTGAATGGTACACCGCAAGCACAAAGAAATCAGACTATCTTTCCATCCACATCATCCCTCCCAACAACATTTAGGAAATCCCCTATTGTTCTTTTACCTCCAGAGCTTGTAGAAGTACCATGAGGAGATGAGCTACCAAATCTAGAGGTTGCACTTGATTCAAAATGAGTTTTTTGTTTCTTGCTTTTTTGTTGTGCAACCTCCTCTATTTGGATGTATTTTCTTCTTTTTTCAACTAAAATGTTTGGGCAAATTTGTATCCGCACAACACCCTTTTTATCATCACTCTCCATCACCCCACAAAGATGCCTCATCACACGGGTATATGAGCCAATAAATGGTTTTCCTCCATGACAACCATGAGGGCACAAAAATTTATAGCTTCCACCACCCTTTCTCCCTTCAAGTTTGGTCACATAGTTTCACAAAAGTGTTAATTCAACTTTCCCCTCTAGTGTTTCAGTGTTCCCTTCAGGTTCAACTTCATCCCCTTCCTCTTCAAACCCTTCCTCCTCATGATACATTGGGTCACTCATAATGGGACCACTACCCTCTTGTTCTTCTTCCCTTCTATTCCTACTCCCCCTTTCCATCATTAAAACCAAAAATGGAATGATACATAGAAGCCAAAAGAACACCATCTTGGAATATGGATATAGGTGGTGGACAACCTGCAATTAAATGAGCAAGTAGAAAGAATGGGAAAGAGTAGGAGAGGGAGGAGAAAAAGACAAAAAACAATGTCAAAAAAATGAGCGAGTTTGGGGTTTGCACTTACCTCTTTAGCTCTTGTAGATGAAAGTCCTCCAAGCTCCTCCTTCTTCTAGCTCCTCCTCCTTCACTTCTCCAAGCTCTCCGCTCTTTCTCCTCTCTTCTCCAAGCTATTATAAAATAAAAGTGAGCAAATGAGAGATGAAAGGGTCTTTAATCCCTTCACTCCTCACCCTAACCCAAGGTGGACCCACCCCAACAAAGAAAAACAAAAAAAGGAAAAAAAAAAAAATCGTCACTTTGTGGCTCGTGCGACGGAAACGACTGCTTGCCCAGCGAAGCGGTTGCGATCCGCACAGATTTGACCCGAAATGTCATGGACGACGGAAACGATTACTTGCCCAACGAAGTGAAATGCAACGGATTGTACGATCGATCTGCCATACGAAACACGTTTAAGAAAACCGAAACGCAGATTGGGCCGTACGTTTCCGAAATATGGGAAGAACCATATTTTTCAGCCCGATCCTTGTTTCGGTTTTTCCGAAACGCATTTTAGAGGGCGGATCACCCACGGATCCATACGGATCGCATTTCGAGCTTTTGATCCGCGGGGGGGGGGGGGGGGGCGTTTCTTGCAACACTGGTTCAAGGTTAGTAATGCTAATTAAATTCTATTTCTCAAGAATAAGTTGAAGGATATTAAGAAGGGCAAGGACAAGGATATTCAATCCTATTTCTTGAGGATTATTGAGATCAAGAATGATCTACTCTCGATTGGAGAAGTCATTCCTGATAGGGAACTTACTCTCACCACCCTTGGAGGACTCCCACCTGAGTGGTATGTATTTAGAACCACTGTCCTCAACAATGATCGAATTCCAGGGTTTGAAGAATTGATGTCGAGATGCATTTAAGAAGAAACAAGAATGGTGGAGCAAGAAATGCCTTCTAATAAAAGCAACCCCACTGCATTCTCCGCTCATGCCAAAAGGAGAAATAATGCAGGGTTTAAAGGTCATTTCCATGGAAAGCTTGGATCCAAGGGAGGGAGGAAGGACAGGTGCTTTGTTTGCAATAAGTTTGGCCACTATGCAAGGGAGTGTCCAAATAGAAGGGACACATTACATGATGATGATCACAATCGTTCCAGGGGCAACTTCAATAACAACGATCAAAGGAATGGCAGGTCTAATGGCAAAGGAAAAAGGAATGCGAGACATCAAGGAAATGGTTGACCCTCCAAGAAATCAAGGAATTCCAGGTATGAAGAATCAAATGTTGTTAGCAATAAGCAAAAAGAGTACTATTTTATATCGGCCCTCTCCATTGCCTGGAGATTGGCTGATTGATAGTGGTGCCTCAAGGCACTTCAACGGATACAAGGAAGCCCTCTCTAATCTGATAGAAAAGGAGACAAACTTGGAGACGATGCCACCTATCCCGTGAAGGGAGTAGGGAATGTTACCCTTCAATTGAATCAAGGTAACACTATTCATTTGCAAGAAGTACTATATGTACCTGATCTCAAGAAGAACCTGGTGTCCATTTTAGCCATGGAGGACAAAATATTCAGGGTGGCATTCATCGATGGAAAGGTATGTGTTTGGAAAAGAAATTTTGAAGATGCTTTTACTCTTGGGTTTAGGGTTGACACTTTGTATCAAGTTGGAGGAAGTACATTGGGAGCCATGTCTTGTGACACATCTCTACAATCTGAACTATGGCACCAGAGGTTTGCCTATCTTCATTATAAGGTTCTACCCGATGTGAGATAGATGGTGACAGGTATGCCCGAGTTCAAAGTAGAGCATGAGGGTGTATGTCTAGGATGTGCCGAAGGAAAACTTACAAGGGGACCATTCCCCTCAAGTAATAGCAAGACCACAGATATATTGCAATTGACCCACTTTGACATATCTAGTATGATGCCCGTAAACTCTTTGGGAGGATACTTATATTATCTCACCTTTACAGATGATTATTATTGCAAGACCTGGATCTACTTCTTGAAGAAGAAGGATGAAGTGTTCACCTGGTTCTGACACTTCAAAGCCTTGATCGAAAACCAATTCAAGAAGAAAATCAAGATATTGAGGACTGATAATGGGACCAAGTACGAATCCAATGAATTGCAAGATTATTGCAGAGAAGCTGGCATTAAGAGGGAGACTACAACGCCATAAACTCTTGAGCAGATTGGTGTGGCTGAAAGGAAGAATCGCTCTATTGTAGAAGCTGTTCGTGCCATGCTTCGTGATCAAGGCCTTCCGAAGTTTCTATGGGCTGAAGCTGCCAATACCGCCGTGCATGTTCAAAACCGATATCCTCATCAAGCATTGGACTCCAAGACTCTCGAAGAAATGTTCACTGGTAAGAAACTCGTTGTCTCTCATTTTTGAATTTTTGGTAGTCCCGTATATTTTCATGTGCCGAAAGAGAAAAGAAGCAAATTGGGTGCATCTGGGAAGAAATAAATCTTTGTGGGCTATAGTGAAAATTCTAAGGGATATAAAATTTATGTGGCTAGTTAAAAGGAACTTGAGATAAGTCATGATGTCACCTTCGACGGAGATATGGCCCTTAGGAAGATCAACAACCTTCCTATCCTAAGGAAGGACAAAGAAGCTGACACCGGAAATCAGGGTGCAAAAGAAGACGAAACGATGCCTGATGTTGATGAACCTATGGATCCTATTGATCCTCCTCATGAGCCCTCCTCCTCCAAAAGGAGACCCTCATGGCTTAGGGAGACTCTCGAAGATGCCGAGAGACACATTGCACCCAAGGGAACTTTCCGTGAAAGCAAGAAGCCAAACAGGTATCAATGATATTTGATCACCCTTTTCACCCCCTGTTCGGAAGGACTTCTATATCCTCCACCGGACCATTGGTAGCTCCAGTAGTTAACAATTAAACTAGTTCGGAGAATTGGCCCCTTCCATAGTAGCCAGCAGCACCAACTCCAGAATTACGTTGGGATGGGGGAAATAAAGTTGCCCTGGGTGAAGGAGCATGCTTTCATTATTGGATTGATAGCTAGTCGATGGAGCCCGCCCCAACAGCATTGGATTGTTCAAAATGAGCCTTCATCATTCGAAGAAGCCGTGAAGCATCAAGTATGGAAGGATGTTATGAATGAATAATACTAGTCAATTACGAAGAATGATGTCTGGGATGTGGTCCCTAGACCCCAGGGAAAATCGGTTGTCACCTCTATGTGGCTCTACAAAATCAAGCATGGAGCTGATGGAAGTGTAGAAAAGTTGAAGGCTCGCTTTGTTGCTCGGGGCTTCTTTCAAAAGGAAGGTGTAGATTATGATGAAATATTTGCACCTGTTGCCCGATACACCACCATCTGCTCGATCACAGCTCTTGTTGCCTTGCAAGGATGGAACCTACATTAGATGGATGTTAAGACCGCTTTCTTGCATGGTTCAATCAAAGAGGAAGTCTATGTGGAATAACCCGAGGGGTTTGAGGTTCATGATCGGGAATCTCATGTATGCAAGTTGAAGAAAGCTCTCTATGGATTGAAGAAAGCACCTCGGGCTTGGTATGAGAGGATCGATAGCTATCCGTTGAAGCTAGGATTCACTAGAAGTGAAGCCGATTCAAACCTTTACTTTAAGGTTGAAAATGGTAAACCTCTCATTCTGGTATTTTATGTGGACGACCTCTTTCTGACAGGTTCAAACCCTCTCATTCACAAATGTAAGAGGGAGTTGGCTTCTGAATTTGAGATGAAGGACTTAGGACCGATGCACTATTTCCTAGGGTTGGAGGTCTGGCAAAAGCCAGGTGAAATTTTCCTCTCTCAAGGAAAATATGTTGTGAAGATATTGGAAATATTTGGGATGGTGGATTGCAAACCTGTGACTACTCCGATGGAGCTTAACTTTAAGAAGCTATGTGGTAGTGCTGCTGGACCTGAATTGGGAAATGCTTCTGAGTATCATCAACTCATAGGAGAACTAATGTTCTTGGTGAACTCCTGTCTGGACATATGTTTTGCAATTAACACATTGAGCCAATATATGGTTGAGACTCATCATATACATTGGATTGGTGCCAAGAATCTTCTGAGATATCTTCGGGGCAAAATCACTCATGGACTGAGATACACTGCCGGAGATGTGAGGCTACATGGTTATTCTGATGCTGATTGGGCTGGCAGTGTGGTGGATCACAAGAGCACTTATGGATGTTGTTTTTCTTTGGGTTCTGCTTCGATATCCTGGATGAGCAGGAAGCAGAAATCAGTTGCCTTGAGCACCGCCGAGGCCGAATACATAGCTGTTAGTATGGCCTCCTGTGAAGCTGTCTGGTTGAGGAAGCTCTTCAGTGAGCTGTTTGGACATGTGCTGGATACCACCGTGATCCTCTGCGACAACTAGAGTGGGATTCGATTATCAGAGAATGCCATGTTTCATGATTGCTCCAAGCATATAGATACCAGGTACCACTTTATTAGAGATATGGTACAACAAGGAGCAATAAGGCTCCATCACATTGGGATTGATGAGTAGGTCGCCGATATTCTGACAAAGCCCCTGGGGAAGGTCATGTTCTTGGCCTTTCGAGAACGACTTGGAGTTGTGGAGAGACCCTCTAATGATGGTCCTGTATGAGATGGACATTGAGCTTTGGGAGCTCCAGGGTGCTTGGGGTACTTCTTGGAGCAATGAGCAACCATAGGGTGAGTGGTTCAACCTTCCCCTAGTGGTTTGCTGTGTTTAAGGTGAGTGGTTCAGCCTTCCCTTGCGATACCCCTTAGCGACATGTAGGTAGGATGAGTGGTTCATCCTTCTCCTGCTGAGACATCCTACCTATGCAGTTTGGGACTCATGGGAAGTACCTCTCATCTGGTCAATGAGTAGGGAAATGAGGATAGGGACCATAGTACTATCGATGGACGCATCGTGTACTACCGTACTCCCTATGCTAGGGTGACCGATATTGATCTGGGATCAATTGGAATTTGGAACCGACTTCAGGTCAGTAAGAGTGGTATGAGACACTCTCTTTTGATTGGAATTGACTTCGTGTCAGTAAAAGTGGTATGACACACTCTCCTTTGATTGGCACTGACTTTGGGTCAGTAGAGAATAGTATGATACATTCTCGAGCACTTCTTCTGCTTCATAGTTCAACAGAGCAGAGCAATGCATTGATGGCATAGATAGTATAGATTGGTAGATGGATTAGCAGATGGAGTTCTCCTTGGTTGAGAGGGAGTGTTAAAATTGGCAACTAGGGTCAAACTCCACATCGGTCATCTTATTTATGACAACTGATATTTTTCTTGGATTCCTCTCTCTAAGAGGTGTAGGGTTGATCTAAAGATCATCCGGTTCTGACAAGTACAAATGAAGCTATGAATTTATTTTGATTATGGTCAAATTGTCAAGGTCGGCTAGCAAACTTATGTAGGCTCAGAAGCCCAACAGTCATGTCTATTCATCCTCGACGTTGCATATAAATATAAGGTGACTTAGCCTCATTTGGACACAATCATCTTCACACTTCCCTCTTTCTCTCCACTCGTTCGAAATTTCAGGACGTCGAAATTTCAGGAGAGTGAAATTTCAACGGGTCGAAATTTCAGGAGAGCGAAATTTCAGAAGGCCAAAATTTCAGGAGAGCGAAATTTTAGGAGACCAAATTTCAAGACAGTTTGACCAAGCGTTGACCTCTTTTAGTGCATTTTTTGTGAGGGCTATCTCTGTTTGGGTAGGCCGCATTTTTGGGCACAAAAATTGAGGCAAAACGTTGACTGTTGACTAGTGTTGGCTGCAGCTAGGGCTAATGGCAGGTGGGCTGTTTGACCACTGGGTGGAATTTGACTATTTTGAGGGCTATTTTATCTTGCTGTTTGGAGGCTGAAGTTGATTGAAGTTGAGCGATTTGCTAAGGGTCAAATATGCCCTATTGACCAACGTTGCCTTTTCTGGTTAGGGCTCTTTTGCCGCTGTTATAAATTATCGGATTTGTAAATTGTACTATCTCTCTCTGCTGAACCATTGAAGACTAAACAAATATCTGATCATGGGTTTCCCCACATCAGGGTTTGTCCCTGGCTGGTGCCACATCTTGTGTCCTCTTGTCTTGGCTTTTCTTCTATTGTTTATGTTTATTTTCTATCTGAATTTTACTATCTTGTTGATGTGATTGTTAATCTGAATATTGATATTGGGCTAATAAAGAAATTGAAGTAAAATTGCTCTAAAGCATAGAACATACCAATCTTGCCTAAAATTAACAGGTTCGGGCTTCAAAGGCCCTAGTTTTCATGATATCCGGGGGTCACTTTTACAGAGTTGAAGCAATCATGGACCAAATGGGGTGCATGATTATGTCTGATGGATGGATTGATGGAAGATCCTGCTCCATTTTAAATTTCTTAATTGCTTGCCTAAAAGGTACCATGTTTTTGAAATATGTGGATGCATTTGATCAGAGGGAGGATACACAATTATTTTTTTGTCTTTTGGATGAAGTGGTTGTGGAAGTAACGGGTAGATAATGTTGTACAAGTGATCATAGATAATGCCTCCAACTATGTTGCAACTAGAAGGATATTGGAGGAAAAACACCCCACCATTGGTGGATTCCATGTGCAATCTATTGTTTGGACCTCATGGTTGAGGATATTGGCAAAATTGCAAGGGTGGAGAATGTTGAGAAATCAATACTAGTAGGATTAGGGTTAGATTTCTCTTTCTTGATAATTACTTGTGAATTATGTTGAAATTCTTTCACTTATTTGTTATAAGAAATTACCAAATTATGTGTGCATGAAGATCATAAAAACACAAGACATAAGATGTAGGCACTCTGCTAGGGAAAAACCCATATCTAGGGGAAAAGCTAGTCAAAATCTATTCCTTCAATAGTTTTCCTTGAGACTCTTCAACCTAGACAAAGACCTCCTCCACACCAAGCCAACCTCTCTTTCTTCGATCCAACCTTCGACCTAGCAGCAACAACACTTTGACCCTAGCAACTTCGACTTGGCAGCTTCCGACATCAACAACAACTTCGACTTTGACAAGGAGACTTCGATCTCCTAAACTAGCCCACACGAGAGAGAGAGAGAGAGAGAGAGAGAGAGAGAGAGAGAGACCAAAACTTCAATTTTGTTCTTCCCTTCCTCCTTGACCAAACTCGCACTCCTTTTAGCTTCCTTCACCTTCGCACTTTTCCCAACTTCCAGCTTCCAGCTTCAGATATCGAACTATGTGTGAGAGAGTGAGATGCTCCAAATGAAGTCGAACTGTCTTCCTTGAGGCCGACTTGGTGTGGAGGTTACATAATTCATTTTTGACTCAAAAATAATTCTTCTTACATCATTCGAATGCCCAAGAAGGGTCTCATAATATATACAATGACCCTAATGACTCATTATTAATCCTAGGAGTCCACAATGGAGACTTTGACTAATAAAATGATGGCCCAAGCATGAAACCCATGCTTTAATAAGTCATTGTAACAATAATAAAAATTCTTTTGACAAATACATTTTATGAAGATCGAACCTAGTTACATTTTTCAACAAAGAAGTGTGTGGAAGAAGCAAAATCCGTTGTTAGGTATGTGTACAACCACTCATGGGGTTTGAACCTTATGAGAAAACACATTAAGGGTAGAGAGCTTGTTGCAACAAACTCTCTTTCGTTGCTGATGGTCAACAAAATGGGTAACCCCATAGGAGGAAAATTTTCTCCAACATTTGATAATTAGCCAAATAGAAAACCAGTTAGTAGCTCTTTCTGTCCACCATTTGATGATGATATGCCATTTGCATCAACCATGTGCTTCTCCCCATTCGACGTTTGCACTTGGTGTTAGTTTTTGGTAGCATCGGAAGTGCTGTAGCCTTGAAAATTGGTGGAGAGGCTAAGGCACATGAGTTTTAAAGAACCTTGAAACCGTTTGGTGAAATTCTACCCGGTTTGTATTTTATTAAAATAATTAATATTTTTAATGGAGTTCCTAAGTCTAAACTTATGGAAATTAAAAATGTGTATTAATCAAAATATGGGTGAGAATGATTTAGAAGGCAGATCAAGTCAGTAACAATAATAAAAATTCTTTTGACAAATACATTTTATGAAGATCGAACCTAGTTACATTTTTCAACAAAGAAGTGTGTGGAAGAAGCAAAATCCGTTGTTAGGTATGTGTACAACCACTCATGGGGTTTGAACCTTATGAGAAAACACATTAAGGGTAGAGAGCTTGTTGCAACAAACTCTCTTTCGTTGCTGATGGTCAACAAAATGGGTAACCCCATAGGAGGAAAATTTTCTCCAACATTTGATAATTAGCCAAATAGAAAACCAGTTAGTAGCTCTTTCTGTCCACCATTTGATGATGATATGCCATTTGCATCAACCATGTGCTTCTCCCCATTCGACGTTTGCACTTGGTGTTAGTTTTTGGTAGCATCGGAAGTGCTCTAGCCTTGAAAATTGGTGGAGAGGCTAAGGCACATGAGTTTTAAAGAACCTTGAAACCGTTTGGTGAAATTCTACCCGGTTTGTATTTTATTAAAATAATTAATATTTTTAATGGAGTTCCTAAGTCTAAACTTATGGAAATTAAAAATGTGTATTAATCAAAATATGGGTGAGAATGATTTAGAAGGCAGATCAAGTCATGTTTTAATCTTATCCATTGATTAGAGACTTAATCTCAGCCGTTTAAGACTCAACTGGAAAAGTATAAAATGGAGGCTTGGGGTTCATTTGAAAACAGAGAGAGCGAGAGAGAGAGAGAGAGAGAGAATTGATCTGGAGTTCGATTTCTGGGGCTAGGAAGTTGAGAAATTTGAACTAAGTGATCATTCAGCAGCAGAGGGGCAGTGAGAATCTGGGAGAAGGACTTTCCGGAGAATACTGACAGAGAGGCAGAGAGAGCTTGCAGAGAGGCAGCGCAGTAGTCGGGAAAGGCTGACGCCGGGCCAATCTGGGCCCATGCAGTCCTGACGCAGAGCTAGAAAGCTGCCTGTCACGTAGAATCCAAAATTGCTGGAACAACCAGAATTGCCGAGAACTATTAGAACGGCTGGGAGAGCTAACACAGAGGGCAGAGAAGCCTACACAGGGCCAACGCAGAAATTAGTCGGGGTTACCCAATCTTGTGCCGGATCAGCTAGAATTTTGCTAGGTGAAGTGAGGTAAAACTCACTCAGATTTTCCGCCAGTATTTTCTCTGTAAAGGATTGCTAGATGAGCATCCTAGATTTGTATTTAGATATTTCTCCTGCATAATAATAAACCCTCAAAACTGCTGCATCGGTTTTCCCACATTGGGTTTTTCCAGGGACTTTTGTGTCCAAAAATAAGTGTGTCCTATGTATCTTGTTCTTTGCTCTGTTTTCTGTTTCATGAGATCAAATATTTAATTAGTGTAGGCTGCATAAGTAATTTACTTCAGTATTCAGAAGAATAACTTGATGAATGTAATTTAAAAAATCAAGTAGGTGAAGTAGATTTAGATTTGCAGCAGTAGGGGTTCCTTCAGTAGTTGGAATCTTCACACTTGGATGAAGGTGGGTTGCTATTCAAAAGGTACTTTGATCATTTTGCAATTGGGTATGTTGTTGCCTAATCCACACCTTGGGTTATGTGGAAGAAATCTTTAATCCACTGGGTGTGGCCTTGGGGGCAAGTTTCGATTTGAGTTGCTGTTACTCAATCTCAATTCCTCTGTCTAGGCTAACTTCTAGTGAAGCCAAGGGGAGTAGACCCTAAGAAAAAGCTAAGGCCAAGTAAGTTATTAGTAATGTTAAACAAATCATTCTTGAAGTTTTATTAAATTACCAAAAACATGAAATTAACAACATATAACTAGAAATCATATAAATAAACAATTCGTTCTCCCTATGATGAGCAAATTGGCCCTCAATTACCCTAATTTAGGCCTCGGAGAATGAGTCATGGCCTCCATAAATTTAATTAATTGGGCCTCTTGGAGCATAACAAATTCATCCTCAACAAGATATGCAATTCAACCTTCCTAAGTTGAGTATTTCAGCCTCCTCCCAACTAGAAATCAATCTCTTCAGCACAATAATTTCGGCCCTCTCCTTGATAGACAAATCGACCTCTTGATGGATCAATTCGGTCTACTGCAAAGATCACAATGATTAACTAGGGTGGCTTTACAACCACTGGAACTAACTACCACCAGCTAGGGTGTATGTTCCAACACCAAAATTGGGAAATATTGAGGGGTTCTTCGTCATTCAGTAAGCTACTCGAGCTCCTTGTCAATTCGCAAATAACTCTTCACATATCCCCCCTTGAGTCTCCTATTTTTTATAGCATTTTCGTCCTTTGAAAACCATGGGTGGTAAGCAAAAACCAATGGTCACTTTATTTTTCTAAAGTGACTTTTACCACCTTTATTTAATTATTTATTAATTTATTCCCTGTTGAATCCCTTTTTTTCGTCAATAGCCCAGGGATCCAGATAGGTTATGACTTCGAACCTCTCATGCTTCTATGGATTGGAAAGGGGCATTACAACATTTTTCTCCTTGTGATTGGTGTTTTCTCTCTTGTGCCTTTTGATGGTAGGACTGTATTTTCCCTCTCATAGTGCACTCATTTTAGAGTTCATTGTGGCTATACATGCTGATTTTTTCACCCACAGTTATATATCAACCACATATTTCAAGCTGATTGGGGGGTTTGGCCAGTAAATTTTGTCTAATATTTTGGTTTTAGGTCTGAAACTAGGGGTTTCAGTTTGTTTTTAGGTCTGTTCTAGGTCTAAAAATAGGGTTTTCAGCATTTTTTAGACAAATATTTTCTAGAATGTAGGGTTTCTACCAGTCACTTCTATTTCACGGTTCACCAGCACCCTTCTTCTTTGGCATTTTTTGGTCCTTTTAGTGGATTCAAGGAGATTTTTTGTTGCCCTCTTCTAGAACAGTGATCACCATTTTGTTCTCTTTCAGCCAAGAATCTGCAGTTTTTGTTAGGGCAATGATATTTTTTTGATAATTGTTATTATAAGGTTTCAAAGCCCTCATTGGTGTCTTTAGCGGGTTCTCTTGAGGTATTTCTGGAGATTTTGTTTTCTTGGGAGCGGATGGACTGCTGCTTTAGTACCGATATGGATGTGCAGTTTGCAGATCAGGTTGATCTGGATTCAGAGGAGCATACTCTTGGTATTGACTCCACCTTATTTGGAATTATTATTCATATTTGAGGGATTTGTACTTTTTATTGGATATTGTGGTCTACTCAGCCAAATCTGATTTATTTGAGATAAATACAACAAATTTCCTTGTTATTTATAAATTGCTTTTCCAACTTGTGCACTATTTGATGGTTATTTCTGTGTCCTTGAGGGTGTAATCTTCAGTTATCTTGTTCTTTAAAGTTAAATCTTCAAATTTTTTCCATTAGATCATCTTGTTGATTGATGAACACTAAAATTGGAGTCCAGATTAAATAGAGAACATAACCTTCAGGAATGTTTTGTCTTTGTCCTCCTTTTCCCCTTCCCCTTTTTTCAAAGATGAACACAACGAAATATTTTTCCCATTAGTTCCACGTTAATTTTGAATCTGGAAGAATAATAGATGTTGCATAGTACTTACTAAAAACATTGGTATTAGATGTTTCATCATTCATATTACTTAATAATATGATAGCACATATTACGTGTGAATTACTGAGGCAACACTGCCAAATGTTGAATTCTACTTTACATGCATCCATTTTACACAAACACAATAATGTTCAATACTTCCGGAGTTTTAAGATGCAAGGTGTCATGGAAAATAGAGGAATAGCATAAATACATGAGATGCAATCTTATATAGCGGCAGGGAAGGAAGTATGCTTTTTTATATTATAAAATATCTCTGTAGATGATTGTTTCATATGAACTTTGTAGGGGGCTGTAAGACTTACAAAGAGTCATTGGCAATGATCTGATTCCTCCTGTCCTTTACATGTCTCCTTGTACTGTCTGTCCGAGGGCTGGAAAGTTGGGCTGTTGTAACCATTGACATAATTGCCTTATTTGTTAAGACTTAATCAGACAATACATAAAGGTAGTACATTATACAAAGAGACCAAGCACACAGATAAATGAATGCCCTTTTTATTACAATAAGACTTCAATAAATACACCTCTTACAATACCAAAATGCACATCCACATCAACACCCAGACTGGTGAACCTTGACAACATACTGTAGGTTTTAATGGGAACTGGGAGAGGTTTCTATACTTATTTTTGACATGAAGTGCTTCTTCTTTAGTAAAAATTAATGTTCCACCAAGACTCCGGGATGGGGAGATGCGGGTTCAGGGAGACGCACAAGGGGGATGGTGAGATGTCGGGGTATATATATATATATATATATATATATATATTCAATAATGAAAGCATAAATTTATTGATCCATACATAATTGAATTAAATAATGAAATACATCATTCATCCATACACCACGAGATTCAATGATGAAATCCATCGATCCATATTCATCATTCATCATACTAGAATCTACATTGATTTAAAAATTAAAGGTGTCATTCATCATTCTTTTTTTTGATCCCGTAAGAGTGGGGCCTTCCATTAATCAAGAAAAAAATACATAATGTACACTTTGTAAAACGGAGCCAAGAACAACAACACCAGCTTTGTACTTGACTCATACAAAACAACAAAAGGAATGATACATACACCACCAATGCACTGCTCATACTCAAATCTTCGCTCTTGAAAACCTGCCTTCCTTCTTAACCCGAAAGATAAATTTAAAAGTGCTAAGGAACTTTCGGGTCCGCTAAACTTTGTAAGTCTCGCACAACAGGGAACCCGACATTCCTCAATGACGAGGGCCCAGATAACCTACGACCCACATAAACCAATGGCCCACATATCCGACAACCCACAAAGCAGCAGTGAGTGACCTGGCAACCTGAGGAACGAGCGATCCAGCCCTCGGAGATCCGACGATTTTAACTAATTTCGGAAGAACCAACAAGCCCACTCCTTAATTGCCAATCGGACCTGATGAGAAATCAAAACATCTTTCTATGAAATTTCGGGTCCGTTTTATGTAATAACCCTCGATTAGTTTTATAACCCGACTCCTGTGCGATCCAGCCCTCGCCGATCCGACGGTTCAGAGTTGATTTCGGGCCAGCAACATGCACACCCTCTATATTTCCAATCGGACCCGATGGGTGGCCTAAACCGCTGCTCTATAGTTTTTTGGGTCCGTATTATGGGATATCCTTTGCGCAACTATCCGCCCAAAATCCGTCAGATGCTGGCGCTTGTTGCCATCGATGGAGCCGCCTGTCAACTTGCTCAATGTTTACCTCTTGCTTCTTCCCTGTCATTGGTTTGCTTTCTACTGTCTCCATTGGTCTATTTACTGCTTGTCTTTCATACATTGAAAATACTCCCTGTCTGCGATTGCCTGTCTGTGACAGTCCTCGTGCAGATTCCCTGAGGGTGTCGACTCCCACGCATAGCTTCTGTTATCTCTTGTACAGAGCACACCCTCATTTGCTAGACGATCCGCTAATTTGTTGGCAGTTCTGTGCACATGAACAAATCTGAGTGTTCTTAGGGCTCTCAGGTGGGATTGTATACGTTGATAGACCTGCAATAACCGCTAGTGGTTTGAAACTTTTTCTGGTGCTGTGCCGTTGCCTATCTTTTTGACTGAATTAATTGTCAATTCAGAGTCTGCCTCTATGATGGTATTGTGTAAATTGTATTCAATCAAGATTTTTAGGCCTTGCTCTAAGGCCATGAGTTCGCCATATTATTAGTGGCATTCCCCAAATGACTATGAAAGATGACTTTTATGTTTCCCTGTTCATCTCTTATGACTCCTCCATAACCAGCAACCCTAGGGTTTCCCTTAGAGGCTCCATCTATATTAAATTTCAAAAAGCCATGGGGGGGCGGTTGCGAGAAGTCCTTCCCCGCTGTTGTATGTCTTACGATCTTGCTTATGCCCTAGGGGACAGGTGACTAGAGACCCAAATGCAAAAGAATATGAGCATCCTGGTTTCGAGGAGGGTTCTCGGGGGGTTGCTTCAGAAGGGTGCTCACAGTTTCTTTGAGCTGTCTTAAAATTTGAGCTATGATGCTCTGGGTTGAGCCAGTTCTGTTCTTGAAAATCCTATTGTTGCGTTCTTTCCATACATCCCAGATCAAAAAACCTGGAATTAGAGTCTAGGCTTTGTTGACTGTTTCATTTCTGAGAAGTCTTTCCTCCAATTCGTCAAAGTGCCAGTGATGCTGTTTTCATCCTTGTCAGTTTGCCTGAAGATTGAGGCTACCTAATTCCATAAGGTAGAGGTGAATGTGTAGAGGTTGAGTAGGTGATCCAGTGTTTCTTCTTGTAGACCACATTACTGGCATCTAGATGGACCAACTAAACCTCTTTTTCTTAGATTTTCCAAAGTTAGAACTTTTTTATGTTGTACCAACCACAGGAACAGTTTGATTTTCATCCAGTGCGGGTTTTGCCATAGGTCCTTCCATATCTTATCAGGGTTTGGAAAGTCAAGCCCAGTGGAAATTCTTTTGGCTTCTTTGAGGTTGAAGTTTCCTTTGCTGTTTCTTCCCCATTTTAGTTGGTCAGACGAAGTTGAAGTTAAAATCTTTCTCTATTCCAAGATCACTGCAAGAGCTTCAGCTTGGGCCTTCAAAGGGGTCTCTTCACTGTATATTAGGTCCCTCCAAGTTCTCCATTTGCCATTGTCCCTTGTCTGATCCCAAAAGTCACTAACCCTAAGCAACCCTTTATTGTCAATGTCATTTTTGAGAATGTCTAGTCCTTCTCTGCATAGGTTAGGCTCCTGCTGCCAGTTATCCTCCCAAAACCAGGCTAGGTTTCCATCTCTGATCTCCTAGAAACTATGCTTCTGAACAATAGCTCTATTCTCCCAAGCATTGTTCCAAATATGGGAGCCCTTGATGAGCCCTGTCATTCGAATATGGTCCCTTTCTTGCCAGTTATTTGCATACTTCTGTTTCCAGAGCTTAGCCCAAGGGGTTCTCGTTTCCTTTAGCCATCTCCACCAAAGTTTTGCCCCCAAAACTTTGCTTAGCGTTTTAGGGTCATGAAGTCCCAAACCTCCTTGGGTCTTGGGTTTGCAGAGCTTTTCCCAAGCTACCAGAGCCCATTTCTTTTTCTCTTCCCCTTTGCCCCAAAGAAAATCTCTTTGGATGTTCCTGATGTGTTGTAAAACTCCTTTTGGGGCAGGAAGAGCTGAAAACATGAAGATGGGAATGGTTTGCAGGACAACCTTTGTAAGCACTAGCCGTCCTGCTAAGTTCAAAGATCTGCTTGTCCATTTCCTGATTTTGTCTTGCAGTTTATTAGTCATTGGCTCCCAAACTTCCTTACTCAGAGGTTTGTCGGTGAGAGGTATTCCCAGATATTTGGAGGGTAGTTGTTAAAATTGGCAAACAGGGCAAAACTTCATGTGGGTCATCTTATTCATGGCTAATAATATTTTTATTAGATTCCTCTCGTCGAGAGGTGTAGGATTGATATAAAGATCATCCAATTCCGATAAGTATTCATGGAGATATGAATTAATTTTGATTATGGAATTATTATCAAGCCGACCTACAACTCATGTAGGCTCAGAAGCCCAACAGTCGCATCTATTCACCCACCAACGCTGTGTATAAATATAAGAGGACTTTTTCTCATTTGGACTCACTCATTTCATCACATCTCTCTCTCTCTACTGCGCAGATATGAGTCTCCTCTCTACTGCAATGAAATGGGTCTCTCTCTCTCACACATGTGAAGCCGAAAGCTGTTGAATTTGAAGCTGCAACTGCAGAAGTAAAGATTGACTTGCGTGGCCTAGAAGATCTCCTCTTTGGAACTGCGCTGTAGGTTCATCTGAACCTCCTTTGAAAGCCGCAACTTTTGGTGGTGGAATGAAGTCAATCCGACGAACGGTTTGCAAGATATCGGCTGCCCTAGTTTGAAGCCGGAAACTGCTGAAACTGAAGCTGCAACTGCAGAAGTAAAGATTGACTTGCGTGGCCTAGAAGATCTCCTCATCTGAACTGCGCTGTAGGTTCATCTGAACCTCCTCTGGAAGCCGAAACTTTTGGTGGTGGAATGAAGTCAATCCGATTGTCGGTTTGTGAGATATGGTCTGCTCTAGTTTGATAATGAAGCCGCTAATGCTGATGCTACTGATCTAGGGTTTGCTACTGCTGATATGAATCAGAATTATTGTACTATTTCTCTCTGCTGAATTATTGAAGATAAAAGAAGATTTGATCAAAGGGTTTCCCCACACATTGTGGGGTTTGTCCCTGGCTAGTCACCACATCTTGTGTCTCTTGTCTTGGCTTGTTTTCTGTCGATCGTTTAATGTTCTATCTGCACTTTACTTTATGTACATGTGATTGCTAATCGGTGGAACATAATAAGAAAAAGAAGTAAACTGTTATAAGCATAGAACATACCATAACTTAACATGGTATCAGAGCTGAGGTGAAGACAAAGCCTGAGCAAGAGCAAGAGCAATCATTGAAGAGAAGATTGGCAAGGCTATCCTAAAAGAACTATGGGGTCTTCAACACTCTTTCCTGTCGAAGACAAGCTCCGTGAGAAAGCTGACTATCATGGATGGAAGATGTCTATCGATCTAACCCTTGAAGATCAAGGAGTGCTGGACCATGTAAGAGACAATACTGTTGAGCCTTCATCAAATGCATCTGCTGCTGCCTGGAACAAATGGAAAAATGGAGAAGTCAAAACAAAGAAGATCATCCGGGACTCTATCGACAAGCGCTTGGTGGCCTACATCTCTGATCTAGACACCTCCAAGGAAATCTACGACAGACTGGTGAGTTTATTTAAAGTTAATGATGCAAATCAAGTTTTGTTTCTTAGAAATAAGTTGAGGGAAATCAAGAAGGGTAAAGATGAAAGTATGCAAGCATACTTCTTAAGAATCACCGAGATCAAGAACGATCTCCTATCTATTGGGGAAACCATTACTGACAGAGAAATGGCACTCACAACTCTCGGAGGATTACCATCTGAATGGTATGTGTTCAGGACTACTCTTCTGAACAATAATGTAATTCCTAGTTTCGAGGAATTAATGGCTAGATGCATTCAAGAACAAACAAGGGTAGAAGAGCAGGAAATGCCCTTGCCTAAAGGTCCTCCTGCTGCTTTTTCTTCTCATGCTAAGAAAAGAAATAATTCTGGGTCTAAATCGAAAAGAAAGGCTGGATTTAAGGGTGGAAGAAAAGGACGATGTTTCATTTGCAATAAAGCAGGTCACTATGCAAGGGAATGCCCTGATAGAAAGGACTCTCACCGTGACGATGATCAAAATCCCTCTCATGGTAATCGAAGGAATGGAAAATTCAACATCAAAGAAAAAAGGAATGCGGGAAATCAAGGAAGAGGGCAACCATTCAAGAAGGCTAGAAATTCCAGGCATGAATCTAACACTGTTGACGATAAGCAGGCTGAATATTATCTACCAGCTGCTCTATCTACCTCCGCTCCTTCGGACTCAATGGGAATTTGGCTCATTGATAGTGGTGCCTCAAGACACTTCATTGGTTACAAAGAAGTACTCTATAATCTGGTAGAGAAAGAAACTAACCTGGAAGTTGTCCTTGGAGATGACATGAAATACACAGTAAAAGGTGTAGGCAATGTTTCTCTTAAATTGAATCAAGGTAATACGATTCACTTACAAGATGTATTATATGTACCTGATCTCAAAAAGAACCTGGTATCCATCTCGTCAATGGAAGACAAAGGCTATAAGGTAACCTTCAGCGATGGTAAGGTACGCATATGGAAAAATAATGTTAAAGATGCTTTGACTCTTGGGTTTCGAGTTGATTCTTTATATCAAGTCGGTGGAAGTCCGCTAGGAGTCATGTCTTGTGACACAACGCTTCAGTCCGAACTTTGGCATCGGAGGTTTGCCCACCTTCATTACAAAGCTCTACCCGATGTAAGACAAATGGTATCAGGGATGCCTGAATTCCAAGTAGAGAAAGAAGGTGTATGTCCGGGATGTGCCGAAGGAAAGCTCAAAAGGGGACCATTCCCTTCAAGTCAAAGCAAGACCTCCGATATATTACAACTAGTTCACACAGACATATCAGGTATGATGCCTGTGAACTCCTTGGGAGGATACTCATATTATCTCACTTTTACAGATGACCATTCTCGAAAGACCTGGATATACTTCTTGAAAAAGAAGGATGAAGTGTTCCCTTGGTTCCGACACTTCAAAGCCCTAATCGAGAATCAAACCGAAAAGAAGATCAAGATCTTAAGAATTGACAATGGGATTGAATATGAATCTAATGAGTTCCATGATTTTTGTAAAGAGGCTGGCATCAAGAGGGAGACTACTACACCATATACTCCTGAACAAAATGGTGTGGCAGAAAGGAAGAACCGCACAATTATGAAAGCTGTGCGGGCCATGCTACATGATCAAAGTCTTCCTAAGTTTCTATGGGCTGAAGCTGCAAACACTGCCGTATATGTACAAAATCGATGCCCTCATCAAGCATTGGGTTCCAAGACTCCTGAAGAAAAATTCACCGGTAAGAAACCTGATGTTTCTCATTTTAAAATTTTTGGAAGCCCTGTATACTTTCATGTGCCGAAAGAGAAAAGAAATAAATTGGGAGCATCTGGAAAGAAGGGAATTTTCGTGGGCTATGGTGAAAATACTAAAGGCTATAGAATCTATGTACCCGGTCAAAGGGAAGTCATAATTAGTCATGATGTCACCTTTGACGAAGATATGGCTCTCAGCAAGGTGATCAATCTTTCGACTTTGAGGAGCTCTCAAGAAGCCGACACCAGGGAACCGAAAGAAAAGGATGATGAATCAATGCCTGATGTAGAAGAACCCATGGATCCGATTGATCCTCCTCCATATGAACCTTCCTCTTCTAGGAAGAGGCCTTCATGGCTTAAGGGGTTACTTGATGATGCTGAAGGACATGCTGCACCCCGAGGAACCTTTCGTGAAAGTAAGAAACCTAATAGGTATCAAGGATACCTGACCATCATGAGCACGATCATACAAAATGAGCCTTCGTCATTCTCAGATGCCGTCAAGCATCAAGTATGGAAGGATGCTATGACCGAAGAATATGCGTCTATCATAAAGAATGATGTTTGGGAAGTAGTTCCCAGACCCCAGGACAAGACTGTTGTTACTTCCAAATGGCTTTACAAGATAAAGCATGCAGCAGATGGAAGCATGGAAAAGTATAAGGCTTGTTTTGTTGCTCGAGGTTTCTCCCAAAAGGAAGGTATAGACTATGATGATATATTTGCACCTATTGCCAGATATACGACCATCCGCTCGATCATAGCCCTTGCCGCTTCACAAGGATGGAACCTACATCAGATGGATGTCAAGACTGCGTTCTTGCATGGCTCGATCAAAGAAGAGGTCCACGTGGAGCAACTCGAAGGATTTGAGATTTATGATCGAAAATCTCATGTATGCAGGTTGAAGAAAGCTCTCTATGGGTTGAAGCAAGCACCCCGAGCATGGTATGAGAGGATCGATAGCTACTTGATGAAGCTGGGATTCACTAGGAGTGAAGCCGATCCTAACCTTTACTTTAAGGCTGAAGATGACAAGCCTCTCATACTGGTGTTGTATGTGGATGACCTCTTTCTAACAGGTGCAGACCCTCTCATTCACAAATGTAAGAGGGAGCTGGCCTCTGAATTTGAAATGAAAGACCTAGGACTGATGCACTACTTCCTAGGACTTGAAGTGTGGCAAAAGCCAGGAGAAATTTTCCTATCTCAAGGAAAATATGTGGTGAAGATATTGGAAAGATTCGGAATGGTGGACTGCGAGCCTGTAACTACTCCGATGGAGCTTGACTTCAAGAAGTTAAGCGGTAGTGCTGCTGGACCTGTTTTACGAAATGCTACTGAGTATCGGCAACTCGTCGGAGCATTAATGTTCTTAGTGAACTCCCGTCCAGATATATGCTTTGCAGTCAACACGTTGAGCCATCATATGGTTAAACCCCACCACATACACTGGATTGGTGCCAAGAATCTGCTGAGATATCTTCGTGGCACTATCTCTTATGGGTTAAGATACATTGCCATAGATGTGAGACTATTTGGATACACAGATGGTGACTGGGCAGGCAATGTGGAGGACCGTAAGAGCACTTCCGGGTGTTGTTTCTCCTTGGGATCTGCTTCGATATCTTGGATGAGCAGGAAACAAAAGTCGGTGGCTTTGAGCACCGCCGAAGCAGAGTATATTGCTGCTAGCATGGCTTCTTGTGAGGCAGTTTGGTTGCGAAAGCTCTTCAGTGAGTTGTTTGGATTCACATTGGATACCACTGTGATCCTTTGTGACAACCAAAGTGGGATTCGTTTGTCAGAGAATCCCGTATTCCATGATCGCTCCAAGCATATTGATATCAGATACCATTATATTCGAGATATGGTGCAATGGGGAGCTATAAGGCTCCATCATATCGGTACAGATGAATAGGTCGCCGACATTCTGACAAAACCCCTTGGGAAAGTAAAATTTCTGACTTTCCGTGAACAACTTGGAGTTGTTCAAAGACCCTCCAATGAGGGTCATGTATGATGCATTGAGCTCTGAGAGCTCCAGGGGGGTGCGGGGTGCTTCTTGGAGCAGCATATGACCATAGGATTATTCACTATCCCTGGTGGTATACATGTACACACCGTGGCGACATTGTAGCAGGATTGATGTGTTCTCCTGTGAGGCCTGGATTGATGTGTTCTCCATGGAAATTGTAGCAGGATTGATGTGTTCTCCTGTGAGGCCTGGATTGATGTGTTCTGCATGGCAATTGTAGCAGGATTGATGTGTTCTCCTGTGAGGACAGGATTGATTAGTTCTCCTGTCGAGGCATCCTACCCATGCAGTCTGGGACTCATGGGAAGTACCTCTCATCTGATCAATGAGCAGGGAAATGAAGTTAGGGACCATAGTAGTACCGATGGACGCATCGTTGTAACTACCGTACTCCCTACGCTAGGATGACCTCCATTGATCTGGGATCAATGACACTGGTCTGGGATCAGTGGTAGGAGTTGTACCATACTATGACGCTGACTTCGGGTCGGTTGAGACTGGTCTGGGATCAGTGGGACATACTCTGAGACTGACTTTGAGTCAGTGGAGGATGATATTGGTCTGGGACCATTGGAGTTGTACTCACTATGACGCTGACTTTGGGTTGGTTGAGACTGGTTTGGGACCAGTGGTACATACTCTGAGACTGACTTTGAGTCAGTATGATACATCCTCGATCATTTCTTCTTCTTCATAATTCGGACAAAAGCAGAGTAGAACAGAACAATGCAAGAGCAGAGCAGAATAGAACAAAACAGTACAGATCAGTGCAGGGCAGAACAAGACAAAGCAGAACAGGCAAAATAGAGCAGAGCAGGGCAAGGGTCAGGCTGTACAAGGCAGTGCATTTGATGGATGAATAGT
The DNA here is from genome assembly GCA_031772625.1 of Pinus tabuliformis. NCBI lineage: Eukaryota > Viridiplantae > Streptophyta > Pinopsida > Pinales > Pinaceae > Pinus > Pinus tabuliformis. Next base: position 662,195,445 of record CM062816.1, on the reverse strand, counting down.
AACGACCGATAGACAGATTGCAGATGAAGTTTTCCATGGTTGAGAGGGAGTGTTAAAATTGGCAACCAGGGCAAAACTTCATGTGGGTCATCTTATTCATGGCTAATAATATTTTTATTAGATTCCTCTCGTCGAGAGGTGTAGGATTGATATAAAGATCATCCAATTCCGATAAGTATTCATGGAGATATGAATTTATTTTGATTATGGAATTATTATCAAGCCGACCTACAACTCATGTAGGCTCAGAAGCCCAACAGTCGCATCTATTCACCCACCAACGTTGTGTATAAATATAAGAGGACTTTTCCTCATTTGGACTCACTCATCTCATCACATCTCTCTCTCTCTACTGCGCAGATATGAGTCTCTCTACTGCGCCGAAATGGGTCTCTCTCTCTCACACATGTGATGCCGGAAGCTGTTGAATTTGACGCTGCAACTGCAGAAGTAAAGATTGACTTGCGTGGCCTAGAAGATCTCCTCTTTAGAACTACGCTGTAGGTTCATCTGAACCTCCTTTGAAAGCCGCAACTTTTGGTAGTGGAATGAAGTCAATCCGACGAACGGTTTGCAAGATATCGACTGCCCTAGTTTGAAGCTGGAAACTGCTGAAACTGAAGCTGCAACTGCAGAAGTAAAGATTGACTTGCGTGGCCTAGAAGATCTCCTCATCTGAACTGCGCTGTAGGTTCATCTGAACCTCCTCTGGAAGCCGAAACTTTTGGTGGTGGAATGGAGTCAATCCGACTGTCGGTTTGTGAGATATGGTCTGCCCTAGTTTGACAATGAAGCCGCTAATGCTGATGCTACTGATCTAGGGTTTGCTACTGCTGATATGAATCAGAATTATTGTACTATTTCTCTCTGCTGAATTATTGAAGATAAAAGAAGATTTGACCAAAGGGTTTTCCCACACATTGTGGGGTTTGTCCCTGGCTAGTCGCCACATCTTGTGTCTCTTGTCTTGGCTTGTTTTCTGTCGATCGTTTAATGTTCTATCTGCACTTTACTTTATGTACATGTGATTGCTAATCGGTGGAACATAATAAGAAAAAGAAGTAAACTGTTATAAGCATAGAACATACCATAACTTAACAGTAGTTGATTTCTTTGAAAGCCGAGAATTCTGGAGAGATTTCTTTGAATAGCAATGTCAGTATTGAAAAAAGAAATTTTTGATTTTGTGAGGCTTACCTCTGTCCCACCAGCCATAGCAAAATCGTTCAGGATTTGTTTGAAGGCTTTAGCTTCCTTGACCGTGGGTGTACCCTGCAGCATGGTGTCATCCACAAATTGTTGATGAGTCAAGGTGTCCCCATTCAGGGTTAGTTTGAGACCTTGGATTCTCCCCTCCGCATTGGCTGATTTGATCGCTTTGCCTAATCCTTCCATCATGAGAATAAAGAGGAAGGGGGAGAGCGGATCTCCTTTTCTGAGGCCTCTCGAAGGCCTAAAAGTTCTGGATGGAGATCCATTAAGTAGGATTGAAAAACTAGCGGTGGTAACAAGGGCCATTACCCATCTTATCCAGTTGTGGTCAAAGCCATATGCTTTTAGTACTTCTCTGATGTATGACCAACTTAGCTTATCATAAGCTTTTGCTAGGTCAAGCTGTATGATCATACCCACTTGCTTATTGCTCTTGAGAGAATGAACCACCTCGTGAGCTTGAATGATGTTATTGAGAATTTGCCTTCCTTCCACATATCCAGTTTGCTCCTCAGACACAAGAGTTGGAAGAAGGGGCTTGAGTCTGTTTGCAATTACTTTAGAAATAATTTTGTACACCACATTGCATAAAGCTATGGGTCTGAATCTATTTGGTGTCATAGCTTTTTCCTGCTTTGGAATTAAGGCTATGAAAGATGCATTGAGTGCCCTTAAAACTGTTTTTGATTTTCTCGAGTCCTCCACAACATCAAGGATATCTTGTTTGACTATTTCCCAGCATGTTTTGAAGAAGTCTACATTGAACCCATCCGGGCCTGGAGCTTTCCCATTTTGCATCTCTTTGATGACTTCATTGACCTCCTCTTTAGTCACTGGCCTGTTGAGATTGTAATTGTCTTCCTTGGTTACTAGTTTTGGAATGTACTGTGTGAAGCTGTTGATAAATTGTGATCTGTCTAAGAGAGGCTCCTCTGCTATGCTTTGAAAATGTTGTACCAGAACAGATTCCATTTCTTTGTGGGTACTTAGCTCTTTCCCTTGAGGATCTCTAAGTTTTACAATCCTGTTATGTGCCCTGTGAACCATGGTTGACTTGTGAAAAAAACCTTGTATTTCTTTCCCCTTCTTTAAGCCATTGCACCCTCGATTTTTGTCTCCAGAAGATTTCCTCTTGCTGGCATCTGTTTTCCCATTCCTGTTGAAGAGAGTCAGCGTGCATTTTCCTTTCCTCGGTAAAGCCATCTATGATGAGGATTTGGTTAATTCCCTGTAGTTTCTATTCAACTTCTCTTTTGGCTTTGAAAATATTGCCAATCTCATTTTTGTTCCATTCTTTAAGCCCGAGTTTGATGTGTTTCAGTCTCTGTTGCTGTAGGAACTTCTTCGTGCCTTGAACGGGCATGTCTTCCACCCACCATTTTTCAATATTAGTGATGAAGTCAGGGTGAGGAAGCCAGACATTTTCAAACCTGAAAGGTCTGTCACTCGGAGTGCCTGTAAAAGAAGCTTCAAGCTGGATAGGCTAGTGATCCGAGCCTCCGAAAGGAAGGATTAAAGCAGTCAAGTCAAGGCCAGTGAGAAAGAGGTCCTCCGAGATTATGAATCTATCTAGTTTAGAGGCAACTTGAGAAGCCCCTCCCCTCTTATTGTTCCAGGTGAAGGTGCCATTTATTGTCTCCGTATCCACCAACCTCATGTCGTTTAGGAAGTTCTGGAAGGCAATGGAGTCTCTGCCTAGTATTCTGTTCCCGCCCTTTTTCTCTGTAAGAGATCTGATCATGTTAAAATCCCCTCCCAGAATCCAGGGCATAACAAGATGTTTCTCTCTCAGCTCCCAATGAGGTGAGAAGCCTGAGTTTGTCTTCAATTTTTTGAGGACCATAGACATTTGTGATCATATAGAGTTCCTTGTCACCCAAAGGTTGGATAACCATTGAAAGGTAGTTCCTGGATGCTTCAACATCCAGGATTCCAAGTTTCTAGGGATTCCAAAGAGTGAGAATCCCTCATGCTGTGTTGTTTGCTTTAACTTCTAGATACTCGTACTTAATAAGCCATTTGTGATGCATATCTATGATTTTTTCTATTGAACATTTTGTTTACTGTATAAATACCATATCTGGTTTTTCTTCTTTTATTCTATTGCTGAGATTTCTTTGTTTTCTTTTACTTCCTAGACCCCTAATGTTCCAGGTTGTGAGCTTCATTATGAAAGGTTTGTAAATGAGTAACTAGTAAGATCTTTCATCTTGCCTGAGTTAATCATGAGTTTCCCACACTCTGTCAGCAGCTCATTCTGTCTCTTCCTTCCTCTTTTCCTGCTTGGGTTCTTGGTAGAGTGTCTTGATGTTACCTCCATCAGTTTTACCCCTCTATTTTCCTGGCTGTCATGGTTCCTTTTGACTCCAACAGCCTTTGCTTGAGATCTCCAAAGGAAGAGCTGTTGCACTCTGTCAAACTCCTCTTGTGGTAGAGAATCAACACCTTTGGTGGTTCCTTGCTCTAGGAACTTTTCTAGATCAAGATTCTCCCTCTCAAGAATATCCTGTAGTTCGTGGTCCTCCGTACCAACTTCACTTGGGGTCATCTCATGGTCCCTGCCAAGTTCCATAGTGCTTGTCAGATCCTCCTTTAGTTTGTTGTTCTCATGTATGACCTCCATGCTATCATCTTTTACTTTCCTGCAGGATTATCCTCCGGTGCCTTGTTTGTTCCATTGTTCCCACCTTCTTCTTCTAAAATCTTGAAATTGTTATGACTTGGTTTCTTATCCTCGCTAGTTTTCTTTTGGTATTTTTCCCCCTCCTTTCCCTCTGCCTCCCACCTTGGTAAAGCCGTCAGGATCTTTGCTTGTGTTGGTTTTCATATTGTCCTCCAGTTTGTTGAGTGGACAGTCTTTGAAGAGGTGCCCATGTTCATGACATTTACGACATCTGAATGGGACATGTTCATAGTCCACCGCCTGCACCCATTCTTCATCATATACTTCTAGAATAATTTCGTCTGGAAGTGCTCCTGATAGGTCCATTTCTACACATATGCGGGCGAAGGAGGCATATTTACCTCATAGAGTCGCATCTGATATTTTAAAAAAATGACCTAATTTATTGCCTATGGCTTTTAAGGATTCAGGCAACCAATAATCTAAAGGTAGGGAGTAGAGTGTAATCCATACTGGTATCGATGTGAATGTTTCTCGCTCCGGGACAAAATTCATCACCCATGGTCGCCCTGCAGCGGGCTGCAGCATAGAAATATGGTCCTCCTTCGAACACTCTGTCTTTATCCTCTAGGTTTGTGTTAAAATTGACAACTAAGGCCAAACTCCATGTGGGTCATATTATTTATGGCAGCCGATATTTTTATTGCATCCCTCTCATTGATAGGTGTAGGATTGATCTAAAGATTATCCGAATGCGATAAGTATTTATGAAGTTATGAATTTATTTATGTTATGGACAAATTGTTAAGTCGGCCAGCAACTTATGCAGGCTCAGAAGCCCAACAGTCATGTCTATTCGACCTCTACTTTTTAGTATAAATAGAAGAGGACTTCAAGTCATTTCTACACACACTTGGATATCTTCCTCTCTCTACTTGTCTTTGGGTTTTAGTAGGAGGAGAGATCCTAAGGAAAAGCAGGAATAGCCGGAAAAGCCGGAATAGCCGGAAAATCCGAAAAAGCCGGAAAAGCCGGAAAAGCCGGAACTGTCAGAAAAGCCGAAACTGCCGGAAAAGCTGGAACTGCCGGAAAAGCCTAAAAACCCTGAAAAGCTGGAAAATCTGGAAAAGTCGGAACTGCCAGAAAAGCCAGAACTACCGGGAATTGCCGAAACAGCCGGAGCATCTGTCTTCGAAGGAAGGCAGCATGATGTATGAGATCATGGGCAGCATAATAAGCAACATGATGCTATGAGCATGGGCAACATAATGATGCATGATGATATGAGTATGGGCAGCGTAGGCAGCATAATGATGCATGATGATATGAGTATGGGCAACGTGGGCAGCATAATAAGCAGCATGATGATATGAGCATGGGCAGCATAATGATGCATGATGATATGAGCATGGGCAGCGTAATGATGAATGAGATCATGAGCATGGGTAGCTTGATGATGAATAAGACCATGGAAGATGCAACATGATGAGCAGCATGAAGATGAGAGTAGTTCAGTCATCAAGGTTCAACACATGTGACAGTACAACAAGGTGTCACACGGTAATGTGCAGCAAATAGACGAGATGCAGCACTATGATAGGTGAATGAGTCACCTTAGAGTATCAGTTGAAGCAATATGTCTTCAACTGATCTCATGCTGATATCAAAAGTCAAAGTGATTGACTTCTATTGTAAATGTACTATCTCTCTCACTTTCTCTACTGAACTTTGAAGAACATAAAAGAAGAATTGATCAAGGGTTTCCCCACATTGTGGGGTTTGTCCTTGGCTAGCGCCACATCTTGTGTCCTCTTGTCTTGGCTTGTCTTCTGCGATTTATATTTATGTTCTATCTGCAATTTACTTTATGCTGATGTGATTGCTAATGTGGAAAAGAAATTGAAATAAATTGCTCTAGCATAGAACATACCTAAAATTAACAGTTTGTGAAAACCACTGTGAAGAAACCCTTGGACCCAAGATGAAGGTTTATTGCTCCCTTTGGTTTCCAGTGGTTTCTTATCCAAATGTACAAAGCCTTCTTTGTTGGCCATATTCCCATAAATTTGCATATAACCGCGTAAGTCACCATGTGATCCCTGTGCACCTATAGCGCTGGATCATTTAAGACAACCCGGGGTTTAATGGTTGACCTGGGTTTATAGAGTCCTGTCACAGTCTTGTGCTCAGTTCTCTGACTGCTGTCTCCTGTTCTCTTCTCTCTTCTGACTTCCTTGTGATTCTCTTCCTGTTCATGAGATTTGATGCTTTCCGGCTTTTTTGTGCTTATCTTCTCTGTTTCTACCTCCATTGGTTTCTTGAATCGATTCGAACCCACTTCCTTGCTTCTGTTCGCTACTACATGACTGTAGGAGGGAGTCGAGCTCCCCCCTCCTTGCCCCTCCATTGTTAACAGTTTGCACCCATCGCTTCCTGTTCAGAACCCTCGCTCCGCTCCGTCGAAAATCAGTTAAACAAATTCAAGTTGTCATTCATCATTCTAGAATGCAAATTGATTTAAAATTTAAATTCATCATTCATCATTCTAGAATCTAATTAGTACTAAGAAAAACAGACTATAGTAGATACCAATGTTATTGGAATTGAATTGGAAAACCCTTTGAACCAATAATTAGTTGGAACCAATAAAAAAATTAGGACCACATAACTGGTAAACCAAAAATACATAAAATATTCAAATTTTAAAGAAAAACATATATATTCATGTGCATCCATATGAATCCAAACCATTTATACACAAATAAGAAAAAGCTCTAATTTATATAGCATGTAAGGGTGCACATAACCAAAATAACACTGAGTACAATCTATCCTTGAACTGAAAATACATCAACAAACGGGCTTTAGACATAGAGCAATTTTACTTCAATTTTCTTTATTAGCCCAATATCATATCAGTATAGCAATCATATACACATGATAGTAAAATGCAGATAGTACATAAAAAATAACAGTGAAAGACAAGCTAACACAAGAGGACACAAGATATGGCACTAACCAGAGACAAACCCCAATGTGGGGAACCCTTGACCAATTCTTCTTATAATTCTTCAAAAGTTCAGCAGAGAGAGAGTACAATTTACAATATTCACTTGCCCAAACTGATCAGTCAAAACAGCAGAAATAGAAAGCCCTAACCAGAAAGTCAACGCTGGTCAACAAGGCTGAAATTGACCTCCAAAACAGCTCGGTCAACCTTGGTTAACTCAGCCTCCAACAATAAGATAATGCAGCCCAAAACTATCTGAAAATAACCTGTCAAATCTGGTCAACAAAAGTCAACACAACCTGAATTAGGGCAGTCAACATTGGTCAACGTAGGGGTCAAACTGCCTCAGTTTTGTGCCCAGAACAACGGCCTGCCCAAACAGAAGTCTCCCTCACAAAACCGAAGTCAAACAGGGTCAACGCTGGTCAAAGTCAGCCTCTTGAAATTTCGACCAAATCTGGTCAACGCAACAACTAGAAAAGACAATCTTCCTTTCGCACGTGTGGAGAGAGAGAGGCCTAGAAATCCGTACCCAATCAAGATGAGAGAGAGAAAGATGAATGAGATGAGATGCCAAAATGAGGAGGAGGCACCTTGTATTTATATGCAACGTTGAAGGTTGGAGGAGGCTAATTTGATGGCTGGCCGACCTTGACAATTTGTCCATAATCAAAATAAATTCATAACTTCATTTGTACATGTCAGAATGGGATGATCTTTAGATCAATCCTACACCTCTCGGAAAGAGGAATCCAAGAAAAATATCAGCTGCCTCATAAGAGCTATCCAAAGTGATGTTTGGCCCTAGTTGCCAAATTTAACACTCCCTCTCAACTAGGGAGAACATCACCTGCCAAATTGTCTGACAATCTGTACCATCCCTGTCATTGCACTGCTCTACTCTACTAAACCATGAAGAAAGAAGAAATGATTGAGAATGTATCATACCATTCTCCACTGACTCGAAGTCAGTCTTCAACAACAAAGAGTGTGTCATACCACTTTTAACTGATCCGTAGTCAGTTTCCATTGATCCCAGATCAATATCAACATCTTAGCATAGGGAGTACAATAGTACACGATGTGTCCATCGGTAGTACTATGGTCCCTATCCTCATTTCCCTACTCATTGGTCAGATGAGAGGTACTTCCATTGAGTCCCAAACTGCATGGGTAGGATGTGCTGGCAGGAGAAGGTGAACCATTCATCTTGCTCAGATGCCACAAGGGAGGGTGAACCACTCAACCTATGCATATGCCACCATGGGGTATCACAGGGGAAGGTGAACCATTCACGCTGTACACCACGCACCACTAGGGGAGGGTGAGTCACCCTATGGTCGCTCATCGCTCCAAGTACTCCAAGCCCCCCAGAGCTCCCAGAGCTCACTATCCATCTCATACAGGACCCTCATAAGAGGGTCTCTCCACGACTCCAAGTCATTCATGGAAGGTTAAGAATTTGACCTTCCCGAGGGGCTTCATAAGAATATCGGCGACTTGCTCATCGGTCCCAATATGATGGAGCCTTATTGCTCCCCACTGTACCATATCCCAGATAAAGTGGTACCTGTTATTAATATGCTTGCAGCGATCTTGAAACGCGGGATTCTCAGAAAGACGAATCCCACTCTGGTTATCACAGAAGATCATGGTGGTATCCAACACATGTCCAAACAGCACACTAAAGAGCTTCCTCAACCAGACAACTTCACAGGAGGCTAAACTAGCAACAATGTATTCAACCTCAGTGGTGCTTAAATCAACCGACTTTTGCTTCCCGCTCATCCATAATATTGAAGCAGAACTTAGAGAGAAGCAACATCTTGATGTGCTTTTGCGATCCACCACACTGCCAACCCAGTCTGCATTAGAGTAACCATGGAGCCTCACATTCCCGACAGTGTATCTCAGTCCATAAGTGAATGTGCCCCAGAGATATCTCAAGAGATTCTTGGCAGCAATCCCATGTATATGATGAGGCTCGACCATAAACTGATTCAATGTGTTCATTGCAAAACATATGTCTGGACAGGAGTTCACCAAGAACATCAGGGCCCCTATGAGTTGACAATACTCAGAAGGATTTCCCAAATCGGGTCCGACAACACTTTCGCAAAACTTCTTGAAGTTAAGTTCCATCGGAGTAGTCACGGACTTGCAGTCCACCATACCAAATCTTTCAAGTAGCTTCACAATATATTTTCCTTGAGAAAGGAAAATATTCCCTGGCTTTTGCCAGACCTCATCAGTCCTAGGTTGTTCATATCAAATTCGGAAGCCAATTCTCTCTTACATTGATGAATAAGAGGGTCTGCACCTGTCAGAAAGAGATCGTCCACATAAAGTACCAAGATGAGAGGTCTATCATTTTCAACCTTAAAGTAAAGGTTCAGATCAACTTCACTTCTTGTAAATCCCAGCTTCATCAGATAGCTATTGATCCTCTCATACCAAGCCCGGGGTGCTTACTTCAACCCATAGAGGGCTTTCTTCAACCTGCATACATGTGTCTGACGATCTTGAACTTCAAACCACTCAGGTTGTTCCATATAGACTTCCTCCTTAATTGAACCATGCAAGAAGGTAGTCTTGACATCCATTTGGTGTAGATTCCATCCTTGCGAGGTAGCAAGGGCTATAATCGAACGGATGGTGGTGTAGCGAGCAACGGGTGCAAATATCTCATCATAATCTACACCTTCCTTTTGAGAGAAGCCTCGAGCAACAAATCTGGCCTTGAACTTCTCAGCACTTCCATCAGCACCATGCTTGATCTTGTAGAGCCATTTAGAGGTGACAACAGATTTGTCTTGGGGTCTAGGGACCACATCCCAGACATCATTCTTCATAATTGACTCATACTCTTTGTTCATAGCATCCTTCCATACTTGTTGCTTCACAACTTCTTCGAATGAGCAAGGTTTAGACTGAATAATGGTGCTCATAGTAGTTAAGTACCCTTGGTACCTATTAGGCTTCTTGCTTTCACGAAATGTCCCCCTCGGTGCAACATGTCTCTCGACATCTTCAAGAGTTTCCCTCAGCCATGAGGGTCTCCTTTTGGAGGAGGAGGGCTCATGAGGAGGAGGATCAATGGGATCCATCGGTTCTTCAACATCAGGCATCGACTCATCTTGCGAATCTCCTTGATTTCCTGCATTTGCTTCTTTGTCCTTCCTTGGAATAGGAAGGTTGCTAATCTTGCTTAGGGCAGCGTCCTCATTGAAGATGACATCATGACTCAACTCTACTTCTTTTTGACCATGCACATAGATTCTATATTAAGTTGCAGGAAGCGTGGGTCTAGGGTCTGTTTCCGTATGGAAACGGAACAGAAACGGGGAAACCCGTACCGTACAGCCCGGAAACTCGTTTCCGACCATATTGGCCCGTTTCTTGAGGAGAAAACGTGGCCAGCACAGCCGGAAACGAGTTTCTGGGCCGTACGACGGCGTTTCCTCATGCAAATTGACTTTTTCTTATGTTATTTTTTATTATTTTGTTTTCTATTGTTTTATTGGGCGACTAAAGTGGCTTCTAAATTTAATCATAATGTTTAAATGTAATAAATTATAATGTATCGTGTATGCTTTATGATTGCACATAACATTTCTTAAATGTCCTAAATTCTAATATATATATATATATATTCGCGTCTCCCTGTTTCCAAAATTTGTGGAGGTAGCGATTCGTACTCGTGCCGTTTCGGAAACTCGTATCTGTTTCCCCGTTTCGTGCAACTTAGATTCTATATGGCTTAGAAGTTTCACTGTAGCCCACAAAAGTTCCTTTCTTCCTAGATGCCTCCAATTTACTTCTCTTTTCGTTCGACACATGAAAGTATACAAGACCACCAAAAATTATGAAATGAGAAACATCAGGTTTCTTACCATTGAAAATTTCTTCGGGAGTTTTGGAGTTCAATGCTTGATCATGAAGCTTCTCCCCATAGGAACTTTGGAAGTCCTTGATCATGAAGCATGGCATGAGTGGCTTCTATAATGGAACGATTCTTCCTTTCAACAACATCATTTTGCTTAGGAGTATATGCAGTAGTAGTCTCCCTCTTAATGCCAACTTCCCTGCAATAGTCATTGAATTCATTTGACTCATACTCGGTTCCATTATCGGTCCTCAATATTTTGATATTCTTCCCTATTTGATTTTCCACCAAGGCTTTGAAGGCACAGAACCATGAGAATATTTTGTCCTTCTTCTTCAAGAAATATATCCAAGTTTTGTGAGAGAAGTCATCCACAAAGACAACATAATATAAATATCCTCCTAATGATGTCACAGGCAACATACCAGATAGATCAGAATGAACCAATTGCAAAATGTCTATGGTCTTGCTATCACTTGAGGGGAATGGTCCCCTTGTATGTTTTCCCTCGGCACATCCTTGACATACACCTTCACGCTCTATTTTGAATTCGACATACCTGTAACCATCTTCCTTGCATCGGGTAGAGCCTTATAGTGAAGATGAGCAAACCTCCAGTGCCATAGTTCGGATTGAAGAGATGTGTCGCAAGACATGGTTCCTAGTGGACTTCCTACAACTTGATATAAACTGTCAACCCTGAATCCAAGAGTAAATGCTTCTTTGAAATTTCTTTTCCACACACGTATCTTTCCATTGATGAATGCCACCTTGAATCCTTTGTCTTCCATTGTCGAGATAGAAACTAAATTCTTCTTTAGATCAGGTACATATACTGCTTCTTGAAGATGAATGGTGTACCCATAGTTTTTAAAACCGTTTTTGAAAACCGGTTATCGGTCAAACCGGCCGGTTAGCAAGGCTGCCGGTCTGAACCGGCCAAAAAACCCGGTTTGACTGGGCCTTTCGCCATTTTTCAGCCCTAACCGGTGAAAACCGGCCGGTTTAGGACAGAACCGGCCGGTTTGTATCAAACCGGCCGGTTCTGTCCTAAACCGGCCGGTTTTAGGCATGCCCACCAAAACATGGAAAAAGGTGGATTTTTTACTGTGGTTTAGGGAAATTTGACTGTGGTTTAGGGGTTTTGGACTGTGGTTGAGGCTGATTTTGATATCGACACCACAGGTTTGGATTTGTCATAGCCTATAGGTTAAGATTTCTCATGTATACTCCTTGTCTTTGCCATATAAAACTCCTCCCAATCCTTAGATGCTTCATTATATTAGACTTTGATGCTTCCATGTCTACTTTAAACTTCAGGAAATTCAGATGCCAAAGATAGCTCAGATCTTGGACAAGTATTATTGTTTCTAGTTGTCATAAAAAATGCCTTAAATCTGTCAATAAGTTAGGTTACAGAATTCCACGTTTTTGTACTTTAGATGTCACTGTCCAAAGAAACTCGGATGTCAGAGTTCTGATTTTTCATAGAGGTGTTATTTTGGATGTTCGCGGGGTAATGTAATTCAAAGAGTTTCTGATGTCCACAGGAACTTTCACATTAACATGTACAGTCATCAGAACTCCAGTGTAACCTCTCCTTAATTTCTAGTGAGGAAGTTCGGCCTTTATATCTGATATAACATAAGCTTTTTGGTTCTCTTTCAAAGTCTCGGCTCACCTTGCTATAGTACATAGAAATTTAGAATTTGCCCTGAAATACAGAGAGAGAAAATGCAAATGCCTTACAGGTCTTGAACAGAGTATTTAAACCTTCTTATATTCTTATTCCTTTGGAGCACTCCTTGACCTCAACACTTTTATGATCTTTGACTTCTCTGAAAATCAGACTTTTTGCTCTGAGTCGGCATCAGAACCAGGATTAGTAGCGACATCAAGGAAAGGCAAAGAAGCAATGGAAGGCACTAGTCGTGCAGGTCGACAAACTCGTGCTTCCATTAGGTCCACTTCTATTATCATTGGTGGCATTGATACTGAGGTTGCAGATCAGGCTGAGGCATCCTCAGACTCTGAACCAGATGATGTCTATGTAGCTCCTGATGATGATCCTATGTCTAGCAGTGGTGATGAACTTGATGATTGATCATGTGTACAGTGTAGAATTGTAGTAGGCCAATGGCCTCATAGCTTGCAGCATTGTTTTTGGACTTTATAGGCCATTTAGAGCCTCATTTCTTATGTATTTTGCTATTTTGTCGATGATATGTATTGTACTCGGTGCCATTTTGATATATTCACCTTTACATGGTATATAAATGAGCAAACTTTGCATATTTTGTCTCTATTGGCTTGGAATCATGGTTTTACATCTTAAAATAGTTTTGTTTCATTAAAAATTAATTATTTAATGTATTTTTGTAAAACCGGTTCGTTTAGACCAAACCAGTCCCGGTTAGACCGGTTCCGGTCGGTAAACCGGTTCATTAGGTGGACCGGTCCGGTCACCGGTTCCGGTTTTAAAAACATACCGTGTACCTTGATTCAATTGAAGGGTAACATTCCCAACTCCCTTCACGGGATAGGTGGCATTGTCTCCAAGGATAATTTCCAAATTTGTATCCTTCTCTATCAGATTTGAAAGAGCTTCCTTGTAGCCGGTGAAGTGCCTTGAGGCACCACTATCAATCAACCAATTTCCCAAAGTATCCGGAGGAGAGGCAGTAGAGAGGGCAGATATAAGATAAAATTCCTTTTGCTTAGAATTTACAACATTAGACTTATCATACTTGGAGTTTCTTGTTTTTTTTAGAAGCTCAATCATTTCCAAGTTGAGTAGTGGAAGCATTCCTTTTCCCTTTGTTGTTGAACCTGCCATTCCTTTGATTGTTGTTGTTGCCCCTGGAATGATTGTGATTATCATCATGAGATGTGTCCCTTCTATTTGGACATTCCCTGGCATAGTGACCAATCTTGTTGCAAACGAAGCATCTTCCCTTCCTTCCATTTTTGAGTCCTGGTCTTCCTTGACTTTGCTTCTTTAAACCTGCATTTTTCTTCCTCTTGGCATCAACGGATAATGTGGTAGGATTATTCCTATTTGAAGGCATCCCCAATTCCATCATCCTTATTTCTTCTTGAGAACATCTAGTCAACAATTCTTCAAAACCTGGAATTCTGTCGTTATTGAGAATAGTAGTGTTGAACACATGCCATTTGGGAGGAAGACCTCCAAGGGCAATGAGAGTGAGCTCGTCTTAGTGATTGCTCTTCACTCTTGCTTGGGCTTTGTTTTCACCTCAACTTTGATACCATGTTAATTTTAGGATAACAATGATATGTTCTATTCTTAGAGCAATTTTACTTCAATTTTCTTTATTAGCCCAATATCATATCAGTTTAGGAATTACATCAACATGATAGTAAAATGCAGATAGTACATAAACAATAATAGTAGAAGACAAGCCAAGACAAGAGGACACAAGATATGGCACCAGCCAGGGACAAACCCCAATGTGGGGAAACCCTTGATCAATTCTTCTTATAATTCTTCAAAAGTTCAACAGAGAGAGAGAGTACAATTTACAATATTCACTTGCCCAAACTGATCAGTCAAAACAACATAAACATAAAGCCCTAATAAAAAAGTCAACGCTAGTCAACAGGGCTGAAATTGACCTCCAAAACAGCTCGGTCAACCTTGGTCAACTCGGCCTCCAACAACAAGATAATGTAGCGTAAAATTGTCCAAAAATAACCAATCAAATCTGGTCAACAAAAGTCAACGCAACAACCTGAATTAGGGCAGTGAACACTGGTCAATGTCGGGGTCAAATTGCTTTGGTTTTTGTGCCCAGAACAATGCGTTGCCCAAACAGAAGTCTCCCTCACAAAACTAAAGTGAAACACGGTCAACGCTGGTCAAATTCAGCCTCCTGAAATTTCGATCTCTTGAAATTTCGGCCTCTGGAAATTTCGGCCAAATCTGGTCAATGCAACAGCTAAAAAAGACAGTCTTCCTTTTGCATGTGTGGAAAGAGAGAGGCCCAGAAATCCGTACCCAATCAAGATGAGAAAGAGAAAGATGAATGAGATGAGATGCCAAAATGAGGAGGAGGCACCTTGTATTTATATGCAATGTTGAAGGCTAGAAGAGCCTAATTTGATGGCTGGCCGACCTTGAGAATTTGTCCATAATCAAAATAAATTCATAACTTCATTTATACATGTCAGAATGGGATGATCTTTAGATTAATCCTACTCCTCTCGAAAAGAGGAATCCAAGAAAAATACCAGTTGCCTCATAAGAGCTGTCCAAAGTGATGTTTGGCTCTCGTTGCCAAATTTAACAATACAGGACAACCGAAGATTCAGAGATGATCCACAGTTGGTTTCTTCCCAGTGAATATTTTTTCGGGAGTTCTGTTTTCTAGTGACCTGCGGGGACTTCTATTTTGAATATATATACGGTTGTGTTGGTGGCTTCTCCCCATAGAAATTTTGGTAGATCTTGATTATGCAACATTGCTTTTACACTTTCTTCAATGGATCGGTTCTTTTGTTCTGCAACTCGATTTTTTTCAGGATTATATGGTGTTAGAGTCCTATAGTGATAGGATTCATAATTTTGAATTGGCTGAGGTTAAGTCTTGTAATATTGTACATACCTTTGCTTTCTGCAAATGTTTTCCATATTAAAATTAAAAAATGTAAAGAGGGTATGTCTTAAAAGAAATATCAGAGGACAAAAAGAAATAAGAAAAGATAAAAAAAATGAGAAAATATGAACCCCAAACAAAAACAGATCATGAAAGTGTGCAAGTCCAAGTGCCACTACTCTTTACTTTACTGTCTAAAATAATGGTTATGTGCAGTTTGTCATACATGCCACAACCCATGATTGTCAAACTGTTTAATCTTGACTACTTCATGCTTTGAATTTCATGTTTATAGTTAGAGAATAAATATCTAGCCAAACAGTTTAATCTTGGCAGATCAATAGATAGGTAGAGAAATAAAAGGAGCTCATCTGTTTAATCTGAGCCCTTAGAAGATACAAGGTTAGCAGTAGATAGTTTGTTTCATAAAAGAAAAAGGAAAGAAAAGGGCTTGCTAGCTTAAGTGCACCCAATAAAGTGAAGAAAAAATGTTAGGGTAAGTAGAAGAAAGGTTGCAGAAATACAAGCTATTTGAGGCATAAGCACATGTATTATGTTTAATCATGTGTTTTAGTGTGCAGGAGCAGTTGTGAAAAAAAAGGATGCTCATAAGTTCATTTGGTTAACTTCCCTCATTCCATTTCACCTCTCACTACATACTTACTAATTTCCCCTTTCACCACTTCATTTCTTATGTAAACCCCTTTTTCTTTCATTTTTTTCTCTTCCCCCTTGGTTTCACACATTCCCTAGCAAATTAACATCCAAATTCATTCCCCTACCCAAAAAACCCCTTTTCCCTAGTGTGAAACTCTTTTCCCATACAAAAATCATTTTCCCTTTGTTAATTTCCCTAAAAACCCCAAAAAACCTACTAAAACCTCTTATCCTCACTATTATTCCTCCCCGCATTACTTTACTTACCCTGCAAATTCACTTTTCCCCGTTATACTCCATAAACCCGCATTATAGTTTAATACTGCAATTATACATTGATTAATTATACTTAAGTGTAATTAACCCTTGGGCCCCGCTAAATGTCTCTCCCATCTCCCACCATGCATCTCCGCCACGCGATGGCCGTTGGATCGTGCACCCCCAGATCTTACGACCCTCGCCCATATCGCACCCATTCATCTCCTGACCTTTACCGGCCCGAGAGAACTCGATATGGGCGGTATTGCTCGGTCCCTCTAGGTTTACATGGCAGCATTGCGTTAAGTCGCGTGCTCTCAGGAAAAAACCACCCATCGCTCAAAAGCAGTGCGATGGCTCCCTAAACCGCCTCCCCGCCGAAAAAAACCATCACTGTTCATTAAATGAGTTTCCATGCCAATTTTACACCGTTGTCGGTTAAAAGGCCGTGGACCCCCATTTTCAGCCTTTTTCACTTGTTTATTTTGCGAAAGCGTCCTAAACTTTCTTGCGCCCCCGAGCTTCTGCAACCGGTTCTGACCATCAATTGCCTCTCGAACACACTCCGGAAGCCCAATTCAACCCTCCAGTGAGTGACTGAAGCCACAAAACCCTCTGCAGCTACCATTCAAAACCAGTTTGCAACTTGAACCATAAATTCCAGGTATTTCAACAGAGAACCAAAACGATGCTATCAGTTTAAAACGTACAATGAATTCAAGAAATAACTAGTTGAATTTAATTGATTTCCCTTTGAATTGAGAGTATTTCCCCCTAAAATACCAAAACCTCTATCCTGCAAACTGCCTATACCCTATCTCTGATACCAGACATATTTAGACTTCACTTCTAGAGCTGTATAAGACCAATTTCCACATTTTATCACAAAA
This sequence comes from Pinus tabuliformis, assembly GCA_031772625.1. Lineage (NCBI taxonomy): Eukaryota > Viridiplantae > Streptophyta > Pinopsida > Pinales > Pinaceae > Pinus > Pinus tabuliformis. The sequence goes on along the minus strand of CM062816.1, from coordinate 662,178,293 downwards.
ATGCCTGCCCAGAACTCCCTGGATGTCAGACCGGTCTCAACCCCTCACTTGGACATTGACCATTTGGCCCTGGCAGACAAGGATTTCCAAATTAAACACACAACTACCCCAGGCCACCTTCAGAGACTCCATTGCTGGAGTAAGGATAGGTTCATAAACCATGCTGATGAAATCAACCTTTGGGAATCCAATTTGGCCAAGTATACATTCCCAGAAGTTCTCCCATTCTAGACATTGTACATTTTTGTCATGCCTGTTATGTTCCAAGCCAAAGGGCTATTGAGGCACCAAACCATGAGCTATTATTCACCATTATGGCTAAATCCATAAACCAGATGCTGCAAATCCAACCTAGTCTTAATCTGACTCCTTTGTCCATTGGAAACCTGTTGGACCTGTACATCACACTGGACCTAGTCAAAATCAAACAAATTTTCTAGAATTTCATCATTGAGGAACGACATACTCCTACAGACATTCCACCCTATGTTGGCACTATGTTTTCATAGACTAGCAGGAGAATAATCACCATGCTCTCATGCATCCTAGGATACACATCAGGTGAGCATGTGGATGAGGTCATCATGGCTTTCCCTCCCCATTTTCACTCTAGGCAAGCCTCCTGCTATTATGTATGATTATGCCCAGTTCATTGCAGACAAAATGCATGAACAATTTACTAGATTGCCCACTGAAAGAGTTTTCAAATACTCTTCAGTGTTGTTTCATATGTTCTTGTATTACCAGACAGATAAGTTCCCTTTGAGGATCCAAAAATTGGACACCAAGGGAAAGGAGAGATCAGTCATCTACTGGACACCCTTGGTCCACAAGTTTTACACATCATTCACGTACAAAGACTTCATAGACTCTTTTGTATACCCAGTCATGAACATGCCGACTTCTAAGCCTCAACCTCAGCCTAGAATCAACCCAGAGATCAAGAGAGCACTGCAATTGGCCAAGAACAACAAGGTGGGAGATTGGTACTTGTACCAAAACCACACTGAGATTAGGATTTATGGCTGTGATCTAGCCCCCTATAAGTTGCCCAAATACCTCCCTATGAGGATATTTTCTCTTGAGTACTTCAGACAAATCATTAGCTCTGATGAGATCCACTTCCTAGCTTATAGGAAGAAAGCCCAGTTCAAATTGAAGAACCAAATGGGCCCATTTATTTACAACAACAGAGAGGCTGGACCAAAGGCCGACAAGTACTTCAACTAATGAAATTCAGAAATAGTTTCATCTGGCACTATGACCCTCGTGGGGTCCGAAACAAGCTCAGACTCAAGGTCAAGTTGGGAGCATACATCCACCACCCTAGGCCTGACATTGAACAGTTTGCTAACTAGGATGAGTGGGTGGAGAACACTTTGATTGACATGGATAACGCTGTTGCGGATGTAGAGAACAAACTTATTGATTTGGAAAGACAATTTGATCACAACTCTCTCCTGCAGGTTCCAGAACAAGAAGGGCCAATGAACATTCCTCCTGTCATACAGACCCCAGCCAATGAAGAGAAGAATCCTAAGAGGAGCAGGGATGAGGCATCTAGCTCTGCCATGGAGACTGCTGATGAGCTGTTTGAGCCAAGCAAAAGGGCCAAGTTGAATCCTGTGTTTGAATAGGAGGAGAACATTGCATCAGAGGAAATAACTGACACTGAGGCAATGGGGCAGAGAAGTAAAGAAGCAGCTACATCAGAGGAAACACAACAACCATCAACCTCCAACACACAAATGATAGAGAGACAAAAGAGTATGGAGGTTTCTTCCTATGTCAGGCCAACTGACAAGGAAAAGGACATCAAAGACAGATTTAAAGAGATAAAGATGAGGAATGAGAGATTGAAGGTAGAGACATATGCCCAATATCTCAAGCTCACACCACCAAACCAGACTAGACTGATGTCAGCCTTTGACATCAAAGAAGGAAAAATGCAGGTCTCATTTTTGCAACCTACTATACAACAACCAAAGACCTCAGTAGACTACAAGAAGACAAATTTTGAGGTGCTGGCCAGGGATGTTCATCCCATTGATCAGATAGAGTTTCACAAGCAAGCTGGAGAAATGATCTACTCCACCCTCATAGCAAAGGCCATGGCTGCTTACAAGCTGCAAGATTCATTGGACAATGTAACAACTCAATACAAATTGGAGAAGGCCTCTTCATAGGCTAAAGACACCAGGATAAAGTCCTTGGAGGACTTGGTTATTGAATTGGGCCATGACCCAAGTGATGTTAAGGCCACAGAGAAACTAATCAAAAAGAAGAATGAGGAAATAACAGCCCTCAAGAAACAGCTCAAGTTGCCTCATTTGTAGCACCCACAGACAAAGGAAGTTCTAGAAAGCCAGACCAATCGCGAGGAAATGGTGGACTTAATGCTGCAATTGAATGACCAATTAAAGGAAATGTTGAAGGAGTTGGATAACTTGATCCAACTCAAACAAGCTAGTATTGATAATTCTCCTGCAATTGTCATTCCAACAGTGACCACAGTTGACCTTCTACTTTAGCAGTAGCATTAGCTCACACTGCTCCAATGGCCACTGCACTGACTACATCAGCAACAGGATCAACAACAACAACCTCCACAAGTGATGAAGCAAACGGGCTGGTCAAAGCAATGGAAGAAATGTCCATTCAAACCAATGAGATGAACAAACTTAAGGAGAAAGTCACCAGCTTGGAGACAAATTACAGACTTGCTCAGACCATGCATAAAGAAGAACAACAAAAGGCTACAAGGATGAATGAAAGAATAAAAAGCTTGGAGAAAGAACTGACACTCAATAAACCTATAGGTAAAGCTAACGAGTAACTGTGGGCCAATATCATTGACTTTGTCAATGATATTTGTCCGTCCATCCAGGTCATTTTGTACAGATTGATTTAATAAAGCAGGCTACAAAAGCCATTGAAAGGGTTAAAATAGAACTTGGAGATATGCCAGAGGAAGCAGCAAGAATCATCCACTTCCTCAACTCCAAGAATAAGTATGAGCTGCAAGAACTGGAGATACCTGACAGGACATGTACAATTTTGGAAGTCAGAAAAGTCCTCACTAAGAGGAATTTGATGTTGAATTTAGAAGATAAGTGTCAAAACATGCAACTAGCCGTTGACAGGTTCATGGCTAAGTTTGAACTTTTGAAGGAAAAGGGATTACCTAATCCCTTAGTTATAAATGATAAGCTAATGACACATAGAGATTACAACAAGAAGATCAGGGAAGTGGCCAGAGAACAGGTAATCACTTCATCCATGAAGGGCATGCCAACAGGCAAAGTGCTGTACCAAACTTTTGAAAACTTGTTTTACCTATAGCATGAGGTTTATTAATAAGTCTACTTTTGCCAAATACACAGAGGCAGATGAGATATACAGAAAAATACTCAATATCCAATTACCAGACAAGGAAAGATGGGAAAACCTCAATAGTAAATACACAGTAAAAGTATAAATGTACAGTAAAAAGTAAAACAACACAGTAAAAGTATATTGATAGGTCAGCAAGGTTAAAGTGTATCAAGTCAAAGAGTATCAGGTGAAAGGTTAAAGTAAAACGGAACATCCAGCGTGAAGACCAAACAACCAAGTAGCATAAAGGGCAAAAGATCAAAGATGCAAAGCCAAAAAAACCTAAATAACAGGGACAACAAACAACAGTTCTATAGCTGTCTCTATCTTCTTGCATGAAGATATTTCTTTTCCTAGATCAGTTCTCAATACAGTTTGAGATATTTTGTAATTTCTGTTGTATAAATACTTCATAATTCAAAGTATTATGGTGGATTATTTTACATTTGTAGAGTTATTTTGATCTTAAACCTAAGGGTGATTGTACCATTTTCAAGTCAATAGATTGGAGCAAGTAATAAAAGCATTTCGCTACAAGATTCATGAGATGAGCCATTTGCAGTGAAGTATCTTCTTTGTGTGATTTTGTTACCTTCTTATGTGTTTCATAATCTTAAATGTGTTCTAAATTTGAATTAATTAACTAGAGATATCACTCAGAAATTGTTTAAGTACACTCTGTTTTGTACAGTTAGTCATTTACATGTTTTCGTCTGATACCCGGATTTGAGAACCCTTAATTGCTCTCCCATCTCGGTTGACTTCTTTCATTCCTTCTAGAGTCTGGCTTAGGGAACCCTTAATTTCTCCCTAGATTCGATTTGAAACCCTTCCACCATTTAGCCTTTGAGATCTGCAGTAAGTCATCTATCTTGCCTTGTAGACACTGTTTTTAGAACTGAATCCAGTCTTGTTTGTCTGACATTCGACTCCATAGCCCAATAGTAAGAGCTAAACCTTTGTTCATCTAAGTAAAGTGATCCAACCACCCAAAATTTCAAACCAAAACCCAAGTGCAAACAATAACTAGCCTAAAATCATCTTAACTAAAACAAAGTTAAATTATAAAGAGAGAGCCCTCTCTGAGCATCAGGAAGGCTAAGTCCTGTTTTCCAAAAGTGGTTTGTGGTTACCTTTGACTTTTCTTTCTTCATTAACTTCAAAAGAAGTATCAAAGTGATAACATATGGAACTATTAGCTACCTTTTAATCCTAGACTCCTTACAGAAGGCTATGATTTGCTTGAATGTATATTCTCCTCCATTAACAGACCTCAGTATCTTGATTCTCCTTTCTGTAAGGTTCTTTACTTCAACTTTGAATTCTTGAAATTTGGTAAATACTTCATCCTTGGATTTGATTAAGTAAACCCAAGTTTTTTTTAAATGATCATCTATGAATGTGACATAATATAGATGACCTCCAAGTGATTTAGGAGTCACTGCGTCAGAATGGTCTCTTGGTGTTCTTACCCAATGGACATCGCTTACATACTCCTTCATGATCTCTTTCAATTCGGGGATTCCATCTACTATAGACCTTAGAGTTGGAAGGATTTTGAAATGAAGATGGCCAAATCTTTTATGCCAGAGTTCACATGGGGCTGATTTAAATGTGAACCAAAGCTTGTGCAAGAGGAGATGTCAACCTGTAAAGTCTTCCTTCACGAATACCAATTACTCTAGCATTGTTTATGCTTGAGTTCTTACTCCATACTACAACTTTTCCATCAATGAAAGCTACTCTATCACCCATATCTTCTAGACTTGAAATGGAAAGTAAGTTCCCATGCAAACCTGAAACAAACAGGATGTTGTTAAGATGAATGTTGCTTCCATTTTCTAGCTTTATAGAGGTTGATCCAATTCCTCTTATAGGATAACTCTTATTATCTCCAAGTTCCACTGAGTAAGAAGATTTTCCCTTTGATAATGTCTTCAGTTGTTTGTGATGACTAGTCATGTGTCTAGATGCACCACTATTAATTACCCAAATGCTCTCATCTTGGAATGTGCTAGTGAGTGTTGAGAAGAGACCTTCATCCTTTGTCTTGATTACTTCCTTTTTTTTGTAGTAAATAGAAGATTCCATGCTTCCTTGATGCCTTTCTTGAAATGACTTGCTACCTTTGAACACTTCTTGAGGAACTTCTTCAATGTAGTGGAGATCTTCATAATTTCCTTAGCCAACCTTAGCTCTGATACCATGTTGAGAAATCTATAGGGAAATGATTAGAGTGATTTCTCTTTACTTGATAACTTGCTTGTGATGTCTTTTTACTTATTAGCTTTGTTACTTATTATTATGTGTGTGTATCATCAAACAACTACCAAAACAAGAAGAACAGGAAAACCACAAATATCTTCTCTTCCTTATAGATTCTTCAATTGACGAATTCCAAGACCTTAAGATTGAATCCGATAACCTTCAAGACCAAGACCAACCTCTCTGGATGATGTGCTAACCTTGATCCAGTCAAACCCAGTCAAATCTCTTCCAGTAGCACTTCTTCGACCTCTAGCTGCAAAATTTCAGCCTCCACTGTAGATCTGAAATTTTCGGCCCCGAGTAGTCGCTGCTGCCACACGTGTGAGCCTCGATTCGCTTTTTGAGCCTTCCTTTGACCTTCACTTGCCTTTCTCTGACTTTTGGACCTTGAGGATGACCCTTGGTGACCTTTGCTTGACCTTCTTGCCTTCTTTTCTCCAAGATTGAACTTGTAGATAGAAACCCTAGATTTGTTGCAGAAACCCTAGTCCTCCTTAGCACGTGTGAGAGAGAAATAGCCCAAACAAAAGTCTTCTTCATCCTCTTCCTTCTGCGCTGCCTTCTTCTTCGCTAGAATGAGTGATGAATGAATGTCTCTCAAGGAGGACGCGTTTCTTCCTATATATAGGCTCTTTAAGGTGGACATGGCTCTTCCTTTTAGGCTGACTTGCCAACTGCTCGTCCAACTTGGTCTTGTAGGGTATTTAGATTCTTTTAAAAACAAATAATTTTCTTTACAAGTTACAATGTGCCCAATGGGGTCTTCAACTTATGACAATGACTCTTTTGACTTCTTGACCTAGGACAAACTCTAAAAGCATTCAATGGGTGCTTGACCTATAAAATAAAAGACCTTGAGCATGAAACCCATGCTCCAAAAATAATAATAATAACTTTCTTTCATTTTACAATTTACAAGAATCAAAAGTACATTTCATATTTATGAAGACCGAACCTAGTTACACATTTTTCAACAGCTTCCCCACACAAAAGTTCTTGAAACTCACAAGGGGTGCTTTTGGGCGCCCCCCTCAAAAGGGGTGTTTATGGGCGTCTCCCCTCAAAAGGGGTGTTTATGGGCGTTCCCCCTCAAAAGGGGTGCTTCTGGGGGTTCCCCTTTTGGGGAGACATGTTCCCCACACTAGGTAAACGTTCCCCCCTGTGTCTCCCCAAAAGGGGGATGTGGGGAAGGGTTTCCCTAGATGTCCCCCCATCCCAGGTGCACAGGAAGCATGGGGTGTGTGCACCCCACCATGGGGGACGCATCCCCGTGGAACACTGGACTAAAATTCCAAGGTTATTTGTACATCATTTTAATGTTGGGATTTATTTTTACATGCTTGCTTTATTTTCTATTGTTGTGTGTTATTCCATTTAACAATTAATCCTTACACTGTGTATGGCTTGAAATATGTTACCGCATATATGTCTTCAGTGGCAAATTGATTCTTATGGTTTTCCTCAGCACTGGTTATGCTGTTCTTGTTATTCCACTACATGGCTTTTTGAGTCTAATTAAGGGGAGTTCTTATGATTCCAATATGCATTTTGTTAACTCTCATAAGGGGATATTGAGTTGAATAGTTACAGTAGTTTAGACTCTAGAGGTTGGGTTGGAATTGTAGATCTACGATGTTGATGTTAGGATGCATATATTTTTTCGGTCAGGGTAGGCATGCTTTTTGATACATGGGAAGCTATGAACCCCATCTCTGCTTTATCTTGGTCGCACTTCAAAATGGGGAGCTGTCAAACTGAACCAAAACACAATTATTCTAGGGCTTTATGTCTGCTGGGGTTTGAACTAGGGTAGTTTGCATGGTGACACCCGTCTCAATCACTAGGTCTGGACATTGTTAGGTATGCATCTGTTATTATATTATGACAAGGTAGATTTTAATATTTCAGTTTACAACGTACTTCTCTTTGATCTTTAAATGCATTGCTTTTAGATATAAGATGAAGATGCCTGATGGACTCTTAATTGCTTTCTCTTATATGTTTATAGATCCTGCCCCTTTGACCTATTTTGGCCATTTTGGTGGACAACAATGATATTTCTTTCCTTTTTCTTCACTATTGTTGGATTTTGGTGACTTGATAAGCTTCTATGTTAGTTTTCGTTGTTTAGTTTATGCTTAGGCATACAATCTAAAAGAAAAATGTTAATCCTACCTTTTCTTTTCTTCTGTCTCAGATGTTGTAGGGATATATAAATTATTTTAAAATTAAGAATGCCATGATGTGGTATTTTTATATGCTGGTGTATTTATTTATTTCCCCTGTGATATTATCTTATAGGTTAAGCGACGACTACCAGATTTCTGTCCAGCAAGAGTTTTGGACTATGGTTCAGGGCCAGGTTCAGTTTTTTGGTAATGACTATAGCCTGTTTAGACAAATAATTTTTTTTTTAATCCAATGGTTCTTTCTATCATTGAATCATATAAAGATAGAATCAAAAGGATTAAGCTATTTATGAGGCTGTCCTATTGTTGTATCCTTCTTTACTTCACTTCATCCTAGATTTAGCTTTGGCATTTTCTAGGAGTTGTGTTTGCACTCCTGCATTGTACTTGAACTGGATGTATCCTTTAGTCCCATTGACCTACTTTTGTGGTCATTCGTTGGACATTAATAAAATTATCTTATCTTGACACCCATCATGGGAAAAACCTTAATACTCTGTTGTCACTGTTTGAGATACTGCCTTTATGCGAGATCATGCTTGGTATTGATAAATTTTGTTGGTGGATGAATCATCATCTTTTTCCCCTTGACAATGATGCTTCTATAGATTGAAAATATTATCTATAGAACATGAAAACCTCTCCCCGACTTTAGCAGAGATGGAAATAATCATACCTTAGATTAAGTTACAGGACAACCTAAATGTTAATATTCTGAACTTCCAATCTGTTGGATGGATAATGACGAACAAACTAACACAACACATTGTACATGGACTACAAGAAGAGCAAAAAAGAGGGGTTAAGTCCTGTTATACACCCACTGTGCTCAAGGAAGTGAATGATGCAACACCAGGAGCAGAGTGCACCTTCAGTACTTCTAAGTTCTAGGTGATGGTAGCTGTAGCAAGACTTGGATAGTGCTCAGGTTGGTTTGTATCTGAAATAGTTACAATGACCTCTGCAACCTGTGTCACCAAACAACAAGAGAAAACTCAGCAAAACAAGAGAACAGATCTCCTTTCTCACTTGTTTTGGTTGGTGGAGGTTGGTTTTAGTAAAGCACTCCATTTGTCAGTGTCAGTTTTTCTTACGGCTAAATTGTTCTTTGCTTTTGATAATTGCATTTGTACTTTTCATCATCACATATACATTCACCCCATAACATCATCATAATATTAGCAATTATATAGAAAGAACAATATCATCAACAATGATGCGGAATAATAAAAAGAGCATCAGAAGAAAAGCATACACAAAAGTGGACACCAGAATTTGGTCGGAGACCAGGGCAAAACCCCACAAGGGGGAAAACCCGCAATCCATTCTTCCTCTTCTATTAGATTTCATCAATTGTTCAGCTGAGATACAAAGTACATCTAAATCATATCAGGCCACCTAGGGCCAATCCAAAGTGGTTCACAATTACGTTTGTGAACAATACGAGACACATCAAAAGGGCTGCCATCATAAGCACGATCATCATCCGGAGCACTGTCATGCATGCTCACATCACTGCAATACTAATCTCTATCATATCTAGGGCATCCAAGTTAGGTCATGTCAATATTGTCATCACTAACATACTGCCATATCACTATAACTGAATAATACTTTATGGTGCTGGATCGCTATGTCACTGCCAGGTCATACTGTTAAGATCATTGTCCTGTAACAAAATCATGTCAGCCACCTGGGTCTCTGCATATATATTTGAATCTGGATTGTAGTCCTTGATAGGGTTTCTCTTCAGTGACAAGATCTCAATATGTATAGTGTGAATCATACATGTTGAGGCCATTGAGCGAATGTAACTGGACAAACCATAGAGTAACGCTGCCACACACACACACACACACACATATATATTCAAGACAGACTTTTGATTGAATACAAACTGTGCAATGATGCTAACTGCATGTGTATCGATGCCATACCATATGGACTGTGTAACAATGCTAACCATAGAAACTGTCATCGTAGAACTACCACAATATACTACTGTAACATTATCACAATAAACACTGTAAAATACTACTGTAATATTATCACAATAAACCACTCTAAATTTTCGTTCTTCGGAATACCATTGCGGATAGTTCTTCAAAGGGCGAGTTCCATGATGCAGAGAGTGAGGTCATGTCACTGTGTAAATGGTCACTGAAGACTGTGAGTGCCAAAGCGTACTGTGTAATGCATTGTTACATAATATCAAACCATAGAGTGATCCAAAATAAATAGCGAGTCATCACAATAAAAAAAAAACCACTGTAGATGACAAGAGACAATGTTCTATAAGAATTTTGTGTGTTCTGTGCCAGCAAACTCTCATCACTCTTAGATAAAATGATCCGAGCCTTGGACATATAGTCATGATGACTCTGGAGTCTGTACCACTGAGCATAATAGAAAGTGAGCCATAGCACATTGAACAAAGGCAGGGATATACAAGCCAGAACAGTTATTTCAGAATGTGCCTCAGAGGTGCATATATGAGTCAATGAAGGAGTGCTAAAGACCTGCAAAAATAAGAGAGCCACTCAATGAAAATTATCGAACCACCCAAATATTATTGAGTCTCTGAGGTTTTTACCATACCGCACCATTGAGAGATTAACCATAGGATATTTATAATAGAATTATCATGTGAAGAGCAAGCCGACCACAACATTTGCCATAATTCATTTTTTGAGAATATTGGAGGGAGAATTTCAAATTCAATTCAAATTTAAATATGTAAATCTTCTTTAATAGTTGTTTTCCGAAAATAATATTTTTCCATTGAGGCCATAGGCTTACAATTTGGGGCTTATAGGATCTATGGGAAATTCGTCCCATAGCTGCCCAATTTCCAACAGTCACTAATCTTGGAACAACTGATCGTGGATGAGAACCTGTAAATCCAGCAGAAGGTGTTTTTGCAATGTCATTGGAGGTGGTTGTTGTCTTATACTAGATGCTCGGTGGCAAACTGAGATTGGTTGTGTGGAAATTTCTAAATCTGACACATCAGAAATCCCTATTGCATTATCTGGTTTATTATCTCCTACTTGTTCTTTCCATTAACAAGTTATTTATAAATATAAATACTGAAATAAACACAAATGCAGCCTTCACACATATACAAATCAACAACTGAAATAACTGAGACAATCACACAAGGGACATCATTATTTTTGGACAATCGTTCCCGGAAAAACCCAATGCAAGAAAACCGGTGTAGCAGATATGAGGGTTTTATTATTATGCAGTTTCTGAATACAACTAGGGTGCCAGAAATGGCTCACCCTTCAGAGAATTTCCTTGGCAGAAATACCTCTCCTCGGAGACAGATTTTCCAGCTGATCAGCAACCGGATGATTGATCCCACAACAACTTCGACAGTTCCTTAGCTGGATAGCGAAAGCTACTCCAAGCGTTTCTTTGGAACTGCGTCACCCTCTAGGGATTGCATCGCCCTTTTCTGCTCTGCATTTGCCTCTCAGTTCCCAGTCTGCCCCACAGAAATCTCTTGGCACTGCCTCTTCAGCCTAGCGTCAGCTCTGCTAGCCTCTGCGCAACCTCTACTGCCTCTGCGTCAGCCTCTCGGCCTTCTGCGTCTTCTGCGCTAGCCCACTTAGCTTCTGCGTAAGTCCTGGCTGTCTTTGTGTCAGCCTTCCAAGGTTCTGTTTTGTCTCTCCGACACTTTCTCTACCTCTCTGATATGTATTCTCGACCTTTTACCGAAATTCCCCTCGATGCAACAGATCACTAACTCGATTTATCAACAAACCCTGCCTCAAAAAATCAAATTCTTGATCAACTTGGTGTATCTCCAACTGACCCTCAACCCTCCTCTTATACTTTTCCTGTTGACGATTCAACGACCGAGATTAAGTCCCTAATCAACGACTAAGATTAGATTTGGCTTGATCCTCATCATTTAGAACTTTCTCACCCATTTTATATTAATACACATTAATATTTTAATTTTCCTAAGTTTAGACTTAGGAACCCCATTAAAAATATTAATTATTTTAATATCTCTCCATCCGGGTGGAATTTCGCCAAACGATTTCTGGGTCTTGGAAATCTTGCCTTAGCCTCTCCACCAATTTTCATGGCTAGAGCACATTCGATGCTACCACAAATAAACACTCCCTCTTAGCGAGGAATGTGCTTTAGTAATGCTCCACCACTGAAACATCACACTGATCCTTCGCACTGGTACCTGTGTTGATGCTTGGCCTGCTGCCTCACATCCTCTGCACTGTTGTTCCTTGTACTGCTACCCATGACACTGACACTGACACTGCCACCGCCACTACCACTGCCACTGTTACATCTGTACTTCGGCTCCCTCTCAATATGCTGCCCATGCTGCCACTAGCATTGCCACTGCTAATTGCTGCACTGCAACTTAGTTACTGAGAAGTAGGTAACTGACTTCACCAAACACTGACATCCTAGTTAGCCTGAAAGCCTCGTGATGCTGAAACTGCCTTTGCTGCTAACTCGTGCTCCCTCTGCTGCAAACACCTCTATGCCTCTCACACTGCTGCAACCTCTGCTGTGCTGCTACAAACTTCTGCACTCTAGCCTTGCCTTGCTGCTCCATCACACTATGCTCCACTCGACATTTGTCATCATGCTACTCTCATTAAGGGCTCCCGTAGTTGGATGTGATCCAAGAGTTTGGGCACCTCAAGGATCTTTCCTCTAGTATGTAGTCCTCCTGAATACAACTCGATGTCACCCCACCTCTTCTCTAGAGGTGCACGAGCACTCATGGCACAATCGTCATCGGTCTCAACCTCTTTCTCCACCTTAGCTGGAGTTGCCTTTGAATCGAAAACCTCTCCCTTGTTTTTCTTCTTGGGACACTGGGATGCATAATGTCCTAGCTCCCCACAATGGAAGCACTTAACCTTGGAGATGTCCTTCTTCTTCCTTTTCCTTTGCTGTCCTGCAGATGCTAGAGCCGCATCCTCCTCCTCCTCTTTCTTGATTCGACCTCCCTTGGCACTACTCCTTGCCTTGGTCATCCTCCTAATCTCTTCTTGGCGAAGAGCTGCCCACATCTCCTCCCAATGGGAAGAGTAGCCTTGCCCAAAATACTTTGGAAAAATGTCTCCCATTCCTCAGAGATTGCATTCAGGGCAGTCCTGACCATAAATTCTGGATCCGGTGTAGACCCCATAGAAGTAAGCTAGTCACGAATCTCTTGCAACCTGAGAAGGAATGGATCTATCTAGTCTCCCTTCTGAATTTGATATGACCGCAGTTGATTCTCTAATAGCATCTTCCGCTGCACGGAAGAGCCCTGGTATAAGGTGGTTAGGGTGTCCCACATCTCGTTTGCGGTATTCTTCTCAGCAATATGTGGTATGACATGATCTTTGACCCTGTCTAGGATCATGCACTTCACCCTTGCCATTGCATCCTCATACTTTTCGTTCTCAGCTGGGCCAGTTGGTATCGCCACGGTTTGCAAGGCAAAGTCCTTGATGCGATGTCGATCCAGGATTGCCAGGATCCTGGCCTTTTAGATGACAAAGTTGGAAGCCCCGTCCAACCTGTCCTGATCCCTTAGTCTGTTCATTGCCATTTCAGCTCCTCTTCTGGACTCCCTCTTAGTCTCGACTCCCCTTCTGGAAATCTCCCTCTAAGTCCTGATTTCCCTTCTAGAAATCCTTTGGCCAACTGTCGAACCACTCCTCTCCAATCGTCCTTGCAGCTGCAACTTGGATCTGAATTCCTTGTCTAGAAATCCGTCGAGTTAGTGACTCCCTCTACCTTGGTCTTGCCTCAGACATTGTTCTGCTTTGACAGAAGCAATGTCCCACCAACTCCACAAATCACAGTTTGCCCATAGATCCCCAAGCCCCGACAACTGAAGAAACTGAGCCTTTCAGGCTTTGCACAATCCCGAAAGAGGCTGAATTTGCTCCTGCTGGCCACAACATTGATCCTTCCTGGCTGAGAAAGATGATTGGGCACTGTGTAGGTCTGATCTACCCCTCTTTGCCTCTGCGCTGACCCTCCTCATGGCTCTAAATGATGACACAGGCTCTGCGTCACTTCCTCTCTTGCTGCTTTAGCTCTGGAACAACGCTGTCTCTCGGGACAACTACTACTGCTACAAATTTCAGATTTTTGCTGGTGCCTTTAGTCCTCATGTGGTCTACAATGCTCTGATAACATGTGGAAATTTCCAAATCTGACACATCAGAAATCCCTACTACATTATCTGGTTTATTATCTCCTACTTGTTCTTTCTATTAACAAGTTATTTATAAATATAAATATCGAAATAAACACAAATGCAACCTTCACACATATATAGATCAACAACTGAAATAACTGAGACAATCACACAAGGGACATCGTTATTTTTGGACAATCGTCCCTGGAAAAAACCAATGCGGGAAAACTGGTGCAGTAGATATGAGGGTTTTATTATTATGCAATTTCTGAATACAACTAGGGTGCCAGAAATGGCTCACCCTTCAGAGAATTTCCTTGGCAAAAGTACCTCTCCTCGGAGACAGATATTCCGGCTGATCAACAACTGGATGATTGATCCCACAGCAACTTCGATAGTTCCTTAGCCGGACAACGAAAGCTGCTCCAAGCGTTTCTCTGGAACCGTGTCACCCTTTTTTGCTCTACGTTTGTCTCTCAACTCCCAGTTTTCTCCATGCAAATCCCTTAGCGCTGCCTCTTCAGCATAGTGTCAGCTCTGCTAGCCTCTGTGCAGCCTCTACTGCCTCTGCGTCAGCCTCTTGGCCTTTTGTGTTAGCCTCTTGGCCCTTTGCGTCTTCTGCGTTGGCCCACTCAGCCTCTGCGTCAGCCTTCCAAGGCTCTGCACTGTCTCTCCAACACTTTTTCTGCCTCTCTGATATGTATTCTTGGCCTTTTGTTGAACTTCTCCTCGCTGCAACATATCACTAACTTGATTTCTCGGCAAACCCTGCCCCAAAAAATTGGATTCTTGATCAACTTGGTGTATCTCCAACTGACCCTCAAGCCTCCTCTTATACTTTTCCTGTTGACGATTCAATGATCGAGATTAAGTCCCTAATCAACAACTAAGATTAGATTTGGCTTGATCCTCATCATTTAGAACTTTTTCACCCATTTTATATTAATACACACTAATATTTTAATTTTCCTAGGTTTAGACTTAGAAACCCCATTAAAAATATTAATTATTTTAATCTCTCCATTCAAGTGGAATTTCCCCATACGATTTCTGAGTCTTGGAGATCTTATGTGCCTTAGCCTCTCCACCAATTTTCATGGCTAGAGCACATCCGATGCTACCACAAATCAACAGGTTGTTCATGATTACCCGTTGCTTGAAGGTCTGTCACCTGTATCATATACTGGGTTCATTGTCAATGACTACAAACATATTGATAAGGAAGAGACTTCTGCTTTCGAGAATACCACAAAGATTGGTGAAGTTTCATCTCGACAAATCTGCAATTGTTTAGGATACCTGAATGGACGTTCACTTAGAGATCTTGCATCTGGTGCATAGAAACATAAAGTCTGCTAATCTGCTTATAGATCTCAATGGAGAGCATTTCTTAGGACTGTCATACACATGACAGCCGCTCAGATATACCATTCCAGAGCTGTTCTGTGAGTTTGTTTCATCCTCATTAAAAGAGGACCACCCGAGTGCATGAGGATATTACTCCAACAAACCACAACAAGCAGAAAGAGCACTTGCAATTAGCAATTGACTGCAGTTACCAGACACAAAATACAGTTCTAGATTAGACACATATAGACTCTCAAACAGCAGTGTGACCGCTGTAATGTACCTTGTTAAAGTTAATGTACAGCAGACTGACATGAATTTTCAGACCTGTGGAGCGCTCCTGGATAGACAACAGTTTAAATGTGGATTTGGTCAATGCCTTTGGTGTATGTATATGTGTGTGTGTGTGTGACCGCTGCTTTAAAACAATAGCTTGGATGACCTGAAGGACCTTAAATTATGGTTTGTTCTTTTTTTTTTTTCTAAAAAGGGCTCGATCGACATGTCCACTTGAACAAATCTAGCTGGGCCGATGTAACAAATAGAATTTGTAACTGGTTGAGTAATCCAAAATAATTGGAAAATCAAGACATCCATTGAGGATAAAAATATTTATATCGAATAATGTATAAGAGAATTGATATGAGATATTGTTACAAATGAGGGCTCGCTTATATACCTAGGCAGGTGTGTGAAATTTCCACGATTGCAATAACTGGAATTTAATCTTTTGTCTACTAGAGATTATTTGTATTCTGAATTTTTAATTTGGCAAATAACGATTAAATCACTTTTGCAATTTTCACAAATAAAATAAGTTGTGGAAGATAAAGTATTGGAACTAAGAAAATAATGCACACACACACAATAATTTGACATTGTTGTTTTTGAAGAAATGTCACTGGAAAAGCCTTGAAGGGAAAACCAGTTCAGCAGATGAGGGTTTTATTATTATTCAACAATTTTAGAAATATTACAACTGGTTGCCTTTCACTGCAAACCTTTGGCAAATACTGATCTCCACTAGCAAAATAATCTAAAGAGTCACTATCTGCCTTTGCAACTGGATCTTGCCTCTCCTAGCAAACTCACACTCCTTGGCTATTCACATTTCTTGACTGGAAATGTGAGCTGCTTGCCTTCGAAAGTTTGTACAACCACTGGGAACCTTTCCCAGCAAGTCGTATTGGCTCTTGGACTACTCTAGGCCCACTCGCTCTGCATTCGGTTGATATCCGACTCTGGCTCATTGAAACAAGATCCTCTGCCACTCACACTATCAAACTGACTACTTGGACTAGCTTTTTTCGGCCTCCCTTTCCTGTCACTCTTGCACTGGAAAATATTGAGGAAATCTCCTTTGGAATCCTGCTCCCAAATCTTTGTTGAACCCCTGCTGCTGACTCTCTCCCTATCTTCAACTACGCCCTTGCTAAATCACTGCAACTGGGTAGTCAAATTGCTCTCTCAATAAACTGTGTCTCTCCAACCCCATTGACCCTACTCTTATAATCTTTTATTGGGCAACCAATGATCATGATCACATCTCAATCAATAGCTATGATCATCTTGACTCTGTCAATTAAGTTTTGTGGAAGTCTTTAGAGAAAAATTGACCTCCCTCAATTAATCTGATTTAATTAACCACTTTTCCGAAGTTAGACTTAGGAAATGTTGAATTATAGGCTAATTAATCTAATTGAGGTGTTTCTAAGGCTTTTTTGACGAAACCTTTTCTGGATTTTGGATATCTCATGTTCCTTAGCCTCTTAGACACCAATCTAGATTACAACACCATTATGTTGCTCCTCCAAAAATTAACATTCCCTCTAAACAAGGAAGGTGTTCTTCACTACTCCCATTTGCTCCCCGAAGTAGACAAATTTTGCCCTACCCAAGGCCTTAGTGAGTATATCTGCAACTTGTTGATCTGTGGGAACATGTTGTAGCCAAATTGATCCACGCTGCTGGTGTTTGACATCTGTGATACAACTGGTTGTCATGATTTAGCAAACCTTCGATAAATTTATTCCTTCACTTCTGGTAGCTAATTTGACCTCTTGGAAGCTACTAACAAATCAATTTGGCCTCCCTTTGAGACCCTGAATCGACCTCTGTAGTTGCATAATGACAATCTCCAGCAAACTCGCACTGCTAGGAAAAAACTCAGCCTCCACTGGAAATCAAACCATCAAACTGGGAACTACTTCTCTGCAAATTGATCTAACAAAGTACCTTGTGCCTTGGAAGCTCCCTCTGCCTCACTAAACTTGCACTACTAGACAGACTACATCCTTCCTCTGCAAATAAAGAGATCTTCCACTGCCACTGAGAAACTGGAAATCACTATGCACCATGCTACTGCGCTACTTTGATTCACCTGCTACATACTATAGCTGAACCAAACTGTGTTTCCACTACGCTATTTTGATCTCACACTGCTGATGCCTCTACTCTGGAGTCTTTGGTTGGAATTGCACCTTGCTTTTTGCAACTAGCCAATTTGCACTGCCTTCCTCCTGCCTCTGTGTTGCTGCTATCATTGCAACCCTGTGTGTCGATTTCACTGCTACTATGATACTTGGGCTCCCGTAGCAAAGTTAATGGTCTCACTGAGGAATCACATACACAACAACTGGATTTGATCCATTGATCAAGCCCTCCCTGGCTAGATCTAGATATTTTTGCTGCTCCTTCCTCGAACACTGCCCGATCTAGAAAATTGGAGTGTCATACTCCTCCTGGAGGAATTGCTGCTATCAGTGTGAATTCATCCTCCAACTTGGCAGACAAATCCTCGATCTCTGCTGAAGTAGCTTTCTGCTTCCCCTTCTTGTCCTTCTTCCTCTTAGGACACTGACTCACTTAATGACCAAATTCACCATAACCAAAACACTTGACCATTGACAAGTCCTTCTTTTCTCCTTTTGACTCTTGTCCCTAGCTGGGACTCTTCTTCGCTTTCCCTTATTCTATTACATGTAAGTACATGCTTTTAATGTTATTCGTGTTTTGCTTTGTCATATACATTGGATTGGGATTTTCACTATTCTTAAGGCTAATTGCTGCATGCATTTACTGCTTTAAATTGTGGAATTTTGTCTCTATTATAGCATCTCTCAATGTATGGGCCATGTAATGTGAACGAAATCTTCTAGGGGTAATTCTATCAATGAATTGATCTTGATAAGCTATCAAATTTTGCACATCGTAGTATAAAAGTTGCAAGATTACTTCTCTTTGACCTAGAAGGCTAGCGGAGTAGTCTTGTGGCCTCCTTGACCAAGAACCAAAGGTCCTCACTCATTTTCATCGTAGAATCCATTCTCCCAAGACTAAGGCACTGATCTACCAGGAGTTGGTCACCTAAAATCATACCCTTTTCACCTTTTCCTAGGTCTAGCTAAATTAGGTCACCTAGGGCATCATTTTCCTGACAAAATATTCCTCCAAAAGGTTCGATCTCGTAGCCTGTCTTGCGCTGGTGTCTCCTCAAGTCCAAATTTGAGTCCATTCCGATGGTGGAGTTGTGAGAAAAGCCAAGCCCTAGCTTCGAGATCAAACTTTGCCCTAGTATCCCCAAGGTTAGTGCCTCATAGGATCAATTCAACGCCTTTAACTGAAAATTATTTCTTTGATCCTTTCCCCCTCCTTGTCTAGGTTAAGAACATCATTGGTTGTTAAACTCTTGCCTCCTAACCTAGGCTGGGTCCACCTGGTCTCGTGTGGTCCCGTTCCTTTGAAAAGACAAATTTTCAACAACCATCCGAGATACCAATTTCAATAAGGATTTTAGGGATTGGGAAACCTTTTCATGAATCATATCCCTTAAAACTAACCCTTAAATCCTCTCATTCCTCTCCTAGATGTCATTGTACGTTTCTTAAAAAGCAAGCAAGCTTTATCCTTCAACCTTTTCTGTTAAGGAATCATTTGGGTCACCACACATCCACTCATTGATTTAAATTTTATCCTTCATTGGTGACTCCATAATATACTGGGTCTGCTCCTATCGGTGAAAGTCCGTAAATGGTAGGGAGCCTTAGCTGAGGTGACAGTGGGCTAAGTCTCCATTTGTTGCCTTTGGTCTAGCATTTTCCCTTCAGGGACCCCCTTTAGGTCCCTTGCTAGTTTGAGCAGTATGAGGATGCATGGTTAGGCAATCAGCAAGCTGCTCTTTTCAGGCTATTTGATCATCTTGTATTATTTCTTTAGTGGTAAATCAGATATCCATGGTCTTGAAAATTTTAGGATTTAAATTTACCATATACATTTAAAAAATCTGCTTCGTAATCTATCTTTTGTGCCTTAATAGGCCAAACTTATATATTGCACCCTATTATGCTGCATGGCTTTGAAGCAGCACAAATATTCCAGATAAAACCTGTTGATCAAATTGTTTTCCATAAAAAGAATGATGTTATATTGGATATTTTTATGTTGTATTGAAGAAAAATTATAGAGGTGATATAGTTGTGCCTATCACAAAAGAAATATTCAGGTATGTTGAATATCACAATCTCCTATGTGGTTTAGATGAGGTTATAACTCATATTTCTGTAAGGATTATCTGAGTTTATCATGGTTTTTGCATATTTTAAGTTCAAGGATAGTTGATATCCTTTTTGTCTTCCATCTTTTCAATCTAGTTCCAAAATCAGCTATATTAGATTTCTAACCTTGATTATGGATAACATCTTTCTTATGGTATAGGGCATTGCGGGCAATCTGGTCCCATTCTATAACAGATGTAAACCTGGTGGAACCATCCAAGTCAATGTCCTACGCCAGTAGGAATCTTCTACGAGGTATAGCATATATGAATTGTACTGCACAATTTGGTATTGTACTTAAGATGAACGATAATTTCATGTTGTAAGGTTTTTGAGATGCAAATTGGGCAGGTGATATTGGAAAATGAAAATTTACAACTGGTTATGCTTTTCCTCTTGGTAGTGGAGTGAAGCAGTATGGCTACATAAAATTTTATGGAATTTGAAGCTTCTACAAATGCAACTAACAACTTTATTTTGTGACAATCAAAGTGCAATCATGATTACAAAGAATCCAATTTATCATTTGAAAACAAAACTTGTCAAGATTCATCATGGTTGTATCGGAAAACAAGTGTAGAAGAAATTAATAGAATTGATTTATTGCAAGTCCCAAGATCAAGTAGTGGACATCTTTACTAGACCACTAAAAAATGATAAGTTTGAGAAATTCTGATATATTTTAGGAGTTAGGAAAATGAAATGAACATTAAAAGGAAGTGTTAGACATTGTAATCTTTATTTTATCTATGGATAATAAATGTTATGTATAAGATTAATGTTGTAATATCATAAAGTGAGAAAAAAGTCATACATAATAAATGACATTTATGTTGATGTATTAAATAAAATTAGATTAGTGGTTCCTCATGATAAGATAAGATAAGATAAGATAATTTTATAAATGTCCAACAAATGACCACAAAAGTAGGTCAATGGGACTAAAGGATATATCTAGTTAAGTACAATGTGGGAGTGCAAACACAACTCCTAGAAAATGCCAAAGCTAAATCTAGGATAAAATGAGGTAATGAAGGATACAACCATAGGACAACTTCATAGACATGTATATAACCGGATCAAAGGTCCCCGGTGATGTAGAAGACTAAGTGAATAAGTCCAGGGCTAGAGATCGATGATGTCAATGCTTCAGTGTCTTAGCTGATGATGAGGGGGGCAACAATGGCGCTGGTTTGCTATTGGAGTCTTTTGGATCCAATGTGGTGTTTGGATACACGATTTTGGGGGGGGATGTAGGAGCAAGGGATACTCCTAATATCCGAGGCCGAAGGAAAGAAGCTCTAGATAAGTGTATGTCTACTCCGTTGGGGTTGGGGAGGAGTTCGTTATGGGGGGAAACTTGCTTGGGAACTGTCTAGAACTAATCCCTCTAATACTCTAGGTGTGAGTGAATTGATGTGTTGTTCGACACCTCCACAACAGTCTCGAGGATATTGCTTGGCCTCCCAAATGGGGGGGCCTGAGGGGATATCTAAGGTCTCACTGTTCTACTATCTGAAATACTTTGGAACTTAACTCGTTGCTTGTTCCTTCGATCAGTTCGATCAACTTGGAAATATGATATGATCGTCCGAATCGTCCCCAAGTGAGGCAAGTTATGTAGGGTCTAATGTCTATGTTTGAATATCTCCCTGGTGAAGAGGGCTAGGCATCTTTGGTGAAGATACTAGAAGAAGGTAGAGAGGATCCTCCTGAATCTCTACAGAGGTAGCGGTAGCATTCTTTGATCTCATATTATAGGGGGGCACCTAAAAATAAGGTGCTGCTCTGTCTTTGGATCCTAAAGGTGACACACTTGGCAGTTCTTATTAGATCTTGTATATGATGGTTAGTCTCCGCTCAAAGTCGATGAGAAACAACCCAAGTTGGCCCAAAGGGATCTTGAGTGAGTGCATCCAATGTCTACGTGTGTATGGAGGGCAGACGATGATGCCATCATATAACTCTTGGAAATACTGAAGGTAGAAGGACATCTTCAAGCGCAGGCCTATCCAGGGGGAAGTCCAAGTGACTTGAATGTACAATCTATAGATATCCTCTCTAATTGATGTTAGTGTTTGTAGCTCAGACAAGTATTTCCGTGGGGGTGTCTACTTATGGAAATCGTCTTTAAAGGCATGCTATGCTTTTTCAGAAGTTCACTTTATTAATTAATTAATAAAGTGAACGTTCTTTTATTAAAGTGATTTTTAATTAATACAGTGACTAAAGTGGGTCACTTAATAATTTAATTAAAAGAGAGCCATGGATCTCAGGGTTAGATCTCAATCGTTGAATATTAGGTTTTTGGATCATGTCAAAGTTATAAAAGAAAGAGAGGGAAAATAACAGAGACACTGAAGTTTGAACATTCATTTCACAAGTCACGTGAGTGAAGGAGAAAATTAAAGATCTGATTTTCAGCCATTGGCGAGAATTTCAACAAGGAGAAGGAAACTAGTGTTCAATGGATAGGCAACCAGTTAGTAGAAAAGACAGGAGTAGCCAAACAACCTAACAGAGTAGTCTGCACCGCAGTTTGTATGGATTCTATATCACCATACAGATTCCGTACCATCGTACGAATATGAGGGTAGGTTGCCTCGATTTCCATGTGAACTATAATTTTCATGTTTGTTGTTTGATTGATTAATTCTCAAAGCCATTGTTTTAGGATATCTTAACATGGCTTTAGGGCTCTAGCTCTGAGAAAAAAACAAATCTATAATTTTCAAGTTACTTCAGTAATAAAACACAGGACAATGATGTCAGTAACTAGTATGAAAGTTGAGGATCGACTTGATGGGTTTTCGAATTTCTTGCCATGGAAGGGAAGAATCTCAGTGATCTTGATGAAGCAAGACTTGTGGGAAGTTGTGTCTAACCCTCCTCCATCTCCAATGTAGGCCTCAAGGAGCATGTAGACACTAACAATAGGAGACCTTACTATGTAGGCAACATGGGATAAGAAGGACATAAAGGCACAAAGGGTGATCCTTGAAGCTATTAAGGATCATCTGATTCCACATGTTGTAGAAAAGACTAGATCTAAGGAGATGTTTGATGCCTTAGTATCGCTTTTTCAAAGTGATAACATGAGTCGAAAAATGATTCTCAAAACTAAGCTCAGAGAGTGTAGAATGAACCCCTTCGACAATGTAACCAACTACCTTATGAGGATCACACAAATCTGTGACCAACTTGCAGTTATTGGAGAAGTTGTATTGGATGCAGAGCTAGTGAATGTTGCTCTGAATAGGTTCAACAAGGCCAGGAACCATTCATCATGGGCGTTTGTGCTCAAGAACATATTCTCAATTGGAAGAGACTTTGGGATGATTGCATAAAAAAGGAGACTCGTAAAGAGTCTAGGAGCAATAAGCAAGGAGGAGCAACAACAGATGAAAACTTGTTCCTTATCAACAAAATGAAGAAGACCAAAGGGAAAGTTTCCATCAAGAAGGGTGATAGTCAGGGAGAGGGACAACAGTTCAAGTAGAAGAGAGATATGAGCAAAGATAAATTGCTATATCTGCCATAAGAATGGCCACTTTGCTTCTCCGTATCCACAAAAGCAGAAGAGCAAAGGGAAATCGTAGATAGTTGCAGTGACAATCAAGACACAATTAAGCGAACTTGCTTCCAAGTTCAAGAGTGACTTTTCACTTGTGTCTTGCCTTTCTACTGACACCATTGCTAGAACCGCCTAGAACTTGCACAGTGGCACCTCCCATCACAAGATAGAGGCTAGTGAGCTATTCAGTAGTTTTGTAGTGGATGACTCAAGGATCCATATTGAGCTTGGCAATGATGTCAAGTATGCAGTGAAGGGACAGGGAACAATTTAGTTCCAACTTGAGTCAGGAGGGTCCTTTGATGCATAGGAGGTACTCTATGTACCTGACCTAAAGAAGAACCTTTTGTCCATCTCAGTCATGGAGGACAAAGGCTACGAGGTTAACTTTTGGAGGGGGCAAGTGTTCATTTGCCCAGAAGGAGCCAATCTAGAGACTGTAGTGAGGATTAGAGTTTACGAGGGGTATCTGTATAGACTTCAAGTTCAACCTGCTTAGTGTGAAAATTTCTGAATCTACACATCAGAAATCCTACTGCAATCACTGGTTTATCATCTCCTACTTGTTTTTACATTCAACAAGTTATTTAATTATTAAACAACGATGAAAACACTATTGCAGACTACACATACATACAAATCATGAATTGAAAAAAGAATGAGACAAATACACAAGGGACACTGTTATTTTTGGACAAATGTCCCTGGAAAAACCCAATGCGGGAAAACCGATGCCACAACTCTGAGGGTTTTCTATTATTAAGCCGTAGTTTTGAATACAACTCTGGATGCCCTCTCAACAATCCAGTTACATAGATAAAAATATATTGGCAGAAACCTAAGTGAGATTACCTCACTTCACCCGACAAAATCTCTCCGTTTCGGCAACTGGATTGGCTGTCCCTAACTCCAACTGTGCTGCCCCTTCGCAGTAGCTGCGTGGCCCCGCGTGGAGCACACTGGGATGCTGTGTTAGCACTGCGCTGCCTCCTCTGCCCCCTGGAGCTTTGATGTCAACTTTCTTGGCTGGTCCTGCTGCTCCTTGGCTGAATTCAGATTTCTGCTGGAGGGTGGCTCTATCCCAGCGCTAGAAATGCGTGGGCCCTTCTTGGCCCAGCGTCAGTCTCCCAAGGTCTGCGCTACCTCCTCTGGCGTCTCTCTGCCTCTCTCTACTGTGTATTCGAGGTCCTGGAGAAGATCCTTCAACCTCAACTATCCCTGCCCCTCTACTGCTACAAATCACTTGTTCATTTTTCTTAGCAAACCTCGCCCCAGAAAAATCGAACTGACTGATCTCTCAAGTGTATCTCCAACTGACCCTCAAGCCTCCTCTTATACTTTTCCTATTGATAAATCAATGATCGAGATTAAGTCCCTAATTAACAGCTAAGATTAAAACAGACTTGATCCTTGTCACTTAGAAGTTTCTCATCCATATTCTTCTTATTTTTTTTTTCTCAGTAAAAACTAATTCTATTAAGAGGAAATATGGTACAATAAGAAGATACAGCCAAGAGAGGCAAGAACACAGGCTGCCGGAAAGGAAAGACTATCCACCTCGGCCCCTAAAAAGGAAAAGAGAAGAGAGCTGTGCTGAGCACGAAGAAACAAGAAGAACAGATGAGCCAGAGCAGAACAGAGGATTCTACCCAACATGTGTAGAATCAGTTATACGGCATTTTTTTCCTTTCTTTTTACCAACTTTGACCCAGTCAAGAGGACTTTGCTGAACCGGCATGATTTGCACACTGAGCTGAGCTGACGGGGAGGGCTCCTTGTCTGAATCCGAGGTGGAGGATTCATGATTCCTTTTCTGTGAGGTTGGAGGGACAGACGAATCCTTGGGATCAGTCAAGGGCGGATCCTGTGCCAGCTTTGCTTCCATTCCTTCCTCATCCTCTTCCTCTTCATCCGAGCTGAAATCAAAGTCATCCATGGGGGGAGGATCATGAGGCTTCCAGCTTTTGGATTTCTGCTTAGGACTGACTTTCTTCTTTTGGGCAGGCATCGTGGGACAAGAGCCCTTAAGGTGCCCTGTGTGATGGCAGTTACGACATCGAAAGGCTGTGTTCTCGTAGTCCAGGGTCTGAGTCCAATGGAAGTCTCCAATTTTGAGATTGATCTGGTCAGGGAGACCTTTGCTCATGTCGATTTCTGCACAGATTCTGGCAAAGGTATATATTCCTTTTTCCCCTCTGGAGACGTCTGTGTCTAGAAAGCGGCCTAGGGAATTTCCGATCCCTTGGAATACTGCAAAATGCCATAGGTGCGCTGGAAGATTTGGAAGTCTGACCCAGATGGGGAGCTTGGTGATGACTGCTGTAGAGGGATCGAAATCTGGGAACCAAGGGGTGAGGAATAAACCTGCTGAGCCCCAGAACCATGGGCCTGCTGTTAAGGCTTTCTGGTAGTCCTCATCTAGAACAAACACAACAATGAAGAAGCCCTTTGAGCATAACAGCACCTTGCAATTGTTGGTCCAGTTAGAGTGAATCCATTGGTAAAGGTCTGTTGTACGCGGCCAGAGCCCATTGAACCTGCAAATAATGGCTTGTTCTGCAAACGTTTGGGTTTGCTCATCCAGCGTTGGATGCATGATTTCAATGGAGGGGGTTTCCTCCAATTTGTCCACCAGAAAAGGCTTGGGAGCCTGAACTGGTGGAACTGTTTTCTTAGGCATCTGAGCATGGACAACATCTTTGTATGAAAACGTCTTAGCTGAGGATGATTGTCCAACAGCTCCCCCTCTCAAGCGAAGGGTAAGAGTAATGGATGCATTTCTCTGAATACTGTAAAAAGACAAGGGGAGAGGATCCTCAAGTTGTTTACCTTCATGGAGAAGTCGTTGAGCTGCAGAGGGTATCCCCAACTTGAGATCCAGAGCATGCTTGAGGTCCTGCACAAGATCCGACGAGCTTACCCAATGTAGCAGAGTTTTGCCGGAGATAAGCCTGATCTGGATCTGGAACTCGGCAGAAAGATCAGGGTTCTGCTTTCCTTTGCAGATCCAAGATGAGAGAAGGCTGGAGCTTTGTAGGGCCTTCTCCTCCTGAACTTGCCATAGGGGATTGTGAGGAGAAGAGGAGAGGGTCCAAAGATTGATGAATCTGTCAATGCGTTCCGCCCAGGAGAGCTTCCGGATGATCCGTCCAGGCAGATCCAGGAAGCTAAATTTTTTTTGAAGATCTAGAACAGAGTATTCGCTATTCTGGGGGGACAGAGAGGGCGCTGATATGAATGGGCCTCCTTCCAGAGCGGAGTAATTCTTCCCGGGGGCCGCCGCCTGAGGATAGACAAGAGAGTACTCTGCGCGTTCTTCCTTAGCCACTACACCTGCATTCTGAAGGGGGCGGCTAGCGCGAGAAGCGGCATCACAGGTCCAAGATCTGTCAGCTACAGGGCCGAGGATTAAACAAAAGAGGGAGAGGGGGGCTTCCAGAATATGTTGGAAAACAAGCGTATCAGAGGTGAAGAAAGCCAGACATCCGTGAATGAAAGGCGCATCTCCTGCATCGACAGGGCCGTCCCGAGGCCAGACGGCGGCCGAAAGCGAGGAGGCGGCGACAATGCTAGGGTTCATCTTCGGCTCCGGAAGTCTTCCCACTCTAATATTTTGTAAAAAAAATCCATATTCTTCTTATTAATATCCATTAATATTTTTATTTTCCCAAGTTTAGACTTAGGAACCCATTAAAAATATTACTTATTTTAATAACTCCTCATTCGAGTGGAACTTCTCCAAATGATTTATGGGTCTTGGAGATCTCATGTGTTCTAGCCTAAGTTACCAGAAAACGGATACGGGAACGGATACGGGTACGGGGTTTGAAACGGATACGACAAATTTTCAAACAATCTGGATACGATACGGCAGGAAACGGCACACACACACACACACACACATATATATATATATATTTTAAAAATAAGAATTTCATATTACCATTCATATTTCAGAATCTAGATTATCATCTATGATCTATCATGATTCATCATCATCAATTCAACATATGCCATAACCATTCAACATTGTCAACATCATTAACGATTATCGATAAAATTTGAATTGTGCCTCAAAGAAAAGCATAATATATTAATACATCCAAAAACAGTAAAACAGGGTTAATGAAACTTCAAGAAAATGGCAAGTAATTAACTTTTTTTATATAACTTCAAGAACAGGTTTGAGGTTTCTCAATCGGAAACCAAGAGAGTGAATTTACTAACTTGCAAAGAACTTCATCGGGAACAAACACACGTTAATCAAAACTACATGATGGCATAGTATTATAAAAACATCTGCACCAGAACAAATCACTGATTCTCCAGACAAAAAAAGATTTGCTTATTGCCATTAAGGTCCAAAATGAATTATTATTTTTGTTTATTCTACAAGACGTTGGAAAGAACTATAAATAGTTCAACCTACCTCACAAAATAAAATATTATTTTTATTTATTCTAACATATGTTGAGAGAATTATAAAAGTATCCTAAATGGGCGAAATAGATCAATAGAGCCTACACAAAACACAACATGAAGAAATTAGATGGACTTGGTGGCCACATCAATGCCCTTGATACTAGATAATGGGGATGGCCCCATCATGAGGTTGACCAAAACGCCATAATATGGACGGCTCTCTCTACAACGCTCAGGTCAACCGCATGGTTAAATCATCTCCTGTAAACCATATCTTCGTGGACCCGAAAACTGAACCTGTATTCGCGTCCTCAAAGACCAGAGTTCAACGAAAAGAGATGTAGTGTTGAAATACTTTTTGGCCCCTTCTAAGCTCGATGCATTAATTATATCAAAAAATCCCTTTAGCTGACCACCCATGAAATATCGAGCTCATAACTTGTTTTAACATGGTTCCGTCCAATTTATCATACTCGGCCGCTGCATAAACGATGCGAATTGGCAAGGTGCTTAGCTGTAATGTGAAGGCGGCCCATTAAATTTTCCAGATTACCATTCATTCGGTTTAAGAAGCGATCCCTGATAAAATTTTGATATACAATAATGGAATATGGCTGCCAAAAAAAATGGATGCGGTATTTGCGGACCTCAAACAGTTTTTTTTTGCTGTAAAACGTTTAAAATTTTTCCAAATACGTTTTAAAATTTCAGAAAACGTTTTCAAATTTTTAAAACAGCACGTTTTTTCTACAAAAACTCCATTTGAAAAAAACTTCCCGTATCCAAAAACAAAAACGGCACCAAAACATTTTTCTGGCGTTTTTTCGGCATTTTGTTCCCGGATCCGTATCTGAAACGGGAAAACGCCGTTTCGGGGGTTAGGGTAACCGTTTCCGGTAACTTAGGTTCTAGCCCCTCCACAAAATTTTAGAGCTAGAGCACATCCGATGCTACCCAAAATCAACAATCCCTCTTAGCAAGGAATGTGCTCTAGTAACACTTCTCAACAGAAGTACTACATTGATCCACTACATCGGTCCTCTGTGTTGCTGATGCTTGGCTTGATGCCCTTCATCCACTACACTGCTGCTTCCTGTACTGCTGCCCATGACTCTGCCACTGCCACTGCTACATCTGTACTACAACTCCCTCTCAAAATGGTGCCTCATGTTGGCCATAACATTGCCACTTCTAACTACTGCACTGCAACTCAGTTGCTGAGAAGTAATCAACTGAAACTTCACCCAAAAACTGACATGCTAGTCAGTTTGGATGCCTCGTGATGTTGAAGCTACCTTTGCTGCTAATCTGTGCTAACCCTCTGCCGCTACTTCGCTGTTCCAACCAGCTCTGTGCCTCTCGCACTGCTACAACATCCATTGCGCTGCCTCAGACTTTGGCACTCTAGCTCTGCCATTATCGCTACATCACACCTCTCTCCAATCGACACTCGTCATTTTGCTACTGTCATTAAGGGCTCTCGTAGCTGTATGTGATCCAAGAGTTTGGGCACCTCAAGGATCTTGCCCTTTTTCATGTAGTCCTCTCAACTACAACTCCATGTCGCCCCACCTCTTCTCCGGAGGCGCATGAGCACTCATGGTACAATTGTCATCCTCGCCTTCCCTCGTACTTCTTTAATGGATCAACATTGACCAAACAACAACTACTTTCAAGGCATAGTCCTTGATGCGATTTTTGTCTAGGACTGCTAGGATCCCGGACTTCCAGATGACAAAATTGGAAGCTCGATCCAATCTATCTTAATCCCTCAGTCCATTGACTGCCATCTCTGCTCAACAAATATAGGATAGGTTCTCTTCTTCCTCTCATGCTGCTAATCCAGCAAGACTTGGATCTGGATTTCTTTGGCGCAAGAAACCCTTTAAGGAACAAGCTCCTCTCGACTCCCTCTAAGTCCTGATTTCCTTCACAGAAATTCTCTAGCCAAATGTCGAATCACTCCTCTCCAGTCCTCCTTTGCTGCTGCAACTCGGATCTAGATTTCTTTGGCTAGAAATCTGTCAAGGCAGTGACTCCCTCTACCTCGGCTCTGTCTCCACAGACACTATTCTGCACCAGCAACAACAACGCCCCATCAAATCCTCAGATCGAATTTGCTCTGCTCCCCCAGCCCTGACAACTGAAGAATTTGAGCTCCTCTAGCTCTACGCAATCACTGCGTGAGCTAGATCAGCTCCTCCTGGCCACTACGTCACTCCTTCCTAGTTCGGAAAGATGACGTGGCTCTGCATGAGCCTGATCTGCCCCTCTTTGCTTCTGCGCTGGCCTAGACAGCTGACGCAGTTACTGCGTGGGCTCCTCCCAGCTACTGTGTCACCCTCACCTGGCTCAAAATGCTGACGCAGGCACTGCGTGAGCCTCTGCGTCCCTTCTGCACTGCGTCACTCTCCCTCTGCGTCTTTGGCTCTGGAACAATGTTGTCACTCGGGACAGCTGCCTCTCTGCAACAAATTCTCTGGATCTCCTGGCTGGTGTCTTCAGTGTCCTATGATCTGCAATGCTCTGATACCATGTGAAAATTTCTGAATCTACACATCAGAAATCCTACTACAATCACTGGTTTATCATCTCCTACTTGTTTTTACATTCAACAAGTTATTTAATTATTAAACAACGATGAAAACACTATTGCAGACTACACATACATACAGATCATGAACTGAAAATAGAACGAGACAAATACACAAGGGACACCGTTATTTTTGGACAAATGTCCTCGGAAAAACCCATTGCAGGAAAACCGGTGCAGTAGCTCTAGTTTTCTATTATTAAACAGTAGTTCTGAGTACAACTCTGGATGCCCTCTCAATAATCCAGTTACAGAGATAAAAATTTACTGGTAGAAACCTAAGTGAGATTACTTCACTTCACTGGGCAAAATCTCTTCGTTCCGACAACTGGACTGGCTGTCCTCGACTACAACTGCGCTGCCCCTTCGCAGTAGCTGTGTGGGCCTGCTTGGTGCACACTTGGACACTGCATCAACACTGCGTTGCCTCCTTTGCCTCCTGGAGCTCTCACGTCAACTTCTTGCTGCTCCCCGACTGAATTCGGATTTCTATTGGAGGTTGGCTCTACCCTAGCGTTGGAAATGCGTGGGCCCTTCCTGGCCCAACATCAGTGTCCCTGGGTCTTCGCTTCCTTGTCTGGCGTCTCTCTACCTCTCTCTGCTGTGTATTTGAGGTCCTGGAGAAGATCCTCCAACCTCAACTATCCGGGCCCCTCTCCTGCAACAGATCACTTGTTCAATTTTCTTACCAAACCTCGCCCCATAAAAATCAAACTGAGTGATCTCTCAAGTGTATTTCCAATTGACCCTGAAGCCTCCTCTTATACTTTTCTTGTTTATGAATCAACGACGGAGATTAAGTCCCTAATCAACGGCTAAGATTAAAACAAACTTGATCCTCGTAACTTCGAAGTTTCTCACCCATATTCTTATTAATACCCATTAATATTTTTATTTTCCTAAGTTTAGACTTAGGAACCTGTTAAAAATTTTAATTATTTTAATAATTTCTCATCCGGGTAGAATTTCTCCAAACAATTTCTGGGTCTTGGAGATCTCATGTGTTCTAGCCCCTCCACAAAATTTCGGAGCTAGAGCACATCCGATGCTATCCAAAATCAACACTTAGGCACTAGTGCACACTGATGAGAGCATGGACGAGCTTTGGTACAAGAGGATGGGACATCTCCATCACAAAGATCTACCATTACTAAGACAAATGGTCACTGAGCTTCCAGACTTCAATTTGGACCAGCAGTGTGTGTGCAAAGTGCACTTGGAAAAAATGTTAAGGCATCTTTCTCTAGCAGTAAAACTCGATGCAAAGGCATTTTGGATCTGATCCATTCTGATTTAGCAAGGCCTATGTTAGTATCTTCAGAAAGGGCGCATCTTATTATGTGACCTTCATTGATGACTTCTCCAGGAAGACTTGGATCTACTTTATGAAGACCAAGGGTGAGGTCTTAAGTCATTTCAAAGCTTTCAAAGCTTAGGTGGAGAACATGACATGAAGGAAGATCAAGGTGCCGAGGAAAGACAACAAGGGTGAATACACCTCTAATTGTTGATTTTTCAAGTGCAATAGATACAAGCACAAATTCCTCAAATTGATAATTACCTTTAATGATTTATAAATTCCACTTAACACTTTTATATTATCATCAAGCAATTATATTTTAGAAATTCAACCATAGAAAACAATAGGACAATAGAGATCACAATAGAACAATGATGCACGTAGACAACACAAATTTTACCCTAGGAAAGCCCACTTGGGGGAAAACCCAACAACCTTTTTCTTTGAGAAATTATGAATTCAACAAGAGATACACCTAATCCTTCCAGGCAAAAATAAAGTCAAATTGACTAGAAACAAAGCCCTGGTCAAACCTGGTCAAATTGTCTTCTTATCAAGGGAAACTGTTGCCCAATAGAATTTGGTCAACTCTGAGTTAATAGAATGAAATTCGACCTTCTTTTTTGCCTTAGAATTTCGTCCTATTGCCATGAAATTGCCTTAGAAAAGTTTGTGCTATCAATGAATCTTCTTGAGAGAACTTTGTCCTTCTGTCACACGTGCGAGATCAAACAAAGAGAGATAAAGAGCTAGGTCAAATGCTGGAAAGTTTTGGTAAACTTTGGCTTCCTTATCTTGAGTCTTCTTCGCATAGATGAGAAAATGATCTTCTTGTTCTTGTGTGATCCGAGTTTTCCACGAGGAGGAGAACGAGTGCCTTATTTATAGTCTTCTAGGAGGCCAAATCGGTGCGTCGACAAGCCAGGCCAACTTGATGTTCTTGGAGCCAAAAATTCAAATTTAAAAATTCAAAATTACCACCTTTTGAAATTGACATGAAGAACATGTTTTGTACTTATCATTACATATATTTTGGAGGGATAAATTATTAAATATGAAGGCCGACCACAGCGACAAAAACCAACACTCTCTCTTAGCTAGGGAGGTATTCATAATAACTTCTTCAAATGGTATCTTGTTGAAAAATTTCTCTAAGAAAAGGTTGAGTGAGCTAGCTAGATTGGTGTATCCATCCACTACATGTGGAAATTATCTTGCATCATCATCATGCTCAACAAGTTGTCACTTGGAGCAATTCACCAATTATCCAAGTTGTCACTTGGAAGTTGGAAGTTGGAACCTGGTCAACACCTATGACCTATCGTGAAACCCTGCGCTATTACCATTCCTGCATGCTGATTGAATGGTAAATCTCTTGCCCGATGCTATAAGGCACTCACTCAACCCACTAGCCAAGTAACCCCTGTCAATATGGTCAGGTAACCCTTGACTGGGGGAGCACTCCAGGCCTTGATGCTCTTTGGGCCATTCTCTCTAGCCGCATTATATTGCCCCTGGTCAATAACCTTGACATGGTCTATACCCTTGACCTTAGGGAGAATGTTTGCCCCTTGATGCTACAACATCAACACTTCCTCTGATTGAGGGAAGAATTCCAACTAATCTAAGCTTGTCCCTGAAGTATACAAACTTCACCTTAGGATAAAGGCTTTGTGAAAATGTCAGCATCTTGCTCGTTTGTAGAAAAGAATTGGAGCCTCACTGCTCCCTTATGTACCATGTCCCAGATGTGGTGGTACTATGATCTTGGTGTGCTTCGATTTGTCATCACGGTTGTCTCCTGCACCTGACCAAAGAATCCCGTGAGTAGCTCGCAAAGCCACACTACTTCATAACTCGCCAAACTAGTTGCAATATACTCAAATTTTGCAGTCTTGAGTGTGACAAATGTCTATTTCCTCCCTAAGCATAATTCATACTAAATCATCATCCAGATGTACTCTTCCTGTATTCAACACTCTTTGCCCAATCTGAATCTGTATGTCCCTGCAACATTACTTCTCAATTCACAACCAACTATACCATGTCGGTACCTCTACACATGTGCCACAACTACTTTCTGGTCAGCCTAACTGGGTGCTCCCTTTGACACTGAAACAAATCTTGTTGTAGCAATTTGGCTGCTCCCTTTGCCACTTAGCTTCTTCAGATTAGTTACCATGGAAGTGCCCATGGATTGGCTGTCCATCATCCCAAATCTTTGAAGGAATGTGATAATATGCTTACCCAACTTTTGCCATACTTCTAGTTCTAAGAAGTAATGTATCCAACCAAAATCCTTCATCTCGAACTCAAAGATCAACTCCCTCTTACCTTGAAGTAGGGCTTGACTGCTCCCTCTATCATGAAGAAAATCTTCCTGCCATTGCTACTTCCTTTGTCACGGGAGTCCTTCTGCTCCCATAAAAAACAAGTCATGTAATAACAAGAACAACCAAGACTCATTAAATATCCATGTATCCAAGATACCATGCTCAAGGTCTGTACAAGGCTTTCTTCAATCTGATAGCTGGAGCAAACTATTCCTCATAATCCTCTCCCTCTTCCTGGGAGAATCCTTGCTTTGTTCTTCTTTATGTTGCCATCTGCTAGATGCTAGATCTACAATGGTATCCTTCAAACACGCTGGCCTTCTTGCTCCCTCTTAACTGGGAGCTTTTTCGGTCATTAGGTATGATGATAAATATTAGTATAATTTCTCCCTCTTGAGCGCAAGACAATCAAGTTGAGTTTGTGCTTCTTCCCAGGGGAATCCACTTGCCATAAATTTTTGCTTCATTCTTCCCTATGGTTTCATTTGTTGCCAAAGCCTTGGTAGCCTTTATGATGTACCTGCAACCCTCAGTAGGAGGTCACGGAAGAAACAATTACAATAAAGCAAAAGATACAAAGAGAAGAGGCTAACTAATAGTAAAACAACAACAATAATGATCAAAGAAGAAAGATATATGTTACTTATGTTTTGATCAATCAACTTCTTCTTGATGCTTGCCATATTGCAGAAATCATCCATCAACAACCTCATCACCATCGTCTTCATCATCAATGATTTTCCTTCCTTCCCTGCATGATCTAGGGTTTCTTCTTTTAGTGGAAACATTGGTCTAGGTCTAGCTCTAGGGTTTTATCCACAAACCTTAGGGCTTTCACATCCAAGACTTACAATCTTCTAGGATTTATAAACCCTAGTTTTACAATTCTCATTTTACACCTTTTGCAAGTTCAACAGACTTTGTTATATGCAAATTCTCTTTTCCATATCCAAATGTCCAAAAACGATCCCTATGCCTTATTATATGATGTCCATCATGTCATCAAATAATCAAGGATGTTCCATCTTGTTATTTAGTCAAAGCAAAAGTATCAAGATTGATGGTCCATTATAGTTTTTGTAGGGCTTGTATAACATGGTAAAGAAACAACATCCTTGAACTATCGTCAGGACAAATATAGTAGGTAGAATCATAGATACAAATCTCCAAGGAGGGAATGACATTCCAATGTTATCTATAGCATCTTACAAGAGATCTTGCTTAAGAACAATTTTCAATAG
This sequence comes from Pinus tabuliformis, assembly GCA_031772625.1. NCBI lineage: Eukaryota > Viridiplantae > Streptophyta > Pinopsida > Pinales > Pinaceae > Pinus > Pinus tabuliformis. Next base: position 662,142,914 of record CM062816.1, on the reverse strand, counting down.
GCATGAGCAAGGTCCAAACTTCCTTCAGAGTCATTAGCAAAGTTTGTTCACAAAATTCATTCACAAAAATGATTGCTCTCGACCCTTTTTAAACTAAGTATCTCAACCTCTTTAAAACAATTGTAACAACAACAACAATTCGTCCTTTACAAGGACAATCTTTAGTACAAGAGGACTTCTGTCTCAGATGCTTAGCAACGACCAAAATCAAGCAATGGTACCCTAGTACCAGCATAACTTACCTAGTACAATCATGATCACATCAGTACAATACAAAGCATCTTCTGTATGCTTGACAAGAGCCTTTATTTAATGATAATCCTACAAGATATGTACATGGCATTAATATTCTACAACAACATCCATACAAAAACTTCAATCAACATATCATGCTTCAGGATGCCAAACTATCCCATCACAAGTGTAGAAAACACACTTGGTCCATCCTCCTATTAGCATGGCTTATCTTGCCTTGGGGTAGGCCTCATGTATGGCAACGCTGAGCTTCATGAGTACTTGGATAATAGCATGTAAAAACCTTATTCAATACATACCTTTTTGTTGATTGGAATCATGCAATAAGATATTGTAGATCTTCCTTTGAAATCTTTCAAGAGAACTCTCTTCATCAACTAAGGCAAACAACCTTCAATTTGCATGATATTTGAAGCAATCCTTGTTTTATCTGTCTTGGCAGCTAGAACAAGTCTTAAGAATCTTCATGTGATACTTGAGGTGGACCAGATATTGAAAACACTTCAACTTTATCAACCATGAAACATCAGTCAACTTTATGAAGGGTTACAAACGACTTTTTGCAAACAAATTTTAATAGACCTCATGCACAGAAGACAACCTTGTTGGCTTTTCCACTGATTGAGGTATTTCGGTCCTTCTGAGGTCATCTTCTGAGGCCCCTCGACCCTCTACCGCTAGTCCTAAGGCCTTCTCAGCCTCCTTGAGATCAGCACTGAGGCCTTTGGGTCCTTTGGGTCCTTTGCAAATAGACTATGGCTTTTCGTTCCTCAACAAAATTCGATTCTTAAAATATTAAGACTTCTTTCCTTAGAACTTCATTCATCAATAAGCAATTTAGTCATTAATACCAGTTTGAAGGACAAACATCCTCGACCATCCTGATGCCAGACTGAGACCGTTTTGTTTTGTATCTGGGGCTGAGGACATTCAACTTTAGTCTAAGACTTCGACCCTTTTCTTAATCTGTATCACAGGACTTGATCCATTTAAGACTTCGATCTTTCCATAAGGTAAGTAGGATTTTGTTCTTCTGCTTGATCAGAACCATGATTTGACTTTAGGGTTCTGAGGTTTGAGCTATAGGATTTGGATTAGTATTTTTCTTGGTTGCTCCTATAGGGTTGCTCTTTCACCATAGCTTTGATACCATGTTAATTTTTCAAGTGCAATAAATACAAGTACAAATTCCTAAAACTGATAATTACTTCTAATGATATTGAAATTCCTTTTAACATTTTCAGATTATCATGAAGCAATTATACTTAAGAAATTCAACCTTAGAAAACAGTAGGGTATTAGAGATCACAATAGAACAATGATGCACAAAGACAACACAGGTTTTACCTTGATAAAACCCACTTGGGGGAAAACCCTTCAATGTTTTTCTTAGAGAAATTATTCAATTCAACAAGAGATACCCCTAATCCTTCCAGTCAAAAATCAACTCAAACTGACCACTAGGAAAGGCTTGGTCAAACTATCTTATTATCAAGTCAAACTGTTGCCCAATAGAATTCTGTCAACTCTGAGTTACTAGGATGAAATTCGGCCTTCTGGTCTGCCTCAAATTTTTGCGTGCTACCATGAAATTGCCTTAGAAAAGTTGGCCTTCTGTCGATGAATCTACCTCAGAAAACTTCGTCCTTCTGTCACACTTTTGAGGTCAAATAAAGAGAGTTAGAGAGCTAAGTCAAATGTTGCAAGGTTCTGATCAACTTCAGATTCCTTATCTTGAGTCTTCTTTGCCAAGTGGAGGAGGACGAGTGCCTTATTTATAGTCTTCTGGGAGGTCGAATTGGTGCCTCTACATGCTGGGCCTACTTGAACACTTGGAGGGCCAACTTGATCTTCTTGGAGCCAAAAATTCAAACTTAAAAATTCAAAATTCCCTCTTTTTGAAATCGACATGAAGAACATGTTTTGTACTTATCATTACATATAGTTTGGAGGGCTAAATTACTAAATATGAGATCGACCATAGCTACAAAAACCGACACTAATGAGTTCAAAAATTTTTGCAAGGAGGCAGGGATTAAGAGGGAGAAGATAGTGGCTTACACCCCCAACATAATGCAGTTGCATAGAGGAAGAGGCGGTCTATCACTAGTGCCATGAAGGCCATGATCCATGATCAATGTTTGTTGATGTTTTTGTGGGCCAAGGCATGCAACACAATTGTGTATTTCTAGAATAGGAACCCACATTGCATTTTGGACGATAAGACAGTAGAGGAACATTGACAAGAAAGAAGCCTGAGATAGGACTTCTCAGGATATTTGGTTGTCTAGTCTGTTGATTTTGGGGTAGCATTAGATGTGCTCTAGCTCCAAAATTTTGTGGAGGGGCTAGAACACATAGATCTCCAAGACCCATAAATCGTTTGGAAAAATTCCACCCGGACTGTGAGTTATTAAAATAATTAATATTTTTAATGGGGTTCCTAAGTCTAAAATTAGGAAAATAAAAATATTAATGGTTTTTAATAAAAATATGGGTGAGAAGCTTCTAAGAGACGAGGATCAAGTTTGTTTTAATCTTAACTGTTGATTAGGGACTTAATCTCGGCCGTTGATTCATCAACAGGAAAAGTATAAGAGGAGGCTTGAGGGTCAGTTGGAGATACACTTGAGAGACCAGTCAGTTCGATTTTTGTTAAAATTGGCAACTAGGGCCAAACTCCATGTGGATTATCTTATTTATGACAACTGATATTTTTCTTGGATCCCTCTCATTGAGAGGTGTAGGATTGGTCTAAAGATCATCCAATTCCGATAAGTATTCATGAAGTTATGAATTTATTTGTGTTATAAGACAATTCATCAAGGTCGGCCAGCAACCAAATAAACCCCACATGTGCTCAACGTTTTAGTATAAAAGGAGATGACTTGAGAGTCATTTCACACACACACTTCTCTCTTGATTTCTCTCTCCACTTGTCTTGGGTTTTAGTGGAAGAGAAATCTAGGAGTGGAAGCCCTAGATATTGGAGGAAAAGATGGAAGGCAACCTTAGACGCAGACTAAAGGGTGCCCTAACACAGTGCTATCATGCCCTAATCTATACGTTGTTCTGGAAGGGTTTGAGACAACCCTTAGACACAACAAAAGGGATAGCCTAATAGTTGTAAGGAGGCTCCCATTCGCTGCCCTAAACTGCCCTCATACGCTGTCTAAAGGATGCCTAGCTGTAGTCCAAGCAGGGAGATCTAAGGCCTATACACACTGCCCTAATACACAGTCCTATTCTGCCCTAGCCACATGTTCTATGAAGCCCTAGCCACAGGTATTGTCACCATAGGTAGAGACTCTTTCTCTATCCTTAAAGAGGGCTCCTCAACGCAGCAAGGAGGCTTCCATACGCTGTTAAAGGAAGCCTCAAATGAGCCGTAGCTGCTGTCTTCTATACCACAGATACACTGTTATGAGGAGACCTTAATCCACTGTAATAATATCCACTGCAATAAGATATAAACGCTGGCCTAATGATCAGAACGAATGCTGTCCTTAACACTATGGTTGCTTTAAATAGAGGAGGAATGACCTGTTATATAGTTTTATGAACCCAACGTTTTGGACTACCAAGTGAGTCCATCATCAGGGGATGTGAAAATAGATATTCTAGAGAGATTCATGATGTATCCATGAGCTATATTTTAAGTTATATATATTGGTTATGAAGGAGTTAATCTAAGAAATTAGGTCAACTAATCTCCACTTAGTTTGTTAATATTCAGAGTTATTTATTTATTTATTTTTTACTTAAATTAATTAATTTGTTTAATTAATCAATTAGTTTGTTTAATTAATTAATTAATTGTTAAATTAATTAATTAATTGTTATAATCATTTCCCTAATTAATTAATTAATTTGTTTGAGTAATTAATTAATTAAACAAAATAACCAATTAATTTGTTTAACTAATTGATTAATTTGTTTAATTAATTAACTAACTTGTTTAATTAATAAGTTATGTCCATAAGTTAAAATCATAATTAATAAGCTATGAGTTGGACATAAGTTAAACTCATAACTTATTAATTATGATTTTAATTTATGGACATAACTTATTAATTAAACAAGTTAGTTAATTAATTAAACAAATTAATTAATTAACAAATTAATCAATTAGTTAAACAACTTAATTGGCTATTTTGTTTAATTAATTAATTACTCAAACAAATTAATTAATTAATTAGAGAATTTAATTAGGGAATTGATCAAAACAAATTAATTAATTAATTAGAGAATTTAATTAGGGAATTGATCAAAACAAATTAATTAATTAATTTTACAAATTAATTAATTAATTTAACAATTAATTAATTAATTACACAAACTAATTGATTAATTAAACAAATTAATTAATTTAAGTAAAAAAATAAATAAAGAAATAATAAATAAATAAATAAATCTAAATATTAACAAACTAAGTGGAGATTGGCCGACCTAATTTCTTAGATTAACTCCTTCATAACCAATATATATATAACTTAAAATATAGCTCATGGATACATCCTGAATATCTCTAGAATATCTATTGTCGCATCCCCTGATGATGGACTCACTTGGTAGTCCGAAATGTTGGGTTCATAAAACTCTATAACAGGTCATTCCTCTATTTAAAACTATCCTCACTTGAATGGATTCATTATTTAACAACTATGGTTGCTGCCTAGAAGGATGCATATGCTACCTTTTATATGCTACTTATATTCTTCCCTAAGTCACTGCAATGGAAACCTAGCAACCATGTCTAAAGACTGTTGTTCAGTATGATAACAGCTCTCTCTATATTGAGGGAGAAGCGGTATGTTTAAACCTGAACTATAGCCTAGCTGCTCTGCTAGGTTGCAAGCCATAGCAAGCAACTAAGGCTGGTATATGCAGCATAATAATGGTGCAACACAGTACTCAGTAAGTAGCATCATAATGATGTGATAAGTAGCAGGATGATGACGACAACATGGTGTAGTATGTTGCAGCAATGGGACAGCATGGTTATGATGGACATATAGCAGCGGCAAGAAGGTATTGCAACAACATGATGGAGGCAACATGGTGCAGTATGTTGCAGCAATGGGACAGCATGGTTATGATGGACATATAGTAGCAACAAGAAGGTATTGTAGCAGCAGGATGATGAGGTATTGCAGCAACAGGATGATGAGGTATTGCAACATGCATTTGGGTGCAACATAGGGCAGGGAAGAGCTCAACATAGTGCAACAAGAGGAGATGCAATACAGTGATGGTTACAATCATGATTAGTGAAGCATGATGAGATGCAGCATAGTGATGATGAGTGCAGCATGCTGCAACACAGTGAGGAGCAACATGATGATGAGGAGCAACACAATGATAGGTGCAACATGGTGATGGAGTCACCTTGGAGAATCAGTTGAAGCAGCTTGTCTTCAACTGAGTTCAACTACCTCATGTATCATCTTCTTAGAGATGATCTATTCTCTTAGATAAGTCAAAAATGTTGGCTTTTGTTGTATATGTACTATATATATATATATCTCTCTCTGCTGAACTATTGAAGAACATATAAGAAGAATTGATCAAGGTTTTCCCCACATTGGGGTTTGTCCCTGGCTAGTGCCACATCTTGTGTCCTCTTTGTTGAAGTTTCTAAGTTTACTTAGTTTAGAAACCCTTCATGCACTTTTTCTGATTTATTCCTACCTACTTGTTATTTTTTTTTAACAAGTTATTTACAAAGTAAATACTGAAAATAAACACCAGTGCATGCTCAACATATTACAGATCAACAACTAAAAGAAACAAGAACAAACACACCACATGACACCATTATTTTTGGACCAATGTCCCCGGAAAATCCCAATGCAGGAAAACCGATGTAGCTATCTGAGGGTTTTCTTATTAAGCAATATCAGAGTACAATCTGGGTGCCGAAACTGGCCTACCCAACAGAGAATTTCCTTAGTAGCTATACCTCACAGTTTGAGAGAAATCTCCTGGCTGAAACCCCGGAAAACCCTTCCGGTAGCTCCTCAGCACAAAATTGCTCTGCAACCCCAACGTCTGCCCAAACTGGACTGTGTCAGCCCCTCTTTGTCTCACGCTGGCCCTGCATCAGCCTTTCTAAGCCTGTTTCAGCCCCAGGAGGCCTTGCGTCAGCTCTGGGAGCCTCTGCGTTAGCTGCGCTGGCCCCTCTGGTGCTCTGCGCAGCGCTTGTCTGCCTCTGCGTGGCTCTACGTGAGCCCTTGCTGGCTCTGCGTCACCCTCCTTGGCTGCTGCGCTGCTCTCTCGGCACAATCTCTGCCTTCTCTGTTTCTTTGTACTTAGTGCCCCTCAGCTGTTCTCCTGATCACTGATTCTACCTCTCTTAGCAAACCCTGCTCTAGAGAATAGAATGACTAATCATCTGGTGTGTTCTCCAAGTGACCCTTAAGCCTTCTCTTATACTTTTCCTATTAACATCTCAACGGCCGAGATTAAGTTCCTAATCAACGACTAAGATTAGATTTGGCTTGATCCATGTCTTTTGGAGCATTCTAACACAGATTCATATTAATACACATTAATATTTTATTTTCCCTAAGTTTAGACTTAGGGACTCCATTAAAAATATTAATTATTTTAATATCTCCTGATCTGTTTAGAATCTGCGCAAACCGTTTCTGGGTATTGGAGATCTCATGTGCCCCAACCTCTCCACCAAATTTCGTGGCTAGAGCACATCTGATGCTACCCCAAATCAACACTCCCTCTTAGCGAGGACTGTGCTCTTGCAATACTCCTCACTGAGTATTACTCTGATCATCCGGCTTCGGTACCTGTGTTGATGCTAGGCCTTCTTGCCCAACATCCTCTGCACTATTGCATACTGTATTGATGCCCATGGTTCTGCCACTGCCACTGCTGCATCTGTACGACAACTCCCTTTGCATTCATGCTGCTGCTGGTCCTTTCTCCCAACATTGCATCTGCACTGCACCTCCTCTCATCAAGTTGCATCGTGCTGCCCACTACTGCACTGCAACTTAGTTACTGAGAAGTAAGTAACTGATCTTCCAATTGACCTCCCTGTTGGGCTAGAGACACCCACTGATGCTGAAGCTCCCTCTGCCGCTGACAAGTGCTCCCTATCTCTGACATCCGCACCGCTGTAACAACTCCCTGCATCTTGCACTGTTGCACACCTCTCTGTGCCTTCCTGCAATGGTGCAACATTCTTGCGCCTCTCGCATTGTTGCAACGTGCTAGCTCTGCACTCTCTCGGGACTCCTGCACTGTAGCTCTCTTTGTCGCTTCATCCGCATCTGTCTCTACCCACATCAGCCAATCTTGCTACTCCTTGTCGGGGCTCCCGTAGCAAGGTCTAATCCAAGAGGCTGGGTATCTTGAGGATCCTGCCCCTCATCGCCTGTAGTCCATCTGACTATAGCTTGATGTCTCCCCACTTCTGCTCAAGTGGTGTGTGTGCACTCATGGCACAATCATCATCTCTCAAAACTTCCTTCTCTACCCGTGCTGGCGCTGCCTTAGTCTCAGAAGACTCTCCCTTACTCTTCTTCCTTGGGCATTGGGTCGCATAGTGACCCAATTTCCCATAGTGGAAGCACTTGATCTTGGAGAGATCTTTCTTCTTCCGCTTTTCCTGCTTTCCTTCAGATGCTAGGGCCACATCCTCCTCCTCCTGCGGGAACTTGGTCCCTTTGCTGCTGCTACTTGTCTTTGACTGCTGTCTGATCTCTTCCTGGCGAAGAGCTGCCCACATCTCGTCCCAAGGTAGGAGAGTCCCTTTGCCTAGGATGCTCTAGACAAACACTTCCCACTCTTCTGAGACAACATTCAGGGCTGTCCTCACCATAAGCTCCTGATCTGGTGTCACTCCTATAGCAGTCAACTGATCTCGGATCTCATTTAGTCCTCCGAGGAAGGAGTCAATCTTTTGACCCTTCTTCATCTGATACGACCTCATCTGGTTCTCAAGCAACATTCTTCTCTACACAGAAGTATGTTGGTATAGGTTCTTGAGAGCCTCCCACATCTCAACTACCATTTCCTTCTCGGCTATATGTGGTACCACATGATCCTTGACCCTGTCAAGGATAATGTACGTGGCCCTCGCCATCGCCTCTTCGTACTTGTCGTTATCGTTAGGGTCAATTGGGATAGCCATAACCTTCAAGGCGAAGTTCTTGACACGATTCCTGTCAAGCACTGATAGGATTCTGGCCTTTCAGACTGCGGAGTTCGATGCTCCATCCAGTCTATCCTGGTCTATTACCCCGTGTAGTTCCATGACGTTCCTCTACTTCTCTCCTGGAAGTTCTCTGTTCGACTCCTCTGAGTCTCTACTTCCGGTCTGGAAGTTCTCTTCATGACTCCCTGTGAGTCTTGATTTCCCTCCTAGAAATCCTTCTGCCGCTTGTCTAGATGCCCCCTACTCTGATCGTTTTGTGCAACTGCACTGCTGATCTAGGTTCCTCGGCTAGAAACCCTCGGTAACAACTCCTCTAGCCCTGCTCTGTGAGGTACTGTTCTAACTACAGTACCTCACCAGCTCCACTCTGCAATATTTCTACATCCTTCTAGACTCCAACAACTGCCTCTCTGTGAATTGCGTCAATCCCTCTCTGCCTCATGCTGGCTCTGCGTCATCCCAGATGGGTCTGCGTCAGCCCTGGGATGCCCTGCGTCAGCTTTCTAGCCCTTTGCGTCAGCAACGCTGGCCTCTCTGAGACTCTGTGCAACTCCCGACTTCTTTGGCGTGGCTCTGGCTGGCTCTACGTCACACTTTTTGGCTTCCTCACTCCTAGAAACAACTTTTGTCACCTCGGGACAACTGTTTTCTGTTGCTATTGCTCCGCTTGGCTGATGTCTTTTAGTCCTCTTGTGATCTACAATCACACTCTGATACCATGTTGAATGTAGTGCCCTAGTTTCGAATTACAGCAACCATAGAAATACTCATAAAATTTGAAAACAATAATGCATAAAACTGTAATCTGCACCTACCTGAACTGCTGGCTGATTTCCGATTCTGCTACCGAACTGGCGATCCTGAACTGCTGGCTGATTTGACCCAATCTCGAGATGGCCAATACCACCCAACGAGACAGAGCAACCTGGTTGCTCAATCCAGAAAGCTCTCCACAGAGGCTCTCTGTCCCTCCGTGCCCAGAACTCAGATCACTCAAAGCTCTTCCACTGAAAAGTCTCTTCTCCTGATTTCCTGCTGATGAATCTATACTTCTCTGGTTTTTTCCCCCCCACTTCAGGTTCAGGCCTCCGCTATTTATTCGCTGGCCTGGCGGTGGCCGCCCTCCCACTTGCAGCCACCGCCTCCCACGCATTCATGGCTTTCCGATCTTTCTTACTGTCCTTGGCGCTCAGTAATAACTATTTAGCTGGTTCCACCCACTTTATTAATGGCTGGGATACGTATAGATTTTTTTTTTTTGGCAGCTGATATTTACATTATAACATTTCCAGCATACGTATAAGTTATATAACTGATACCTTTATAACTTACATTATAATGTTATAAAGTTTAATGACACATTGTATAACGTTTGTATTATAATGCTATAAAGTTTTAAGATATATATATTATAACATTTAAATAATATATGATATAAAGTTTAAGTAATATATCTTATAACATTTCTTTATATATGTTATATAAGTTTAATGATATGTTTTATAAATTCATATTATAAAGTCTAACCATATACTTTATAAAATTTAATACATATATATAAATATATATATTTATAAGGTTTTTTTTTTTAAAGTCTAAAACTTTATTAATGGGTTGTTACATACATTCCCCCTTCTGAAAACTTCGTCCCGAAGTTAGAGCTTTTAGGTTCGAGGTTTTAATGAACATGACCTTTTCTATCCAGGTCCCCAAGCTATTCAAACTCATCCTATCCTCCCTAATTTCTTCTGCTCCCATCCTATCCGTCCTCTACTAGAGTATGCCATGGCGTCAATTTACTGACCTAACCATTCATAACACAAAGGGAACAGCGTCGGCTATACCGACTTGATTCCCAGTAGGCATCCGATAGTCATCATCACACGTCTAGGGGAGCGTGACTCGCACAGTCCTCCCATGACTCCAGGATTCGGAGGATAAACGGTGGGTAACACCTCCACCCCTCCAGTAAAATTAGGGCTACTACCCTATCATAGAATCACTTGGAGCTTTAACTGATCTGAGGTTCTGTCATCACGTGGCCATCTCGAAAATTGGATCAATTATCTGCAATCATAGTTTATCTGCCTGTTTATCTGCAATCTTACACTTATCCATGTATTTGTAAAATGCGTATCAGTATATTCGAAATAACTTATGTATTATTTACATATGATACTACAACATAACATAATTTTGTCATTTTCCATGCATGTATTCTGACTTTTCTTTAGGATGTATTCACTTCATATCTTCCATTTCAGTTGCTCATCTTCGACATGCATAAAATAAAACAGATTTATATTGTTTTCAATTTCTACCAGAAGTAAAATCATTTAACGACCTTAACTTTACTTCAACATTTATAATTTTAGTAAAATAATCACATATATTGTTTTGGTATCCATGTACCAGCAGGAATTTAAACACATATTATTTTGGTATCCATGTACCAGCAGGAATTTAAACATATAATATGCCACAAAGTTTCATGTTTATCACTAATCATTCAAATGTTTTTGGGTCTCTGACAGTAGTGAAGTAGATATATACTAAACATAGTGTAAAGTTCTTCAAAATGGACATAAACTAGGGTATCTCTGACATATGTCCTCTGTATTCTCCCAAGTCGCTGATCCAGGACTATACTTGTCCCACTGGACCTTGACTTGGTCCATCAGGCGGTTCCTCAGCTGTCGAACTCTACGTTCCAGTATACGTAACGGTTCGACCGTTATGACTCCCTCGTCCGATACCTGCAATTCTTTCCACTGGATGTTATGAGATAGATCAACTACATAATGTCGTAACACAGAAACATGAAATACATTATGAATTCTATGCAGGTGAGGTGGCAGGGCAAGACGATAGGCAACAGGTCCAACTTTTTCCACGATTTTAAACGGTCCTATAAATCGGGGTGACAACTTTGTCCCTTTCCCGAATCGAATAGTACTTTTATTTGGTTTGATGCGGATGAAGACTTGGTCCCCTACTTCATACCTCCTATCAGTTCGGTGAGCATCAACATAACTCTTTTGTCTATCCTGTGCTTCCTTTAATCGCTGTCTAATCTGTCTGACCTGCGCTTCCATTTCATGGATTAATTCTGGTCCTATTATCACTCGATCTTCTAACCTGTCCCAACTTAACGGAGTTCTGCAAGGTCTGCCATATAAAGCTTCAAATGGAGGCATCCCAATCGAACTGTGGTAACTGTTGTTGTATGCGAATTCAACCAAGGGTAAATACTTTTCCCAGTGGGATTGCTGATCCATTACATACATTCGCAACATGTCTTCAAGTACTTGATTTACTCTTTCAGTTTGCCCATCAGTCTCAAGATGGTAAGCCGTGCTTAAATTTAGCTGAGTACCTAAGGCTGTCTGCATGCACGTCCAGAATCTGGAAGTGAATCGCGAATCTCTATCGGATATAATCTTCTTAGGTACTCCATGAAATCTGATAATTTCGTTTATGAATACTCGAGCCACGTCAGCAACATCATAAGTATCTCTTACCGGAATAAAATGGGCGCTTTTTGTTAATTTATCCACCACTACCAGAATGGCATTGTGTCTTTGAGAAGTAAGAGGTAGTCCAGTGATAAAATCCATAGAGATGGTCTCCCATTTAGGCATAGGTATGTCGTGGGGTTGTAAGAGACCCGCTGGGTGACAATGATCTGCCTTTACTTGCTGACATTCCATACATTTTGCAACAAATTGAGCGATATCACGCTTCATGCCTGCCCAAAAGAAGAGTTTCTTGGTATCCGCATACATTTTCCCTACTCCAGGATGAGCACAATATACGGCTTTGTGAGCTTCCCTGAGGATGGTATCTCGAAGATCTTTATCATCAGGAATGTACATCCTTCCATGGAATCGCAAGATCCCATCGCTTTCTAATTCATAACCCTCGAACTTAGATTCTTTTGCCTTAATCCCCTCAAGACTTGCCCTCACCTTTAAATACCAGCTGTCTTTTATAAGACGATCCAGTACTCGTTGTCTTAAGTCCACTTTAATGGGTATGAGAGAAAATATCCGGGGTCTCCTGCTTAAGGCATCGGCTACTACATTTTCTTTTCCCTTAATATATGATATTCCGAAGTCATATTCACTTAGGAATTCACTCCATCGCCTTTGCCTGGCATTTAAGTCTCTTTGGGTGAACAAATATTGTAGACTTTGATGGTCGCTTTTAAGTGTAAACTTTCGTCCCACCAAATAGTGTCTCCAGATCTTTAAAGCTAGCATTACAGCGGCCAATTCTAAATCGTGAGTAGCATAGAGTTCTTCATGAGGTTTTAGCTTTCTGGAAGCATAAGCTATCACTCCCCTGTCCTGCATTAACACTGCACCCAGCCCTTGCTTGGATGCATCAGTACATACCGTAAAGTCTTTGCCCATATCAGGGACTCTTAGGATTGGTGCACTGGTGAGTAGTCTTTTGAGTTCAGAGAATGCATTATTACATTCCTCGGTCCACTCATACTTAACACCTTTACGCTGAAGGGTTGTGATTGGCTTCGCGATTTTGGAGAATCCCTCCACAAATCTCCGGTAATAACCTGCTAAGCCCATAAAGCTTCGTATCTCATGTGCATTTTTCGGTATTGGCCATTCCATGATCGCTTTTACCTTCTCAGGATCTACTGAAATCCCTTCACCTGATATGATGTGACCCAAATAATGAATTTTTTTTTGAAAGAAGGAACACTTGGACAGTTTTCCATATAACTGACGTTCTCTAAGGTAGGACAATACTAACCGCAAATGCTCCTTATGCTCTTCTTCATTCTTGGAATAGATGAGAATATCATCTAAAAAGACTTGTACAAATTTATCAAGATACTGACGGAAAACACTGTTCATAAGATTCATGAATACGGCTGGCGCGTTTGTTAACCCAAATGGTACCACAGTAAATTCATAGTGCCCAAAACGTGTCCGGAATGCCGTCTTAGAGATATCATTTTCCGAAATCCTTAGCTGATGATACCCTGATCGAAGATCAATTTTTGAAAAGACAGAAGCTCCTTTCATTTGATCGAAAAGATCATCGATTCGCGGCATAGGGTATTGATTCTTTACTGTAGCTCGATTCAAGTCCCGATAGTCTACGCATAATCTTAAGGACCCATCTTTCTTCTTCACAAAAATTACAGGAGCGCCCCAAGGTGAGGTACTGGGCCGAATAAGCCCTATATCGAGTAGTTCCTTCAACTGGATTTGCAATTCCTGAAGTTCTGGAGCTGTCATTCTATAAGGCGTTTTAGAGATCGGTTGGGTACCTGGCTTTAACTCAATAGTGAGATCCAATTCTCTTACCGGGGGTAATCCAGGTAGTTCCTTTGGAAATACATCCGGGAACTCAGCTAACACCGGATATTGTTCTAAGGATGGTCCCTTTTCCTGGCTTACTTCGTGAATTGCATAAGCCTGACAACCCTTTCTTAAACAACGCTTCACCTGCATTGCCGAAATGTAGCGCAAAGAAATTTCTCTCTTGATTCCTTGAATTTGGATTACTTCTCCCTCATCATTTAAGCCCAAAATCCTTTTTCCATAACAATCTACCCACGCTTGGTGAGCTTCCAGCCAGTCCATACCTATGATAAGATCATACGTCCCTAGGGCTGTGACATAGACTTTTAGTTTAGTCGAACAGACCCCTAGGTCAATTTTGCATTGATCCACACTCAAGCCCACGGTTTGGAGTTCTCCTGAGGCCATTTCCACTTGGTGGAAATCATTTTGTTTACGAGCTGCCAGCCCACATTTGTTTAATGCATATGACGAAATGAAACTATCTGTGGCACCAGTATCAAATAAGATTTTGAGTTTTACACCATTGATAATACCTGAAGATTCCACTACAGTGGATTGATGGGCTGCTTGGTCGTGGTTGACTACTGCATGAATCCTATGATTACTTCGCTTGGCTGATATCGACTCCCTCCTAGTGCTTTGCAATATGTCCGATGACGCTTCTGGGCAGTTACGCTGGAAATGCGGCCCCCCACATCCCCAACAATTGAGCTGCGCTGATCCTCTTGAATCGAGGTGTGAATTTCTAGAGAACGAGCCGCGTCCTCCCATGTTGGTTCCTCTCGCACCCCTTCCTCTACCGGTAGTCCCTCGCGATGCCCATGGTCTGGTGCTGGACGATTCCGCAGCTATAGTGTTTACAGCCATGGGAACTCTTGTCCCCATACTTGGGGTAAACCTGTTACCGTAAGGTGGCCTCGAGCTACCTCCTCTGAAAAAGTTCCGGGGAGCCTTCCCTGGAAGTCCTGATTGTAAAGGCCCTGCTGGCCCTATATCCTTTTTGATTCCAAGGTGTTCTTCTGCATAACGGCTACATTCGACTGCCTCGGCTACCGATGATGGTTTCCACATACTTACCAAGGCTCTGATGCGAGGGTTTAACCCAAATATGAAGCGTTCAGCTTGACGTTCATCAGAGTCTAAGTAGGGAATGTATTTTACCAGCTCCATAAACCTTATTTCGTACTCTTCCACCGTTTTACTTCCCTGAATTAGTGTATGAAAGGCTCTGGCTTGCTGCTGTTGAAAGTATGGAGGTAAATACTTCGCGCGGAACCTTTCCTCAAACAGATCCCAAGGAACGTTGTCTGATGTAAGGTGTAGCTGCTTTTCCAGGTTTCCCCACCAAATCAGGGCACTTTCCTTTAGTTGAAACACGGCAATTTTTGTTTTTGCTGAAGGTGAATATTCTCTTAACCTAAAGCACCGGTTCATCCCTTCCAACCATGCCTCAGCGCGTTCACCAGCTCGACCTCCCGAAAATTCTGGGAGTCTAATTTTCTGAAGCTCTCTAGAGATGTCTTCTCTCGATCCTCTGGGCTCCAAATTATGTGGTTCCGCTGAACTGGTGGCTACATGCTGAAATTCCTCTTTGTTTTTAGCCTTAGCTGATTCCTTTAATGTCTCCAATAAGGCTTCCAAAGAGTTCATTATCACAGTCAACTCTGGCGTTGGAGCGTTTGATGTTGACGGCTGCCTTGGTGGTGACGAGGGTGAGGGGGATGGCGATGGCGACGGTGGCGGCATTAATGGTGATGATGCTGCCTGGTCACGTCGTCGTCGCTCATACGTCTTTACCATAGTAATGGTCCCTGAACACAAATAAAATGTATATATATATAAAAAAAATTAAGGCGAATAATCGAATTTTAACACACTAATTTCTTTGCAGCTTCACATTTAAAAACGGGTATAGTTTTGCTATTTTTACCCGCTAGGCGGATCTTACTGGTACCGAGGTCAAGGAGGGTGGTCACGCGACCTCCTTGTCCTAATGCAGGGTTTTCTAAAAATGAATAATGCAGAAGTGTATGGTTATTAGCCCCTAAGGTAAGACATCCCAAGGTTTATTTACCTAACAACACCGACAAAATGAAAATGTTAGATGTCTCGATCACAAGGTACATCGGTAACATACCCGTCATACCTTAACCTGACTATTACATTTAAGGGGTCATATATATATATATGTCCCCCTTCTCTCAACTGACTCTGGTGAAATTATGCCTCTCCTCCTCTGCCCTTTTCTCCCGTTTTTTCCACCTCTGCATCGGTCCAGAATAGCGATATAAATAGGCAGGCTTGGCGGTGGCCACCCTCCTGCTTCCGGCCACCGCTCTTCTCCCCCTT
Source organism: Pinus tabuliformis (assembly GCA_031772625.1). NCBI lineage: Eukaryota > Viridiplantae > Streptophyta > Pinopsida > Pinales > Pinaceae > Pinus > Pinus tabuliformis. Next base: position 662,126,795 of record CM062816.1, on the reverse strand, counting down.
GACACCTCTCTGCATGCAATTCAATTCACTCATAACTCGTCCTGGCAGCGCCGCTCTGCTAATTACTTCTAAGCTGGTTGGGCGCGCCATCATTTAATGGTCTCAGTGATGGTTCAGGTAGATTAACGCATAGCCTTTTACGAGTCCAGTTATATTTTACAACGTTCCCATTATATGTGATATATAGTTTAAATGTGGGTTGGCAAATGGCACAGATTGTATAAGTAATTCACTTTCACTCATATTTGAAGAATCTGACCCTGTACTTGCTGTGCTACTTCCTTTGACTCTCAATCATATGTGCTTTGGCTCCATTCTTCATGGGAATTTTAAGCAGTGAATATTGGTTTCCAAACAACTGACTGAATATATAAGATAAACCAAAACGCCCATTCCCGATCAAAGTTGACAGTATTAATCAATTATCAAAAGTTAGGAGTGCAAAATTACACTATAACTGCTTTCACTGTCAAACCATCTCTTTTGCCTTTGAGGTAAGGCATTTTCCCCAAGGAGGGGTTATGAGTCTAAAATGTACACTGAGTTGACTAGGTCAGTTTTAGCAAAATGTAGAAATATAATATAAAGAATACATCAGGGTTGGACGTGGCCAAATGTAAAGATTACACCCTTAATTTTAGCACCAACCCCCTGGGTTCATTTATTTCTTATGCTCTTGGTTAGTTACTTGGATTATGTGGCCAAACTGGCTGTAATTATGTATTTATGATTTCTATGTGAACTCCCACTCTCTGCAATAGAAATAAATATATTCAAGTGGCACATTTTGTTAGTAGTTATCCCAGATTATTTTCGACAATTATGACAACTGTTGGCCTACCTTTAACTGAAGAAAAGTGATGAGGGATGGAAACACCAGAACTATGGGGATATGAATGAACTAAGAGGAGTATGGAATAATAGAGGGCATTATTCTGGCAGGCCATTATTCCGAAGCCAGGCTCAACAAAATAAAAAAAAAGCCCAGTAATTGTCTCTATTATTGCAGTTAATAAAAGATATTTTTACTTACTAAAAATGTACAAGTGTAGCATTTCTACCTTAAACTTTTCAGAATAATTGCTTAAACTTCTTATTTTAAAATGGACAGGAGATAGCAAATAATGAATTCACTAAAGTGCAAAGTTTCATTCACAGACAGATATATGGTTCATTCATTCTCAATGACAAGTTTTTTGGTAGGAGGAGCTCCTCAATGAAACTTGCATCTGCTAGTCAAATTTTATCAGGAGTACTTAACATGTTTAAGGAAATGCAGAACTAGATATGACAACGAACTAACATACAGTTGAACCATGGAACCTTGTCCAGCAAAAGCTAGACAACATAATGCTGCTCATAAGACAACTTCATCCAAAGCACATTGAACGCGAGTTATTAGAATGTCGTATCAAGCAATATTTGGGTCATTGTTGCCTGAATGTTGCTAAATTGGGTCATTGGTTAGTAGACCAAAATTTCGCTAAAACTTATTTATCACTATTCACAGCTGGTGGTAATTAACCAGATTTTACAGGTAGTTACTCCATTCGATCCATCTAAAATAAAATAATTGTCATTTATTTGAAACTCAAAAGTTCTCGCGAAGTGGCTCTAACTCAACCTACCAATCATGGGTCATCCGTATCAGATTTTTCTTTTTCCATTTTTCAAATCAGCTGGGAACAAAATTATTTTTCTTTCTAGCCACTCAATTTTTCAAATCAGCTGTGAATAAAATATTATTTTTTTTTTTCTTTTTCGAGCCAAAGAACTAAATAGCTGCTGATCACAAGCCATAGGCTGTGAGTCCTATGTTTCAATTTGGTTTTTTGTTTACGTTAACCTGCAGTTGATAATGGCGATTGCCAATAAGGGCTCATAGTTTCCAATCCCATGGGAGAGTGAACGCACGCGTGAGCCCAGGCTTTTCATGCACCCGAATAAACAATTTAAAGAAAGAAAAAAAAATTATTAATAAAAACCGCCTCTGAATCTCAGACGGAATGCTAGATCTAAAGACCATAACTTGGACTTGCAAAGCATCCCGAGAACGAAAAATAAAGGCTTAAATGCCTTATTAGTGATCAAAATTCATTTATTCGATCTTTGACGACCATTAAAGAGCTGTTTAAATTGTCCGCTGCCCTGCAAAAATGATTACTAATTTAACATCAGGCAGCAGGAAAATGGGATGAACGAACCTTTTGGGGGTAAACCATGAAGGGTTTAGATCGTTTTCTTCAATTGCGTCAGACGCAACTATTGCCATCGCTGCCGGGCTGAGTGCAGAGACCAAATTATATCCGGATGGGACGTAAATGCATTCAATGACCGGCAAATGGATATTACTTTCACGGAACTATTCTCGGGACAATAAACCACGGCTCTCGGGATCGAAATTCACTGTATTTACAGAAGATGACTATTTGTGCAGTGAATCGAAGCAACCACAAAATTGCGTAGGGCCTCTGGGGTCGCAGGGTTTGAACGAATGCTCTGATACCATGTGTAGTGCCCTAGTTTCGAATTACAGCAACCATAGAAATACTCATAAAATTTGAAAACAATAATGCATAAAACTGTAATCTGCACCTACCTGAACTGCTGGCTGATTTCCGATTCTGCTACCGAACTGGCGATCCTGAACTGCTGGCTGATTTGACCCAATCTCGAGATGGCCAATACCACCCAACCAGACAGAGCAACCTGGTTGCTCAATCCAGAAAGCTCTCCACAGAGGCTCTCTGTCCCTCCGTGCCCAGAACTCAGATCACTCAAAGCTCTTCCACTGAAAAGTCTCTTCTCCTGATTTCCTGTTGATGAATCTATACTTCTCTGGTTTTTCCCCCCCCCACTTCAGGTTCAGGCCTCCGCTATTTATTCGCTGGCCTGGCGGTGGCCGCCCTCCCACTTGCAGCCACCGCCTCCCACGCATTCATGGCTTTCCGATCTTTCTTACTGTCCTTGGCGCTCAGTAATAACTATTTAGCTGGTTCCACCCACTTTATTAATGGCTGGGATACGTATAGATTTTTTTTTTTTGGGCAGCTGATATTTACATTATAACATTTCCAGCATACGTAGAAGTTATATAACTGATACCTTTATAACTTACATTATAATGTTATAAAGTTTAATGACACATTGTATAACGTTTGTATTATAATGCTATAAAGTTTTAAGATATATATATTATAACATTTAAATAATATATGATATAAAGTTTAAGTAATATATCTTATAACATTTCTTTATATATGTTATATAAGTTTAATGATATGTTTTATAAATTCATATTATAAAGTCTAACCATATACTTTATAAAATTTAATACATATATATAAATATATATATTTATAAGGTTTTTTTTTTTAAAGTCTAAAATTTTATTAATGGGTTGTTACATTGAAGTTTATTTCCTTATATAAAAACAACTGGAGCATTATCAAAAAGGATTTGATAAGAATGATTAGAAATGTTTTTGGGAAATTCAAAATAGGAGGATTCACAAACTCTTCCTTCCTTGCCCTTGTCCCAAAGGAGTTGAATGCTAATTCATTTAGTAGATTCAGGCCCATTTCTCTGTGTAATTCCTCCTACAAAATTATAACAAAGATTTTGGCAAACAGAATAAAAGCAGTGCTTCCAGAAATAATATCAGAAAACCAAGGAGGATTTGTCCCAAAAAGACAAATCCTTGACAACATTCTAATAGTACAGGAAGCACTGCACTCTAGCCTTCTAAAAAAGGAAAAAGGAATGATTGTCAAGCTTGACATGGCAAATGCTTTTGATAGGGTTAACCTAGGTTTCCTTGCAGCTGTCCTACAGAGATTTGGTTTCTCAAAAAAGGCAATAGATATAATAAAAGCTTGTATTGTGGGACCTTGGATTGCACCATTGGTCAATGGAAGACCAAGTGAATATTTTCAGAGTTCAAGGGGGCTTCACCAAGGCTGTCCTCTCTCTCATTTTTTATATATCATAATGGCGGACTCTTTGAGTAGAAACCTTGAGAAATGCAGACAAGATAGAACTATTGCAGGACTTTCAATCTCTTCGGAAGTAAAAAGCATAAACCACTCTCTATTCGCAGACGACACCTTGGTCATGGGAGGGGCCTCTTGCATAATGATAAGAAGAACCAAAAAGGTACTTAATAGTTTTATGGAAACCTCTAGAGGACTAGTAAATAATTAGAAATGTAGAATTTTCGGTTGGAACACCCTTACTCGTATTCTCCAAAAAATCTCAGAAATATTGGAAATTCCTTTTCAAGAAAAATGGAGCCATTTTCAATATCTTGGCCTCCCTATTGCAAAAGAAAATTTGAAGACCAAGATATGGAACAAGTACATTCAAAAAATTAAACAAAAATTGCAGAATTGGGGTACTAACTGGCTCAACATGGCTGGAAGGGTGGTATTAATTAAGGCATTACTCACAACTCTCCAAATTTATCAGTATGTAGCAATACTAGCTCCGGCAAGTATACATAAACAAATTGAGCTAGTAATCAGAGAGCTCCTATGGCAAGGATGTAAAGTAGAAACAAAGAAGCACGACCTTGTGAAATGGGATGAAGTAACTTTGCCTTATGAAAAAGATGGGTTGACAATAAGACTTCTTGGGATAATGAACTTGGCACTTGGAGCAAAAATAACATGGATATTTATCACTGGAGAGAGCAGCTGGTGGAAGCAAGTTCTGGAAGCAAAATACATGAACCACAATACAATTCACTTATTGGGAAAGGGTTATCCAAATAGGCCCTGCACCCAGGTCTGGAATCTGATTAAAAAAAGGAATCAATACTCTGGATGACATCTCTCTTTGGAGAGGTGGAGAATGGGGGGATTGGAGGATTCTCAACCTCCCTCTAGGCGTTGTCCCTCAGTGGAAGTCCCTAATCTCTCATCTTAAGGGGGTTGCTCCTCTAAGTCTGGACGCAAAAGATACCCTTCTATGGGACTCTAATGGAGGGGATTTTTCAGTCAAATCTGGATATGCTACCTTACATCAGCATGGAAATCAAGACTGGGAATACTGGAGGGTGGCATGGAAAATTGAAACCCTGCCAAAATTCAAAGTGTTCATGTGGACACTTCTTAAAGGAAAAATTCTGACCGCTGATAATCTTAAAAAGAAAGGTTATGAAGGCCCATCACGCTGCACAATGTGCCAGGGGAGTGAAGAAAATATCCAACATCTCTTTGTGGGGTGCCCTTTTTCTCGTGTCTGCTGGCAAGGGCTAGTTAGTCCCTTGGAGGTTAGTATTATGCAATCGCAGCCTTTACATGAGCTTTTATTAACCTGGGGAAAAAAGTATCCATATACTTTCAAAAATAAAGAAACAGCTAAAAGATATTGGCTGAGCTTGCCCTCATTTATGTGTTGGAAAATATGGTTAGCAAGAAATCAAAGGATCTTTAAAGATCGCACTCCAAACACCAGAACAATTGTGGCTAAAACTTGGAGCATGTCAATTGAACTCATCAACTCCAAAGGAGCTAAAGCAATAGATGTCAAACACATGCAACAAGAGGAAAGAGTCTAGGCCAAATTCACGATGAGCAAGCAACAAAAAATAAACATCAACAAATCTCCTAACAACATTCAGAACTTGAAGATCAGAATTAAAAAAGAGGAATTGAAAACATGGACAAAAAACTTAAATAGGCCCTGCTTACTGTTTGATGTTTCTTCTAAGTCCAATCCATGCAAGGCTGGAGCGGGAGGTAATCTTTTCAACCCTGTTGACCCTGCCGCCTACACCTACCTACAAGTTAGTGAGAAAAGCCTTCAACCCCACAAGGTGTGGTTGGTGGCAGGGAACTCAGAGAAGGGGCTGTCACACTAATCCCGACTCTCTTTGTTTGAGCTATCTCCTAGGTTAGCTAAAGGGGGTGGTCCCTAATGAAAAGTTAAGTTAAAAGATGTGAGTTTCTAGGAAAGTGTTATAGTGAAAATGAATTACTTTTAAGGATTTATGAGCAAATATGAAGTGAGAAACTTGAAATAACAATGCCAATCATTAATATGATTAAAAAACCATAAAACTAGTGCCTTATAAGGAATTTTCTCAACAATTTAAAGATATATTTGCTCAAAGTAAAATGCAATGCTCTCAAAAGAGAAAACAAAGTAACCCTGAAATGTAAATAAGAATTATTAGCACAAGATATGTAAGATAAAAAATACTTTTGAGATAATCAACTTTATAAATCAAAACATGTGAAACATATCTTGCCGAAACCCAAAAATTAGTAATTAACTTGGAAATGTAAAAGAAAGGAAGTGCTAAACCAAAACATCAATGTGCAATTGGACTTGAAACATAAAAAGAAAACACTTGTTTGAAATGATTACAATACTTGCTTTTGGAATAGACTTTGCATATGAAAACTCAAACCATCAAGAGACATGTAAAGTAAATGTAATGGAAAGTGTTCTTGGTTAATTTTATTAATTAGCTTTACAACAAGATTACAATTTAACTCTTCAATCCTCAGACCTCACCCTCACCCAATGATATGAATCTCACAGTGAGGAGTCAATAAAGGAGTAGAGGATCTCTAGGATGTCTACTTCAACCAACTTATGTTGGAGGTAAAATTTTAATGAGGCTTGGGGCCTTCCTACACTAAAATGCCTAGATGAGATGCAAATTGTATTAATTCCCCAAATTAAAATAATGATACATGCAAATGCTTCAAAGAGATTGATTTGCAATGCTTGAAAATGAAATTGTGTTCAACATAAGCAATGACAATAAATTGCTCCAATATTCAAGATAACAATGTAGCATAAAATTGAAGCATGTATTCAAGTGCTCATGGAACAATTTACCAAGGTAAATGGAAACGAATCAGAGTTTGTTAAGCATATAAAATGCTTGCATGTAAAGGATGAATTGCTTGAAGTAAAGTGTAAGCTTGTGGCTCCAAGCAACAATAAGAAAGAAAATGCAAAGCTCAAATGAAATTGTAACAAACTTTAACTTAATGAAATGTGATAGTGAGGCTGTGTTAATTCCCAATTAAAGCATGCATGTAAGTGAATGAAGTATGAAAGCTTAAACCATACAAATGTCAATCCACCCAAGAGAAGCCTTCCCCTAAATGGGGAGATAGGATACCATGAGAGAAATCCCAAGCTCCCACAAGCAAGTTAGATCTTTTATTAATATTACAATGAGAAGAGGGCCCTTCAGAGTTCTCAACTATATTTCAAGGAAATTCCTCACAATAATTGCTTGAAACTTGGACACTAGACCTCCTTTCTTGAGAAAGTAGTGACAAGATCTCACAAAACTTATGCAAGGGAAACAAGGTGTGAGTTTCCTCCAAATGCCCAAGCTTAAAGAGGAAAATGGGCAGCCCTCTAGTGAACTCGACTTGGCCAAAATAAGCCTCAAAAGGGCTTACTACTTCTTTGGAAATCGAACCCCCAACACTTGCCAAAGGTCCTGCAAACACTTGTTAGATGTTGCGGGAAGTTGCTCTTCAAAATCTGCCACACAAGAGTTAGCAAACAATCCAAACAATGGCTGCAAAATAAGTTAAGTATTAATGGAAAAATCAGCAAGATAAAATGTATATGTACAATTATAATTTACAAAAGGCTAAGCTAAAGAGTGAGAGTAAACTCTCGTCTTTGCTTAGCCATCTTCAAGCTCTTAGATAGCAAATGAAAGAAATGAAGTACAATGTTTTTTTTAAAAGAGATTTAAATTTAGAAGTTCTCGGCTTGTGTACAAGCTATGTGCGAAATCCCTGCAAAACCACTTTGTAGGATAAGATTGTGAAGGTTCAAAGAACAAATGGGAGCTCCTTTAAGAATGTATCAAGAGTGGGTTGGTCTCTCCAAAGACTTCCCCTCACGCTTGATTTTGTAATCTCAACAAGATGTTCCCTCAATGCTCAACAATTCATCACACTCGAAAAGGAGGAACACCTCATGAATGAAACCCCAAAGTCTTTATTGATATTTCTGAAAGTGTAAAAGGCAGCAGTGCTTCCGTAAGCACAATAGCTAGTAACGATCTTATACAATGTGAGCACCAATGGCTCTATTATATAGAAAGTTGGGAGCAAATCCCAATGAAGAATAACAATGACAAGTGGCATTAGGTGACAATCCCAAAGAGAAATTCGAATTTGTTGAATGGAGCTCCAATGCCAAGTGTAAAAATCGAATTCTAGCAAGTGGACATCATTTTCTTCTTCCCTTATGTGCCAAATTCGAATTTTATGGTGGAATGACAAGTGTATATGGGTGGTAATCCATGTGGGGACAATTTCCCACAAAAATCTCCACCAAATATTCTCCCAAATCCTCCCAAATGTGCATTAACTTCACAAATTCGAATTTCCAAGCAGCTTTTTCATTTAATGCTAGAAATTCGATTTTATTTGAGCACATGTTCTTTCCTTGATTTTAGGAGTCCACATCACCTTGGGACTTCACTTTAACTCCCCCATAATTTTCCACCTCATTTCCACAACATTTAGCATGTGTGGATATTTATTTTTCTCGCTAATTAATTGTCAGATTTTCAACTAAACTTAGGAAAAGTGGGTTTTGAAGGTCCAAAACACATTATTAACCCTTCAAAGCGTGTCACAATAGAAATTTGAGGGTGAGAGGTGTAATTTTGATTACTCATACCCCATACAACTTCTCTAGACTACACTTGTTACAATTTAAATACAATTTTATTTGCAATTTTTGACCTGCGGGAAATCTAAAAAATAAAAAAATCACTACCTAGACCTAACTAAATTCCGCGATTTTTTTTTGTGTGATCTAGTATGGTAATAAATATCGACTCTAGACACTAAGATGTGTCAGGGGCTCAATCTTCAAACTGTCACCCCGGCTTTGGGGTAAAACGTGAGTGAAAAAACCTAGAAAATTATCTGCCTCTGAAAAAGAAGGGATAATTAAACAGATAAAAAACACTCCAAGGTGTACTCGTTTGCTGATCGAGTCCCAACATCCTAGGCCTGTTACAGACTCAAAACTCATCATTACTAGTATCACTTATTACAATTCCCCGTAGGGTGTGGAATCTGGGTACAAGAAAGATGATGAGAAGATAGAAGTAGAGTTAAAAAACTCTGTTGACTAACGATATCTGATGGTACAAGTGTCCTCTGGATCATCCTTGGGCATGGAGTCTTCATGTAATCATCAGGTGCCACTCCAGTGGTCAACATTTGGCTCCATATGGGGATGCATGCCATATACAAAGTGATAGTGTGCAAGAACGTAGAATATGCATCAATCGACAAAAGACATATATCAGTAGTATCCATTCAAAATATCATCAAATGAAATAAAGTACAGAAATGAAGAAATGGAAATTTATTCTAAGAGCATAAATGACAATTTATTCATGAAATAGAACTACTTGAACAAAAATGACACGAGATGAGGTTAGAAATATAATACAAAAAGATGCCCCTTGGCATCAGATGTCTTCTTTGATGAAATCCATCTTGAGAACCTGCTTACTCATAGGCAAGTTCATAGGTTCTTTCTTTGATGTGCCTTGCCCAATTCTGACTATCTTGGGACTATGACTTGCCCCAATATTAACATGTTTGTGGCCATAATATATACCAAACCTTTTCCTTTTCCTTTTCCGACTATTGATGCGTTGAGGCCTGATCCTGCTCAAAATCGGTGGTTCATTTTTTATATCTTTTTTCTCATTTCGCTTTTTTCTTTTCTTCCTGGTTAGTTGCGATGGTGATGATGATGCATTTATTGCCAATCCTACTACTTTGTCTTGAAAATGCTCTGATGGAAGATTTGAAGTACCCAAGCTTTTTGAGCTATGCCTAATCTCTTCGTTTTGAATCTGTTCTTGTTAAAATTGGCAACCAGGGCAAAACTTCATGTGGGTCATCTTATTCATGGCTAATAATATTTTTATTAGATTTCTCTCGTCGAGAGGTGTAGGATTGATATAAAGATCATCCAATTCCGATAAGTATTCATGGAGATATGAATTTATTTTGATTATGGAATTATTGTCAAGCCGACCTACAACTCATGTAGGCTCAGAAGCCCAACAGTCGCATCTATTCACCCACCAACGTTGTGTATAAATATAAGAGGACTTTTCCTCATTTGGACTCACTCATCTCATCACATCTCTCTCTCTCTCTACTGCGCAGATATGAGTCTCTTCTCTACTGCGCTGAAATGGGTCTCTCTCTCTCACACATGTGAAGCCGGAAGCTGTTGAATTTGAAGCTGCAACTGCAGAAGTAAAGATTGACTTGCGTGGCCTAGAAGATCTCCTCTTTGGAACTGCGCTGTAGGTTCATCTGAACCTCCTTTGAAAGCCACAACTTTTGGTGGTGGAATGAAGTCAATCCGACGAACGGTTTGCAAGATATCGACTACCCTAGTTTGAAGCCGGAAACTGCTGAAACTGAAGCTGCAACTGCAGAAGTAAAGATTGACTTGCATGGCCTAGAAGATCTCCTCATCTGAACTGCGCTGTAGGTTCATCTGAACCTCCTCTGGAAGCCGAAACTTTTGGTGGTGGAATGAAGTCAATCCGACTATCGGTTTGTGAGATATGGTTTGCCCTAGTTTGATAATGAAGCCGCTAATGCCGATGCTACTGATCTAGGGTTTGCTACTGCTGATATGAATCAGATTTATTGTACTATTTCTCTCTGCTGAATTATTGAAGATAAAAGAAGATTTGATCAAAGGGTTTCCCCACACATTGTGGGGTTTGTCCCTGGCTAGCCGCCACATCTTGTGTCTCTTGTCTTGGCTTGTTTTCTGTCGATCGTTTAATGTTCTATCTGCACTTTACTTTATGTACATGTGATTGCTAATCGGTGGAATATAATAAGAAAAAGAAGTAAACTGTTATAAGCATAGAACATACCATAACTTAACATGGTATCAGAGCTGAGGTGAAGACAAAGCTCGAGCAAGAGCAAGAGCAATCATTGAAGAGAAGATTGGCAAGGCTATCCTAAAAGAACTATGGGGTCCTCAACACTCTTTCCTGCCGAAGACAAGCTCCGTGAGAAAGCTGACTATCACGGATGGAAGATGTCTATCGATCTAACCCTTGAAGATCAAGGAGTGCTGGACCATATAAGAGGCAATATTGTTGAGCCTTCATCAAATGCATTTGCTGCTGCCTGGAACAAATGGAAAAATGGAGAAGTCAAAACAAAGAAGATCATCCGGGACTCTATCGACATGCGCTCGGTGGCCTACATCTCTGATCTAGACACCTCCAAGGAAATCTACGACAGACTGGTGAGTTTATTTAAAGTTAATGATGCAAATCAAGTTTTGTTTCTTAGAAATAAGTTGAGGGAAATCAAGAAGGGTAAAGATGAAAGTATGCAAGCATACTTCTTAAGAATCACCGAGATCAAGAACGATCTCCTATCTATGCAAGGGAATGCCCTGATAGAAAGGACTCTCACTGTGACGATGATCAAAATCCCTCTCATGGTAATCGAAGGAATGGAAAATTCAACAACAAAGGAAAAAGGAATGCAGGAAATCAAGGAAGAGGGCAACCATTCAAGAAGGCTAGAAATTCCAGGTATGAATCTAACACTGTTGATGATAAGCAGGCTGAATATTATCTACCAGTTGCTCTATCTACCTCCGCTCCTTCGGACTCAATGGGAATTTGGCTCATTGATAGTGGTGCCTCGAGACACTTCACTGGTTACAAAGAAGTACTCTATAATCTGGTAGAGAAAGAAACTAACCTGGAAATTGTCCTTGGAGATGACATGAAATACCCAGTGAAAGGTGTAGGCAATGTTTCTCTTAAACTGAATCAAGGTAATACGATTCACTTACAAGATGTATTATATGTACCTGATCTCAAAAAGAACCTGGTATCCATCTCGGCAATGGAAGACAAAGGCTATAAGGTAACCTTCAGCGATGGTAAGGTACGCATATGGAAAAATAATGTTAAAGATGCTTTCACTCTTGGGTTTCGAGTTGATTCTTTATATCAAGTCGGTGGAAGCCCGCTAGGTGTCATGTCTTGTGACACAACGCTTCAGTGCGAACTTTGGCATCGGAGGTTTGCCCACCTTCATTACAAAGCTCTACTCGATGTAAGACAGATGGTAACATGGATGCTTGAATTCCAAGTAGAGAAAGAAGGTGTATGTCCGGGATGTGCTGAAGGAAAGCTCAAAAGGGGACCATTCCCTTCAAGTCAAAGCAAGACCTCCGATATATTACAACTAGTTCATTCAGACATATTAGGTATGATGCCCGTGAACTCCTTGGGAGGATACTCATATTATCTCACTTTTACAGATGACCATTCTCAAAAGACTTGGATATACTTCTTGAAAAAGAAGGATGAAGTGTTCCCTTGGTTCCGACACTTCAAAGCCCTAATCGAGAATCAAACCGAAAAGAAGATCAAGATCTTAAGAACTGACAATGGGACTGAATATGAATCTAATGAGTTCCATGATTTTTGTAAAGAGGCTGGCATCAAGAGGGAGACTACTACACCATATACTCCTGAACAAAATGATGTGGCAGAAAGGAAGAACCGCACAATTATGGAAGTTGTCCGGGCCATGCTACATGATCAAAGTCTTCCTAAGTTTCTATGGGCTGAAGCTGCAAACACTGCCGTATATGTACAAAATCGATGCCCTCATCAAGCATTGGGTTCCAAGACTCCTGAAGAAAAATTCACCGTTAAGAAACCTGATGTTTCTCATTTTAAAATTTTTGGAAGCCCTGTATACTTTCATGTGCCGAAAGAGAAAAGAAATAAATTGGGAGCATCTGGAAAGAAGGGAATTTTCGTGGGCTATGGTGAAAATACTAAAGGCTATAGAATCTATGTAGCCGGTCAAAGGGAAGTCATAATTAGTCATGATGTCACCTTTGACGAAGATATGGTTCTCAGCAAGGTGATCAATCTTCCGACTTTGAGGAGCTCTCAAAAAGCCGACACCAGGGAACCGAAAGAAAAGGATGATGAATCAATGCCTGATGTAGAAGAACCCATGGATCCGATTGATCCTCCTCCATATGAGCCTTCCTCTTCTAGGAAGAGGCCTTCATGGCTTAAGGGGTTACTTGATGATGCTGAAGGACATGCTGCACCCGGAGGAACCTTTCGTGAAAGTAAGAAACCTAATAGGTATCAAGGATACCTGCCCATCATGAGCACGATCATACAAAATGAGCCTTCGTCATTCTCAGATGCCGTCAAGCATCAAATATGGAAGGATGCTATGACCGAAGAATATGAGTCTATCATAAAGAATGATGTTTGGGAAGTAGTTCCCAGACCCCAGGACAAGACTGTTGTTACTTCCAAATGGCTTTACAAGATAAAGCATGCAACAGATGGAAGCACGGAAAAGTATAAGGCTCGTTTTGTTGCTCGAGGTTTCTCCCAAAAAGAAGGTATAGACTATGATGAGATATTTGCACCTGTTGCCAGATATACGACCATCCGCTCGATCATAACCCTTGCCGCTTCACAAGGATGGAACCTACCTCAGATGGATGTCAAGAGTGCGTTCTTGCATGGCTCGATCAAAGAAGAGGTCTACGTGGAGCAACCCGAAGGATTTGAGATTTATGATCGAAAATCTCATGTATGCAGGTTGAAGAAAGCTCTCTATGGGCTGAAGCAAGCACCCCGAGCATGGTATGAGAGGATCGATAGCTACTTGATGAAGCTGGGATTCACTAGGAGTGAAGCCGATCCTAACCTTTACTTTAAGGCTGAAGATGACAAGCCTCTCATACTGGTGTTGTATGTGGATGACCTCTTTCTAACAGGTGCAGACCCTCTCATTCACAAATGTAAGAGGGAGCTGGCCTCTGAATTTGAAATGAAAGACGTAGGACTGATGCACTACTTCCTAGGACTTGAAGTGTGGCAAAAGCCAGGAGAAATTTTCCTATCTCAAGGAAAATATGTGGTGAAGATATTGGAAAGATTCGGAATGGTGGACTGCAAGCCTGTAACTACTCCGATGGAGCTTGACTTCAAGAAGTTAAGCGGTAGTGCTGCTGGACCTGTTTCACGAAATGCTACCGAGTATCGGCAACTCGTCGGAGCATTAATGTTCTTAGTGAACTCCCGTCCAGATATATGCTTTGCAATCAACACGTTGAGCCAGCATATGGTTGAACCCCACCACATACACTGGATTGGTGCCAAGAATCTGCTGAGATATCTTCGTGGCACTATCACTTATGGGTTAAGATACATTGCCAGAGATGTGAGACTATTTGGATACACAGATGCTGACTGGGCAGGCAATGTGGAGGACCGTAAGAGCACTTCCGGGTGTTGTTTCTCCTTGGGATCTGCTTCGATATCCTGGATGAGCAAGAAACAAAAGTCGGTGGCTTTGAGCACCGCCGAAGCAGAGTATATTGCTGCTAGCATGGCTTCTTGTGAGGCAGTTTGGTTGCGAAAGCTCTTCAGTGAGTTGTTTGGATTCACATTGGATACCACTGTGATCCTTTGTGACAACCAAAGTGGGATTCGTTTGTCAGAGAATCCCGTATTCCATGATCGCTCCAAGCATATTGATATCAGATACCATTATATTCGAGATATGGTGCAACGGGGAGCTATAAGGCTCCATCATATCGGTACAGATGAACAGGTCGCCGACATTCTGACAAAACCCCTTGGGAAAGTAAAGTTTTTGTCTTTCCGTGAACAACTTGGAGTTGTTCAAAGACCCTCCAATGAGGGTCATGTATGATGCATTGAGCTCTGAGAGCTCCAGGGGGGTGCGGGGTGCTTCTTGGAGCAGCATATGACCACAGGATTATTCACTATCCCTTGGTGGTATACATGTACACTCCGTGGCGACATTGTAGCAGGATTGATGTGTTCTCCTGTGAGGCCTGGATTGATGTGTTCTCCATGGCAGCCTGGATTGATGTGTTCTCCATGGCAATTGTAGCAGGATTGATGTGTTCTCCTGTGAGGCCTGGATTGATGTGTTCTCCATGGCAATTGTAGCAGGATTGATGTGTTCTCCTATGAGGACAGGATTGATTAGTTCTCCTGTCAAGGCATCCTACCCATGCAGTCTGGGACTCATGGGAAGTACCTCTCATCTGATCAATGAGCAGGGAAATGAAGTTAGGGACCATAGTAGTACCGATGGACGCATCGTTGTAACTACCGTACTCCCTACGCTAGGATGACCTCCATTGATCTGGGATCAATGATACTGGTCTGGGACCAGTGGTAGGAGTTGTACCATACTATGACGCTGACTTCGGGTCGGTTGAGACTGGTCTGGGATCAGTGGTACATACTCTGAGACTGACTTTGAGTCAGTGGAGGATGATATTGGTCTGGGACCATTGGAGTTGTACTCACTATGACGCTGACTTTGGGTTGGTTGAGACTAGTTTGGGACCAGTGGTACATACTCTGAGTCTGACTTTGAGTCTGTATGATACATCCTCGATCATTTCTTCTTCTTCATAATTCGGACAAAAGCAGAGTAGAACAGAACAATGCAAGAGCAGAGCAGAACAGAACAAAACAGTACAGATCAATGCAGGGCAGAACAAGACAAAGCAGAACAGGCAAAATAGAGCAGAGCAGGGCAAGGGTCAGGCTGTACAAGGCAGTGCATTTGATGGATGAATAGTAACGACCGATAGACAGATTGCAGATGAAGTTCTCCATGGTTGAGAGGGAGTGTTAAAATTGGCAATCAGGGCAAAACTTCATGTGGGTCATCTTATTCATGGCTAATAATATTTTTATTAGATTCCTCTCGTCGAGAGGTGTAGGATTGATATAAAGATCATCCAATTCCAATAAGTATTCATGGAGATATGAATTTATTTTGATTATGGAATTATTATCAAGCCGACCTACAACTCATGTAGGCTCAGAAGCCCAACAGTCGCATCTATTCACCCACCAACGTTGTGTATAAATATAAGAGGACTTTTCCTCATTTGGACTCACTCATCTCATCACATCTCTCTCTCTCTACTGCGCAGATATGAGTCTGTTCTCTATTGCGCTGAAATGGGTCTCTCTCTCTCACACATGTGAAGCCGGAAGCTGTTGAATTTGAAGCTGCAACTGCAGAAGTAAAGATTGACTTGCGTGGCCTAGAAGATCTCCTCTTTGGAACTGCGCTGTAGGTTCATCTGAACCTCCTTTGAAAGCCGCAACTTTTGGGGGTGGAATGAAGTGAATCCGACGAACGGTTTGCAAGATATCGACTGCCCTAGTTTGAAGCCGAAAACTGCTGAAACTGAAGCTGCAACTGCAGAAGTAAAGATTGACTTGCGTGGCCTAGAAGATCTCCTCATCTGAACTGCGCTGTAGGTTCATCTGAACCTCCTCTGGAAGCCAAAACTTTTGGTGGTGGAATGAAGTCAATCCGACTGTCGGTTTGTGAGATATGGTCTGCCCTAGTTTGATAATGAAGCCGCTAATGCTGGTGCTACTGATCTAGGGTCTGCTACTGCTGATATGAATCAGATTTATTGTACTATTTCTCTCTGTTGAATTATTGAAGATAAAAGAAGATTTGATCAAATGGTTTCCCCACACATTGCAGGGTTTGTCCCTGGCTGGCCGCCACATCTTGTGTCTCTTGTCTTGGCTTGTTTTTTGTTGATCGTTTAATGTTCTATCTGCACTTTACTTTATGTACATGTGATTGCTAATCGGTGGAATATAATAAGAAAAAGAAGTAAACTGTTATAAGCATAGAACATACCATAACTTAACAGTTCTGTTAAGGGGGGAAGGAAATTTGTCAACGCTGCATTACTCCCTGTCTGGCATGATCTATAGATAATCTCATTGTTGGGTTTCCTTGGATCTTCAACATGATATCTTTTCTCTAACTCTCGATCAAGTATGACAAAGGTATTATTAGGCATGGGGATGGTGGCATATGATAAGTCGATTTGAAGGCTGCCACCTAGATCTGATGCCCATTTTCTTGATAGGAGCATTCCCCATGAGTCTGGAACATCTATCACAACAATATCCATAGTCATTATTCTATCTGTGTATGTAGCGAGGAAAACCTGTAAATCTTTAATTATGCAAAACACTTCAATTCTTTTAGAATCCATTGAACATATGTTGTGATAGGGCCTAGAAACCCTTAAATTCAGTTGCTCCATGACTTTCTTGGTCATAACATTTGATGAAGCCCCTGAATCAAGCATGTAGTTGTGTAAAAGAAGATCATTCACTATCAAAGAAACATAAAATGGTAGATGATCTTCATTCCCCACATAACAGTTCATACTTTTCAATACAATTTCCTCATCTTTCGGTTCGTCACTAGGCTTTTCTTCCCTTTGAGTAACTTCAATGGCACTTAGTAACTTGGCCCTTTGAGATGGTATCTTTAAAAGTTCTATCACTGGAATAGAAACCTCTGCATGATTCAACCAATTGCCTAAGTCAAAATTCAATTCCAAAAGTAGGAGGAGAAAAATTTCTGTGATTATTTTGGTCTTGGAGATCCTTCTCTGATAAGTCATCCCTTTGTGTTTTGCCATAGCAAGAATCTGTCAAGATGTAGGTTTTTCCTCAAAAATCTTAGTGACCTCGTCAAAATTTGCAATCATATTGTAAACCCCAAGATTATAAGGCACATGGTCAATCTCTCAATGGTGTATATCCGATCCTCCATGGAGAACATATTGATTTGACCAGTTGTCCCTACATGTTCATCTCCTAACATGCCACTTTCCATGATTCTCTTCACATATGGGCATGTGGCTTCTTCATGGAACTAATTACATGGCCTACAAAAAGGGGGAATCTGATCTACCATGTTCGTGGATTCCAATGGATTTGGAGGCCTATGCTCCTGTTGAGGGCCTTTATTCTTTTTCCATCTATCATTTGGCCTAGGTTGGAATCTTTGCACTTGTGATCTCTCCATGGACACCAGCCTATTTTGCATGGCTTGCATTTCTTTAATGTGATTTGCTTCCATGCTCTTGATGAGTTGAGTTAATTCTTTAATAGGATCATGTGTAGTCTCTTCCTTGGCCTTGCCTTTGGAATCATTTGATTTTGATGGCCCTCTATTGAAACTAGGAATTTCAGATTTTCCTGATTGCTTTCTAGCCCTTTCTATCTTCAAGGCTTCAGATTGAGCTACACTTAGATTCGTAGGCTCCTTCCTCCTCAACTCATAGGCAGTGTCAATGCCAAAAGCATCTAGATATGAGCATAAAAGAAATTCATCAGGAGGTTTAACAGTAGCAGGCATGCTTTTTATTAATTCATTGAATCTCTTGTTAAACTCCTCCATAGTCTCATTCTCGTTTTTTCTTCATGTTGCTAATGGCGTTGATCAAATGCCTATTTTCCTTCTTCTCTCCAAATTTATCTAAAAATGCAGTCAGAATGGCTTGTAAAGAATTATATGAGTTAGCAGGTTGCTCAATGAGCCAATCAAGAGCATCCTCTTCTAAAGATAAAACAAAAAGTCTCATCTTCACATCCTCATAATTAACAGTGTTACACCATTTAAAGATACAAACATTAAAGTTTTTCACATGTGATGTAGCACTAATGGCATTGCTACCTTGAGAGGAAGGCAACTTTTCAATAGTGTTGTCAGGGATATTGTGAGGATAGCCATTTATGTTAGTGAAGTCACAAGAAGCAAAAAGATCATTCATGATGCTAGGCTCTACTTGTTCTTGAAAAAGCAAATAAATATCAGAAATAGCCTCTTGCCCAAGACTAGCAAGAGCTCTACTACGAGAAAGTCTATTCAACCTCTCTCTATAGGATCAGGAGAGGGGCTAACTAGACCACTTGAATTTCTCCTAGTAGAGACTCTTGCAAAATTTGGATTGAGTGGAGTTGCCACTTGAGCAAGAATCTAAATCTAGAGTTCAAAATGCTAAAACCAAAAGGTTAGTCGATTTTTCCCAAAAGTTTGTCCCAGGAAACAACGCCAAAGATGTTGACCCTGCCGCCGGCACCTACCTACAAGTCGGTGAGAAAAGCCTTCAACCCCACAAGGTGTGGTTGGTGGCAGGGAACTCAGAGAAGGGGCTGTCACACTAATCCCGACTCTCTCCATTTGAGCTATCTCCTAGGTTAGCTAAGGGGGGTGGTCCCTAATGAAAAGTTAAGTTAAAAGATATGAGTTTCTAGGAGAGCGTTATAGTGAAAATGGATTACTTTTAAGGATTTATGAGCAAATATGAAGTGATAAACTTGAAATAACAATGCCAATCATTAATATGATTAAAAAACCATAAAACCAGTGCCTTATAAGGAATTTGCTCAACAATTTAAATATATATTTTCTCAAAGTAAAATGCAATGCTCTCAAAAGAGAAAACAAAGTAACCCTGAAATGTAAATAAGAATTATTAGCACAAGATATGTAAGATACAAAATGCTTTTGAGATAATCAACTTTATAAATCAAAACATGTGAAACATATCTTGCCGAAACCCAAAAATTAGTAATTAACTTGGAAATGTAAAAGAAAGGAAGTGCTAAACCAAAACATCAATATGCAATTGGAATTGAAACATGAAAAGAAAACACTTGTTTGAAATGATTACAATACTTGTTTTTGGAATAAACTTTGCATATGAAAACTCAAACCATCAAGAGACAAGTAAAGTAAATGTAATGAGAAGTGTTCTTGGTTAATTTTATTAATTAGCTTTACAACAAGATTACAATTTAATTCTTCAATCCTCAGACCTCACCCTCGCCGAATGATATAAATCTCACAGTGAGGAGTCAATAGAGGAGTAGAGGATCCCTCAGATGTCTACTTCAACCAATTTATGTTGGAGGTAAAATTTTAATGAGGCTTGAGGCCTTCCTACACTAAAATGCCTAGATGAGATGCAAATTGTGTTAATTCCTAAATTAAAATAATGATACATGCAAATGCTTCAAAGAGATTGATTTGCAATACTTGAAAATGAAATTGTGTTCAACATAAGCAATGACAATAAATTGCTCCAATATTCATGATAACAATGTAGCATAAAATTGAAGCATGTATTCAAGTGCTCATGAAACAATTTACCAAGGTAAATGGAAACGAATCAAAGTTTGTTAAGAATATAAAATGCTTGCATGTAAAGGATGAATTGCCTAAAGTAAAGTGCAAGCTTGTAGCTCCAAGCAACAATGAGAAAGAAAATGCAAAGCTCAAATGAAATTGTAACAAACTTTAACTTAATGAAATGTGATAGTGAGGTTGTGTTAATTCCCAATTAAAGCATGCATGTAAGTGAATGAAGTATGAAAGCTTAAACCATACAAATGTCAATCCACCCAAGAGAAACCTTCCCCTAAATGGGGAGATAGGATACTATGGGAGAAATCCCAAGCTCCCACAAGCAAGTTAGATCTTTGATTAATATTACAATGAGAAGTGGGCCCTTCAAAGTTCTCAACTATACTTCAAGGAGAGTTCTCACAATAATTGCTTCAAACTTGGACACTAGACCTCCTTTCTTGAGAAAGTAGTGACAAGATCTCACAAAACTTATGCAAGGGAAATAAGGTGTGAGTTTCCTCCAAATGCCCAAGCTTAAAGAGAAAAATGGGCAGCCCTCTAGTGAACTTGACTTGGCCAAAATAAGCCTCAAAAGGGCTCACGACATCTTTGGAAATCGAACCCCCAACACTTGCCAAAGGTCCTGCAAACACTTGTTAGATGTTGCGGGAAGTTGCTCTTCAAAATCTGCCACACAAGAGCTAGCAAACAATCCAAACAATGGCTGCAAAATAAGTTAAGTATTAATGGAAAAATCAGCAAGATAAAATGTATATGTACAATTATAATTTACAAAAGGCTAAGCTAAAGAGTGAGAGTAAACTCTCATCTTTGCTTAGCCATCTTCAAGCTCTTAGATAGCAAATGAAAGAAATGAAGTACAATGTTTTTTTTCTAAAAGAGATTTAAATTTAGAAGTTCTCGGCTTGTGTACAAGCTATGTGCCGAAATCCTTGCAAAACCACTTTGTAAGATAAGACTATGAGGGTTCAAAGAACAAATGAGAGCTTCTTTAAGAATGTATCAAGAGTGGGTTGGTCTCTCCAAAGACTTCCCCTCACGCTTGATTCTGTAATCCTAACAAGATGTTCCCTCAATGCTCAACAATTCATCACACTCGAAAAGGAAGAACACCCCATGAATGAAACCCCAAAGTCTTTATTGATATTTCTGAAAGTGTACAAGGCAGTAACGCTTCCGCAAACACAATAGCTAGTAACAATCTTATACAATGTGAGAGCCCATGACTCTATTATATAGAGAGTTGGGAGCAAATCCCAATGAAGAATGACAATGACAAATGGCATTGGGTGACAATCCCAAAGAGAAATTCGAATTTGTTGAATGGAGCTCCAATGCCAAGTGTAAAAATCGAATTCTGGCAAGTGGACATCATTTTCTTCTTCCCTTATGTGCCAAATTCGAATTTTATGGTGGAATGACAAGTGTATATGGGTGGTAACCCATGTGAGGACAATTTCCCACAAAAATCTCCACCAAATATTCTCCCAAATCCTCCCAAATGTGCATTAATTTCACAAATTCGAATTTCCAAGCAACTTTTTCATTTAATGCTAGAAATTCGATTTTATTTGAGCACATGTTCTTTTCTTGATTTTAGGAGTCCACATCACCTTGGAACTTCACTTTAACTCCCCCATAATTTGCCATCTTATTTCCACAACATTTAGCATGTGTGGATATTTATTTTTCTCCATTTATTCAATTTTTGGCTTAATTAATTGTCATATTCCCCACTAAACTTTAGGAAATTTGGGTTTTGAGGGTCCAAAACACATTATTAACCCTTCGAAGTGTGTCATAGTAGAAAGTTGAGGGTGAGAGGTGTAATTTTGACTACTCATACCCCATACAACTTCTATAGACCACACTTATTACAATTTAAATACAATTTTATTTGCAATTTTTGACTTGCGGGAAATCTAAAAAAATTAAAAAATGAGTACCTAAACCTAACTAAATTCCACGGAATTTTTTGTGTGATCTAGTATGGTAATAAACATCGACTCTAGACACTAAGATGTGTCAGGGGCTCAATCTTCAAACGACACCCCGACATTGGGGTAAAATGTGAGTGAAAACCTAGAAAATTATCTGCCTTTGAAAAAGAAGAGATAATTAAATAGATAAAAAACACTCCAAGGTGTACTCATTTGTTGATCGAGTCCCAACATCCTAGGCCTGTTACAGACTCAAAACTCATCATTACTAGTATCACTTGTTACAATTCCCCGTAGAGTGTGGAATTTGGGTACAAGAAAGATGATGAGAAGATAGAAGTAGAGTTAAAAAACTTTGTTGACTAACGATATCTGATGGTACAAGTGTCCTCTGGATCATCCTTGGGCATGGAGTCTTCATATAATCATCAGGTGCCACTCTAGTGGTCAACAGACCCAGGAAGGAGAAATCCCATCACATGTGAATGGGGATTAGGAGAACTAACCAACAATAGGGCAGAAGCATATGGCCTCCTCTTGGGAACGAAAATCTTAAGGTAACGAAGTATGAAGAATCCGGTTATAATGGGGGACTTTGCAATAATAATTCAATTGATGGTGGGAAAGTGGAAGCCTCAAGAACAAGGCTTTGAGTCAAATAACAAAAAGGGTGGAAAAAAATTCACCATATCCTTAGATAAATTAAGTACCGCCAATATGCAGGCTAATCTTGCTGTCTACCATCCTATGGTAGAATCTAGAATTGATAATGATATTGCTCAGAAACCGATTCCATAGGATCTCATGCCTCCATGTGCAGAGAATATCACTCAAGACTAGGATACCAAGGGGGCAACAGTCACCTCAGCTCGAAAGGCAAGAATACAGAAGATTAGGAAAACCAAGGAAATATCCAAGAACAGATAGTACAACCAGACTATGGCTATCAAGCGAATAGAAGTTGCTCAAGCTTCCTGTGAAATGCTAAAGTTCTCTTTCCTGAATTGGCATGTTGTGCAACTTTATATACTCTCCCTCTGCTTGATTGATTTTATCTCTTCGCTGCTAGCTACCTATGTTGTCTTCCTGTCCACGAGCTATGTCATCTTCGCCCTTCCTTTCTTTCCTCACTGTCTCAAAAGCCGTAATGAAATTTCTGGTTACTGTCGCTCCGCCCCTCTGGGGAATGAGCTTATCTACTCTGTTTTAGTCTCGCTTCTCCCCTTCGCGCAGCTCAGGTCGCTGATTTCCAGAACCATTTACCTTCACGCAACTCTGGTGGCTTTAGCCTTTGCGCAACTTTGGAGGCTTAATTCCATATTCATTAGCCTTCGCGCAGCTTTGGGGGCATCTGCTTTCGTTGCTCTGCTTTCCTCTCCCTGGCAGTTGTTGGTCTTTGTAGGCCTGTCTAGTGGAAGTTTTCGTTTCTATTCTTTGTTTCTTATTTCCCCTTCTCTTCCCTGCTGGAGCGGTCGCTTACATCCCTTAGGAAAAATGGAATGGAACCCTCTTGCAAATGTTCCAAAGTGCGAGAACTGCGCAGTCTGTAGAGCTAACAAATACATGATCGAATAGATTAGAGAAATAGTCAAAGACTACAAATTTGAAGCAAAATCTGAGAATTCCTTTCTAAAGAGACAACTGGAAGAGCAGAGGAAAGAAATGTCAGCTCTAAAACAAAAGTGTAAGCATATGGAGGACACGATCAACTATTTGAAGAGCTTACTTATTAATCAGACAGGAGAAAATTCTAACATTCAAAGTAGCAAGAACTGGCCTCAGTCCCATCAGGAACCCTCAGTCAACAAAAAATAGTTGTTATTTCTCCATTCCTCTCTTTTCTGCAAAGTTCTTCCGCTAATAGTTTTTTATGTTATGTAAGTGTAAATTGCTGTTGAATTAGTTTGTATGTATTTATAAGGATGGTGCAATCAGTAACCTCAGAATCAAAAGGGGAAGGGCTTGGAAGATAGGGAATGTTTTCCCTCTATTTTTCTTCCAGGACGCCTCACTCCATTTTGCCTTGATGTAATGGGAGTATGCCTTCCTCTTTTTCTTTTTTGGAATAGAAATCTAGTAACCGACTTTGTTAAAAAAAAATGTAAACCAATCAAAATCCTTTAAATTTAAAAAGAGGTACATGTCCTAAATAATTTTAAATTGTTTAATTTGGGTATTCGTGAAATATTTTATTATTAATTTAGGTATCGATGAATGATTTTATTATTAATTTAGGTATTTGTGAAATATTTCGTTAATGTGATTTACCTACCTTACCCATATGAATTAGAATATTGAAAAAGTTATTAATGCAATGTAAATCTTGATATTAGTGAAAAATATAAATTAAAAATATGGGCACATTTGACATTAATAACCATGCTAAAAAAAACACAAAAAAAGTTAAATATAAAATATATATAGACAGTTAAATATAAAATATAAATTATAAAATTGTTAAATAGTTAAAAACCTATTCCAGAAAGGACAAATTACCAGATTTCGACCAAAAATTTAAAATAGTTAAAAAAATATTCCAAAAAGAACAAATTATCGGATTCCGGCCAAACATATAAAATATATAGTTAAATATAAAATAGTTAAAAAAAGTAAAATAAATAATAATTAAATAGTTAAAAAAATGTATTCCAGAAAGGACAAATTATCAGATTTCAACCAAAAAATATATTTCGGTAAAAATTGTGGCTTCAGCAGAAAATGTTGTTAAAAAGAACACCAAAAAAATCGTCAAATATAAATATATATACACAGTTAAATATAAAATATAAATATAGATAGTTAAATTTAAATATAAAATATACATAGAAAATTATTTTGATAAAAGTGTCATATATTGAGGGATTTCTATAAAAGTAAAAAACTAGAAATAATATATTAAAAAAATATATTAAATCTCGTGCTAATAAATATTATGAAACATAGATAAAAGTAAAAAAATATTAAAAAATTGTCTACATGACAATTTTTTATTAATGTCTTGGTTTTTCCTTAGGAGGCCACTTTTAAGATGAAATTTCCTCTAATGAGTGAGATTATAGTTGCCATTAATGAATGGAATTTTTCCCATGTTTGAACATTATTCTTTCTTCTAGGGCCTTTTCATGAAAATATTTGTCCTTTATTTAAGCTGTCTAATGCTCTGAATATGCATCTTCTTTTATCACTTTCATCTTTCTAGTTAAATTTCTAATGCAGGGCCATAACATTATACATGTCAATGTCAAGCATCATGTTGTGCTTCTCATTCATAGTTCAAACTTCAGAATTTGAAATCTGTGTCCCTTAACAGTTACAAGGAAGCTCAGCTAACTCATGCCAATGGTTGCAATTTTATCACATTTATCACAATCTTTGCACGAAGAATAACTTATTCAATGTAGAAAGCATTTCAAATACAAACATAGATAGCACAATGGTCAATGAACTGTTTGTTAGCACAGTTGCACTTCAAAGTACAACAGATGAGGAATATGTGAAACTCACATGATTGAGGAATTGCTGATAGTGGTATTTCATTTTAAATCTTATGATTCAGAATGAATAAATATGTTTCAATAGAGTCATGTCTGGTAGTATTATGTAATATATACTAAGACTTTCTGTTTTTCTGATGTTCTTCTTTTATCCTGTGAAGATGTGAAGGGATTGCCTATAATACATAGCTACGAGAATATCCAAGCATTGAATCGTAATGTTACCAAAAGTGAGCGTGAACATGACCTTGTGATTGCTGTAAGTTTTTTTATATTGATTTATTAGAGTGTTTGGATCTGCCAAATGAATGTTACATTTATTAGCAATTTCTATGTTTTGTAACTAATATCTGTGATAATTTCCAAGAAAAATTAAGCTTAATTACCTTTGAATCTTATTAAAACACTGCCTAATATAATTGAAGGTCATTGGTAAGGATCCCTGATATTTTAAGTTGTGTGGATGCCTAAGGTTTCATCCAAGACCTTTTTTCTG
Source organism: Pinus tabuliformis (assembly GCA_031772625.1). Classification (NCBI taxonomy): domain Eukaryota; kingdom Viridiplantae; phylum Streptophyta; class Pinopsida; order Pinales; family Pinaceae; genus Pinus; species Pinus tabuliformis. The sequence goes on along the minus strand of CM062816.1, from coordinate 662,100,775 downwards.
GAACTGAATGCTAATTTAGAACACTTAAATTTAGAGTACTTTATGTTGAAAAATCTAGGGCAGCTAGAGTAGGTGATTTCTCTTTCTTTGATAACTGCTTGTGATATATTTGTAGTTTACTTGATTAACTTCTTCTTTCACTTGATTATTAATAGTGTTTTCTATCATCAAACAGCGACCAACAATAAAATCAATTAGACAATAGGACACCAGATGTAGTTGCAATTCGATCTCCAACAAATTATTCTGTAGCTTCTACCTTCCAACAAATTCTTCTGCAATTTTGATCTCCCAGAAAATTCTTTGCAACTTCGTTCTCCAACAGTTTCTTCTGCGGAAACCCTAAGTGACACGTGTGAGAGGCTTTATCCTTCTTTTCTTCTTCGCTTGAGATGAGACCTTCTCTTTGTCAATTCAGCTTGCCAGATAGATTTCCTTTGACCCAAAACTCAGCCTTCTTGGAGTGACTGCAATTCGGTTTTTGCTGCTGCAGAAAGATGCCCTAATCCACTTCGCACGTGTAAGAAAGATATCCCAGAAACAGTCCAAAAAATTCCACTTTCTTTTCTCCTTCTTGCCTTCCTCTTCTTCATACTCTTTTCTTTTTCTTGATCGAACTTGAGTGAAGTGAGTGAGTGATCCAAGCGAGGTTGAAGTCTCCCTTATATATAGGTCTCTCACTAGGTCGAGTTGCTCTTTTTAACCCGACTTGTCCTCTTAAGAAGGTCGAATTGATCTTTGCACCATAACAAGGCTTGGAGGGGCTTTTGACTCTATTTTGACTCTAATATTTTTTCTTTTACAATATGTAACATGCCCAAATGGGTCTTCAATACATGACAATGACTCAATTGACTTGTCGACTAATTAACAATCCCTAGAGGCACTCAAAGGGTGCTTGACCTAAAAATAAATTTCCCTTGAGCATGAAACTCATGCCTCAAGAATTACAATAATAAATTTGTTTTCTCTTTACATCAAATACATAAAATCATGATTACATATGTCATTATGAAGACCAAACCTAGTTATATGTTTCAACACTTCCTCTTAACTAGGGAGGTATTCATAATCCATACAAGGTGTTTGTACATTCTCAATCTGAAGAATTCTCATAAGAAGAGTCGGATTGGTAAGCCATCTCTTTGCATCATTCCAACCAACATTGTCACATAGCAAGGCCTTGACTAACAACTCTATCTCTCCATAAGATCATAGCACAATGTTGGCAAGACCAATATCTGACAGACACCATCATCATTGTGTCTCAAGGCACATACCACACCCGTGTGTTCATAGGGTATGTCCTTCTATGTTAATTTTAGGTATGTTATATGCTTAGAGCAATTTATTTCAATTTTCACAGTTAGCTCAATATTTTTTCCAGATTAGCAATCACATTAGCGTTAAATTAAACTGTAGATAGAACATACACATAAATCGTAGAAGACAAGCCAAGACAAGAGGACACAAGATGTGGCGCTAGCTGGGGACAAACCCCAATGTGGGGAAACCCTTGATCAATTCTTCTTATATGTTTTTCAATAGTTCAGCAGAGAGAGAGTGATAGTACGTTTACAACAGAAGTCAACACTTTGACTTATCTAGATAAGAGCATAGATCATCTCTAAGAAGATGATACATGAGATGAGTTGAAGACATGCTGCTTCAACTGATTCTCCAAGGTGACTCCTTCACCTATTGTTGTGTTGCATTTCGTCATCATGCTGCACCTCACCGTGCTGCACCATGCTTCATCCATCATCACTACGCTGCATCTCATCATGCTTCATTAATCATGACTGTACCCATTACTGCACTGCATTATGTGCCATTGCTGCACCATGTTGCCATACTGACCTATGTGCTGGCTGCATCTTGCTTGCTTGTTGTCCCTAGCATGCTTGTTTTCCTTTGCATGCTTGCTGTTGCATGCTAGCTGTAACATTGCATGCTTGGTTGATTTGCTACTAAGTACCATACAACTGTCTGAATGTTAGTTAGTTGTCCCTTGCATGCTGATCTCCTTCGGAGATAGATGCTCTCGCTGTTCTGGAAGTTTCGGCAATTTCGGCTGTTCCTGACAGTTCTGGTAGTTCCAGCAATTTTGGCTATTCCCGGCAGTTCCGGCTTTTCCTGGAAATTTTGGCAGTTCCTGGCAGTTCCGACTTCTGCCCTCTGTGTCAGCTTTCCCGGCTGTTCTGGCAGTTCCTGGTAGTTCAAGCAGTTCCGACAGTGTCGACTTTTCCCGACAGTTTCGACAGTTCTCGACAGTTCCGGATTTTCCCGGCAGTTCCAGCTTTTCCCGGCAGTTACGGCTTTTCCCGGCAGTTCCAGCTTTTCCCAGCGATTCCGGCAGTTCTGGCAATTCTGACTATTCCCCACTGTTCCGGATTCTCCCCTTTGGATTAGGGCAACATTATCCCTTAGGATCTCTCCTCCTACTAAAACCCAAAGACAAGTAGAGAGGAAGAGATCCCAAGTGTGTTGAAAATGATGTGAAGGCCAACTCTATTTATACTAAAACGTTGAGCACAAGTGGGGTTTATTTGGTTGCTGGTCGACCTTGACGAATTGTCCTATAACACAAATAAATTCGTATCTCCATGAATACTTATTGGAATCGGATGATCTTTAGATCAATGCTACACTTGTCGATGAGAGGGATCCAAGAAAAATATCAGCTTCCATTAATAAGATGACCCACATGGAGTTTGGCCCTAGTTGCCAATTTTAACACTCCCTCTCAACTAGGGAGAAATCCATCCGCTGATCCATATGTCCTACTGTACTATCTCTACTATCAGTGCCCTGCACTGCTGAACTCCGCTTTGCTTTACTCTGTTGAACTCTGCTTTGCTTTGCTCTGCTTTGCTGAACCATGAAGAAGAAGAATTGATTGAGAATGTCTCATACCATTCTCTATTGATGCGAAGTCAGTTTCATCTGAAGAGAGTGTGTCACATCACTCTTACTGGCCCGAAGTCAATTTTATTAATCCAAGATCAATATCACAAGAGAGTGTCTCAAACCACTCATACTGATCCCAGATCAATGGAGGTCATCCTACATAGGGAGTACGGTAGATACATCGATGCATCCATCGATAGTACTACTATTGTCCCTATCCCCATTTCCCTGATCATTGATCAGATGAGAGGTACTTCCCATGAGTCCCAGACTGCATGGGTAGGATGCTTCGACAGGAGAACTAATCATCCTGTCCACAAGGGAACGAATCATCCTGCCCCACAGTCGCCACGAGAGAACTAATCATCACGGCCCATAGGAAAACTAATCATCCTGTTTCACAGTTGCCACAGGAGAACTAATCATCCTGGTCCACAGGAGAACTAATCATCTTGTTCCACAGTTGCCATGGGAGAACTAATCATCCCAGCCCACAAGAGAACTAATCATCCTGTTCCACAGTTGCCACGGGAGAACTAATCATCTCGGCTCATAGGAGAACTAATCATCCTGTTCCACAGTTGCCACGGGAGAACTAATCATCCCGACCCACAGGAGAACTAATCATCCTGTTTAACAATCGCCACAGGGTATCACAGCGGAAGGTTGAACCTATCATCCATTACATAGCGCACGACCAGGGGAGGGTGAGTCGCCCTGTGGTCATATGTTGCTCTAGTAAGTACCCCAAGCCCCTAGAGCTCCCAAAGCTCAATGCATGCAACATGCAGGACCCTTATAAGAAGGTCTCTCAACGAGTCCAAGTCGTTCGGGAAAGTCATAGATTTGACCTTTCCCGAGGCTTTGACAAAATGTCTACGACCTGTACATCAGTCTCAATGCAATGGAGCCTCCTCGCTCATCGACTTACCATTTCCTAGATAAGGCGGTATTCGATGTCTATCTGCTGGAGAAATCATCGAATACGGGATTCCTCACTAATCAAATACCCCCTTTGGTTGTCACAGAGAATCACAGTGGTATTCATCATGTGTACAAACAACTCACTGAAGAGCTTCCACAACTAGGCAGCTGCATACGAGATCATACTCATAGCTATGTATTCGGTCTCGGCGGTGCTTATCGCTATCGACTTCTGGTTCCTGCTCATCCATGATATCGAAGCAGAACCCAAAGAGAACCAGCGCTTAGAAGTGCTCTAGTGATCCTCTGCACTGCTTGCCCAGTCAGCATTCGAATAATCATGCAGCTTCATATTTCCGGCAGTGTATCTCAATCCATGAGAGATTGTGCCCCGAAGATATCTTAGAAGATTCTTAGCACAAATATAGTGAGGCTCAACCAAATATGAGCTCACCATGTTAACTGCAAAACATATGTCTGGATGGAAGTTCACCAAGAACATCAACGCAAATGAGTTTATAGAACTCAAAGGCATTTCCCAAATTTGGTCTGGCATCATCACCAGATAACTTCTGAAAGTTAAGATCCTCGAGGTAGTCACAGGCTCGCAGTTTACCATTCCACATCCAAAATCCAACTCCCTCTTACTTCTGCAAGTGAGAGGGTTTGCACCTGTTTGAAATAGGTCGTCCTCAGAAGGTGCTGGTATGAGAGGTCTATCATCCACAACCTTCAAACAATGGTTTGGATTGTCTTCACTCTTAGTGAATCTCAGCTTCATCTGACAGCCATCAATCCTCTCATACTATGCCCGGGGAATTTGGCTTCAAGCCATAGAGGGCTTTCTTCCACCTGCATACGTGAGATTCCTGATCATGAATCTCAAACCCCTCGGGTTGTTCCAAACCTGTGGACTTGCTACATGAGGGGAATCGTCCCCTTGTAAGATTTTCCTTTGGTACATATCAGACATGTACTTTCATGCTCTTTTTGATTTCAGGCATCCCTATCACCATCTGACTCATGGACCTCCGGTGCTATGTGTCAATGGACATGGTCCCTATGGACTTCCAACAACTTGATACAACCCTGAACTCAAAAACATCTTTGAAAATTCTATTTTCAAACATGTACCTTTCCATCGATGAGTGCCACCCTGTAACCTTTGACTTCCATTGTCGAAATGGACACCAGGTTCTTGTTGCGATCAGGAACATAAAAGAGATTCTGTAAATGAATCGAGTTACCGTCATTCAATTGAGGGGTAACATTCCCTACACCCTTTCCGGGATAGGTGGCATCAACTCCAAGTATAATCCCACGATTGTTTCCATCTCTACCAAATTAGAGAGTGCACCCTACTATCTAATGAAGTGCCTTGAAGCACTACAAACAATAAGCCAAATTCCCAAAGAATCTGAATGAGAGGGCCAATACAAGATAATGCTTTTTTATCTTATCAAAAACAACATTTCTTCATGCCTAGGGTTCCTTGCTTTTTTTTTGAAGAGTCGGCCATTTCCTTGATGACTTGCATTACCTGTCATTCCTTTGGTCATTGAAGATGTCCCTGGAATGATTGTTATCTTCATCAAGATATGTGTCTCTGCCATTCAGACACTCCGCATAATGTCCGAACTTATTGCAGCCAAGGCATCTGCCTTTCCTTCCACCCTTAGATCCAGACTTCCCAATGAAGTGATCTTTAGGTAGGCCATCAGAAACTTTCATTGCGCCATTCTGATAATATTCTCTTGTTTCGGCTTCACCCTCGGTGAATTTGAAGAGAGATGAGGAATCCACTGATCCTTTTGTCCTTTCCCAACTGTCTTCGGTGATTGCTCTTTCACTCTTGCTTGGGCATTGTCTTCACCTCAGCTCCGATACCATGTTAATTTTAGGTATGTTCTATGCTTAGAGCAATTTATTTCAATTTTCACAGTTAGCTCAATATCTTTTCCAGATTAGCAATCACATCAGCATTAAAGTAAACTGCAGATAGAACATAAACATAAATCGTAGAAGACAAGCCAAGACAAGAGGACACAAGATGTGGCGCTAGCCAGGGACAAACCCCAATGTGGGGAAACCCTTGATCAATTCTTCTTATATGTTCTTCAATAGTTCAACAGAGAGAGAGAGATAGTACGTTTACAATAGAAGTCAACACTTTGACTTATCCAGATAAGAGCATAGATCATCTCTAAGAAGATGATACATGAGATGAGTTGAAGACATGCTGATTCAACTGATTCTCCAAGGTGACTCCTTCACCTATCGTTGTGCTACATTTTGTCATCATGCTGCACCTCACCGTGCTGCACCATGCTGCACCCATCATCACTATGCTGCATCTCATCATGCTTCATTAATCTTGACTGAACCCATCACTGTACTGCATTATGTGCCATTGCTGCACAATGTTGCCATACTGACCTATGTGCTGGCTGCATCTTGCTTGCTTGTTGTCCCTAGCTTGCTTGTTTTCCTTTGCATGCTTTCTATTGCATGCTAGCTATCCCTTGCATGCTAGTTGTAGCATTGCATTCTTGGTGTATTTGCTGCTAAGTACCATACAACTGTCCGAATGTTAGTTAGTTGTCCCTTGCATGCTGCTCTCCTTCGGAGACAGATGCTCTGGCTGTTCCGGCAGTTTCGGCAATTTCGGCTATTCCCGGCAGTTCCGACAATTCCGGCAATTCCCGGCATTTTCGACAGTTTCGGTAGTTCTAGCTTTTTCCGGCAGTTCTGGCAGTTCCGGCTTCTACCCTCTGTGTTAGCTTTCCCGGCTGTTCCCGGCAGTTCTGGCTATTCCCGGCAGTTCCGACAGTTCCCGACAGTTCCGACTTTTCCCAGCAGTTCTGGTAGTTCCCGACAATTCTGACAGTTCCGACTTTTCCCGACAGTTCCGACTTTTCCCAATAGTTCTGGCAGTTCTCCGCAGTTCTAGTAGTTCTAGAAATTCCGGCTATTCCCGGTAGTTCCGGATTCTTCCCTCTGGATTAGGGCATCGTTATCCCTTAGGATCTCTCCTCCTACTAAAACCCAAAGACAAGTAGAGGGGAAGAGATCCCAAGTGTGTTGAAAATGACTTGAAGGCCACCTCTATTTATACTAAAACGTTGAGCACAAGTGGGGTTTATTTGGTTGCTGGCCGACCTTGACAAATTGTCCCATAACACAAATAAATTCATATCTCCATGAATACTTATCGGAATCAGATGATCTTTAGATCAATCCTACACCTCTCGATGAGAGGGATCCAAGAAAAATATCAGCTTCCATTAATAAGATGACCCACATGGAGTTTGGCCCTAGTTGCCAATTTTAACATTCTAGGACTATTCTTATCTTGGATTCACAGTCCTCAAAGAATATCGGTCCTCTATGACTACTCTTATCTTGGATGCCCTACCTCATCCTCAAAGAGTATCGGATGTGTTGATGGTGCTGGACTTGCCAACATGTCAGGGGATCTCCCCAGTAAGAAGTCCCAACTAGACCTCAAACCATTTGAAGTTGGAGTCCCAACAGTGGGTACTAAAGTTATGCCTTGACTGCGATAGCACGCAAAGGTAAGCAAGATATCCTTGTCGGAAGCAAGTGTGTGACCTTGTAGCGAGTCAAGAGAGATGCATGGGGAGGTTCTAATACACGGAAGGGGAAAGAAGTGTGTCCCTTAGAAGCCTGTAATAGTACGCAGCCTGAAAGGAACACACGAGCTGAATGACATCATAAACTAGAAAGCAGAATAGTCGACAATCCAAAGTGATGAGTTAAACCAACAACACGCTTCAATAAGATTCATACAATCACATATGGAATAGTCCATACATCAATGCGTAAGTTAAAACTACATATATTGTTAAAGTAACCAGAATAGTCGAACTACAATAACAACATATGCATGAAATGTGCTGGCTCTATTATATTATATAAAGTGAAAGTTCCATCCATACATACAACCATGACAACCACTAGCCCCAATAGTGGAACATTACAGTCAACACCGCCTGCTCCTCCAAAGAGACATACTCGCTCTGCATTGTGGAGAAGCCAAGGCTCGTCACAATATTTTCCAAGCCCTCCCTAAGCAATGCCTAGCAAAAGCTTGGCTCCTAAAAGCTTGTTCTATGAGTTATGAGGTTCTATTTATAACAAAGGGTGGGGTGACCCTTGATATTCTCCTTTGTGACTCTTGGACTGCCCTCATGACTCTTCAACTTCATTACATAACTCTTTACATTACATATGACTGTTTGTATTCCAATAATGACACTTGGAATTTCACTTTACATCATGTTTGCAAAAATGATACATTTTCCACATATACCCATGTGGGACAAAATTGGCTTGAATAAGCCAGACAAGACAACACTATGACTCGGACGCCTATGGAAAGATTAGCTCATCAACCTCCTCTCTGTGATCCTCAGTTACGAACTTATGTCATGCTTGGTAGTGCGTAATGGCGTGTGTGTACTCTTTTGTGATTTTTTTCTGGAAACGAACTCTTGCCTCCATTGCTTCCAGTTATACAGACTTGGAACCTCGGTCCAAATCGTCCTGTAACATGCGCAACTTAGTCCTGAGCAAGGCCGGACCGACGATGTACATCCGCATGTTATCTGCGCTGGTGGCCGTGAGCATCAACTGATCAAAGTACACGTCGAGCTACATTCTGACTTGGTTCTTCTCTTTGGCCTCAATGAGCGTCATTTAAATAGATTAGGCGAAATTAGGGTTTATGATGCGCATGCCAGAAATCTTAGAAAAAGCGACACTTGGCAGGGAGTTTTTAAAAATGACTTTGCATGTAACTCATGCTGCTAAAAATAGATTCCTAAAATCTAGGGATGCTTTTTAACTTTTTGTTTTTTTCAGGAAAAGCTGCCTGACATGCAAAGAAGGATTACACAATTCTGGAGGGAATCGGGCAACCACCGACACATGCGACAGACAACCACTAAGGGAAAACTTCTGCGTTGTTTCTGGGCTAAGTGACCCTGGCTGGCTTGACAGCTCTGCACAATTTTCCAAAGCAGTGATGCTGGGCTGCTCTGTGCATTTCCGGGGAGTAGCGCGGCTGGCTTGGGCTGCTCTACGCATTTCTGGAGAGCAGTGCAATTGGGCGAGTTCTGCGCATTTCTGGAAGGTAGTGCAGCTGGCCTGTCCTGCTCTGCGCAATTTTGGAGAGTAGTGCTAGCTGGTTGAAACTGTGCATTCACGGAGAGCAGTGGTGGCTGGCCTGCTTGCGCAATTTCCAGAGCAAGGTTGGCTGGCCTGCTCTATGCAATTTCTGAGTGTAGGGCAACTGCTGGGCTGCTCTGTGCAATTCTTGAGGGGAAGACAAGTTGTCCTCCAGGTTTGCGCAATTTTGCCCGACAACCGATTAACCGAATGTGAACCAAGTGTTGGTTGTTTTTGTGATTGATCGACGGACAAGTGAGTGAACGCAAGCTGTTAAATGACAGATGCAATCAAATAAACACAAGTACTTGATTAGTGTAGGATAACTGCGATGATTTCGAGGAGGAAGGCTCGAAAACGAAGTGAAGGCAAAATTTTCGAGGGTGGTTGTAGCCATTACAACATTGGCGATACACTGGTAGAACTCCAACTCTCTATATGGACCTTGTTCGTGAAAAGCGAGTCTAACTCCTCCGAAAGTATCGTTCGATTTGTCAATTGTCATGGCTTAACGTTAACCTTGAGTTAAAGATATAGTCCCTGCCATCCTCTTGATCGGTTAACCCACATTCCAAGGCAATTCAAGTTAGTTGTTTTGATTGGGGATGAGGGGTATATTGGTGCACAAATAATAAAGATGTCAGAGTCTTAGTTTCATCTCTGGTGTTGCTTCGCTGCCAGCAGGCTTGGAGAGTACCCTGGCGGTGTCACGCAGGAACACAAGCATTGCTTTGCTGCTAGTGAGCCTGGTCAGTTCCCTGACGAAGTTACTTGCATCACCTCTTTGTGCAGGAAGCCTTTCTCTTCTTTTGCCTTATTTATTTTTCATTTTCATTTTCATTTTTATTTTTCAAAGAACTGTGCATAGGGACTTATTTATTTCAGAGGCGGAAGAGGGATGCTGACTTATTGAGAGCAAAAGAGGTTGTCCCTTCAGAGAAGTATTTTATGTATATCTTTGACAATACTTGTTAAGGTTTTCCCCCTCACCTTACTCTACTTGATTGAGCTTGTTAGTGTCGGTCTTGAGCCCTCCATCAGTGATCAATAACTCTTTGCATATATGCATTTATAGGTGTCTCATCAGTGTCAGTTTTGCATCCCGCTAGGCATGCCATAACACTGAATGGAGGAGCTGGTCTTTGTCTTCTTGGCTTTGCTGGATCAGGTCATACAACAATGTAATTGAGTCAAGCTTGTTCTTGTTTTTGTCTTAAGGTCCCATGGTCTTAGGTCTAGGGTTTTGAGTCAAAATCATTTCAAGGTCATGAGTCATGGTCAGTAGGTGCCCAGCAAGCCGGAAGGAGTCTTGTACATACGTTTCATTATCATTTTCTTCAGCTATAGCTCATTTTATGCCTTGGGTTTAAAAACCCTGTTTTTAAGTCCAAGGCCATGTGGAAATTCAAAAAAAAATAAAGAAATTCTCAAAAATTTGTAAAAGTGCCGGCAATAACCCTGGTTCCTTCACTACAGTCCCTCAGGCGGTCAACCTGCAAAAAGAAAGGAGTCAAACGCATCAAAAGGCTCATTTCAGGACAAAATGACTCCAAAACAGTGTTAAAAAAGAATGTCCAAGTGGAAACATTAGAAAGTGGGTTCTAAAGTTAAATTTTTTTTGAAATGAACCTATAAAAGCAATTTTCCCTCTTTAGTTACTCTTATTGTGCATATGAAGGTCAAAAATTCATGTTAGAGGCAAGAGGAGGCAACTCGGGCAAAATTCTGCAAATTACAAGGGTAATTCTGCTGCGCGACCACGTGGGTGGGCGCGACCAAAAAAAGGCCAACGCGCTGTGTTAAATTACACAGGCGCGACCAAACGGAGGGGTGAGACCAAACTGGCAGCTTGCGCGACCAAAAAGTCTGCCCGCCCTAAAAACTCACCCAAACGCCAAATCTCCCTCAAATTTGCTCGATTTTGTTGAGGTATGTCTCTTCCACGCGTTGTGTGATGGTTTTGTGGTTGCAAAGGAAGGTAATGCTCATGATTTTATGCAAGGAATCAATAGAGAATAAGCTAAATGACTTGATGTTTTGCAAGCAATATGTATGACAGTTTGTTTGTTTTTCAAGGCAATTTTTTTTCCTTATATCCCTCCATTCATTTTCCCAAAATTAAATTACATATGTTAACATGTTATATTTGTTAATCTCATTTGCAAATTAGTCATACCAAACCTGCCCCTTAAATCCTATCAAATCCTACCCCTAAATCATGTGCAAACCCTAGTCCTTTCAAACCCTACAAACCCTACCTTTTCCCCATGTTATATGATTAAAAACCTACTCTCTCTACACAACAAATTTGCATACATTAATACACAGCAAAGTAAAAAAGAAAACATTGTAAAAAAAAAACAAAAAGAAAAGTGATGACAAGGCATGCACATAAGAAATTGTAAAAACAGTGAAAATGTCATTTGCATAGCCTTATAAAAAATAAAGAAAAGTGTCATCTTGCTGTGTATATGTCAAAGATTCAAAGCTGTGTTAAAGTCATCACAAAATTCATCAAAAATACAGCTGCATAATTGTCAAAGGAAACAGTTTTGTTGTGTTAGGGTTTCTCATTAGCATGGTATCATCTCTCTATCCATAAAACTCTGTTTTTCCCTATCCATTCCTTATATTAAAACCCTAATTCAATTGCATTTCCCTTCATTAAAACTCCTTATGCAATTGAATGTCCCTCCCTATGATCAAAGCACATAGTGAAACCCTAATTCCCTATGGTAAAGCATGATGGAAACTGCCAGCACCATGGAAAGACTGCTGTTATGAAAATTGTTTGGCAGATTTTGGTGATGGGTTTTATTGTCTCCTTAAACCTATTTCTCTATATCCCCTCATCTCCCTAACTCACAAGACATCATACTCTATTTCCATTGCAAACCTATCACCGTAACCCTTCCCTCCCTTGGTGATCAAACATACAAAATCACTGTTTCCCAAAAGCATTGAATGGCCATTCTAAAAGTTATAAAAAACAGAGTATGCTCTTAATAGACATTCAAAGACAAAATGTAATGAGCAGCCTGTTAAATGTTGATATTTGATGCTGCCTTATCCCCCTATGCCCATGACATCCTTCCTTCCATCATGATGAAAATTCTATATTGTCCTTTCCCTTGGTGATTAAAAATCACAGTTTCCCTAAATAAAGTATTGATTTGCAAATGATGAAAGATGAGATGGCATGTTTAACATTATGTGATGTTTTCCTTCAGAATTCCCTGCTTATATATATATTTTTTCCCTTTCCTATATGTAAATTCCCTCCCCTAACATATCCCTCATGATGTTTCCCCTTGAAAACAGCATACTTCACAGCATTTTGCAGGCAGGGCAGCGGTCAATTTGACTTGTTTTTTCCACCTTGCTCAATAACACCATGTCAACCACTGAGACTAATGAGCAAGGTGATGACCGATCATCATCTTCTGAGATTCATACACAGCAGAGGCCTCGTAGGGGAGGCAAGGGTGGTCATCACAGGAGGGAAGAGCCCACATCATTGACAGAGTTGCAGGCTTGCCCATTGGCAGTGTCTTGTTTTCAGCATATGGCTTGTTTTCAGTTTTGTGAGAGGCTATCACACATCCAGCATCACAGAGACTTGGCCCGGCTGTTTGTCCTCCATCTCCATGACAGGCAGGTCACCCTTGCAGGGGTAAATTTTGTGTTTTCTCCAGAGGCTATCACAGATGCTACCGGGATACCCAATGTGGGTGAGGTATGGCCAAAGCGCAAATGGGTAGACCTGGTATACTATGAGCCATATGTTAGGCCTGCCTATGTGCATCACTTGACAAGGAACTTTCCTATCAAGTTCCTCCGAGCAGAGTATATAGACACCATGAGACTCATTATGCACTACTTCACATGCGAGGGGAGATTCTCACGAGTATTTTCTTGTCATATCCGCATGATGATGCACTTCACCAGAGTGAGGATGATGAACATCTCGGCATACTTATTTCATGACATTCAGAGGATAGCCACTACCTTTCGGAGACAGACTCCAGTACAGCAGCTCCGGAGCCTATGCCATCATGGTCTTATTCAGCTAGTAGTTTCCCATCAGCTGAGCCAGCAGGGCATCCCTTGGGCGGATTTCATCTCCCGAGATGTTTTCACACAGCCACATTCAGGGCCTGTGGCAGTTCATGAGGAGGGAGGGCCATCACATCAGCCCGAGACCAGCATCCCGAGACACATGGCTTCTTCTCCTCGGGTCACATATCAGAGAGGTCACAGGACCTTATTTGCAGCAGCCCGACGAGTACTTTCTCTACAGCCAGTGGAAGGGGTCTCGTCTTCATCATCAGAGCAGCGAGTGTTATCTCCACATCAGGTGGAAGGGGCCTCGCTTTCTTCATCGGCACAGGCAGTACGAGAGGGCAAGCAGCCCATGGTTGAGGATGAGGCAGTTGGCGAGGCACATGATGATTTCACTGGTCGTGATGCTCATTCTCCTCCTTCTTCAGATTTCTATGAGCTCAAGGAAGAGAACCTTGTGTTGCAGCGGAAGCTTGAGATGGCTCAGTGGACTATCACTTATTTAGAGCAGCGAACCAAACAGCTGGAGACCGAGAAGGAGTTGGATGAGTTATGGAGGATTCGATTCGACCGAGACATCAACCGCAGGAGGCCTGGGGACCCATTGCCCAAGGATAGAGAGTTATTGCTCATCCGAGCAAATTGGCGCTTGGAGGGACTGTTAGAGAAGGCAAACCGTGACAAAGAGCTGCTCCGGAACATGAAGACACACTACTGGGCAAGATTACATGTTTGCAAGGCGAGAATGAAAATTCTCCAAAGAGAGCTGTCAGAGGCCCGGAAGAAGAAGAAAAGGACAAATCCACTCCGCATCTTGGCTGAGGCATCCCTCACTCATCATGGTACTGATCAGCCTTGATCTAACATCAAAATCTGAAAATTTTGAGAATTTTGGAGCATTTTGCAAATTTTTGGTAAAATTACAGGTTTTGCCCACGGTTTGGTCTCACCCCGGGTGAGACCATTTTGAAGGGCTGCTCGGAATTTTGCAAACTTGGCATTTTTGGAAAGGGCATGCAAAAATAAAAATTACCAGTACTTGGGGGCAGCCTAATTTTGAGTTTTGAGCCTCCAAAAGCTCAAAATACACCTTAAAAATGACTTTCTGCCCACTTTTTGAGTTGCAGAAAGTGACCTTGGGAGAAATGGTTTTTGAGGGGTCAAATCAACACCAAATCCAGAAATTCCACTTGGGATGGAAAGTAGACAGGCCAAGCTTTCCAATGAGCCATCTTGCACCTGATTTGGATCAGTGGAACCCACTCAAAAGTAGCTGCAAAGGGGCGCGACCAGAACTTCCAGGGGCGCGACCAGAACTTCCAGGGGCGCGACCAAAACCTCCAGATTTGCCAATTTTTGACTAGTTCGGCCAGAAAAGCACTATTTTCACTTTGGTTGACTATTTGGGCATGTAAATGATGGATTATTGTGTAAATTTCATGGCATTAGATACTTTTACTCTTCTTTACCACTTCTAGAAGCTTCTTTGATGTAAATAGTGAATATTTAATGCATAGATAAGCTTCCTAAGTTTTAGAGGTAAGTTGTTGAGCTGGCCTATTATCTAGTGACTGATTTAGAATTAGTTGCAACAGCTCCTAGGAAGCTGAGCTCGACCCCTAGAGGTGGGGAAAGAGGTTTGACCTTCTATATTATGCCTTCTCTTTCTCATTTTGATGGTTGGACTCTAAGGGAGAAGTGCTATTGTATTTTTGACTTGTATTTTCTGCAATTTGAGGAAAAGGAAGGCCAGGGTTTTGCAGACTTCATTGTGGATTCTTGTGGATTATTATGTTGATGGTGTGTCTCCTACTGTTATTGTAAGTGTGTTTATGTGTTCCATTTCTTGATCTCTTGCTGCTATTTAAACAAAAGAAGTGATAAAGTTTGAATTCATGCATGCCATGCTCAGCTTTCAATTTTGTTTAAAATTTATGTTTTCCACTGTCTAGAGAGGATTCGAATTCATTGTTTGCCCTCTTTAGCCTCTCTTCTTTCTTCCCTGATCATCTCTTTCAGTTAAAGGCATCAGCATAGACTCCTACCTCGCCCCAAAGACCCACCTGCAAAAACTGAGCTCAATCCCCGCACCCTAAATTGCACTCCCTCCAATTGCCACCAAAAACCCAAAAAATCTTTAAATCAACCCCCCTTATCAATTTACTAGCCTAATATCTTTGATCTTAATTGGTCAGCTTATTATATTATAAGATCTATCAAATCTGACCCGAGAGAGCCTTCTCATACCTCGTAGGGCTAGCTACGAGGTGAAATGGTTTGATGTAGCCTTGAGAGTTTGTCTATCTCAGCCTAGGTGAATTCCAAGCGCTAACATATTGGCGACCATACTGGGGAAGAACATCTAAATCTTTGCTCATTGAGTGTGTTGTTTCATAAGTCTTAGACAGAGCCTGAAGTTACGCCAGAAGCCTTTGAAAACGCTCTTGTTTTACATCAGCGTTAGTAGATAAACGCTGCTTCAGTCTATCTCCGTGGGATTTGTGAACATAGCGCTTCAGTGACATCTTTATCCCAGTATCATTATGGACTCTAAGCTTCAGATGATAAGCTAAGAGTTTCTATTTGGCTGAGTGGTTTTTCCTTTCCTCGTTTATTTGTATTTACAAGCTGGCTTCTGATCCAAAATTGATTGTTAGATCTAATTCATCGCCTGCTGTAATTAAATATTTTGAAGATCTTGATTTCGACGAGGATTTTGAATTGTCATTGTTTAAATCTAAATCTGAAAGTGCACTCGATACTTTGGTTCTTGATCCTGACTTTGCAGCTGTGATTGACCTCGAAAGGCATAACAAAGTGGTTGAATCTTATATTTTGCGGCATCTTCAAAGTAGTATACATGCTTCAACTCTTGTTGATTTTATTGAAAACATATCTGATCATATTGGGTCTACTATTGATCAAGCTGAAAATCTTCAAACTTCCCTCACGGCTCATCGAGCTTCTTTCCCTCCTTTCATCTCTATTTCACCTGTTTCGCCTATAGTTACACTTCCCGATACCCCTGTTGGTTCACCTCCATCTACACCTCAAACTCCATCATCACCTTTATCTCCGCCAACATCCCTTCCCCTTATCACAACCCCTGTTATTATACTTCCACCTCCTCCTCATCATACTCCTTCTACTCCTCCACCTCCCCCGCCTAGAGTCATGGCTGCCCGATTTGCTCCCCTTGTTCTCCCTGCAAACCTTCATGACATGCCAGCTGACTACCAGAGCAAGATACCAATGTTTGATGGCACTCCACAGAGTGTCTCAGCTCAGCAGCATGTTGACCGGATGACTACCTTTTTTGATCTGTATGAATTGGATGAGGAAGATGTTACCATGAGGTTGTTCGTTCAGACTTTTGGAGGAGAGGTCCGGAAATGGTTCAGAGGATTGAGAGCAAATAGTATTGTTTCTTTGGAAGCACTTCAAACACAATTCTTGGACAGATGGGAAATCAGAAAGGATCCGCTGCAAATCAATGCCGAATATAACAACCTTAAGAGAAATCCGGGTGAGTCCGTTCAAGACTACATCATAAGATTTAATGCAGTGTATAATGCTATACCAGATGATCTTAAGCCTTCTCGAAAATCTGCCTTGCTCAAGTTCCCGGATGGTTTCGATCCGGAGATGGCCTACTCACTGCGGGACCGAGATCCTCCTACTTTGGAGGAAATGCAGAAAATTGCAGTCAGTGTGGAGGCTAATTTGAATGACAAAAGGGCAAGAATGAAGGCGGAAAAGAAGGTCACAATCAAAGAGGAGGTAGCATCCACTTCTCAAGTTATTCGGAAAATGGAAGAGATGTCAAAGGCACTCCAAAATCTCAGTCTTGGCAAACCGGAACCACAAGTTCGAAATCCGAACTTTAGAGGCCAACAACAGCAGCCCCAATATAGGATAAAACAGCGGGAGCCACGAGGACAAGAGGCAGCAGTACAGCAACCGATCCAACCCCCATTTCAGCAAAACTATGTCACTCAAGAATCTGAAGATGAGGGTGAAGGTCCCGGTGAAGAAAATCATTTTTTCACTCCCGATGACATGCCCACTTACATCACAGAAGAAGACGAGCTGGTAAGTAATGCTTATGCACCTCAAGATGAGCATTACATTCTATCTAATGATGTGGCACTTCAAGATGAGTCTGAGGAATATCAAAGAGGTTATCTAAATGCCTTATCAGCTCAACAAGGCAAAGAGAGACAGCTGAGAAACCGAACAGTACCTATACATCCACTTCAAAAGAAGGCAGAAAATGCGGCAAAGAATGGTGCTGCTGTTCCGCAAAGAAAAGGTAAAGAAATCATGGATTCTTCATCAGCCCCAACAGCTCCAGCAAACAAGATGGATCAGCCATCAAATGTACCTAAAGATAGAGCAGAAAAAAGAGATAATCCGGCCAAAGAAAGTGAAAGAAGTCAAGCGTTCAGCATTGAGAATGAAGTCTCAAAATTGAAATTGTCCATTCCACTTACTGAAGTCATGAAGAACACTACTTACAGAGCACAAATTTCTAAGATGTTCAATACTGATCCAATGTTAGATGCGGTTAATGTGGAGGATGATCAGCCGGAATTGATCTTTGGGCCAGCTCTCAATGGTGAGTCACCGGAAAGCGATGTCCCGCCATTCTATATCAGCTTGAGAATTCATGATTATGTGCTTCATAATGCTATGTTCGATTCGGGAGCATCACACAATTTAATGCCCAAGGCAATAATGGAGAAGTTGGGACTTGATATAACTCGTAACTACCATGATCTATACTCATTTGATTCCAGCCGAGTTAGATGCATCGGTCTGATTAAAGATTTAGTTGTTAGCTTGGATCAAATTCCCGCAAAGAATCTCTTGATGGATGTGGTAGTAGCGGACATTCCGCCAAGGTTTGGCATGCTTCTTTCAAGGTCATGGGGATCAAAACTCAAAGGCACTTTACAGCTGGACTTTTCATATGCCACTATTCCGGTGTTTGGACAAATGAGGAAAGTCTATCGAGAGCAAAAGATGAAGTATATGATTACAAGCAAGGAAAAACCGGTAAATCATCCTGTAAACTATGTACAGACAGATCTAGAGTCCTATGTTTTATTTGCTGATAGTTTTAATGAAGTAAATAGTCAATTAGTTCAGATAGAAGATATCCCAGGCATTGCTGAAGATGTTAGAGAAGTATTGAGAACGGAAAGCAAAGAAAAGGCTGCTGTCATAAAGTCAATTGCTGAGATAAATGGACAGCAAGTCATGACTGAAACAACATCACAAGTACAGCCCTTGGATGATGATGAAGATGGTCTTTGGACCATGGATTTCGACGGGGCAGTGGGCAGCGATGGAGCAGGCATTGGCGTATGGATCCGCAGCCCATTTTCAGTCTCTAAACAAGTTCCAATTAAGGTACAAGTTTGCTCTTATAAATTGGCTTTTGATTGTTCAAATAATGAAGCTGAATATGAGGCCCTTATAGCTGGTTTGAAAATCCTCCGGAAATTAAAAGCAAAGAAGATAGCAATTTATGGCGACTCCGAGTTAGTGATCAAACAAGTAAAGGGGGAATTTCAAGCTAAACATCCTCGTATGCGGGCTTATCGCAATGCTGTTCTAGATATTTTGAAGCGGTTTTCAGAGCATACTTTAACATGCATACCCCGGATACAAAATGGAGTTGCCGATGCTTTGGCTAAGGCAGCAAGCAATTTAAAGATACCAATGAATTCGAGTAACAAGTTTGAAATCTATGTAAAACACCGCCCCACAATCCCGGACAACCAAAGGAATTGGCAAGTCTTTCAGGATGATGAGGAAATCAAAGACTTCTTGCATGGAGAAGGAAAGTTTGAAGAAATCTCAATTGACATGGAGCCTGAAGGAATAAATCAAATGGATGTTTTGCAGCTGAAAGACAATCATATTCCAAAGGGACTGATTCCTTTAGAAGAGCTTTTTGATCAAGACGATGTGGCTCGCAAGCCAACTTTGATGCCAACCGAAGAAGGTGTGGAAGATGTCAACCTTGGGACAGTGGAACATCCAAAGATGGTGAAATTATCGAAGGCCCTGCCACCCAAGGTAAGGAATCAATACATTAGATTGCTGTCATCATTTACTAATGTATTCGCTTGGGATTATTCAGATCTAAAGACTTATGATACAAGCATAATTCAACACACTATTCCAATCAAACAAAATCAGAAACCTTTTCGGCAGAAGTTGCGGAGGATCAATCCCAAGTTGCTGCCCTTGATTGAAAAAGAGGTAAATAGACTTTATCAATCCGGAATTATAGTTCCCGTTCGCTTTTCAGATTGGATTTCTAATCTAGTGCCAGTGAGGAAGAAAACCGGTGAGATTCGGTTATGCATAGATTTTAGAAATTTGAACAAGGTATCTCTCAAAGATAACTATCCGCTGCCAAAGATGGATCACATATTGCAGCGAGTAGTAGGTGCCTCCAAGATGTCATTGTTGGATGGATACTCCGGCTACAATCAGATCCTGGTCCATGAGGATGACCGTGATAAGACAGCCTTCACTACACCTTGGGGAACATTTCATTATGCTAAAATGCCTTTTGGTTTAAAGAATGCAGGTGCAACATTTCAGCGAGCTATGGACATGGCTTTTGCCAATGAAAAGGACATATTTTTAGTTGTTTATCTTGATGACTTAACGGTATTTTCTAAATCCGATGAGGAGCATCTTTTTCATTTGACGAAAGTTTTTCAAAAATGCAGAAAATATGGCATCTCTTTAAATCCAAAAAAGAGTCTCTTCGCCATGAGTGAAGGTAAATTGTTGGGACATATCATTTCCAAAGATGGTATACGTATTGATCCCGCAAGAGTGGAGGCAATTCAGCAGCTAGAACAGCCCCGAAACAAGAAGGAGATACAATCTTTTAATGGTAAATTGAATTTTCTGCGTCGCTTCATTCCTAATCTTGCAGAGCACTTAAGAGAAATGACTAACATGCTTCGGAAGGACAGCGAGATCAAATGGACTGAGGAGGCAGTCAAATCCTTCAACTTAATCAAGGTAATCTTGTCTTCAGCCCCGACCTTAATCAGCCCTGATTATACTCAGGATTTCATATTGTTTTCTTTCGCTTCCGAGCATACACTAGCAGCAGTTTTGATGCAAAAAAGAGAGGGTGTTGAAAGGCCAATTGCATTTTTCAGCCGGATCATTAGAGATGGGGCATTAAACTATAACATCATTGAGAAACAAGCGCTGGCCCTGATTAAGGCATTGAAAGATTTCCGGGTTTATATTCTTCATTCTCATGTCTTAGCTTATGTTCCTAGTGCAGCGGTAAAGGATGTCTTGGTACAAACAGAGCCGGAAGGTAGGAGAGGCAAGTGGATTGCTGCTCTCTTGGAGTATGATGTTGAAATCAAGCCAACCAAGCTGGTTAAAGGACAAGGACTTGCTAAACTAATGGCTGAAACAAACCTACATGCGCTTGACATCAACTTGATTGCAGCCTTGTCCGATGGTGAAGGAGAAAATTCAGCGGTTCAGGTATCAGACATTTTCATTAATTCTCCTTGGTATACTGATATAGTATATGTACTTCAGAATGTGTCCGCGCCTCCTGGAATGTCAAAGAACAAAGCAAGGACTTTGAAATTGAAGGCCGCTAAGTTTTGCATCATGAAATCAGCATTGTATTGGAAAGATCCCGGAGGCATCCTACTGAATTGTTTGGTTGAAGAAGAAGCGAAAACAACGGTAGAAGACTTCCATAAAGGTGATTGTGGAGGTCATTTATTTTGGAAAACTACAGCCAACAAGATTTTGAGAGCTGGTTTCTATTGGCCATCCCTTTTTTCTGATGTATACAAAGCGGTGAAGAGCTGCCATGAGTGCCAAATATTTCAAGGGAAACAAAGATTGCAGCCATTGCCACTCAAGCCGGTGGAAATTAGTGCGCCTTTTCAGCAGTGGGGCCTTGATTTCATTGGTGAAATACACCCAGCTTCATCCGGGCAGCATAGATGGATTTTGACTGCTACCGACTACTTCACCAAGTGGATAGAAGCAGTTCCTACTCGACAGGCCACAGACTCGGTAATTATCTCCTTTCTTGAAACTAATATCTTGTCCCGTTTTGGCTGTCCATTCAAATTGATCACGGATAATGCAGCTGCTTTCAAGTCAAATAAGATGGTGGATTTTTGTTATAAGTACAATATCAGTTTGGGTCACTCCACCGCTTATCATCCGCAAGGTAATGGGCTGGCCGAATCATCAAATAAATCACTAGTAAACATTATCAAAAAGATGCTGGAGATCAACAAGAAAAGTTGGCACAAGAAGTTGGTCAATGCACTGTGGGCTGATCGGGTGAGCCAAAAGAGATCAATAGGAATGTCGCCATTTGAGATTGTTTACGGGGTTGATGCAGTTTTTCCTACATCACTTAGTGTACCAGTCGCAAAGTTAATCCAAGAAACGGGAGAAGACATGGATCCAATGCAACGGAGAATCAGTCAAATGGTCCACCTACAGCAGACAAGGGAAGAAGTCCTCCAAAACTCTTTGAAGCTGCAAGAACGTATCAAGAAGATTTATGATAAGAAGGCAAAATCAGAAAATTTTCAACTAGAAGATGTTGTTTTGAGATGGGATGCTCGAAACGAGGACAAAGGTAAACACGGTAAGTTTGATAATCTGTGGAAAGGTCCTTTTAAGATTGCTGCATATCGTGGTCCTAATGCTTTCCTTCTTAAGGAGTTGAATGGCGATGAATGTCCCGGTGGGTCGGTGAATGGCCGGCTTCTCAAGAGATATCATGTTTGAACAATGCTGCTCTAAATCATCTTCATTGTACATATCATTTTACTTTACTACAGCAAGCGTGAACTGATCTTTCATTCTTGGTTTGGGGCCCGAAGTGAAGGCTATAATTCCAAGCATGAAGATTGGTTGGTGTGGGATTTCAGTTTGTTTATTTTCTGCAAAAAGTCAGTTTGTTTGAGTCATAGTCCTTTCAAAGTTTTCAGTTTATAGTCAAGTCAAATAAAGTCTTTTTGAGTTGGTTATTTTTTCTATTAGTTGACTCCATTGCCCAATGAATAAAGCACTGGTCTGCTCTCCCAAGAGGTCTGAGGTTCTTGGCACCTCCAAGGAGCTACCATCCCCATTGGAGCCAATGTTAGTGTCGGTCTTGAGCCCTCCATCAGTGATCAATAACTCTTTGCATATGCATTTATAGGTGTCTCATCAGTGTCAGTTTTGCATCCCGCTAGGCATGCCATAACACTGAATGGAGGAGCTGGTCTTTGTCTTCTTGGCTTTGCTGGATCAGGTCATACAACAATGTAATTGAGTCAGGCTTGTTCTTGTTTTTGTCTTAAGGTCCCATGGTCTTAGGTCTAGGGTTTTGAGTCAAAATCATTTCAAGGTCATGAGTCATGGTCAGTAGGTGCCCAGCAAGCCGGAAGGAGTCTTGTACATACGTTTCATTATCATTTTCTTCAGCTATAGCTCATTTTATGCCTTGGGTTTAAAAACCCTGTTTTTAAGTCCAAGGCCATGTGGAAATTCAAAAAAATAAAGAAATTCTCAAAAATTTGTAAAAGTGCCGGCAATAACCCTGGTTCCTTCACTACAGTCCCTCAGGCGGTCAACCTGCAAAAAGAAAGGAGTCAAACGCATCAAAAGGCTCATTTCAGGACAAAATGACTCCAAAACAGTGTTAAAAAAGAATGTCCAAGTGGAAACATTAGAAAGTGGGTTCTAAAGTTAAATTTTTTTTGAAATGAACCTATAAAAGCAATTTTCCCTCTTTAGTTACTCTTATTGTGCATATGAAGGTCAAAAATTCATGTTAGAGGCAAGAGGAGGCAACTCGGGCAAAATTCTGCAAATTACAAGGGTAATTCTGCTGCGCGACCACGTGGGTGGGCGCGACCAAAAAAAGGCCAACGCGCTGTGTTAAATTACACAGGCGCGACCAAACGGAGGGGTGAGACCAAACTGGCAGCTTGCGCGACCAAAAAGTCTGCCCGCCCTAAAAACTCACCCAAACGCCAAATCTCCCTCAAATTTGCTCGATTTTGTTGAGGTATGTCTCTTCCACGTGTTGTGTGATGGTTTTGTGGTTGCAAAGGAAGGTAATGCTCATGATTTTATGCAAGGAATCAATAGAGAATAAGCTAAATGACTTGATGTTTTGCAAGCAATATGTATGACAGTTTGTTTGTTTTTCAAGGCAATTTTTTTTCCTTATATCCCTCCATTCATTTTCCCAAAAT
Source organism: Pinus tabuliformis (assembly GCA_031772625.1). Taxonomy (NCBI): domain Eukaryota; kingdom Viridiplantae; phylum Streptophyta; class Pinopsida; order Pinales; family Pinaceae; genus Pinus; species Pinus tabuliformis. The sequence goes on along the minus strand of CM062816.1, from coordinate 662,077,412 downwards.
TAAATTACATATGTTAACATGTTATATTTGTTAATCTCATTTGCAAATTAGTCATACCAAACCTGCCCCTTAAATCCTATCAAATCCTACCCCTAAATCATGTGCAAACCCTAGTCCTTTCAAACCCTACCTTTTCCCCATGTTATATGATTAAAAACCTACTCTCTCTACACAGCAAATTTGCATACATTAATACACAGCAAAGTAAAAAAGAAAACATTGTAAAAAAAAAACAAAAAGAAAAGTGATGACAAGGCATGCACATAAGAAATTGTAAAAACAGTGAAAATGTCATTTGCATAGCCTTATAAAAAATAAAGAAAAGTGTCATCTTGCTGTGTATATGTCAAAGATTCAAAGCTGTGTTAAAGTCATCACAAAATTCATCAAAAATACAGCTGCATAATTGTCAAAGGAAACAGTTTTGTTGTGTTAGGGTTTCTCATTAGCATGGTATCATCTCTCTATCCATAAAACTCTGTTTTTCCCTATCCATTCCTTATATTAAAACCCTAATTCAATTGCATTTCCCTTCATTAAAACTCCTTATGCAATTGAATGTCCCTCCCTATGATCAAAGCACATAGTGAAACCCTAATTCCCTATGGTAAAGCATGATGGAAACTGCCAGCACCATGGAAAGACTGCTGTTATGAAAATTGTTTGGCAGATTTTGGTGATGGGTTTTATTGTCTCCTTAAACCTATTTCTCTATATCCCCTCATCTCCCTAACTCACAAGACATCATACTCTATTTCCATTGCAAACCTATCACCGTAACCCTTCCCTCCCTTGGTGATCAAACATACAAAATCACTGTTTCCCAAAAGCATTGAATGGCCATTCTAAAAGTTATAAAAAACAGAGTATGCTCTTAATAGACATTCAAAGACAAAATGAAATGAGCAGCCTGTTAAATGTTGATATTTGATGCTGCCTTATCCCCCTATGCCCATGACATCCTTCCTTCCATCATGATGAAAATTCTATATTGTCCTTTCCCTTGGTGATTAAAAATCACAGTTTCCCTAAATAAAGTATTGATTTGCAAATGATGAAAGATGAGATGGCATGTTTAACATTATGTGATGTTTTCCTTCAGAATTCCCTGCTTATATATATATTTTTTCCCTTTCCTATATGTAAATTCCCTCCCCTAACATATCCCTCATGATGTTTCCCCTTGAAAACAGCATACTTCACAGCATTTTGCAGGCAGGGCAGCGGTCAATTTGACTTGTTTTTTCCACCTTGCTCAATAACACCATGTCAACCACTGAGACTAATGAGCAAGGTGATGACCGATCATCATCTTCTGAGATTCATACACAGCAGAGGCCTCGTAGGGGAGGCAAGGGTGGTCATCACAGGAGGGAAGAGCCCACATCATTGACAGAGTTGCAGGCTTGCCCATTGGCAGTGTCTTGTTTTCAGCATATGGCTTGTTTTCAGTTTTGTGAGAGGCTGTCACACATCCAGCATCACAGAGACTTGGCCCGGTTGTTTGTCCTCCATCTCCATGACAGGCAGGTCACCCTTGCAGGGGTAAATTTTGTGTTTTCTCCAGAGGCTATCACAGATGCTACCGGGATACCCAATGTGGGTGAGGTATGGCCAAAGCGCAAATGGGTAGACCTGGTATACTATGAGCCATATGTTAGGCCTGCCTATGTGCATCACTTGACAAGGAACTTTCCTATCAAGTTCCTCCGAGCAGAGTATATAGACACCATGAGACTCATTATGCACTACTTCACATGCGAGGGGAGATTCTCACGAGTATTTTCTTGTCATATCCGCATGATGATGCACTTCACCAGAGTGAGGATGATGAACATCTCGGCATACTTATTTCATGACATTCAGAGGATAGCCACTACCTTTCGGAGACAGACTCCAGTACAGCAGCTCCGGAGCCTATGCCATCATGGTCTTATTCAGCTAGTAGTTTCCCATCAGCTGAGCCAGCAGGGCATCCCTTGGGCGGATTTCATCTCCCGAGATGTTTTCACACAGCCACATTCAGGGCCTGAGGCAGTTCATGAGGAGGGAGGGCCATCACATCAGCCCGAGACCAGCATCCCGAGACACATGGCTTCTTCTCCTCGGGTCACATATCAGAGAGGTCACAGGACCTTATTTGCAGCAGCCCGACGAGTACTTTCTCTACAGCCAGTGGAAGGGGTCTCGTCTTCATCATCAGAGCAGCGAGTGTTATCTCCACATCAGGTGGAAGGGGCCTCGCTTTCTTCATCGGCACAGGCAGTACGAGAGGGCAAGCAGCCCATGGTTGAGGATGAGGCAGTTGGCGAGGCACATGATGATTTCACTGGTCGTGATGCTCATTCTCCTCCTTCTTCAGATTTCTATGAGCTCAAGGAAGAGAACCTTGTGTTGCAGCGGAAGCTTGAGATGGCTCAGTGGACTATCACTTATTTAGAGCAGCGGACCAAACAGCTGGAGACCGAGAAGGAGTTGGATGAGTTATGGAGGATTCGATTCGACCGAGACATCAACCGCAGGAGGCCTGGGGACCCATTGCCCAAGGATAGAGAGTTATTGCTCATCCGAGCAAATTGGCGCTTGGAGGGACTGTTAGAGAAGGCAAACCGTGACAAAGAGCTGCTCCGGAACATGAAGACACACTACTGGGCAAGATTACATGTTTGCAAGGCGAGAATGAAAATTCTCCAAAGAGAGCTGTCAGAGGCCCGGAAGAAGAAGAAAAGGACAAATCCACTCCGCATCTTGGCTGAGGCATCCCTCACTCATCATGGTACTGATCAGCCTTGATCTAACATCAAAATCTGAAAATTTTGAGAATTTTGGAGCATTTTGCAAATTTTTGGTAAAATTACAGGTTTTGCCCACGGTTTGGTCTCACCCCGGGTGAGACCATTTTGAAGGGCTGCTCGGAATTTTGCAAACTTGGCATTTTTGGAAAGGGCATGCAAAAATAAAAATTACCAGTACTTGGGGGCAGCCTAATTTTGAGTTTTGAGCCTCCAAAAGCTCAAAATACACCTTAAAAATGACTTTCTGCCCACTTTTTGAGTTGCAGAAAGTGACCTTGGGAGAAATGGTTTTTGAGGGGTCAAATCAACACCAAATCCAGAAATTCCACTTGGGATGGAAAGTAGACAGGCCAAGCTTTCCAATGAGCCATCTTGCACCTGATTTGGATCAGTGGAACCCACTCAAAAGTAGCTGCAAAGGGGCGCGACCAGAACTTCCAGGGGCGCGACCAAAACCTCCAGATTTGCCAATTTTTGACTAGTTCGGCCAGAAAAGCACTATTTTCACTTTGGTTGACTATTTGGGCATGTAAATGATGGATTATTGTGTAAATTTCATGGCATTAGATACTTTTACTCTTCTTTACCACTTCTAGAAGCTTCTTTGATGTAAATAGTGAATATTTAATGCATAGATAAGCTTCCTAAGTTTTAGAGGTAAGTTGTTGAGCTGGCCTATTATCTAGTGACTGATTTAGAATTAGTTGCAACAGCTCCTAGGAAGCTGAGCTCGACCCCTAGAGGTGGGGAAAGAGGTTTGACCTTCTATATTATGCCTTCTCTTTCTCATTTTGATGGTTGGACTCTAGAGGGAGAAGTGCTATTGTATTTTTGACTTGTATTTTCTGCAATTTGAGGAAAAGGAAGGCCAGGGTTTTGCAGACTTCATTGTGGATTCTTGTGGATTATTATGTTGATGGTGTGTCTCCTACTGTTATTGTAAGTGTGTTTATGTGTTCCATTTCTTGATCTCTTGCTGCTATTTAAACAAAAGAAGTGATAAAGTTTGAATTCATGCATGCCATGCTCAGCTTTCAATTTTGTTTAAAATTTATGTTTTCCACTGTCTAGAGAGGATTCGAATTCATTGTTTGCCCTCTTTAGCCTCTCTTCTTTCTTCCCTGATCATCTCTTTCAGTTAAAGGCATCAGCATAGACTCCTACCTTGCCCCAAAGACCCACCTGCAAAAACTGAGCTCAATCCCCGCACCCTAAATTGCACTCCCTCCAATTGCCACCAAAAACCCAAAAAATCTTTAAATCAACCCCCCTTATCAATTTACTAGCCTAATATCTTTGATCCTAATTGGTCAGCTTATTATATTATAAGATCTATCAAATCTGACCCGAGAGAGCCTTCTCATACCTCGTAGGGCTAGCTACGAGGTGAAATGGTTTGATGTAGCCTTGAGAGTTTGTCTATCTCAGCCTAGGTGAATTCCAAGCGCTAACATATTGGCGACCATACTGGGGAAGAACATCTAAATCTTTGCTCATTGAGTGTGTTGTTTCATAAGTCTTAGACGGAGCCTGAAGTTACGCCAGAAGCCTTTGAAAACGCTCTTGTTTTACATCAGCGTTAGTAGATAAACGCTGCTTCAGTCTATCTCCGTGGGATTTGTGAACATAGCGCTTCAGTGACATCTTTATCCCAGTATCATTATGGACTCTAAGCTTCAGATGATAAGCTAAGAGTTTCTATTTGGCTGAGTGGTTTTTCCTTTCCTCGTTTATTTGTATTTACAAGCTGGCTTCTGATCCAAAATTGATTGTTAGATCTAATTCATCGCCTGCTGTAATTAAATATTTTGAAGATCTTGATTTCGACGAGGATTTTGAATTGTCATTGTTTAAATCTAAATCTGAAAGTGCACTCGATACTTTGGTTCTTGATCCTGACTTTGCAGCTGTGATTGACCTCGAAAGGCATAACAAAGTGGTTGAATCTTATATTTTGCGGCATCTTCAAAGTAGTATACATGCTTCAACTCTTGTTGATTTTATTGAAAACATATCTGATCATATTGGGTCTACTATTGATCAAGCTGAAAATCTTCAAACTTCCCTCACGGCTCATCGAGCTTCTTTCCCTCCTTTCATCTCTATTTCACCTGTTTCACCTATAGTTACACTTCCCGATACCCCTGTTGGTTCACCTCCATCTACACCTCAAACTCCATCATCACCTTTATCTCCGCCAACATCCCTTCCCCTTATCACAACCCCTGTTATTATACTTCCACCTCCTCCTCATCATACTCCTTCTACTCCTCCACCTCCCCCGCCTAGAGTCATGGCTGCCCGATTTGCTCCCCTTGTTCTCCCTGCAAACCTTCATGACATGCCAGCTGACTACCAGAGCAAGATACCAATGTTTGATGGCACTCCACAGAGTGTCTCAGCTCAGCAGCATGTTGACCGGATGACTACCTTTTTTGATCTGTATGAATTGGATGAGGAAGATGTTACCATGAGGTTGTTCGTTCAGACTTTTGGAGGAGAGGTCCGGAAATGGTTCAGAGGATTGAGAGCAAATAGTATTGTTTCTTTGGAAGCACTTCAAACACAATTCTTGGACAGATGGGAAATCAGAAAGGATCCGCTGCAAATCAATGCCGAATATAACAACCTTAAGAGAAATCCGGGTGAGTCCGTTCAAGACTACATCATAAGATTTAATGCAGTGTATAATGCTATACCAGATGATCTTAAGCCTTCTCGAAAATCTGCCTTGCTCAAGTTCCCGGATGGTTTCGATCCGGAGATGGCCTACTCACTGCGGGACCGAGATCCTCCTACTTTGGAGGAAATGCAGAAAATTGCAGTCAGTGTGGAGGCTAATTTGAATGACAAAAGGGCAAGAATGAAGGCGGAAAAGAAGGTCACAATCAAAGAGGAGGTAGCATCCACTTCTCAAGTTATTCGGAAAATGGAAGAGATGTCAAAGGCACTCCAAAATCTCAGTCTTGGCAAACCGGAACCACAAGTTCGAAATCCGAACTTTAGAGGCCAACAACAGCAGCCCCAATATAGGATAAAACAGCGGGAGCCACGAGGACAAGAGGCAGCGGTACAGCAACCGATCCAACCCCCATTTCAGCAAAACTATGTCACTCAAGAATCTGAAGATGAGGGTGAAGGTCCCGGTGAAGAAAATCATTTTTTCACTCCCGATGACATGCCCACTTACATCACAGAAGAAGACGAGCTGGTAAGTAATGCTTATGCACCTCAAGATGAGCATTACATTCTATCTAATGATGTGGCACTTCAAGATGAGTCTGAGGAATATCAAAGAGGTTATCTAAATGCCTTATCAGCTCAACAAGGCAAAGAGAGACAGCTGAGAAACCGAACAGTACCTATACATCCACTTCAAAAGAAGGCAGAAAATGTGGCAAAGAATGGTGCTGCTGTTCCGCAAAGAAAAGGTAAAGAAATCATGGATTCTTCATCAGCCCCAACAGCTCCAGCAAACAAGATGGATCAGCCATCAAATGTACCTAAAGATAGAGCAGAAAAAAGAGATAATCCGGCCAAAGAAAGTGAAAGAAGTCAAGCGTTCAGCATTGAGAATGAAGTCTCAAAATTGAAATTGTCCATTCCACTTACTGAAGTCATGAAGAACACTACTTACAGAGCACAAATTTCTAAGATGTTCAATACTGATCCAATGTTAGATGCGGTTAATGTGGAGGATGATCAGCCGGAATTGATCTTTGGGCCAGCTCTCAATGGTGAGTCACCGGAAAGCGATGTCCCGCCATTCTATATCAGCTTGAGAATTCATGATTATGTGCTTCATAATGCTATGTTCGATTCGGGAGCATCACACAATTTAATGCCCAAGGCAATAATGGAGAAGTTGGGACTTGATATAACTCGTAACTACCATGATCTATACTCATTTGATTCCAGCCGAGTTAGATGCATCGGTCTGATTAAAGATTTAGTTGTTAGCTTGGATCAAATTCCCGCAAAGAATCTCTTGATGGATGTGGTAGTAGCGGACATTCCGCCAAGGTTTGGCATGCTTCTTTCAAGGTCATGGGGATCAAAACTCAAAGGCACTTTATAGCTGGACTTTTCATATGCCACTATTCCGGTGTTTGGACAAATGAGGAAAGTCTATCGAGAGCAAAAGATGAAGTATATGATTACAAGCAAGGAAAAACCGGTAAATCATCCTGTAAACTATGTACAGACAGATCTAGAGTCCTATGTTTTATTTGCTGATAGTTTTAATGAAGTAAATAGTCAATTAGTTCAGATAGAAGATATCCCAGGCATTGCTGAAGATGTTAGAGAAGTATTGAGAACGGAAAGCAAAGAAAAGGCTGCTGTCATAAAGTCAATTGCTGAGATAAATGGACAGCAAGTCATGACTGAAACAACATCACAAGTACAGCCCTTGGATGATGATGAAGATGGTCTTTGGACCATGGATTTCGACGGGGCAGTGGGCAGCGATGGAGCAGGCATTGGCGTATGGATCCGCAGCCCATTTTCAGTCTCTAAACAAGTTCCAATTAAGGTACAAGTTTGCTCTTATAAATTGGCTTTTGATTGTTCAAATAATGAAGCTGAATATGAGGCCCTTATAGCTGGTTTGAAAATCCTCCGGAAATTAAAAGCAAAGAAGATAGCAATTTATGGCGACTCCGAGTTAGTGATCAAACAAGTAAAGGGGGAATTTCAAGCTAAACATCCTCGTATGCGGGCTTATCGCAATGCTGTTCTAGATATTTTGAAGCGGTTTTCAGAGCATACTTTAACATGCATACCCCGGATACAAAATGGAGTTGCCGATGCTTTGGCTAAGGCAGCAAGCAATTTAAAGATACCAATGAATTCGAGTAACAAGTTTGAAATCTATGTAAAACACCGCCCCACAATCCCGGACAACCAAAGGAATTGGCAAGTCTTTCAGGATGATGAGGAAATCAAAGACTTCTTGCATGGAGAAGGAAAGTTTGAAGAAATCTCAATTGACATGGAGCCTGAAGGAATAAATCAAATGGATGTTTTGCAGCTGAAAGACAATCATATTCCAAAGGGACTGATTCCTTTAGAAGAGCTTTTTGATCAAGACGATGTGGCTCGCAAGCCAACTTTGATGCCAACCGAAGAAGGTGTGGAAGATGTCAACCTTGGGACAGTGGAACATCCAAAGATGGTGAAATTATCGAAGGCCCTGCCACCCAAGGTAAGGAATCAATACATTAGATTGCTGTCATCATTTACTAATGTATTCGCTTGGGATTATTCAGATCTAAAGACTTATGATACAAGCATAATTCAACACACTATTCCAATCAAACAAAATCAGAAACCTTTTCGGTAGAAGTTGCGGAGGATCAATCCCAAGTTGCTGCCCTTGATTGAAAAAGAGGTAAATAGACTTTATCAATCCGGAATTATAGTTCCCGTTCGCTTTTCAGATTGGATTTCTAATCTAGTGCCAGTGAGGAAGAAAACCGGTGAGATTCGGTTATGCATAGATTTTAGAAATTTGAACAAGGTATCTCTCAAAGATAACTATCCGCTGCCAAAGATGGATCACATATTGCAGCGAGTAGTAGGTGCCTCCAAGATGTCATTGTTGGATGGATACTCTGGCTACAATCAGATCCTGGTCCATGAGGATGACCGTGATAAGACAGCCTTCACTACACCTTGGGGAACATTTCATTATGCTAAAATGCCTTTTGGTTTAAAGAATGCAGGTGCAACATTTCAGCGAGCTATGGACATGGCTTTTGCCAATGAAAAGGACATATTTTTAGTTGTTTATCTTGATGACTTAACGGTATTTTCTAAATCCGATGAGGAGCATCGTTTTCATTTGACGAAAGTTTTTCAAAAATGCAGAAAATATGGCATCTCTTTAAATCCAAAAAAGAGTCTCTTCGCCATGAGTGAAGGTAAATTGTTGGGACATATCATTTCCAAAGATGGTATACGTATTGATCCCGCAAGAGTGGAGGCAATTCAGCAGCTAGAACAGCCCCGAAACAAGAAGGAGATACAATCTTTTAATGGTAAATTGAATTTTCTGCGTCGCTTCATTCCTAATCTTGCAGAGCACTTAAGAGAAATGACTAACATGCTTCGGAAGGACAGCGAGATCAAATGGACTGAGGAGGCAGTCAAATCCTTCAACTTAATCAAGGTAATCTTGTCTTCAGCCCCGACCTTAATCAGCCCTGATTATACTCAGGATTTCATATTGTTTTCTTTCGCTTCCGAGCATACACTAGCAGCAGTTTTGATGCAAAAAAGAGAGGGTGTTGAAAGGCCAATTGCATTTTTCAGCCGGATCATTAGAGATGGGGCATTAAACTATAACATCATTGAGAAACAAGCGTTGGCCCTGATTAAGGCATTGAAAGATTTCCGGGTTTATATTCTTCATTCTCATGTCTTAGCTTATGTTCCTAGTGCAGCGGTAAAGGATGTCTTGGTACAAACAGAGCCGGAAGGTAGGAGAGGCAAGTGGATTGCTGCTCTCTTGGAGTATGATGTTGAAATCAAGCCAACCAAGCTGGTTAAAGGACAAGGACTTGCTAAACTAATGGCTGAAACAAACCTACATGCGCTTGACATCAACTTGATTGCAGCCTTGTCCGATGGTGAAGGAGAAAATTCAGCGCTTCAGGTATCAGACATTTTCATTAATTCTCCTTGGTATACTGATATAGTATATGTACTTCAGAATGTGTCCGCGCCTCCTGGAATGTTAAAGAACAAAGCAAGGACTTTGAAATTGAAGGCCGCTAAGTTTTGCATCATGAAATCAACATTGTATTGGAAAGATCCCGGAGGCATCCTACTGAATTGTTTGGTTGAAGAAGAAGCGAAAACAACGGTAGAAGACTTCCATAAAGGTGATTGTGGAGGTCATTTATTTTGGAAAACTACAGCCAACAAGATTTTGAGAGCTGGTTTCTATTGGCCATCCCTTTTTTCTGATGTATACAAAGCGGTGAAGAGCTGCCATGAGTGCCAAATATTTCAAGGGAAACAAAGATTGCAGCCATTGCCACTCAAGCCGGTGGAAATTAGTGCGCCTTTTCAGCAGTGGGGCCTTGATTTCATTGGTGAAATACACCCAGCTTCATCCGGGCAGCATAGATGGATTTTGACTGCTACCGACTACTTCACCAAGTGGATAGAAGCAGTTCCTACTCGACAGGCCACAGACTCGGTAATTATCTCCTTTCTTGAAACTAATATCTTGTCCCGTTTTGGCTGTCCATTCAAATTGATCACGGATAATGCAGCTGCTTTCAAGTCAAATAAGATGGTGGATTTTTGTTATAAGTACAATATCAGTTTGGGTCACTCCACCGCTTATCATCCGCAAGGTAATGGGCTGGCCGAATCATCAAATAAATCACTAGTAAACATTATCAAAAAGATGCTGGAGATCAACAAGAAAAGTTGGCACAAGAAGTTGGTCAATGCACTGTGGGCTGATCGGGTGAGCCAAAAGAGATCAATAGGAATGTCGCCATTTGAGATTGTTTACGGGGTTGATGCAGTTTTTCCTACATCACTTAGTGTACCAGTCGCAAAGTTAATCCAAGAAACGGGAGAAGACATGGATCCAATGCAACGGAGAATCAGTCAAATGGTCCACCTACAGCAGACAAGGGAAGAAGTCCTCCAAAACTCTTTGAAGCTGCAAGAACGTATCAAGAAGATTTATGATAAGAAGGCAAAATCAGAAAATTTTCAACTAGAAGATGTTGTTTTGAGATGGGATGCTCGAAACGAGGACAAAGGTAAACACGGTAAGTTTGATAATCTGTGGAAAGGTCCTTTTAAGATTGCTGCATATCGTGGTCCTAATGCTTTCCTTCTTAAGGAGTTGAATGGCGATGAATGTCCCGGTGGGTCGGTGAATGGCCGGCTTCTCAAGAGATATCATGTTTGAACAATGCTGCTCTAAATCATCTTCATTGTACATATCATTTTACTTTACTACAGCAAGCGTGAACTGATCTTTCATTCTTGGTTTGGGGCCCGAAGTGAAGGCTATAATTCCAAGCATGAAGATTGGTTGGTGTGGGATTTCAGTTTGTTTATTTTCTGCAAAAAGTCAGTTTGTTTGAGTCATAGTCCTTTCAAAGTTTTCAGTTCACAGTCAAGTCAAATAAAGTCTTTTTGAGTTGGTTATTTTTTCTATTAGTTGACTCCATTGCCCAATGAATAAAGCACTGGTCTGCTCTCCCAAGAGGTCTGAGGTTCTTGGCACCTCCAAGGAGCTACCATCCCCATTGGAGCCAATGTTAGTGTCGGTCTTGAGCCCTCCATCAGTGATCAATAACTCTTTGCATATATGCATTTATAGGTGTCTCATCAGTGTCAGTTTTGCATCCCGCTAGGCATGCCATAACACTGAATGGAGGAGCTGGTCTTTGTCTTCTTGGCTTTGCTGGATCAGGTCATACAACAATGTAATTGAGTCAGGCTTGTTCTTGTTTTTGTCTTAAGGTCCCATGGTCTTAGGTCTAGGGTTTTGAGTCAAAATCATTTCAAGGTCATGAGTCATGGTCAGTAGGTGCCCAGCAAGCCGGAAGGAGTCTTGTACATACGTTTCATTATCATTTTCTTCAGCTATAGCTCATTTTATGCCTTGGGTTTAAAAACCCTGTTTTTAAGTCCAAGGCCATGTGGAAATTCAAAAAAAAATAAAGAAATTCTCAAAAATTTGTAAAAGTGCCGGCAATAACCCTGGTTCCTTCACTACAGTCCCTCAGGCGGTCAACCTGCAAAAAGAAAGGAGTCAAACGCATCAAAAGGCTCATTTCAGGACAAAATGACTCCAAAACAGTGTTAAAAAAGAATGTCCAAGTGGAAACATTAGAAAGTGGGTTCTAAAGTTAAATTTTTTTTGAAATGAACCTATAAAAGCAATTTTCCCTCTTTAGTTACTCTTATTGTGCATATGAAGGTCAAAAATTCATGTTAGAGGCAAGAGGAGGCAACTCGGGCAAAATTCTGCAAATTACAAGGGTAATTCTGCTGCGCGACCACGTGGGTGGGCGCGACCAAAAAAAGGCCAACGCGCTGTGTTAAATTACACAGGCGCGACCAAACGGAGGGGTGAGACCAAACTGGCAGCTTGCGCGACCAAAAAGTCTGCCCGCCCTAAAAACTCACCCAAACGCCAAATCTCCCTCAAATTTGCTCGATTTTGTTGAGGTATGTCTCTTCCACGCGTTGTGTGATGGTTTTGTGGTTGCAAAGGAAGGTAATGCTCATGATTTTATGCAAGGAATCAATAGAGAATAAGCTAAATGACTTGATGTTTTGCAAGCAATATGTATGACAGTTTGTTTGTTTTTCAAGGCAATTTTTTTTCCTTATATCCCTCCATTCATTTTCCCAAAATTAAATTACATATGTTAACATGTTATATTTGTTAATCTCATTTGCAAATTAGTCATACCAAACCTGCCCCTTAAATCCTATCAAATCCTACCCCTAAATCATGTGCAAACCCTAGTCCTTTCAAACCCTACCTTTTCCCCATGTTATATGATTAAAAACCTACTCTCTCTACACAGCAAATTTGCATACATTAATACACAGCAAAGTAAAAAAGAAAACATTGTAAAAAAAAAACAAAAAGAAAAGTGATGACAAGGCATGCACATAAGAAATTGTAAAAACAGTGAAAATGTCATTTGCATAGCCTTATAAAAAATAAAGAAAAGTGTCATCTTGCTGTGTATATGTCAAAGATTCAAAGCTGTGTTAAAGTCATCACAAAATTCATCAAAAATACAGCTGCATAATTGTCAAAGGAAACAGTTTTGTTGTGTTAGGGTTTCTCATTAGCATGGTATCATCTCTCTATCCATAAAACTCTGTTTTTCCCTATCCATTCCTTATATTAAAACCCTAATTCAATTGCATTTCCCTTCATTAAAACTCCTTATGCAATTGAATGTCCCTCCCTATGATCAAAGCACATAGTGAAACCCTAATTCCCTATGGTAAAGCATGATGGAAACTGCCAGCACCATGGAAAGACTGCTGTTATGAAAATTGTTTGGCAGATTTTGGTGATGGGTTTTATTGTCTCCTTAAACCTATTTCTCTATATCCCCTCATCTCCCTAACTCACAAGACATCATACTCTATTTCCATTGCAAACCTATCACCGTAACCCTTCCCTCCCTTGGTGATCAAACATACAAAATCACTGTTTCCCAAAAGCATTGAATGGCCATTCTAAAAGTTATAAAAAACAGAGTATGCTCTTAATAGACATTCAAAGACAAAATGTAATGAGCAGCCTGTTAAATGTTGATATTTGATGCTGCCTTATCCCCCTATGCCCATGACATCCTTCCTTCCATCATGATGAAAATTCTATATTGTCCTTTCCCTTGGTGATTAAAAATCACAGTTTCCCTAAATAAAGTATTGATTTGCAAATGATGAAAGATGAGATGGCATGTTTAACATTATGTGATGTTTTCCTTCAGAATTCCCTGCTTATATATATATTTTTTCCCTTTCCTATATGTAAATTCCCTCCCCTAACATATCCCTCATGATGTTTCCCCTTGAAAACAGCATACTTCACAGCATTTTGCAGGCAGGGCAGCGGTCAATTTGACTTGTTTTTTCCACCTTGCTCAATAACACCATGTCAACCACTGAGACTAATGAGCAAGGTGATGACCGATCATCATCTTCTGAGATTCATACACAGCAGAGGCCTCGTAGGGGAGGCAAGGGTGGTCATCACAGGAGGGAAGAGCCCACATCATTGACAGAGTTGCAGGCTTGCCCATTGGCAGTGTCTTGTTTTCAGCATATGGCTTGTTTTCAGTTTTGTGAGAGGCTATCACACATCCAGCATCACAGAGACTTGGCCCGGCTGTTTGTCCTCCATCTCCATGACAGGCAGGTCACCCTTGCAGGGGTAAATTTTGTGTTTTCTCCAGAGGCTATCACAGATGCTACCGGGATACCCAATGTGGGTGAGGTATGGCCAAAGCGCAAATGGGTAGACCTGGTATACTATGAGCCATATGTTAGGCCTGCCTATGTGCATCACTTGACAAGGAACTTTCCTATCAAGTTCCTCCGAGCAGAGTATATAGACACCATGAGACTCATTATGCACTACTTCACATGCGAGGGGAGATTCTCACGAGTATTTTCTTGTCATATCCGCATGATGATGCACTTCACCAGAGTGAGGATGATGAACATCTCGGCATACTTATTTCATGACATTCAGAGGATAGCCACTACCTTTCGGAGACAGACTCCAGTACAGCAGCTCCGGAGCCTATGCCATCATGGTCTTATTCAGCTAGTAGTTTCCCATCAGCTGAGCCAGCAGGGCATCCCTTGGGCGGATTTCATCTCCCGAGATGTTTTCACACAGCCACATTCAGGGCCTGTGGCAGTTCATGAGGAGGGAGGGCCATCACATCAGCCCGAGACCAGCATCTCGAGACACATGGCTTCTTCTCCTCGGGTCACATATCAGAGAGGTCACAGGACCTTATTTGCAGCAGCCCGACGAGTACTTTCTCTACAGCCAGTGGAAGGGGTCTCGTCTTCATCATCAGAGCAGCGAGTGTTATCTCCACATCAGGTGGAAGGGGCCTCGCTTTCTTCATCGGCACAGGCAGTACGAGAGGGCAAGCAGCCCATGGTTGAGGATGAGGCAGTTGGCGAGGCACATGATGATTTCACTGGTCGTGATGCTCATTCTCCTCCTTCTTCAGATTTCTATGAGCTCAAGGAAGAGAACCTTGTGTTGCAGCGGAAGCTTGAGATGGCTCAGTGGACTATCACTTATTTAGAGCAGCGGACCAAACAGCTGGAGACCGAGAAGGAGTTGGATGAGTTATGGAGGATTCGATTCGACCGAGACATCAACCGCAGGAGGCCTGGGGACCCATTGCCCAAGGATAGAGAGTTATTGCTCATCCGAGCAAATTGGCGCTTGGAGGGACTGTTAGAGAAGGCAAACCGTGACAAAGAGCTGCTCCGGAACATGAAGACACACTACTGGGCAAGATTACATGTTTGCAAGGCGAGAATGAAAATTCTCCAAAGAGAGCTGTCAGAGGCCCGGAAGAAGAAGAAAAGGACAAATCCACTCCGCATCTTGGCTGAGGCATCCCTCACTCATCATGGTACTGATCAGCCTTGATCTAACATCAAAATCTGAAAATTTTGAGAATTTTGGAGCATTTTGCAAATTTTTGGTAAAATTATAGGTTTTGCCCACGGTTTGGTCTCACCCCAGGTGAGACCATTTTGAAGGGCTGCTCGGAATTTTGCAAACTTGGCATTTTTGGAAAGGGCATGCAAAAATAAAAATTACCAGTACTTGGGGGCAGCCTAATTTTGAGTTTTGAGCCTCCAAAAGCTCAAAATACACCTTAAAAATGACTTTCTGCCCACTTTTTGAGTTGCAGAAAGTGACCTTGGGAGAAATGGTTTTTGAGGGGTCAAATAAACACCAAATCCAGAAATTCCACTTGGGATGGAAAGTAGACAGGCCAAGCTTTCCAATGAGCCATCTTGCACCTGATTTGGATCAGTGGAACCCACTCAAAAGTAGCTGCAAAGGGGCGCGACCAGAACTTCCAGGGGCGCGACCAGAACTTCCAGGGGCGCGACCAAAACCTCCAGATTTGCCAATTTTTGACTAGTTCGGCCAGAAAAGCACTATTTTCACTTTGGTTGACTATTTGGGCATGTAAATGATGGATTATTGTGTAAATTTCATGGCATTAGATACTTTTACTCTTCTTTACCACTTCTAGAAGCTTCTTTGATGTAAATAGTGAATATTTAATGCATAGATAAGCTTCCTAAGTTTTAGAGGTAAGTTGTTGAGCTGGCCTATTATCTAGTGACTGATTTAGAATTAGTTGCAACAGCTCCTAGGAAGCTGAGCTCGACCCCTAGAGGTGGGGAAAGAGGTTTGACCTTCTATATTATGCCTTCTCTTTCTCATTTTGATGGTTGGACTCTAGAGGGAGAAGTGCTATTGTATTTTTGACTTGTATTTTCTGCAATTTGAGGAAAAGGAAGGCCAGGGTTTTGCAGACTTCATTGTGGATTCTTGTGGATTATTATGTTGATGGTGTGTCTCCTACTGTTATTGTAAGTGTGTTTATGTGTTCCATTTCTTGATCTCTTGCTGCTATTTAAACAAAAGAAGTGATAAAGTTTGAATTCATGCATGCCATGCTCAGCTTTCAATTTTGTTTAAAATTTATGTTTTCCACTGTCTAGAGAGGATTCGAATTCATTGTTTGCCCTCTTTAGCCTCTCTTCTTTCTTCCCTGATCATCTCTT
Source organism: Pinus tabuliformis (assembly GCA_031772625.1). Taxonomy (NCBI): domain Eukaryota; kingdom Viridiplantae; phylum Streptophyta; class Pinopsida; order Pinales; family Pinaceae; genus Pinus; species Pinus tabuliformis. Next base: position 662,061,267 of record CM062816.1, on the reverse strand, counting down.
TCAGTTAAAGGCATCAGCATAGACTCCTACCTCGCCCCAAAGACCCACCTGCAAAAACTGAGCTCAATCCCCGCACCCTAAATTGCACTCCCTCCAATTGCCACCAAAAACCCAAAAAATCTTTAAATCAACCCCCCTTATCAATTTACTAGCCTAATATCTTTGATCTTAATTGGTCAGCTTATTATATTATAAGATCTATCAAATCTGACCCGAGAGAGCCTTCTCATACCTCGTAGGGCTAGCTACGAGGTGAAATGGTTTGATGTAGTCTTGAGAGTTTGTCTATCTCAGCCTAGGTGAATTCCAAGCGCTAACAGAGCTGACAAGGGTTAACCCAAAAGAACCAATTAGATTCAGTGGTACTAGTTAAAAGTGCAAGCGTTGTGTTTTCACCAATACTCACTCTGAACAAAACATATTTTCCATTAGGGTATCATTGATTGAAGACAACAAGCAATTTCATAAAGAGAGAAGACAACAGATGACCAAGTGTTGGTAGTTGTACAAGTCCTCTTGTACTTTACCTTGCTTGTCTCGAGAGCCACACACGGTTTCATGCGAAACTAAACCTATGGGTGAAAAACAAGCAAACAAACAGAAAGCAAAGGACATAATTAGATGAAAGCAAAGCAAGAAAACAAAGCAAGGAAACGAGCAATGCAAACAAAGTAAGCAAAGCAAGCATGCAAATGAAGCAAAACAAGGAAACAAACAATACTCCTACTCCTAAACTAAGCAGTGCATGGGCCTCTTCATGTAAAGTGATATTTCCAATGCAACCATCAACGCATTTGTTGACCCATGTTGGTGAAGGCGTGGTTTACGAGAAAGATAAACGTGTAAACCAACAAACAAGAAAGATATAACAGTGAAGACCAACACGCTTCGAGTTTAAAAATATCCACATAAAAGAAAAGAATAAAAACACAAGATAAGCATTCTGCAGATGTATCATGGTTATGCGTCACACTGTGCATAGACGACAAACTTGCAAACTCTTTTGATCGTGACAAACGAGCAAACATGGAAAGAAAGACAACTCACGTTTAGCTAGAGTGCTCGCTATGTATGAGCGATGGGATCATATGATTCAGGCGGAGGTTGTGAATTCTGTGAACTAGATTGATCTTCAATGTAAACAAGAGAGTGATGAAGATCCTCGGGTGTTTCAATAGATTTCTGATCTGGAGTGGAATCGACCTCAACACAGCGAGGACCTGACATAACCATCAGCTTGGGTTGAAGTGCCTCGATAACTTGTGGGGTTTCCACTTCATCGACAGGTAGATCATCGAAGACGGGTGGCTTAGAAAGATCAACAACGAATGAATCAACATTGTGATCGAATGAAGGAGAAAAGAGATCATGATAACCACGATCAGAAAATTCGATATGTTCATCGACATCCTCATGATCTGATGAATCGTACAGAGGGGTTGATGAGAAGCGAGAATGTTCACCCTCTGTGTTTCCGGAATGGCAGATGAAATATTGAGTGGATTTGCAAACAAAGATGTGTCCTCTCTGCTATGCAATGATAGACTGACATTCGGTGTATTCTGTGAATGATCGGAAGTAGATGCATCCGGGAATGAATTCTCACACGGAAAATCAACGATGGCAGAATCACCGAAGATGTCAGGGAAAAGCGGATGAGGTGCAGACAGAAGGAGGTCATCCTTTACTGCAGGTTCTTCTTTAGATTCCCACACATACTCATCATAAATGATAGCGCAGGTTGGCTGCTCAACACCAACTCTGTTGATGACTTGATCCTTGTGAACAACAAGTGTGGAGTCCGAAACAAGAGAACATAACATAGTACAATCCGGAGGATCAACAAAACGCGGGGATGAAGGTTGAGGAAACAAGTCCATGTGGCAACCAACAGTGTTGCTAGCCAAATGTGCGCAGAAATCAAGAGCATGTTGGGTGGGAGGATGTGATGGTTCAAGGGATAGATGTGCACCTTCTCCCACCTCACACTGCGGGGCCACAACTGTTTGATGAGATGAGGACGAACATTCACTTCTGACAACAACCTTGTCCACCTTGGATTTAGCAGAACACCGAGGTATGCTGGGGTTAGTTCGAATTATTCCAAGATATGCAGATTCTCAGATATGTGAAGAAGATACTGAAATCTTTCATTGATAAATTTCCAATCAATTTCATCCTCTGGGAACTGAAATGCGAGATTATGAAAGCGATCCTAGAATTGAGCTAAGGATTCATTAGGGGCTTTCCGTAGTTCAAGATTTTTTTTGTTAAGTGCTTGACGGTCAAACTTATGGAAAGCATCAACTAACTCTACAACAAAGTGACCAAATGAGTGAATAGATTTTTCGGGTAGTGTGACAAGCCATTGCAATGGGTGCCCATGAAGCGTGAATGCGAACAACGTGCAGATCACGTAATCCTCACGGGTTTCGAGGCTATCACATAGATTGGCAAAGGCAAGACTATGCCTCTGCCAAGTTGTTCCACCTTCACCTTCATATGTGTTCTGTGACAAGAGATTCCAGAACTCCTCTGAGATTTCAAAGTCATTTCCATAAGACATACATCTCGGAGGACAAAGTGTAACATAAGTCATGATAGATGTGCGAAGATTCAAAACAGACTTTGAGGACTCAGCTTGTCATCTGGCCCTCCTTCTAGCACCAGAAATGTTAACAGTGTTGGACCCGCCAACATGTCAGGGGATCTCCCCAGTAAGAAGTCCCAACTAGACCTCAAACCGTTTGGAGTAGGAGTCCCAGCAGTGGGTAGTAAAGCTATGCCTTGACTGTGATAGCGCAAAGGTAAGCAAGATATCCTTGTCGGAAGCAAGTATGTGACCTTGCAACGAGTCAAGAGAGATGCATGGGGAGGTTCTAATGCACGGAAGGGGAAAGAAGTGTGTCCCTTAGAAGCCTGTAATAGTATGCAGCCTGAAAGGAACACATGAGCCGAATGACATCACAAATTGGAAAGCAGAATAGTCGACAATTCAAAGTGATGAGTTAAACCAACAACACTGATCTGATAATCACCCTATGAGTGACTTCAGTTAAAGATTTATTAAATGAATGTATTACAGACTCATGCGCTGGTGCGTGTCTATGTTATTTAGGCAACGGATCGATCAGATTGCAAATACACAGACACTTGAAATGGAAAACAACAGAGAAACACAATAAGCAAATACAAGAACACAAGAATTTAATAAGCAGTTCACCCTATCCTCCAGGGTTACATCTTTGGTCCAGCTCTCAGTGGTGGCCTTCTTTTATTGTGTCTTGAAGTAGAGAATTACAATGAGGGAGCTCAACATGAGTCTCCTGAAACAGATTGGCTTGGCAGGGTGGTTCTTGGATTCCCCAAGCCATTGGAGTACACAGACTCTTTCCTTACCAGCTCTTTGACCTCTCTGGTCTGACAGATCCTCTCAGGGATGGCTTGAATCCCTCAAGCTCTCTGGTGCTCGATGTTGCCTTCGGTCAACTCGGCCCTCTGTCTTCTGTTCTGCTGTTGCTTCACTGTCTTTCTTCTCTCTGTTCTTCCTTTCTATGTTTCGTCCTCCTCTCGAGGTTTTGGAGTCTTTCTGCTTTTCCTGTGCATGGCTTTAAGGCCATTTGTACCCATGGTTGTTCGATTCCTCTTCCACTTCCCGTCGGATCGCGCGTTACAGCTTCGCTTGGAATTCCCGGTTCGGTGTCATCATCAGGCTCATAGGGAGTGGCCGCATGTCCTCCTGCAGCTGCGCCAATTCGCTTCGTCAGTTCAGTTTTTCCGTTACGTCGTGGAATGAGTCTTCTGCCACCTTGGCAGTGAAATCGGACGTCAAATTCTTTTAAATCGCAGCTTATTCCCTCATCAATTCCGTCTTCTCCATCAGGTGCAATCTCAACCGTTAGATTTGGAGCCCCCAGATCCGATGCCATTCGCTCATCTCGCGCGGTTGACTAGCTCGACCATTAGCGCGCGATGAGCGGCCGTTTTCTCCCTCCTTCGCTTGCCGTGCGTCGGGCGCTGAGTGGAATCTCTCCTTTTCCTTCAAAACTGCTTACCGCCCATGGACGCCCCCGATCAATACCGCTGGTTTTGGAGCGGGTCCTGCCTTTGGCGCTTTAGCCTTTATCCCATGGTTTTCTCGGTTCTCATGCGACCGAGCGCTCGGGGCTTCTCCAATTTGAGGTTTTTTGCCCAGCGCTAATCACGCATCAAAAACTGTCTCTATTTCTCGATCTGGGCCTCCCAGGGGCTAACTTTGCCTCCCGCGCAATCTCCATGGGCCTCGGTCAGTGTGCTTTCATTGAGGTCCTTGTTGTTCCATGCTGGCTGCCAGTGCCACTGGTTTAGAGGTGTTCTTGATCGCTGTTTTAAATTCTTTGAAGTCTGTCCTGACTTGTTACAACCATGGCTCTGTTAATCTTTCTTTATGGATCCAATTCGGATCACAACCTTCCCACTGAAAAGCTTTTGGACCACCAAAAGTTGGTTTTCTTTCAAGCATCGACTAAGTGAGGGTACTGCTATCTCACTTGCCCGATCTCAATCCACTTTGCACTACTCGACTTCAAAACTTTGAGTCCAATTTTGAGGTACTCAACATCTCCTCTGTGCGTCGTCCTCACCTTCCTGTCCAAGACTGTGTCTTCCTGCAATTCATTAAGATATTCAGGTAGCAGGTCATCAATAGAAGGCAATTGACTTTGCTCTTTAGGATCCTTCATCATTGATGGTTCAAACAATCTCAAGCAATCTGCATTTATGACTAAGTAGATGTGCATGTAAGCTGGTAGATCAAGGCGAAAAGCATTTTCACCAATCTTCTCAAGTATCCTAAAAAGTCCATACCTGATAGGCTTTAACTTTTTACCTTCACCTTGCATCCTGTCCTTGCTGATATACAGCCAGACCTGGTCTCCAACTTGAAAACTATGCTCCATCCGATGCTTGTCATGCCTTGCCTTGTATTTGGCTTGGCTCTTTCCCCGCTATTCCTGTACTTCCTGGTCGATCTCCTGGATCTGTTCAATGAACCTGGTTGCCTTGTCCACATCACTATGTCCACCAACTGTGGTATCTTTACCAAAGACAAAATCCAAAGGAGACTTTGGTATGAAACCAAAACAAGTTTCAAAAGGAGATCTTTGTGTAGAAGAGTGTTTTTCTCTATTGTAAGCATGTTGCACATAACACAAATGTTCATCCCACAACTTAAGATGTTTGCTGCAATATCCTCTGAGCAACTGGATCACTGTCCTGTTAACTACTTCTGTCTGGCCATCGGTTTGTGGATGAAAAGCTGTGCTTTTCTTCAGTTGGGTGTCCATCAGCTCCCACAGACTTGACCAAAACTTCCCCACAAATCGGGTGTCTCGATCAGATACAATAGAAGTGGGTAATCCAAAATGAACCCATACATGTTCAAAGAATAATTTTGCAGTTTGTTCAGCTGTAATCTGTTTATTACAAGGTATTAAAATACACATTTTGTTGAACCTATCCACAACCATTTACAGGTAATCATGACCTTTTCTAGACTTAGGCAGTCCTCCAACAAAATCCATGGAAACACTTTCCCAAGGGTGAGAAGGAACTGGTAATGGAGTGTACAAGCTTAGTTTTCTATTGCTGGGCTTGCTTTTAGCACAAATGGTACACCCTCTTACATATCTAGAAACTATCTCATTCATTTTCGGCCAATAGCAAAATCTTTGTAGCTGTGAAACTTTTTTACTTACCCCAAAGTGACTTGATATTAGAGAAGTGTGTGCCTCTCTAACTATCTTTACTCTCTCAATTTGTGGAATGCAGAGTTTCCCACAATGATATAAGAGTCGGTCCTTCAAATGATAATCCAATTCTTCTACTCTTTTGCCTTCACTCAAACTTGCATATACATCTTTAAAATCTATATCTTGAGCATATTGTTCAATGTAGCTTTCATGTAGTACAAAATTATGCTTAAGTATAGTAGATGCATTTATAATGGGTCTAGATAATAGGTCTGCAACTTTGTTATGTATGCCCTTTTTATATCTGATGACTAAATGAAACTGTTGTAGAAAACCCATCCATCTGTAGTGTCTTGATTGTTGCAACTTAGTCTGGGAGTGTAGATATTGGAGTGGTTGATGACCAATATGTATTACTGTCTCTTTTCCCATTAAGTAATGTTTCCACTTTTTCACACTCTGAACTAATGCATACAATTCTTTATCATATGTAGGATAGTTAATTACTGCAGGATTAAAAGTCTCAGAATGATAACATATGGGTTTACCGTGCTATGTCAACACTGCTCCCATGGCATAGTTACTGGCATTTGTTTGGATCTCAAATGGTCTTTGTAGATCAGGAAGTGCTAGTACAGGTGTTGTACTGATCTTTTCTTTCAAGGTGTCGAAGGCTTTCTGATGTTTGCCTCCCCACTGAAACACCTTGTTCAATGTTGTCAAAGCATGTAAGGGAGCTGCAATTGAGGAAAAGTTAGAAATGAACTTCCTCCAATATTGTGCTGCTCCTAAGAAGCTTCTTACTTCTGTAGCAGACTTGGGTTTAGGCCAGTTTACAATGACTGCCACTTTAGAGGGATCTATTTTCAATTCACCACCCCCTACTATATGACCCAAATAATTTAGAGATGCTTTGCCAAATTCACATTTTGAGAGTTTAACATAATGTTTTTCTCTTTTCAAAACATCTAATGTTTGCTTAACATGCTTTAAGTGTTCTTCCCACGTTTTACTAAAAATCAGAATGTCATCCAGATACACAATAAGAAAATCATCAAGAAAAGGCCTGAGTACATCATTCATTAATCTCATGAAAGTAGCAGGGGCATTGGTCAAGCCAAAAGGCATAACCAGCCATTCATACAATCCCTGCTTTGTTTTGAAAGCAGTCTTCCATGCATCTTGCTTTGCAACTCTGACCTGATGGTATCCACTGTGCAAATCCAGCTTGGTGAAATAGACAACTTTGTTTAATTGATCTAAAAGATCATCTATGCGAGGAAGGGGATAACGATTTTTGATTGTTATCTTATTCAGTGCCTGGTAGTCAATGCACATTCTCCACGAGCCATCTTTCTTTCTTACCAAAACGATTGGTGACCCACATGGTGATGTGTTAGGCCTGATGAACCCCTTCTCGAGCAACTTCTGCACCTGCTTCTTGATTTCAACATTCTCTAAAGCAGACAACCTGTACATTCCAATGTTAGCCAATGGAACATCTTGTTGCAAAATAATTTTATGTACTATTTCTTTCTTGGGTGGCAGACCTTTAGGTCCCTGAAACAGGACATCATACTCTGAAACAATCTTTTCTATATTAGCTTGTTGCTTAGCATTACAACCCTCAAATACATTGGTTTAATCGGCTTTCTTTTCCTTTACAACCATTAGTAAGAATTGTTTGCATGAATTTATCATTCTTTTCATCTGCCTTGAGTTTATGAGAGTATAATTATTCTTAAGCTTGTGAGCTCTCACAAAGTATTCGATTCCATCTTTAACAAGTAGATACTTGTTCTCAGCTCTATAGAAAATGGCTTTTCTATCATACAAGTAAGGACTTCCTAAAACAATTCCACATATATCCAAAGGAATTATGTCTAACTCAACCTCATCTACAAATGCTGACCCAAAAGAAAACTTGAGTTTGCACTGTCTAGTCACTTGTAGTTGTGCTTTATCATTCAACCATCCTAACGGGTATGGTTTCTTGTGAGGTGTAGTTGCTAATCCCAATTTCTTTACAATTGCTTCAGAAATCAAATTTACTTGTGAGCCACTATGAAACAATGTGTCAATCTTTTGATGTATGGAAATAACTCGAATATGGAAAAGCTCATGTCTTTTTCTCTCATGTTCTTCATCAGTAATAGTTTGAGCAGAATTACTAGTAGATGCCTCAAAATTCTTACCTTTTATACCTGTGGCTGCAATGATTATTTCATCTCCCGATTCTGACCCCATATCTCTCTGAATAGCTGTAGCAGTCTTCTTCTTCTTGCCCTCAGACTTCTTAGGTCTCAGTTCTGGATGCAGAATCCAACAGTGCTCATCATCATGCCCCTCCTTTTTACAGTGAGTGCATGAAGCTTTGCTTTTCTGTGCAGTGTTATCCTTCCTTGCTTTCGACTTCTGCTTTCTTTTCTCCTTGCTCTTGCTTGCAGTGGGTTGGGATGGTCCCCCAACTTCTGGATTTCCATTCTTTCCTCTAGCTTCTAGATGAGTAGTTTGTACAGATACCTCATCTATACTAGTGGGATTAAACATGAGGATGGTATGCCTCATGTAGCTGTGTAGGCCACCAATGTACTTCAAAAGAGTCTCTGGTGAGTCTAATGAGATCCCTAGAATCAATGCTCTCTTTCTAAATTCTTGAGTATACCCTTGCACACTTTGCTCTTTCAACTGCCGAAGAGTTTGCCAACTCATCATGGCTTGTTGCATGTAGACCAATGGATAGAACTGCTTCTTGATTGCAAAAACAAAGTCACTCTAGACAGAGATAGTCTTCCCATGTCTTTTCATGTCAGCTTGGGTTCTGCCTTCCCACCAAACCAAGGCAGTGCCTCCTAGGTGTAGGCTTGCCAGCTGGATTTTGCTCGTTTGAGTGGATGTTTTGCACTCTGCAATACTCATCAATTTGTCTAATCCAATTGTCCAATTTTTCAGCATTAAGCTCTCCATCATATATACGCAAATCGAATTTAACATCTAGCTTAATCAAAGATGCTTTCTTATTATGCACAAGGCTATTAGGAGGTGTGAGAAAGCTTTCCTCTTTCCCTTTTCCTTTTGAGTGGTCATGGGAATGAGACTCATCTTCTTCTTTATCTTGTTTAGAACCTGATGAATCTTCATCCTTATGCTTTCTAAAGTCCCTATACATTTCTTCTACCATAGACTTTATAGCTAGGAAACTCTCTATGAATTGAGGGTCTGGCCCCATAGAACCTTCCTTTGACATTGTCTTCCGAGGATAGACTCTCCCAATTTCAGGATTAGTTTCGACCAACTCTCCTTCTCCTAATTTGAGCTTTGATCTAGTGAGCATTCAATAGCTAAACCAACACAAGCTTGTCTAACCTTACAGCCTAGAGCTCTGATACCACTTGATCTGATAATCACCCTATGAGTGACCTCAGTTAAAGATTTATTAAATGAAGGTATTACAGACTCATGTGCTGGTGTGTGTCTATGTTATTTAGGCAACAAATTGATCAGATTGCAAATACACAGACACTTGAAATGGAAAACAACAGAGACACAGTAAACAAATACAAGAACACAAGAATTTAATAAGGAGTTCACCCTATCTTCCAAGGCTACATCTCCGGTCCAGCTCTTAGTGGTGGCCTTCTTTTATTGTGTCTTGAAGCAGAGAATTACAATGAGGGAGCTCAACATGAGTCTCCTGAGACAGATTGACTTGGCAGGGTGGTTCTTGGATTCCCCAAGGCACTGGAGTACACAGAATCTTTTCCTTGCCAGCTCTTTGACCTCTCTGGTCTGACAGATCCTCTCAGGGATGGCTTGAATCCCTCAAGCTGTCTGGTGCTCAATGCTGCCTTTGGTCAGCTCAGCCCTCTGTCTTCCGTTCTGCTGTTGCTTCACTGTCTTTCTTTTTTGTGTTCCATCCTCCTCTCGGGGTTCTGGTGTCTTTCTGCTTTTCCTATGCATGGCTTTAAGGCCATTCGTACCCATGGCTGTTCGATTCCTCTTCCACTTCCTGTCGGATTGCATGCTACAAGTTTTCTTGGAGTTCCCTGTTCGATGTCATCATTAGGCTCATAGGGAGTGGCCACATGTCCTCCTGCAGCTGCACCAATTCGCTTCATTGGTTCGGTTTTTCCGTTACGTCGTGGAATGAGTCTTCTGCCACCTTGGCAGTCAAATCGGACGTCAAATTCTTTTAAATCGCGGCTTATTCCTTCGTCAATTATGTCTTTTCCATCAGGTGCAATCTTAGCCGTTAGATCTAGAGCCCCCAGATTCGACGCCATTCGCTCATCCCACGCGGTTGACTAGCTCGACCATTAGCGTGCGATGAGCGACGGTTTTATTTCTCCTTCGCTTGCCACGCGTCGGGCATTGAGTGGAATCGCTCCTTTTCCTTCAAAACTGCTTACCGCCCATGGACGCCCCCTATCAATACTGCCGGTTTTGGATTGGGTCCCGCCTTTAGCGCTTTAGCCTTTATCCCACAGTTTTCCCGGCTCTCGTGCGATCGAGCGCTCGGGGCTTCTCCAATTTGAGGTTTTTCGCTCAGCGATGCGCTAAGTGCGCATCAAAAACTGCCTCTGTTTCCCGATCTGGGCCTCCCAAGGGCTAACTTTGCCTCCTGCACAGTCTCCATGGGCCTCGGTCAGCACACTTTGACGGAGGTCCTCGTCGTTCCACGCTGGCTGCCATTGCCACTGGTTTAGAGGTGTTCTTGATCGCTGTTTTAAATTCTTTGAAGTCTGTGCCGACTTGGTATAGCCATGGCTCTGTTAATCTTTCTTTATGGATCCAATTCGGATTAAACGCTCTTCAATAAGATTCATACAATCACATACGGAATAGTCCATATATCAATGCGTAAGTTAAAACTACATACATTGCTAAAGTAACCAGAATAGTCAAACTACAATAACAACATATGCATGAAACATGCTGGCTCTGTTATATTATATAAAGTGAAAGTTCCATCCATACATACAACCATGATAACCACTAGCCCCAATAGTGGAACGTTATAGTCAACACCGCCTGCTCCTCCAAAGAGACGTACTCGCTCTGCACTGTGGAGAAGCCAAGGCTCGTCACAATACTCTCCAAGCCCTCTCTAAGCAATGCCTAGCAAAAGCTTGGCTCCCAAAAGTCTGTTCTATGATTTATGAGGTTCTATTTATAACAAAGGGTGGGGTGACCCTTGACATTCCCTTTTGTGACTCTTGGACTACCCTCATGACTCTTCAACTTCATTACATAACTCTTTACATTACATATGACTATTTGTATTCCACTAATGACACTTGGAATTTCACTTTACATCATGTTTACAAAAATGATACATTTTCCACATATACCCATGCGAGACAAAATTGGCTTGAGTCAGCCACATAAGATAATAGTAAGATTCAGACGACTGTGGAAAGATCAGCTCATCAACCTCCTCTCTGTGATCCTCGGTGACGAATTGATGCCATGCTTGGTAGTGTGGAATAGTGTCTGCGTACTCTTTGATGATATCTTTTTGGAAATGAACTCTTACCTCCATTGCTTCCGGGTATACTGATTTGGAACCTCGGTCCAACTCGTCCTGTAACATGCGCAACTTAGTCCTGAGCAAGGCCGGATCGACGATGTACATCCACATGTTATCTACGTTGACTTGCAAATCTGCGCTGGTGGCCGTGAGAATCAACTAATGAAAGTACGCATTGAGCTCCACTCTGACTTGGTTCTTCTCTTTGGCCTCGGTGAGTGTACCAATCGATAGGGTGCCATACTTTCTCACCACGACATCCAAACTCCTGTACAACCGTGCATATGAAGCCTCAATACTAGTGATGAGTGGTGAAAGTTCCTCATAGTTCCGAATCAGACTTTGGATGCGTGCTTTGTCCAACTGTACCTGTGACTTCATCATCTTGTGAAAATGAAGCGGGGCTCCCTTGTACCTCATTGTCCATGTCTGTACAATGTCGACCGCGACATGTATTTCTGTGAGTGTTCGCGCTATCTTGGTGCAATGTTGCTGATGACCATGTAGATGGACAATTGCCTTGTGCACGGTGACGAACCTGTCATACAGTCTTCGCGTGACTGTCTCAAGAGCTGATACTTCAGCAAGTATGGCTTTCTTCATCTCTGCTCTGGTGGATCCTATTGATTGTTCCTCTCTCTGCTTGGTTGCTTGTAACTCCTTAGCCATGCACTCATTTTCTGCTATCAAGAACTTAACACTCGAGCTTGTGGCTTCGGCATAAGCCTTTGTAGCATCGACCAAGGCGGCTGGATGTCTTTGTACATTTGACACAATCACTCGTTCTTCAAAGTGCGCAAGTGATGCATGTTCATTTGGGGTGTGCGCTCTATGTGCTTGTACAACTCTGTGTTGTGACTCATCAAAGGCTATGTTGTACACATCTGCTCCCGGATTCCTCAAGGAGAATGGTATCCCCTTGTTCACTTGGGACTTTCTCTGCTGTTGGAGCTGGTGAAGCCTGTGGAGTGACCTCGGTTGCTTTTGGCATGAGGTCGGTATCCTGATCCTGTTCTGGTTGCTCCATCTCCATGTCCATCTATTCTACTATCGGTTCATCCTGCGGAGAAAATTCCCTTTCCTACGACTGCTTACCTCGTTCCTCATCTGCTGCTGGTTCAGAGTCTTCAACCTGTATCGATGCAGTTTGCGCTGTCTATGTGCCTTGCACTTTTTCCTGTTCCTGTTTGTGCTCCTGTTCACGCTCATGCTTCGCTTCCTTCTCTCTTCTGTGCAACTCTTGTTCTTCTTTGAGCTTCTGTTGTACTTCCTGCAACTTCCTCTCTGCATCTTCCAACCTTTGCTTCTCTCTCTTTCTTTGTGCTATCCTCCTGTCGCGTTGTCGCCTCTTTGCATCTATCTCCAAAGCTACCTTTTCCACAAGTGGGTCTTCCTTAAACTTGTAGTTTTGCTCCGTCTCTATGCTTTCGGCAATCTTCCTCTTGCCTTTTTCTTGCATAGGTTTGTTGCTTGCTACTACTATTGTTGTTGCTCCCTGTGGTGCTGTTGCCTTGATTGCTGCTAGCCACTACTGCCATGCTGACCGGTTCATTGAGCCTAGAGGAGTTATAACAATATTTCCATGGGTCTTCCTCTGGCCAATGACACGCCCCATGGATCCAAGAATAGTACATTCTCGCACGGTTGTCCCTGCAAAACTTAAACTTCTTGAAGTCCTCGACCTGGGCATCCGCTTCTTTAAAACTCCCGATTGCGCACAACCCAATTCACACAGGAAGCGTAGGCCATGGTGCCTTCTTCTTCCTATGCAATCCAGTTGATAACCCTGTCGAGATGTGGTATGCAACCTCCTGCATGACCAACTTGTTTGTGGCAAACCTCGACAACACATGTGGAGCCTTCTCCGCGTTGTACATCCTGATGAAGGTGCCATCGGGTGAGGTGTACCAATCTGCAATGTTTAGCAACACCTCCATTGCTGCCTGGGACATGCAGGGTGGATCTTGTTCAAAGATCATCATGTACATAGGGGCGATGAAATGGTCATATATTCTAGCCATTACTCCAACTGCAGTCTGAGAACAACTTGCAATATACGTTCACAACACTCTCTGAAGGTGTCCATGCCCAACCCATGCCAGGAAACTGTTGATGGGCACAGATTGCATCGAGCAGGTAGGCAGACATGAAGAATCTTGCTTTCTGATCCTTGGGCGGACTCCGAGCATTGGATACATGCACTTTCAGCTGGAGAGCCAACATGTCAGACCAGTTGAAAGGTTTTCCTTCACTTGCCAGCTGATCCAACATAGCAACCCAACTTTGCAGGAAGGTCTCTATACTCCCTTGGCCATACAAGTGGCATGTGAAGATGACCAAGAACTGGTATGCCTTCCTGAGTGTCTTCGTCCTGTATATCTAGTTGGGTGTCGTCCTGAACTTTGCTGGCTCCCTTACCTAACGCTTCAAGATGTCTCTTGTGTTCGTGCTACTGTTGGGAGTGTAGAATAGTGCATCCATCCTGCTCACCGACAATGGAAAATGATACATCTGCTGATAATCTTCTGTTTTGAGGAAGCAAACTTTGCTCCACTGACACTGCTCAATATCATTGTCACAGGATCAATTTGTGAGACAATATGGTGGATCACATCTGCGCATGGGAACATGGGAAACCTGCATGCAACCTTGTACAATCCTAGCTTATGAATATTGACATAGATCAGTCGGTCCTCCAGATTCTCCTCAAAGATGCTTGAGAAAATAGTGTTGATGTCTTGCCATGTGATCTTGATGTCCTTCTCAATGAACAATTGTGTGTTTGTGTACACGGGCAAGCTCATAGACCCTTGTTCAATCACATCCCCAGTGCTGCTTTCAACTATGTCTTTTGATCCAGCTCTCTTGGAGGTTATGATACCTGTATTGCTGAGAATATTCTCAAAAATCTATGGTACCTAGAGATAGAGAAGACACTCATGGCGAGACAATGTTAGCTAAAAACATCAAACAACTTTAGAAATATTCGGGCGACAAACTGGTGACTGTTGGGCAAGATTGCACAGCATTGACTTCGGGAAGTTGGGAGACTGTTCGCTGGAACTGCGCATTGCACAGTCCCAACTGCCAGTGAGGCTGACTGCTAACTGGATCTACACAATGCGCAGTCCAGTGAGGCTGTCTTCTGATTGAAACTGCGCAATGCGCAAATTAGTCAGGATGGGTTGCTGGCTGGAACTGCGCATTGCATAGTTCCAGTGGGCAGGACTAGGCACTGCCTCCTAGGATTGCGTAGAGAATAGCTGGGAGACAGTGTGGGCAACCTCTACGCAATTGATGGAGGCAAGGCAGAGCCTTGATTGCCAGGAATGCACAGAGCATGCCGGGAGAGACAAGATCTGGCCAAGCCAGCCCGGATTTGCCCAATGACAACCTGAAAAAACGAAGCACTGAGTGTGTATGTGAAGTTGGTGTAGACCTGAGTGAAATAGACATGCATGCAAATCAAGCAAGTGAAAAAATCAGTGAAACGACAAAACCAAGAAGCTCATGAAGCGAGTTGCTGCAATGACGATTGTGAGTGCAAAAGTAGTGTTATGCATGCGACACTAAGGAAAGGTAATGCAAAACTTGAAACAACACTTCTACAAGCTAAAACACATTGAAACGCCAACGGTCATTCAATAAGACCAAGGAAACAACACTCATACAAGCCAAAAACTAAAAAGCGACGGAAAAAGCGGCAAAAGGCATGAAAAACAATACTTACCCAGAAAAGTTGCGCCAATTGTGTTGAAGGTTCCTAGATGCGCCAGGAATGCTAGAGCTCCGAGATCGGATGTGAAGAATGATCTCTGAGGCGTCGTTAAATAGATTTGGCGAAATTAGGGTTTATGACGCGCATTCGCAAATCTAGGAAAAAGCGACACTTGGTGTGGAGTTTCTAAAAATGACTTTGCATGTAACTTCTATTGCTAAAAATAGATCCCTAAAATCTAGGGATGCTTTTTCACTTTTTCACTTTTTGCTTTTTCGGGAAAGCTCCCCGGCATGCAAAGAAGGATTGCTCAGTTTTGGAGGGAATCGGGCAACCCACCGGCACATGCGACGGATAGCCACTGAGGGAAAATTTTTGCGCTGTTTCTACGCTGAGTGGCCCTGGTTGGCTGGCCAACTCTATGCAATTTTCCAAAGCAGTGATGTTGGGCTGCTCTGCGCATTTCCGGAGAGTAGTGCAGTTGGCATTTTTTGCGCAATTCTGGAGAACAGTGCAACTCGCTTGGGTTGCTCTGCGCATTTTTGGAGAGCAGCGCAGTTGGGCCAATTCTGTGCATTTTTGGAGGGCAGTGCAGTTGGCCTGGCCTGCTCTGCGCAATTTTGGAGAGTAGTGCCAGCTGGCTGAAACTGCGCATTTCTTGAGAGCAATGCTGGTTGGCCTACTCTGCGCAATTTCTAGAGCAAGACTGGCTGGCCTGCTCTGCGCAATTTCTAGAGCAAGACTGGCTGGCCTGCTTTGTGTAATTTCTAAGTGCGGGCAGATGCTGGGCTGCTCTGCGCAATTTCTGAAGGACTCAATTGTCTTGTAGACTAAATAATAAGCCCTAGAAGCACTCAATGGGTGCTTGACCTAAAAATAAATTTTCCTTGAATATGCCTCAAGAATTTCAATAATAAATTTATTTTCTCTTTACATCAAATACATAAAATCATGATTACATCTGTCATCATGAAGACCAAACCTAGCTACATATTTCAACACTTTATCTGTAGTTACATCTATCAAGATAACATTCAGGTCATAGTGGCGATGTTAAGAATAATCTTTTCAATCTTATACCATAGTACTCCATCTTAACACTAATTTTTATTGTGATTCCACTTTTATATGATTATTTTGTGAGCTGATGTTACTTTTCGTGATTTGAATTTTTTTTTTCTGTAACACTATTGGATGTTACTTTGATGTTGCAATGTTTTCATCATTTTGCTGTAGGTTTCATTAATTATCCACCGACATGCTCAAGGCTTTGGATTCATTTTTGAAAAATGGGAAACATTTTGTGGGACAAATCATAAAACATTGACTTGTAAACTTTGTGGAAAGCTTATTTCTAAAGGGATTAACCATTTAAGATAACACCTTGCAAGAATCCCAGGTCATGAGGTTTACCCGTCCAGAAGTCACCTCAAAAATCTCATGACTAATTGCTGCAACTATTCACAAAGTGGAAAAGAAGGAAAAAAAGATGTGGATTGATATTGCAGTTGATTCAATTTCCACAGGAACATCACCGTTCTTTCTTCCCATAATGGAAGATGGGGCAGAACCTTCACTCAAATCAATTGTTAAAAAGCGAAAAAAGAATGAAGTAGATTAGATTGTGAGAATGCCTTTCTTATGGAGTGACATATTCTTTAACATTGCCAAGAGCAATTCTATAAACTTCTTTCCATGTGGCCACTGTCATAATGTTTTCTTAATTGTTGAAGAAAAGGGTAACTAGGTCCGGTATCTGTCAATGTAATTTTGACCTTTGTACTTGTCAAGAAAAAGAATTATTATCTTTATAAATTATATTGAAGAGACCTACTTGAGCATTTATGTAATGAACATGAGTCAACCTAGTGTCAAGCAACTCTCCAAGACAAGCACCATCCTTCAAGGAAGAAGCCTGCAAACAAAGCAATGAAAAGACGTCATGTCGGCTTGCAAAAATATATTAAATAACTAAAGGATGACATGTCGGTTCACCTGGATAAGTCAGCTCAAACTGGAGACATAACCACTATATATACCCAGCTGGGTAATCGCAACAAACACAAAAAAATCTTGGACATCTTTGAAGTTTTCAGAGGTATGGTACAAGACTTCGAATAGCACAGTAAGATAAAAAATCTAGGATATCCCAGTGAAGACAGTATCTCAGACAAGGTACAAGATGACTGTATTTTGGTTAAGCTCATAGGCATAGTATTATTGTCTTCTCTGAGGGTCATCATGCTCACAGTCTTGGTATACTCAGATAAGTCTCAACATAATTCTGATCTCACTATGCCATCTCGGACACATCAGAATCTCGTATAAGTATGGAGGATAATAATGAATACCTCGGTGAACCATTCACATAGATGTCTCATTATGGAAGTCTCATCTACATAATGACGATCTCAAAGAAAAGTGCATTAATAATCTAAAAGAAGATGGAGATATGGTGCAACAGTTGTGGTCTCAATATTGTGATGAATATCTTAGTGAAGGTGCATGAATGATGAATTCAGTGAAGCAACAATGTTGATGATGATCTCAATAGCAAGAAGAGGATTGGTGACTTGGTATTGGAGTGGCCTAGTAGGTCAAGGGTTATGGTCTTGGTGTTCGTTAATTAAATCTCCATAAGAGGAATTTCGTGCGGGTTTTTCTCTCCAAGAGGGAGAGGTTTTGGCTCTGGTAGAATGCCAACATCTTGTGTTCTTGTCTTTTTATTTTTGGTAGCAATTTGATGAAATAAACACACTCTCTAATAATAAGAAGAAGATCAAGCTAAGATAAATTGTAACAACACTTCACAAATTGCTATCAAGTCTAGAAGAATCTTATTAATCCTATTTGCCCTAGATTCTCCAACATGGTTTTAGAGCCAAGGTGCTGAAGTCAAAGGAAGGGAAACAAAAGAGACATACAAGGATCTGTCTTGAAGGACATCGAATCCAAGAAATATCTCTCACAATCCATGTTACATCACTATCTCAATATAGTTATTACATCAAGGCAGTTTCGGTGATGAGACAGTCTCTGTATATAGTGCCACCCACAGTTTAGTTATTATATTCAGTGACAAGTTTGGGTTCTCTATACATTGCATCTCTACACAACTCTATGAACATAGACATCACTCTCTCAGTGCAATACCTATTGGAATTTCTAAGTCCATCCGTTAGAAATTCTTCCTGTACTATCTGATTTATTTCTTCCTACTTGTTTAGTTACTTAACAAGTTATTTACCATGTAAATACTGAAAATAAATACAAGTACAGTATCAACCTAAGTCACCTGACACGGGGATTCGGGACACGTAGGATTCGAGATTCGTGGTGTCGGATTCAGACACGCTGACCCCCCGGAACAGGACACGTTATATATTATTTTATTATATATATATATATATATATATATATATATATATATATATATATATATATATGTATATTAAAAATTAGATATTATCATATTTCTTACACATATTTTAATTAATGATACAAATTTATTGATTTCAAACATAGATCTTTATCTATAGCTATTAGCATGCATAGTACATACAAAATTCAAATAAATGTCAGTGGTACTGGTCACATAAATGATAAATCTATTAAAAATTTAAATCATGATTCATAATTCATAACTGAAAGACAACTTACAACTACAAGATAGTAAGATAAACACACTGACAATTGTAGTTTTCTCATTAAGTCATCAAATCAAAATGTGTTACATAGGTAGTGTTGGTGCAATGCCAATGGCAAATAGAAATAGAAAATATAAAACAACTACAGGTATACAAGCCTCAAGGCATCAATCAGCATCAGAATCAGCATCACTGTCCCCATCATCATGGTCCCCACTGCTCTCCTTTGCATCCTCCTCCTCCCCTGTATCCATAGTCGCCTCTGCATCTGCTGGTATGGAGGTTGACCCCTCTAAGTCATCAAATCTATCAGGCTCTAGCACTGGATCACTGAGATCCATGTTGGCCAATGCCAACTCAACAGTGGTGTCCAGACCCATATCATCAGGAAAGACATCCCACATCTTTGTCTTTCCCCTCAACCACTCTTCCCTCTGCCTGTAAATAAGACGAAGGTTGGTGTGCACATACACCATTGTCTTTGCCTTGGACTGCTCAAGCTTGCTCTTCTTCACACTACACAAATTCCCATATGTGCTCCAATTCCTCTCGCAACAAGAGGATGAAGTCACCTGAAAGAGGAGCCTCATGGCTAATTGCTGAAGAGGAGGGCTTGTTGCCCCATGATTTGCCCACCAAGAATAGGGCTTCTTAGCCCCCTGTCTCTAATCACATCATAACCTCCAAATCGACCACTGCCAGTGGAAAACTCTGCAAAGGTATCCTCCACCTCAGCAAGAAATGCACTATCCTGATAAATCCGCCTGAATGCCTCTTTCCTCTCCTGTGAGATTTCACCATCCATGTGAGGAGGGAATCTGCGGGAAGGTCCCACATTCAGCCACTCATGGCTGTAGTATTTGGGGTTCAATGAGTGAGCCAAACAATGTAAATGTGTACAATTCTTGTCCCATCTGCTGACAAGAATATCATGTATGGTATCACAGAAGGCAGAGGCTGATGTCTCATACTCGGGGCACTCACTCTGTAGAATAATGCTCCTCACAGACTCAATCATGGAATCCCATCGCTCATAAACCTCTCCTAGGATGGGTTAGTCTGTATCTGCAACTCGAAGCAAAGAAATGATAGGGTCCATGATCCGAATAATTAGATCTACCCTCTCCCACCAAGCATCATCTAGCACTGTGTCCTTCACTCTTTTAGAGGCTGCCTGATCTGTCTTTCTCCAAAAAGACCAAAATTCAGAAATATCCAGGACCCAAGAGCGGTCTTGACCCCCCTCAACCTCTTCAACATCATGAATGAAGATGCAAACCGTGTATCAGCAATCTTCAACAATGATAGATTGCTGTACTCCTTGTAGATAGTGAGGGCATTTGTATGATTTTGCACAAAGTTACGGATATGTCTTGCATCCTCAATAATGCTTCCAATCCAAAGCACATCAGAAGCAATGGATTTCAGTGCTAAGTTCGAATGATTTTTGGATTTGTATTTGAGCAAGGCCCTACCTCATGTCCAAGGATTTGTGCAAGGTGATACTTCAATCTGTATACCCCCCTTGTTATGTGATACCCACATAACTTGCAAGTCAAGTTTGATCTGTCAAACCCTCCATCAGATTCACCAAATTCCCATAGAGGGTCCGATTTCCTTGGCATGTTTGTAACTTTGTTGAACTCTTGAGTTTTAATGTAAGATGAAGTTTGAAATTGAACCTAAGGCAGAACAAGAATTGCAAGTTAAAAAAATAAAAATAAAATTTACATACAACACATTGAATTTTTGACAAAAGAAAACATCAACTCAATGCAACAATAATGGAAAAAAATGCACATTCAAACCCAAGCAAAAATGATGCAAAAAAACTAAGGCACAAGAAGAAATTAAACTTATAAATCTAACAATCAAATTTTTTCATTTTTGACCAAAATGAACTCTCTCCACTCTATGCAACAAAAATGAAGAAAACGCAATCAAATCCACTAAAAAATCATTGAAAATCAATGGGTTATATAAATCCAAACAAAAAAAAGGGGGCCAAATTTGATGCCCATACATGGAAACCACACTTTGCTGAAGAAACTTGGTCCAAACTCAAATTTTTCTTGCTTGGGATGCTAAATTCTTTTGCTTTTCTCCTCCCCCTTGTAGATGACTTCTTCTCCTCCTCAGATCTCAAACTTGCCCACTGTCTAAAAAAATGACAAAAAATCCAAAATCTGCCCTTTAAACTCGCTGTTTCCACTGTCCACGATTTTTTAAGATTGGGTCGCGATTTTTATGTTTTTCACGAAAATCATGATTTTTTTGCGAATAAAAAATTCGCCAAAAAAATTGGCAATTCAATTGTTTTGGCGAAAAAATCGCGATTTTTTGAAAAAAATGCAATTTAATCGTGATGTTCGCAACACTAATAAATATGAACATATACTTCTAAAGAGCGGGAACTTTTTAACATACCTGGGAATCTGAAAACAGCCAATGAAAATCAATGCCCAATACACAAAAGATTCGTTGATGGTGATAAAAGTCCAAGTCCCCCCTTCAAAACTTGGAGAAAGTCTCTGCTCACTCTGTATTGCAGAAACAACAGGAAAACAATACTAGTTTTTGTTTTTTTTGCTTTATAGGCTGTTTTTTTTACCCCTCAAAGTTATTTTTGCTAAAAACTTGGAATTTTTTTGAACTTCTTTTTTTTGAAAAAATTGTCGAACAGTGAAGTTTTCTTGGCAAGAACTTGGCATAGTGAGCTCATGATTTCCAAGTTTCCTGAGATGGCTAGATTTAAATGAAAAGAGATATAAAGCTGGCATTCATTGTTGGCTAGGCAAGCCCAGCTCCTATGTGTGATATGTCGCTGGACCTCTGACTGCAACACAAACATGACTACCAATGCATAATGACATAATTACTACACCTTATAAATTTTACCTTGTAGTGACATGTTTGTCTTCAATAGACTTTTGACCTCTAGCGGTATGTTTTTCCTTTTGTTTCGTTTATTTATTTGAGTACAGTTTTTTTTTTTTTTTTGTGTTATATAACCAGAAACATCAGGTGGCCCTCATTTCTGTATACAAATTTTTCCAGTGCGAAAATGGGTATTAAATGCTGGGGAAACACCTAGGAAATGTTTTGAAGCAGTTTCCAAACATGGGCACTTGCTGCCTTGAAATTGCTAGACCATTAACAAGTGTAATATAAGATAAAAAGCAAAATCATCCGTATAATAAGAGCAAGTGCACCTTTCTCTTCTGAATCTAGTCTGATTGAAGAAATGTGCTTTGATGTTCAGAGAAAGA
Organism: Pinus tabuliformis; assembly: GCA_031772625.1. Lineage (NCBI taxonomy): Eukaryota > Viridiplantae > Streptophyta > Pinopsida > Pinales > Pinaceae > Pinus > Pinus tabuliformis. Next base: position 662,039,374 of record CM062816.1, on the reverse strand, counting down.
AACAAACATTCTAACCTCAAGGAACAGGAAAAATTGAAAATTAAGTTATAAGAAGAGGGTACAAGAAGCTTCAGAAGTGATATTTTAGGTTTGAACTTTGGATAACATAATTTCAGAGGCACAGTGTATATTTTTAGGAAGATGATCTATTTTTTTTGGTTTGTGAGCTGGTTTAACTCATGGGGACATGGTTTTGCATATTTTCTGCATATTCTTGTTTGGATCTTGAAAACCCTTGTTATGAACCAAAACATTAAAAAATCACAATGAACCAGAAGAACATACAATGAACACCAATGTGAATGAGGAGAACTACTCCAATGAAGATAAGAGAGATTAGTCACCCAATAACTTCTTAGAGAGCAGGAGAACCTCCTCCAATCCCCGCAATGCATTCATAGATCCAAATCACCTGTCCTTATTGATAACTATATGATATCTCTATACACATATTCACACATTGCTTATGTGGCCCTTTTATCATTAGGATAACCACTATTACATATAAATTTACATGTTACATGTTCATTTAACACCATATATGTCCCCCTTGGGATCATATCATATGCATCTAAATCCCATATATGCCCTCCCTTTGTGTCATACCCTAATATTTGGGAATATGTCAGCAACCTTAATTTGTCTCAACATACTCCAATGACCGGAAGTGGAATTTGTGCAGGTTCTCATATGCCAACTAGCTCTCATGTAGACTAATGGCTATCGGATGTATGATGATGTTGAACTCGATGATATTAATGCTCCTTGGATGTATGTACTATGCTACGTGGCCTAAGTGGGAGGGCCCTAATCTGCTAAGAATTTGTGTTGTGATCAATGTTGCACGAAGCGCCCCCCCCCCAAACAGTTCCAAGCCCCGAAGCGCGTCCCGTACAGAAGCGCCTAGGAAGCTTGGCTGGAAGCGCGCTTCCAAATTTTTTGCTGCTTCCTGGAAATTCGGAAGCGTGGTACGGAAGCGCCACTTCCGAAGTGCCGAAGCGTGCTTTGTACGACGCTTCGGGCATCGGAAGCGTGGCGCTTCGGAGGAGGAAGCGTACGCTTCCGGAAAAGCGTTTAGAAAATCGTTTTTTTTTTCAATTTCTTTTTAAATTTTAAGTGAGTTTGCTTGTTGGGGGTGGGTCCACCTTGGGTTAGGGTGACGAATGAAGGCCAAAAAAATAGAAATATAGCAGATGCTCCCTCATGGAAAGTGACATTCTCCTTTATTTTTCATTTTCATCCTTTTACTTAATTTTTTAACATTACCATGAAATGACTCAGGATGTTTGAGAGTGGTTCTAGCCTCATTGGACTTCATATGGAGAAAATAGAATTTCATATTCTATTCAAAATTCAGCAGACTTAACAATTTTCAGGAATTCAGGATCAATGGGATTGTGGCATTTCATTAGATTATATCAACTATGAAGGTATGCGATTAGCATTTAATCAAGAGCACCAAGCCCTATATGTACCCTAGTGTTGGTGGTGTTAATTGTTGAACTCCTTTGTCACGCGACACGCCCTTAGCAAAAAATTACCTTTCAATCAAGTCAAAATCATCGATCAAGCATGTTAAGCTTTTTCTACCATATTTTAAGTCTTGAATTAGGTATTTTGATCAAAATTGGGCAATGTTGACTAATATCCCTAGACAATCGAGGTAGAGGCAAAGGCTAGACAAGAGGAGAAGAATCTAGATTCTAGATGGTTGATACATCTAAATGGTTGATGCTCGAATAATTAATCATTAATGTACAATGGATATTATATCTATCATGATTTATGCAAAAATATGCATGTTTTCATGTCTTCTACAATTAATTTGCTATTTGGGATGTTTGTTTTGAGTATAAATGCAAAAAAAATATAAATATATATATATATATAGCAGACGCTTCCGCGGACGCTTCTCTTCCTAGATTTTTGGAAAATGACGCTTCTGCGTCCCCGCTTCCAAAAAACGCTTCCGCTTCGCCCCCGCTTCGTGCAGCAGTGGTTGTGATCATTGACCCAATCATTTTTTGAACACTAACATATCACGACAAATTTTGGTTGTATACTCATTGTTTTCTATGCACTGTATTCCATAGTGTTTGAACTTTGAATAGTTTTAATTTTTACTTTTTAGTTTTATATAATATGCAGATATATTATATGTTGTTCCCTGTTTCTCAAACTTTGAAAATCTTATTTCTAGAACTCCTACCCATTTGAAGTCCATAATCATTTTATTTTTCAGTTGACTTAGCTGATGTGTCTAACTATAGTTGTTGATTTAGCTGATGTGTATATCTATCACATTGATTTTAGAATTGGGTTAGTATCCTAAGAGTTCCAGGGTGGGGTGCATGAATCCCACGCTTCCCACACACCTGGGAAGGGGGATGCCGGGGGAAACATTTCAATGACTAATCATTCAAAAGGAAATAAGAACCGAAACTAGAAGTAATATAGATTGTAAAGAAAAGAAGACAAAAAAAACAACTCACCAAATGGTATGTAATAAAGCCTTTGAGAGATTTCAAAAAACTAATGATTTTTTTTGTAAGGGGGAAAAATAATAATCATGAAATGTGGACCCCCATAGACTGAAGTTGTTCCATGTCTTCATAATAACAACCAACATCCAAAACTTTGATGAAGCATATTCCTCATAGGTGGAGCTAGTGAATGGAAAAGTAGTTCAGTATCATAATACTTTTGCAACCGTTATCACCTAGAAGTAGTTTTGAACCGAGGAACGCTAAGGTGTTTGGATGACTATTAGAAAGGAAGTCCCTGTTAGATCAAACCTCATCTCACTTTCAAAGTGGTCTGTACCAACTCAAAGGATGTTACTGTAGATTATTTGAGGCTTCACCCATGATTTCCTAGGGGAAAATAGCACCTCAAATATGCAATATAATGTACAGATCTGCAATAAAATGCTCAAAAACTGAACTTCTTTTTAAATCAGTGATAGTAAAATTTGGATTTATGATTAGATTATACCATGATAACACAAAAAGTTAACAAATATGCATTAAGATCCCCTTGTTTCCACTATAAAAGTTGTAGAATCAACAAACAAATTGATCTAAAATGCAAAGAAAACACTAAAAATTGGCGTTTTATTGCTGATATAAGATATATCCCTTACAAATTTTCACCTAGTTAAAATATATGCAATGAGATTATTCGAATTTTTTCTTGAAAGAACTTAAAAATCAATGGGTTTTTGATGATACATGCCTTGCCCTTGGAACAACATTAAACAGAGTGGAATGAAAAAGAAAACTTGCAAGGCAAAATATAAAATTTCAATTTCACAGGCCCAGGCACTTTAGAAATAAAGCCTTAATGCAAGAGCTATGCATGCTAGATAGAATTTTTACACATGTTCTCATGTTAGTCACCAAAAGATTCTGATTTGATCGTGATTACTCAACATTGTTGAAAGAACAAAGTTCTGAAAAAATACAATAGAAGTCAATAAACTCTTAGATCTGGGGAGATGAGAAGAATCATGCCTAGACTTTTACAATATCCTCACACTACTCGAAGTTGGTCAATAACATCATGTGTTGGTCAAGACTCAAAACAATGTTACATTTATTGTTATTGACAATTTATCGCCGAGGGTCCAAAATTTAAATTATCAGCAAATTTGGGGAAAATACTGGAAAATTCCTGAGAAATTTGAAAAAATACAAGAATAATAAATTTTTTTCAAAATTTTAACGTATAAAACAACATCAACATCAAACAAACACATTGCTACATAAATATGAAAATAAAATTGATATATAAGATGTCTACGATGTCAAGTGATACATCAAATTTCGATATTGAAATATGATATTTGTCTTGAGTCATAAGATCTAATAGATGCTACACAATTATATCAAAACAAAAATAAATGTATCTCATTAGATCTAAGTCACCTGACACGGGGACACGGGAAACGAAGGACACGAGGATTCGAGTGTCCGACACAAGCACGTTGATCCCCTGGAACATGACACATTATATATATATATATATATATATATATATATATTAAAAATTAGATATTTCTTACACAAATTCTCATTCATGATACAAATTCATTGATTCAAACATAGATCTTCATCTAGATGTAAGTTTTACAAAGTAACATTATGCATACAAATACAATTGTGACATATTCATCAATGATCCAATAGGAGAAAGACAAGATACTGCAGTTTTCTCATTAAGTCATCAAAATCAAAATGTGTTACATAGGTAGTAGCAATGCCAATGGTGAATAGAAATATCAAATGCAAAACAACTACAAGCCTCAAGGCAGTAGGTAGCTCATGAGTTATCAATCATCATCATCAAAAGAAACATCACTGTCATCATCATGGTCACCACTACTCTCCTCTGTTGCATCCTCCTCTATATCCAATGTCATCTTTGCATTTGTGGTGTGGAGTATGACCCCTCAACAATATCACCAACATCAAAAGTGACATGCTTTATGTGAAAATTTCTGAATCTAACACATTAGAAACCCCTACTTCAATATCTGGTTTACTATCTCCTACTTGTTCTTTACATTAACAAGTTATTTAATAACATAAACATTGAAGTAAACACAATTGCAACCTTCACAAATTTACAGATCAACAACTGAAATAAACTAAGACAACACAAAGGACACCGTTATTTTTGGACAATTGTCCTCAGAAAAACCCAATTCGGGAAAACGGGTGCAGCATATATGAGGGTTTTATTATTAAGCAGATTTCTGAATACAACTAGGGTGCCAGAAATGGCTCACCCTTCAGAGAATATCCTTGGCAACAATACCTCTATCTGGAGATAGATATTCCAGCTAATTGGCAACCGGATGAACAATCCCACAGTGATTCCGACTGTTCCTTGTGCTGGACAGCGAAAGCTGCTCCACACACTCCTCTGGAACTGTGTCACCCTTCAGGGATTGTGTCACCCTCTCTGTCTCTACGTCAACTAATCAACTCTCAGTCTGTCCCACAGAATCACCTCATCGCAACCTCTGAAGCTCTCTGCATCCTCTGCGTCAGCATCTACGGCCTTTGCGTCAGCTTCTTTGGCCCTTTGCATCCTTTGCGCTGGCCTCCTTAGCCTCTGTGTTAGCGCTCTTAGGCTCTGCGCTGCCTCTTCAGACACTCTACTGCCTCTTTGATATGTATCCTTCAACCTTGAATCGAAATCCTCTTGCTGAACTGCCCCTCACTGCAACTGATAACTCACTCGATTTCCTCAGCAAACCCAGCCCTAGAAAGTCGAATTCTTGATCTCTCTTGGTGTGTCTCCAACTGATCCTCAATCCTCCTCTTATACTTTTCTTGTTGACGATTCAACAGCGGAGATTAAGTCCCTAATCAACAACTAAGATTAGATCTGGCTTGATCCTCGTTATTTAGAACTTTCTCACCCATATTATATTAATACACATTAATATTTTAATTTTCCTAAGTTTAGACTTAGGAACCCATTAAAAATATTAATTATTTTAATATCTCTTCATCCGGGTGGAATTTCCCCAAACTATTTCTGGGTCTTGGATATCTCATGCGCCTTAGCCTCTCCACCAATTTTCATGGCTAGAGCACATCTGATGCTACCAAAAATCAACACTCCCTCTTAGCGATGAATGTGCTCTAGTAATGCTTCACCATAGAAACATCACACTGATCTTCGGCATCGATACCTGTACTGATGCTTACCCTGTTGCCTCACATCCCCTGCACTACTGCTTCCTATATTGTTGCCCATGACACGACCACTGCCACTGCCACTGCCACATCTGAACTACAACTCCCTCTCAACATGTTGCATCATGCTGCCCATAGCACTGCCACTGCTAACTGCTGCAATGCGACTCAGTTACCGAGAAGTAAGTAACTAACTTCACCCAAACACTGACATACTGGTCAGTCTGGAAGCCTCGTGATGCTGAAGCTACCTTTGCTGCTATCTTGTGCTTCCTCTGCTGCTACTGCACTATTGCAAACAACTCTGGGCCTCTCAAACTGCTGCAACCTCCACTGCGTTGCTATAGACTTCTGCACTCTAGCACTGCCTTGCTACTCCAACACACCTTGCTCCACCCAACACCTGTCATCATGCTACTGTCTTTAAGGGCTCCCGTAGCTGGATGTGATCCAAGAGTTTGGGCACCTCAAGGATCCTGCCCTTGCATGTAGTCCTCTTGACTACAACTCAATGTCTCCCCACCTCTTCTGTAGAGGTGCTCATCTTCTGTAGAGGTGCATGAGCACTCATGGCACAATCGTCATCAATCTCGACATCCTTCTCCGCCTTTGCTGGAGCTGCCTTTGAGTCGGAAGCTTCTCCCTTGCCTTTCTTCTTGGGGCACTGAGAGGCATAATGTCGCAGCTCCCCACAGTTGAAGCACTTGACCTTGGAGATGACCTTCTTCTTCCTCTTTTAAATCCCCTATTGTCCCGCCGATGTTAGAGCCGCATCCTCCTCCTCCTCTTTCTTGACTCGATCTCCCTTACCGCTACTCCCTGCCTTGGTCAACCTCCTGATCTCTTCCTGTCGAAGAGCTTCCCACCTCTCCTCCCAACTAGGGAGAGTCGCTCTGCCCAAGATACTTTGGACAAACGTCTCCCAGTCCTCAGTGACTACATTGAAAGTAGTCCTGAAAATAAACTCTGGATTTGGTGTAGACCCCACAGAAATAAGTTGGTCGCGAATTCTTTGCAACCTGAGAAGGAAGTGATCTATCTCCTCTCCTTTCTGCATCTGATATGACCTCAACTGATTTTCGAATAACATCTTTTGCTGCACGGAAGATCCTTGGTATAAGGTAGTCAGGGTGTCCCACATCTCTCTTGCTGTGTTCTTCTCAGCAATATGTGGTATGACATGATCTTTGACTTCGTCTAGGATCATGCATTTCGCCTTCGCCATGGCCTCCTCATACTTCTCATTTGCATTAGGGTCAACTGGGTCAGCTACAGTTTTCAAGGCATAGTCCTTGATGCAATGTTTATCCAGGATTGCTAGGATCCTGGCCTTCCAGATGACAAAATTGGAAGCCCTGCCCAATCTATCCCTCAATCCGTTCAATCCCATCTTTGCTCTTCTCTGCTAGACTCCCTTTGAGTCCTGATTTCCCTACTGGAAATCCTCCTGCCAACTATCGAATCACTCCTCTCGAATCCCCCTTTGTTGCTGCAACTCGGATCTGGATTTCTTGGCTAGAAATCCGTTGAGGTAGTGCTTCCCTCTACCTTGGTTCAGTCTCCTTAGACACTGTTTTACATTGACAGAAACAACGTCCCACCAGCTCCTCAAATCAAAATCTGCACAGCTCCCTTAGCCCTGGCCACTGAAGAATCTGAGCACTTTTGGCTCTGCGCAATCATAGTGAGAGCTGGATCAGCTCCTCCTAGCCACATCATCAATCCTTCGTGGCTGAGAAAGATGACCGGGCACTGCATAGGTCTGATCTGCCCCTCTTCTGTCTCTGCATTGACCTGGACTGCTGTTAAAATTGGCAACTAGGGCCAAACTCCATGTGGGTCATCTTATTTATGGCAGCTAATATTTTTCTTGGATCCCTCTCATAAAGAGGTGTAGGATTGATCTAAATATCATCCGATTCCGATAAGTATTCATGGAGTTATGAATTTATTTGCTTTATAAGACAATTCGTCAAGGTCGGCCAGCAACCAAATAAACCGCACATGTGCTCAACGTTTTAGTATAAATAGAGGTGGCCTTCAAGTCATTTCAACACACTGGGGATCTCTTCCTCTCTACTTGTCTTTGGGTTTTAGTAGGAGGAGAGATCCTAAGGAATAACGTTGCCCTGATCCAGAGGGCAGAAAGCCTGAAATGCCGAAAAAGCTGGCATTGTTGGAAATGTCGGAAAAGCTGGAACTACCGGAACTGTCGAAAAAGCCGTAAATGCTGGAAATGCTAGAAAAGCTGGAAAAGCCGAAACTGCCGGAAAAGTCGGAAAAGCCGGAACTGCTGGGAAAGCCAGAACTGCCGGGAAAGTTGGAACTGTCGGAAAAGCCGGAAAAGCTAGAACTGCCAGAAAAGCTGGAATTCTTGGGACTGCCAGAACTGCCGGGAATAGCCAGAATTGCCAGAACTGCCGGGAATAGCCAGAATTGCTAGAACTGTCGGGAACTGCCGAAATAGTCGGAGCATCTGTCTCCGAAGGAGAGTAGCATGCAATGGACAACTAACTAACATTGGGACAGTTGTATGGTACTTAGCAGCAAATACACCAAGCATGCAATGTTACAGCTAACATGCAAGGGACAACTAGCATGCAACAACAAGCATGCTAAGGAAAACAAGCATGCTAAGGACAATAAGGAACCAAGGGGCAACAAGCAAGCAAGGTGCTGCCAACACATAGGTTAGGATGGCAACATGGTGCAGCAATGACACATAATGCAGTACAGTGATGGGGTACAATCATGATTAATGAAGCTTGATGAGATGCAACATAGTGATGATGGGTGCAGCATGGTGCAGCGCGGTGAGGTGCAACATGATGACAAAATGTAGCACAATGATAGGTGAAGGAGTCACCTTGGAGAATTAGTTGAAGCAACATGTCTTCAACTGATCTCATGTATCATCTTCTTAGAGATGATCTATGCTCTTATCCAGATAAGTCAAAGTGTTGACTTCTGTTGTAAATGTACTATCTCTCTCTCTCTCTCTCTGCTTGAACTATTTAAGAACATATAAGAAGAATTGATCAAGGGTTTCCCCACATTGGGGTTTGTCCCTGGCTAGCGCCAGATCTTGTGTCCTCTTGTCTTGGCTTGTCTTCTGCGATTTATGTTTATGTTCTATCTGTAGTTTACTTTAATGCTGATGTGATTTCTAATCTGGAAAAGATATGGAGCTAACTGTGAAAATTGAACATACCTAAAATTAACATGGTATCAGAGCTGAGGTGAAGACAATGCACAAGCAAGAGTGAAAGAGCAATCATCGAAGATAGTTGGGAAAGGACAAAAGGATCAGTGGATTCCTCATTCTTCTTCAAATTCACCGAAGGTGAAGTCGAAGCAGAGAATATTATCAGAATGGCGCAACGGAAGTTTCTGATGGCCTACCTAAAGATAACTTCAATGGGATGTCCAGATCTAAGGGTGGAAGGAAAGGCAGATGCCTTGCTTGTAATAAGTTCGACCGTTATGCAAAGGAGCTTCCGAATGGTAGAGACACGTCTCTTGATGAAGATAACAATCATTCCAGGGACATCTTCATTGATCAAAGGAATGACAGGTAATGCAGGTCATCAAGGAAATGGCCGACTCTTCATAGAAAGCAAGGAACCCCAGGTATGAAGAATCAAATGTTGTTTCTGATAAGATAAAGAAGTGTTATCTTGTATTGGCCCTCTCCTTCAAATTCTTGGGAATCTGGATTATTGATGGTAGTGCTTCAAGGCACTTCATTGGATAGAAGGGTGTGTTGACCACTACATGTCAACTACCCATAGCAGTACACCCCCTTTTTTGCTAAAAGGAAAGTGCCTGATCGACGTGTCCATGCCGTTCGACTATCATCATCAGGCTGATCATGTTATATTGTAAACCATTTCTGCATGTGTGAATTGTAAATAATCTCAGCAGATTCGTGTCGTGTATGTAATTGCCAGGGAAACCTAATTTTTTGATGACGATCTACATTCCGGAAGGTTTTTGTCTCACCGATCCATGATCGGTAGAGTTTTCCTTCAACCTTACCCCAAAGCCGTAATGATTTTATCACTAGAATGTTAGGTGAGTCCTAGTGTGCTAGATTGAGTCTATGTAAAAGTGATTTGGGAATAATCCTAACTATTTGGTTAGGTTATTTTATTACAAATTGCTTGATCTGCTAGATTATATTTGTGTCGCAGAAATGGGTAGTCTGTGAGGGTCTTGGTCAAATGGGTTTTCCCCCTTGAGATGTAAAAAATGTAAAAAATCATGATGTAAAATGTCTTGAGGGTTAGAAAAATAATTTATCCCCTTATAGGTCTTAGGCCCTAGGTAAATTTAAATTTTCCAGAGGTAAAATTCATGGATCCTTTAAAAAATTAAATCTTAACTGGTCTAGGGACTAAGGTTAATTCATTATTTTGCTAAATTTTATGTCTTAGGTCCCTGGGGTTAAGTCAAAGTCAAAGTTTTGAGGAAATAAATGCAAAATTTTAATTTGTGAATATATTAAAATGCATTTAATTAAAAAATTCGAAATTTTCTCAATATTTAAAATTTTGACGGATGAGATTAAAAGAAATTTTGATCCTCATCAACGGTAGAGATCGCTTTGACAAGGATCACTCGAACTAGCCGTTGGGAAATTTATCTTTAAATAGGGGGTCATTTTGTCAGTCAGATTCATCTGATCTTTTGATTGTGTACTAAGCGAAAAGCTCTCTCTTGTAATCTTTTTTATGAGCAATAAAGAAAGACTTTGGGGTTAACTTCTGCTGGTGTTACTCTTCATGGAAATGTTGTAAGATGTATTATTTTCATGCATATATTTCTTTTTGGCCATTGATATAGCTTTTTGAAGAGCGATCTCAGTACAGGTATCTTGCTCAATCGTTGGGGATTGAATGGTAATTTAAGTTTTGAATGTAATAGCAGGTATCTCTATTAGATCTGAATTTTATTATCATTTTCTCGCTTTATGTTGACGACTGAATCGAGTTTTGCAGGAAAGTCATTGATTATTAGATCATCGGGCATTCGGGGAAGTTCTCGGCTGAACCAGCCAACTCCCGATCTGCGTTTTCTGAAGAGCCCAGTTTGAATTTGATTTCGGGCTTATCATAAGATATTTTTATGGGTGATGCATGAAGGGTTTCAAGCTTAGTACCTCCTCTAAAATTCAAAAAATTTTAATTTTTTTTGTGTTAAATCGTTAGATCTAGCTGTTGAGAGCCACAAATCATTAGATCTGGAAGCGGAGTCGCACTCATACTTCCTAGATCTGATAGATCTGCCATTTTTGTACATCGATCTATGATTAGTTTTGGTTTTCTGACTTTGGTTTTCAGGGATTTTAGTTTTTTTGGGTCATTGTGTATATCGTTAGGGTGTTTCTAGTTGTATTGTAGCTCCAGATCTGAAGCTGAAGGTTGTGCAGAATCCAAATCTAGGCCCTAGAGGGTAAGATTTGGATCCCTGAGGCTCATCAGTATAATTCTGTAGGGAGATTATTCAATTAATTTTTACAGTCTATGGGTTTTAAGAGCTTCAAATCTGAAAAATTTTGTAGGATCTGGGAATTTCGCAGTAGGAGAATTCAAAATTTTAATTAAAAGGGTTTCTGGGGTTTGTTCCCTAGCTTTTGGGTTTTAGTGTGCAAATTTGAAAATTTTTAAAACCCTCTCAGAAATCCTGTCTGCTATTTGGGTTTTCTGAGTTTGCTGTAAATTTTTTGAAGTTTTTTTTTAGCAAACCCTCTATTTTTTGGTTCTGTCCAGATCTGTGGCTCCTCCATTCGCTGCCAGATCTCTGGTAAACCTCATTGAGTCAGTCCAGCTCCCTACGCAGCTCACTTTCTAAACCCTCAACATCCGTTCCTTTCCTCACAACTCTTCTCTCATCTCCGCATCCTCACCATCGCTTGCCCATCCACGCATGCCCTCCACTCTTGTTTTTTTTCTAAATCCCATTTCCATTTGCCATAACCCTCGAGCTCCGTCTCTTACTCTCTGCTCCTGTGGCTCCCTTTGGCACTCAACCCTCTCCCTCATTGCACGCAGTCAAAACCTCCTCCATCGTCTCTCACGCAGCATCCATACCTTCATCTCCACGTCTTACCAATGAATCATCCAAACGCTGCTCAACCTGCATCTCAACTTCTCTACGTTGCCAGTCCACACGTCCATTCCTTCACCTGCAAAAGATGCATCAAACTGCCATAGCTTCATCACTTGCAAAACGCGTCGAGCTCGTTGCTCCTTAAACTCCTCGGATCCCTCAATCTCCACTGCCCTTTCACACTGCCAGTCCATCCCCATGCTGTCCGTCAGCCCCTCTGCTCCATACGCAGGCTTCATCTGTTCCTCCTTGCCGCTGTCGACTTTCTTCAACCTGCACATATACACAACAACAAACTCATGCTCGATTTCATTTTTATTAGCTTGTTTGTGTATTGTGTTTAGTATAGGTTTAGTTGTATTTTATTTTTCTTTTATTTTCTAGTTCATTTAGTTTAGGGTCTTGATAGATTTAGCATTTCAATTTTCATTTTTAGTTTGTTAAGTTAGGTTTATAATTTTAGTTGTGTAATTTCCAATTTTGTTTTAATTAAAGATATAAACATTAAAAATCTTAAAATCCTAAAAATTTAAAAAATTAATAATTCTAAAAAAATTTAAAATCCTAAAAATTCTAAAAAAAAAAAATTTAAAATTTAAAAAAAACAAAAAAAAACATTCAAAAATCTTTAAAAAATTGCAAGATTTTTAAATTTTGTGATTAAGAATTTAAATTAAGAGGTTTTTTCACTTAAATGTTAAAATTTTTAGTGTGGCCTATGACCCATTAAAATTTCGATTTTTGACCCGTTGATTAATTTTAAATTCCTTGGTGTCTTTGATGTTAAATGCTAAATCTTAAATTCTCATATAGTCTAGCGCGATAAATCATATTGACTGTTCTAGATCTTGTCATTAACAATAATCATTTTTAAATCTGGAATATTTTGCGTGATACAGTGTTGGGCATTTATTATTGTCACTTTTCGTCACATATTGAAAATCATTCTGGTAACTTGTTTTATTGATGGTTAATTCAAATATCGAAGGCACTGGTCTAAAATTGTTTCTATCTTGTGGTCGTGTCTTGTTTACTTTGGCGTGTAATCTATCAATCTGGTTTAATCATTCAAATTCATCAAGTTATCCATCATTTATATCTCCTAGAGCCCATGATCCACAGGGTTTCTCATCCATTTACCTAGGGACTACCCCCCTTGACTTGTCTAGGAGAGAGTGGAGTGAGTAAGGATTTAAGAGAGACTATCCTTACTCTGAGCGCTGTCGCACTGCCTAGACATTCTGTGCAACAACATGGTGCACTCTCTAATTTGGTAGAGATGGAAACAATCGTGGGATTATGCTTGGAGCCGATGCCACCTATCCTGGAAAGGGTGTAGGGAATGTTACCCCTCAATTGAATAAGGGTAACTCGATTCATTTACAGAATCTCTTTTATGTAACTAATCGCAAGAAGAACCTCGTGTCCATCTCGGAAATGGAAGTCAAAGGTTTTAGGGTGGCATTCGTCGATGGAAAGGTACGTGTTAAAAAATATAATTTTCAAAGATGCTTTTTCTCATGGGTTTAGGGTTGGCAATTTGTATCAAGTTGCAGGATGGTCCATTGGGGATCATGTCAATTGACATATCGCATCTATAACACCGGAGGTCTACTTATGGGGCCCTACCTGATGTGAGTCAAATGGTGATAGGGATGTCTGAATTCAAGTAGAGCATGAAGGTAGATGTTTGAGATGTACCGAAGGAAAATCTTTTGAGGGGACCATTCCCCTCATGCAGCAGGTCCACAGGTTTGGAACAACCCGAGGAGTTTTAGATTCATGATCGGGAATCTCATGTATACAGGTGGAAGAAAGCCCTCTATGGCTTGAAGCAAAACACCCCGGGCGTAGTATGAGAGGATTGATAGCTGTCTAATGAAGCTGAGATTCACTAGGAGTGAAACCGATCCAAACCATTACCCAAAGGTTGTGGATGATAAACCTCTCATACCAGCACCTTATGAGGACAACCTATTTCTAATAGGTGCAGACCCTCTCATTTGCAGAAGTAAGAGGGAGTTAGATTCCGAATGTGGAATGATAAACTGCAAGCCTGTGACTACCTCGAGGATCTTAACTTTCAGAAGTTATATGGTAGTGATGTCGGACCAGATTTGGGAAATGCCTCTGAGTTTCATAAACTCATTCGCGTTGATGTTCTTGGTGAACGTCCATCTGGACATATGTTTTGCAGTTAGCATAATGAGCTCATATTTGGTTGAGCCTCAGTGGATTGGTGCCAAGAATCTTCTGAGATATCTTCGGGGCACAATCTTTCATGGATTGAGATACACTGCCGGAAATATGAAACTACATAATTGTTCAAATGCTAACTGGGTAGGCAATGTGGAGGATCACTAGAGCACTTCTCATCGCTGGTTCTCTTTGGATTCTGCTTCGATATCATGGATGAGCAGGAAGCAGAAGTCAGTTGCTATAAGCACCGCCGAGACCGAATACATAGCTACGAGTATGATCTCGTGTGAAGCTGCATGGTTGTAGAAGCTCTTAAGTGAGTTGTTTGTACACATGATGAATACCACTGTGATTCTCTGTGACAACCAGAGGGGGGATTTGATTATTGAGGAATCCTGTATTCGATGATTGCTCTAGTAGATGGACATCAGATTCTGCCTTATCTGGGATATGGTAAGTCGATGAATGAGGAGACTCCATCGCATTGAGACTGATGTACAGGTTGTAGACATTTTGTCAAAGCCCTGGGGAAAGGTCAAATTTGTGACTTTGCCGAGCGACTTGGAGTCATGGAGAGACCTTCTTATAAGGGTCCTGCATGTTGCATGCATTGAGCACTGGGAGCTCTGGGGGGCTTGGGGTACTTACTGGAGCAACATATGACCACAAGGCGACTCACCCTCCCCTGGTGGTGCGCTATGAACAGGATGATTAGTTCTTCTGTGGGCCGGGATGATTAGTTCTCCCGTGGCAACTGTGGAACAGGATGATTAGTTCTCCTGTGGGCCAGGATGATTTGTTCTCCATGGCGACTGTGGAACAGGATGATTAGTTCTCCTGTGGGCCAGGATGATTAGTTCTCCGTGGCATCCACTGACAGGATGATTCATTCTCCTGTGGATAGGATGATTAGTTCTCCTATTGAGGCATCCTACCCATGTAGTTTGGGACTCATGGGAAGTACCTCTCATCTGATCAATGAGCAGGGAAATGAGGATAGGGACCATAGTAGTACTATCGATGGATGCATCGCTATATCTATCATACTCCCTATGCTAGGATGATCTCCATTGATTTGGGATCAATGAAACTGATCTGGGATCAGTATAACTGGTTTGAGACACTCTCTTGTGACATTGATCTGGGATCAGTATGAGTGGTTTGAGACACTCTCTTGGGACATTGATCTAGGATCAATGAAACTGATCTGGGATCAGTATGAGTGGTTTGAGACACTCTCTTGTGACATTGATCTAGGATCAATGAAACTGATCTGGGATCAGTATGAGTGGTTTGAGACACTCTCTTGTGATATTGATCTGGGATCAATAAAACTGACTTCGGGTCAGTAAGAGTGATGTGACACACTCTCTTTAGATGAAATTGACTTCGGGTCAGTAGAGAATGGTATGAGACATTCTCGATCAATTCTTCTTCTTCATGGTTCAGCAGAGCAGAGCAACGCAGAGCTCAACAGATCAAAGCAGAGCAGAGCAGTGCAGGGCACTGATGGCAGAGATAGTACAATCAGACATATGGATCAATGGATGGATTTCTCCCTAGTTGAGAGGGAGTGTTAAAATTGGCAAATAGGGCCAAACTCCATGCGGGTCATCTTATTTATAGCAGCTGATATTTTTCTTGGATCCCTCTCATCGAGAGGTGTAGGATTGATCTAGAGATCATTCGATTTCGATAAATATTCATGGAGTTATGAATTTATTTGCGTTATACGACAATTCATCAAGGTCTACCAACAACCAAATAAACCCCCCATGTGCTCAACATTTCAGTATAAATAGAGGTGACCTTCAAGTCATTTCAACACACTGGGGATCTCTTCATCTCTCTATTTGTCTTTGGGTTTTAGTAGGACGAGAGATCCTAAGGAGTAACGTTGCCTTGATCCAGAGGGCACAAAGCTGGAGCTGTTGAAAAAGCTGCAATTGTTGGAAATGCCGAGATAGCGGGAAAATCTGAAACTGCTAGAAAAGCCAGAAATGCCGGCTTTTGGAAAGGCCGAAAAAGCTGGAACTGCCGGAAAAACTGGAATTTCCGGAAAAGACGGAATTGTCGGAAAAGCTGGAATGGCCGGAAAAGCCGGAAAAGTCGGAAATGCTGGAAAAGTCGGAATTGCCGGAAAAGCCGGAACTGCCGGAATTACCGAGACTGCCGGAATTGCTGGGAACAACCGGAACTACTGGGAACAGCCAAAACTGCTGAAATAGCCAGAGCATCTGTCTCTGAAGGAGAGCAGCATGCAAGGGACAACTAACTAACATTGGGATAGTTGTATGGTACTTAGCAGCAAATACATCAAGCATGCAATATTACAGCTAGCATGCAAGGGACAACTAGCATGCAACAACAAGCATGCTAAGGACAACAAGCATGCTAGGGACAACAAACAAGCAAGGGACAATAAGCAAGCAAGGTGCAGCCAACACGTAGGTCAGGATGGCAACATGGTGCAGCAATGGCACATAATGCAGTACAGTGATGGGTACGTCATGATTAATGAAGCGTGATGAGATGCAACATAGTGATGATGGGTGTAGCATGGTGCAGCGCGGTGAGGTGCAGCATGTTGACGAAATGCAGCACAACGATAGGTGAGGGAGTCACCTTGGAGAATTAGTTGAAGTAGCATGTCTTCAACTGATCTCATGTATCATCTTCTTAGAGATGATCTATGTTCTTATCTAGATAAGTCGAAGTGTTGACTTCTGTTGTCAAAGTACTCTCTCTCTCTCTGTGCTGAATTATTGAAGAACATATAAGAAGAATTGATCAAGGGTTTCCCCACATTGGGGTTTGTCCTTGGCTAGCGCCACATTTTGTGTCCTCTTGTCTTGGCTTGTCTTTTGCGATTTATGTTTATGTTCTATCTGCAGTTTACTTTAGTGCTGATGTGATTTCTAATCTGGAAAAGATATGGAGCTAACTGTGAAAATTGAAATAAATTGCTCTAAGCGTAGAACATACCTAAAATTAACAACTGATGATGCAGCTATTGTGTGGGCTCCTCCTAGCTAATGTGTCCTTCCTTCCTGGCTCAGAATGTTGACGCAGGCACTGTGTGAGCCTCTGTGTCACTTTCTCTGCACTGCATCACTCTTCCTTCTGTGTCTCTGGCTCTGGAACAGCGCTGTCTCTCGAGACAATTGCTTCTTTGCTGCAAACTCTTAGATTTTCCGGCTGGTGCCTTCAGTCTCTTATGATCTGCAATCACTCTGATACCATGTGAAAATTTCTGAATCTAACACATCAAAAACCCCTACTGCAATATCTGGTTTACTATCTCCTACTTGTTCTTTACATTAACAAGTTATTTAATAACATAAACATTGAAGTAAACACAATTGCGGCCTTCACAAATTTACAGATCAACAACTGAAATAAACTGATACAACACAAGGGACACCATTATTTTTGGACAATCATCCCCAGAAAAACCCAATTTGGGAAAACCGGTGCAACATATATGAGGGTTTTATTATTAAGCAGATTTCTAAATATAACTAGGGTGCCAGAAATGGCTCACCCTTCAAAGAATATCCTTGGCTGCAATACCTCTATCTGGAGACAGATATTCCAACTAATTAGGAACCGGATGAACAATCCCACAGTGACTCCAGCTGTTCCTTGTGCTGGACAGCGAAAGCTGCTCCACGCACTCCTCTGGAACTGCGTCACCCTTCAGGGACTACATCACCTTCTTTGTCTCTGCGTCAGCTAATAAGCTCTCATTCTGTCCCATAGAATCATCTGAGTGCAGCCTCTGAAGCTCTCTGCGTCCTATTGAAGAAAGTGTAACTAGGTTCCGTCTTCATAATGACATGATCTTTGTATCTGATGTAATAAAAGGAAATAAATTATTTTTGTAATCTTGCTACATGGGTTTCATGAGCAAGAGGTGTCTCTAGGTCAAAGGCTTCTTCTTGATGTCTTTAGGATTTATTTCTATGTCAAAGAGTCATGTCTCTTCATGTAAATGTAAATAGTCCACAAGGCTGTGAATAAGCCCTCCAAAGACCAAGCACAATCCTTCAAGAAGTCTGCAAGCGAAAGCAATGAGGAGATCTTCGTGTCGGCTCCAGAATATGACTTAAAATGAATAAATATAAGTCATGTCGGCTCAAGGGACAGTCACATCCATTCACCTTCATGTTGGCTCAATTTATGAACTAAATAAATTAATATATCTCATGTCGGCTTGATAAAAAAGGCCTGTTGGTTCATGAGGTAAGGTCGGCTTGCATATATGGGCTGATCACTATAAATAGCCATGAAGGGTAAGCCTTAGTCAGTGAAGAGATGAAGCTGCTGTTAAGATGGAGCCGCAGTCAAGTGAAGCCGCAGTAAGGAGGATGAGGTCTAAGGGTTTAGCTGTCTCCTCGGATGGGTTAAGGAGAAGCAGAACTAAGGCCTATACTTCCTCGACATACCTGTAAGAAAAGCCCTCAGATGGGTAAGACAGTGGAAAGAAACACAACATCATCATGTGATCTGGGCTAGATATAATTCTGTGACTACAACCCCAACATCTCTGTCTTAGGATACAGATTTGTGTAGACATATCACCTCAACATAGATCTCGCCACACCTATGAATCTACTCTTGGATGGATATGAGTCTAAGATACACATTACCGGAGGTGTAGTATACTTGTAACTTCAGATGTGTATGCAGTCTCGAACACTTTGTTATCTCAGTAGTAAACATATGATGTTGATCACGGTGGAAACATTACAGTCAATGTTTTGTTGAAGATTAGAGAGAAAGCCCTCATTGCATGGAGTCACAATCACTGATCATAGTGCAGAAAAGAACCTCAATCTCAGTAGCAATCTTGATTAAGAGAAGGACCTTGAACTATGATCTCAGTGCAGTGAAGTGCATCCATATAGCTCTCAGTCATGCCTGTGATGATTTCATTAGGATCTCGGTAAAGGTGCAGCATTGTTGTTGCAGCAGTGATGAAGATCATGGTGTTGCAGCAGTGATGAAGGTCGTGGTATTGCAGTAGTAATAAAGAACATGATGGTGATGACCTCTGTGGTACAACAAAGATAATGATCTCAGCATTGACACAAAAGAGGATTGATGGCTTGGTCTTGGAGAGGCAAATTGTGTCAAGGGTCATGGTCTTGCTATTCGTCAATGGAATGTCTATAAGAAGAATTTACACGGGTTTTCCTCTCCAAGAGGGAGTGGTTTTGGCCCTAGCAGGTAGCCAACCATTTGTGTTCTTGTCTCTTTTTGTTTGATAATAGTTTGATGAAGTTAACTTGCACAAGCTAATAATGAAGTAAACAATCAAGCTAAGATAAAATTGCATTAACACTTCACAAATTGTTATCATGTTAAAGGAAGAATCACCTTAATATGCATGCCCTAGATTCTTCAACACGTCCTCTGCGTCAGCTTCTTTGGTCCTCTGCGTCCTTTGCGCTGGCCTCCTTAGCGCCTCTTTGTTGGGTCCCTATAATACTAGTGATTACCCCATTACTATTGTAGTTGCATCCCTTATTAATATTGTTGTGCCCCTATTATCCCCATATTGTTATTACTGTGCCCCATAGAATCCCTCTATTGTTATTTTTGTGGCTTTATATTATTATTGTTAGGTCGGCTGGGTTATATTGTGACTGCTTAGACTCCTATATATAGAAAGGAGGTTTTTTCATTTGAATCATCGAAGAATTGTTCATTTATGTAATGTAAAGGAGGTTGCCCCCTCGAAGAGGCTGAATTCTAAGGCGTTGATCTATCTTTTCTATCTTTTCTTGAGCTGGTTTCATAACATTTGGTATCAGAGCTTTGGATTCTAGGGTTTCGCTGCTCCAAATAGGTCATCGTGGCATTTTCGCTATAACTTTTTTTCTACGACGTTTCAAAAGCTAAAAAAAACCCATTTGAGAAGACATCGCGCTGAACCTTGGGTCCAAATTTCAGAGCTTTTTGCGCTATATTTGCGGAGATATGATCTGAGGAAGTTGGTCTTTTTGCAGACTCCTGAATTACATTCCAAACAGGTGACCTGGGGAAAATCGTCATAACTTTATCTCTGAGCATCGGATTGAAATTTCGTAAGAAGTTACAGAAAGAGGACGGACTGTAGTTTCTTGTAGATATTTTTCAGAGCCAAAGGTCGAAACAGTGACTCGTGGCACGTCGTACAAGTTCGCTCTACTGAACTAGTCTATAATCAAGTCATTGTGGGAGATTTCGCATAACTCTTCCTTGGAGAATCCAATTTGGGTCAGACTGGTGGCATTGGAAAGAGGAAACAGAGGCTACTGCAGGTCACAATTTCAGAACTGGATGATCGGAAAGTACAAAGATACATCAGAGGCAATATCGAGCTCCTGCAAAGTGAAAAAAGGTGTGTAGATTTCTTTAAAATTTTGCTTAAGCTTGGTTTGAAAATTTATTTTGAAGGAATTCAAAGGGCATAGTAGAGCATTATTATCGATAATTGATGCCTCGAGGAAAGAAAATGCAAACACCTAGTAAGCAACTTGAAAGCTCTAGCATGATTCATGAAGAAGAGGAAGAAATGCTACATGATATATCAAAATTACAAAAACAAGTGCAACGAATGTCACTCTCACAAAAGCTAACAGAAGCTAAGATAAATGGCGTGGAATCTAAGATAAAGGGCGTGGAAGATAAGATGGACGATTTGAAGATAGATTTGAAGACAGATTTGAAGAGAGACATGGCAGATTTGAAGACAGATTTGACAAATTTTCTACAAGAAATACTTACTAATGGTGAAAAGGTAGTAAAGGAAACTCATGATGCGAACAAAAAAAAGGTTAATCATGATTTCTTAGACTCTAATGTGGGATCAAAGACCCACCATATTCCAAAAATTGATATGAGGAAGTTTGATGGTAAGGATCCCGCAACATGGATATTACAGATGGAGCAATTTTTCGATCTCAATAATGTGTAGAAGACACAAAAGGTACGTATTGCAACTTTATATTTGGAACCAAATCAGTTTGTATGGTATCAATGGCTTTGCTCTCGTAAACAAATTATCACTTGGGCAATTTTTACGGAAGAATTGACAGCATATTATGAGGATACAAAAAGCAACACTTTTTTAGCCAATTGATAAGTTTCAAACAAAAGGGTTCAATAATGGAGCACATTGAGGAGTTCTAAAAATTGAACATAAGGGTAAAAAATATTCCAAAGGAGCATAGGATTGATGTGTTCATAGAGTCTTTAAAGGATAATATCCAACATGATGTTCGCCTTTGGGAACCTGATTCATTAGAGAAGGCATTCAGGTTAGCAAGAAAAATGGAAAGCAAAATTATGGCAACCAGGAAGCATACCACTCACAACTATAAAGATGGAAGTGTTGTTGCCCCTAGTCTTCCACAACCTATAAGGTTGACACCACAACAATTGGAAGAAAAAAGAGCAAAACGGCTTTGTTACAGTTGTGATAGCAAATACATTAAAGGTCATAAGTGTGATGAGAAGAAATTATTCTACATAGATTGCGAAGAGGAAGAAGAAAAGGAGCAAGAAAAATCAAAAGAAGAGGATATACTCCAGGAACAAAGCCTAGATAAAGAAGAAATGAATCTGACCATATCTTGTAATGCATTGGTGGGAATTACCACTCCTCAAACCATCAAGATAGAAGGACAAATCAAGAAGAAAAAGGCAATAGTGTTGATTGATTCAGGAAGTACCCACAATTTTATTCATTATAAAGTAGCAAAAGAATTGAATTACTTCTTATATCCAGCACCAGAGTGTCAAGTGATGGTTGCAAATGGAGGAACAATAAATTGCTCTGGAAAGTGCCATAATATCAAGCTATTGATGGGAGAATATGTATTGATTAGCCCAATGCTTTCCATTCCAATGGGAGGTGCTGATGTTGTACTAGGAGTGTAATGGCTACAATCTTTGGATACAATAGCTTTTAATTTTCAAGAACTTTTTATGAAATTTTCTATGGAAGGAAAGGAAGTTGAATTAAGGGGTATTGTAGGGAAACCGGGAAAGATAATCAGCTCTAACGATATGACAAAACTTCTAAAAAAGGAACAAAGGGGTGTAATTGCACAATTATGTTCACTAGATGTTTCCACATTGCAATCATCTATTTCTCCAGATCTCCAAAAAGTCTTGGATAATCATTCCAAGGTATTTGAGACTCCCAAAGGTCTCCCACCTATTCGTGATCATGATCATGCTATTCATCTGATTCCAGGAAGTGTTCATCCAAACATCAGGCCGTACAGATATCCCTATGCCCAACAAAGTGAAATTGAACATATGGTTGCAAAAATGCTAGAGGCTGGTATAATTCAACCGAGTCAAAGTTCTTTCTCTGCGCCAGTAGTATTAGTGCACAAGAAGGATGGATCATGGCGCATGTGTCCGGATTATAGGGAGCTCAACAAGCCCACTATTAAAGATAAGTTTCCCATTCCCGTCATTGATGAATTACTGGATGAATTGCATGGATCAATTTACTTCACCAAGTTGGATCTTCGTTCAGGATATCATCAAATCAGAATGAAGACTGAAGACATTCCAAAAACAACATTTAGAACTCATGAGGGTCATTATGAATTTTTGGTCATGCCTTTTGGCCTTACCAATGCACCTTGAACATTTCAAGGTTTGATGAATTCCATTTTCAAACCATTCCTTAGAAAATTTGTGTTAGTATTTTTTGATGATATACTAATCTACAACAAGTCTTGGAAGGATCATGTTGAACATGTTGACAGGGTGCTACAACTATTGGAGGAGAAACAATTATATGCAAAAAGATCCAAATGTTTCTTTGGAGTACAAGAGGTGGAATATCTGGGTCATATTGTATCTCATGAAGGATTTAAGGTAGACCCTAGCAAAATTAAAGCCATTAAGGAATGGAAAATCTCCACATCCATAAAGCATTTGCGAGGATTTCTCGGGTTGACAGGGTATTATCGCAAGTTTGTTAAGAATTATGGGAGAATAGCAGCACCTCTAACAACATTATTGAAGAAAGATGCATTTTCATGGACTCCAGAAGCAACAAAGGCCTTCAAACATCTTAAAGAGGCAATGTGCCAAGCACCGGTCTTAGCTACACCAGACTTCACAAAAACCTTTATTGTGGAATGTGATGCTTCAGGAAATGGAATTGGTGCTGTTTTAATGCAAGATGAAAGACCCATTGCTTTTGAAAGTCGTCCAATCAAGGGAAAGTTTTTACACAAAGCTATTTATGAGAAGGAAATGTTGGCAATACTCCATGCACTTAAGAAATGGCGACCCTACCTAATGGGAAGACACTTCAAGGTAAAAAAGGATCATGATAGCCTTAAATACTTTTTAGAACAAAGATTATCCTCTGAAGAGCAACAAAAGTGGGTCACAAAGATGTTGGGTTATGACTTTGAAATCATCTACAAAAAAGGGAAGCAAAATGTGGTGGCAGATGCACTCTCAAGAAAGGATGAGGATGTGGAAGCATTGTTGTGCGCCATTTCTATTATCCAACTAGATTGGATAAACGAAGCAAGGGAGGAATGGAAGAATGACGAAGAAGTGTGGGCACTTATTCGAAAGTTACAACAAGATTCCAGTACATCTGATACATTTAGCTGGCAAAATGATTCTTTATGGTACAAAGATCGCTTATACCTTTGTAAGAATTCCCAACTAAAACAAAAGATTCTTATGGAATTGCACACTTATCCCCTAGGAGGGCACTTAGGATTTTTAAAAGCTTACCACAGGGTTAAAAAGGAATTTTTTTTTGGATGGCCTTAAATCGGATATTCAAAAATTTGTGGCGGAATGTTTGGTTTGCCAACAAAATAAAGTTGAAACAATTAAGACACCGGGTCTATTACAACCTTTATCCATTCCAAGCCAACGTTGGGAGGAGGTTTCAATGGATTTTATCACAGGTTTACCCAAGTCTGAGGGAAAGAGTGTCATCATGGTGGTAGTTGACAGACTTACCAAGTATGCACACTTTTGTGCATTATCACATCCATTTAAAACCAGTACAGTTTCTACTACATTTATGGACACAATTCAAACGCTACATGGAAACCCAAAGATTATTGTAAGTGATAGAGATCCCATTTTCACTGGAAATTTTTGGACAGAATTATTTTCTTGTCTTGGTACTCAGTTAGCTCATAGCTCATTTTATCATCCTCAATCTGATGGGCAAACTGAGATAGTAAACAATTTTTTGGAAGGATATCTTCGTTTCTTTGTATCTGATAAACAGACACAATGGGTCAAATGGTTGCCTCTGGCTGAATGGTGGTATAACACTTCCTTCCATATAGCAACAAAAATGACCCCATTTATGGCACTTTATGGATATCAACCACCATCCATCACATCATATTTAAGAGAAAATTCTAAAGTTCAAGCAGTGGAACATCACATCGAACATCAACAACAAGTCCTCCAACTCTTAAAGGATAACCTCGTGTTGGCACATAATATAATGAAACAACACGCAGATCAACATCGTAGCGAAAGAAGTTTTGATGTAGGTGATTGGGTATTCCTACGGCTACAACCATATAAGCAAATGTCCCTCAAGCAAGCTAAGAAGGATAATAAATTATCACCAAAGTATTATGGTCCGTACAAGGTGTTACAAAAGATTGGTACTATGGCATACAAATTGGAGCTTCCTGCAGCTTCTCGATTGCACCCAATTTTCCATGTTTCATGTTTAAAGAAGGTTATTGGCGACAAGCTCCTAGTTCAAACAATATTGCTAGAACTTGACGAGGAAGGAAAAATTATATTGGAACCGGAAGCAGTCACAGAAACAAGAACTCGACAGCTACGAAATCAATCAATTTCAGAGTATCTTATCAAGTGGAAGAACTTATCCGCTGAAGATTTCACATCGAAGGATGAGAATTTTATACAGAAGCATCCAGAACTACTCAAGCGTTGAGGACAACACTTTTTTGAAGGAGAGGGGCATGTTGGGTCCCTATAATACTAGTGATTACACCATTACTATTGTAGCTGCATCCCTTATTAATATTGTTGTGCCCCTATTATCCCCATATTGTTATTACTGTGCCCCATAGAATCCCTCTATTGTTATTTTTGTGGCTTTATATTATTATTGTTAGGTCGGTTGGGTTATATTGTGACTCCTTAGACTCTTATATATAAAAAGGAGGTTTTGTCATTTGAATCATCGAAGAATTGTTCATTTATGTAATGTAAAGGAGGTTGCCCCCTCGAAGAGGTTGAATTCTAAGGCATTGATCTATCTTTTCTATCTTTTCTTGAGCTGGTTTCATAACACTCTTCGTCAGCCCTTGTTGCTTCTGTGTCAACCCTTCTAGGCTCCGCGCTACCTATTTTGGCACTCTGCTGCCTCTCTGATATGTATCCGTCAGCCTTGGATCGAAATCCTCTTACTGAACTGCCCCTTGCTGCAACTGATCACTCGATTTCCTCAACAAACCTAGCCCCAAAAAGTCGAATTCTTGATCTCTCTTGGTGTGTCTCCAATTGACCGTGAAGCCTCCTCTTATACTTTTCTTGTTGATGATTCAACGACCGAGATTAAGTCCCTAATCAACGACTAAGATTAAGTCCCTAATCAATGACTAAGATTAGATTTGGCTTGATCCTCGTTATTTAGAATTTTCTCACCCATATTATATTAATACACATCAATATTTTAATTTTCCTAAGTTTAGACCTAGGAACCCATTAAAAATATTGATTATTTTAATATCTCTTCATCTAGGTGGAATTTCCTCAAATGATTTTTGGGTCTCGGAGATCTCATGTGCCTTAGCCTCTCGACCAATTTTCATGATTAAAGCACATTCGATGCTACCAAAAATCAACACTTTAGCGTTGGCTCATTAAGATTCAAGTTGGCCAATGCCAACTCAATAATGTTGTCGAAACCCATATCGTCAGGAAAGATATCCCACATCTTTGTCTTTCCCTTCAACCACTCCATCTGCCTGTAAATAAGACGAAGGTTGGTGTGCACATACACCATTGTCTCTGCCCTGGATTGCTCAAGCCTGCTCTTCTTGACACTATACAAATTCCCATATGTGATCCAATTCCTCTCGCAAGAAGAGGATGAAGTCACCTGAGAGATGAGCCTCATGGCAAACTGTTGTAGAGGAGGGTTTGTTGCTCCATGAGTTGCCCACCAAGAATAGGGCTTCTTAGCCCCTCTATCTCTAATCACATCATATCCTACAAATCGACCAGTGCCAGTGGAAAACTTAGTAAGGGCATCGTCCACCTCATCAAGGGATGCTCTATCCTGAAAAAGCCGCCTCAATGCATCTTTGCTCCCCTGTGAAATTTCACTGAGGAGGGAATCTGCGGGAAGGTCCACCATTCAGCCACTCATGGCTGTAGTATTTTGGGTTCAATGAGTGAGACAAACAATGCAAAGGTGTGCAATTATTGTCGCATCTGCTGACAAGAATATCCTGTATGGTGGTGAAGAAGGCCTCTAATGATGTCTCATACTTGGGGCACTCACTCTGTAAAATAATGCTCCTCACAGACTCAATCATGGAATCCCATCCCTCATAAACCTCTCCTAGGATGGGTTGGTTTGTATTAGCGAATCGTAGCAAAGAAATGATAGGGTCCATGATCTTAATAAGTGTGAAATTTTCTAAACTGCAGCAACTAATTTATTTCACCTACTTATTATTCTCAATATGTTATTTACGAAATTCCTTGAGCAAATATCCAAATAAATTCTATTGCAGTTATCACATAATTACACAGAGAAAAAAAACACATGCACAAGAATCAATCACATCGACACAGTTATTTTTGGACAATTGTTCCCAAAAAACCCAATGCGGGAAAACTGGTGCAACATATGAGGGCTTTATTAATCTTTAGCAGCAATTGCTTTACAAGGAATGATTTTATAGAGAGACTGAAAGAAAACACCTGAGACTTTCCCTCTGAGACCATCTGACACTTTGGAGACCCTGCTCTCACTTCTGCGTCACCCCTGTGTCACTCTAATTGACCCAGCGTGGCTTTGCGTCCCTTTGCATCAACTTGCGTAGGCCCTGTGTCTCTCCTCTGGACTGCGTCCCTCTTTCTACATTGTCTTCCACTGACCCTGCGTCTCTCCTATGGACTACATCTCTCTTTCTACACTGTCTTCCACTGACCCTGCGTCACCTCCTCCTTGATCACTGCCTGCTGCTGAAGCCCTCCTCTTCCTCCACCCTACAACTCCCTCTGAAATCGGTCTCCTCTTCGTTGAGAATCAAATTTCCTTGAGATACTGAGTATCTGCCAGTGTCTCCAAATGACCTCAAGTCTTCTCTTATACTTTCCCTGTTGATAAATCAATGACCGAGATTAAGTCCCTAATCAACGGCTAGATTAAAACATACTTGATCCTTGTCTCTTAGAAGCTTCTCATCCTTATCTTTATTAATACCCTTTAATATTTTTATTTTCTTAAGTTTAGACTTAGGAACCCATTAGAAATATTAATTATTTTTATAGCCCCTTATCTGGATGGAATTTCTCAAAAAGATTTCTGGGCCTTGGAGATCTCATGTGCCTTAGCCTCTCTCCAAATTTCAAGGCTAGAGTACATCTGATGCTACCAAAAATCAACACTTCCTCTTAGCGAGCAATGTGCTATAGCAATGTTTCACTATAGAAACATCTCACTGATCTTCCGCATCGATACTTGTGCTGATGCTTGGCTTGCTGCCTCACATCCCCTTCACTGCTACTTCCTGTACTGCTGCCCATGACACTACCACTGCCATTGCCACTGCTGCTCCTGTATTGCAGCTCCCTCTCAACTTGCTGCATCACGCTGCCCATAGCACTGCCACTGCTAACTGCTGCACTGCAACTTCTAATACTTATCCATTAGTGAAATGGATTCTTTATTATCCCCATCTTCTCCCTGAAATGAACAAACCTTGTCTGCCACCTGTTCTCTTGTAGGAGTGTACCTCAACTCTACTGCTCCTCTTTGGACACAGTCTCTAACAAAGTGACACCTGATATCAATATGCTTCTACTGATAATGAAATACTGGATTCTCAGAGAGCTTGATGCAACTCTGATTATCGCACATGATCCGAGTCGCTTCCATCCTTCTCCTAAATAGATTCACAAGCAATTTCCTAAGCCATATGGCTTTGCACGAAGCTGTGCTAGCTGCCATATATTCTGCTTCAACTGAGCTTAGAGCGACAAATTTTCTTGGTCCAATGTTGAAACAATACCGAGTTGTACTTTTTCGATCTACTGAACTTCCAGCCCAATTTGCATTAGTGAACCCACTCAGCCTGATGTCATTGCCTCTGGTGTACAATAGTCCATGCTCGACTTTTCCTTGTATATACTTGAGAACCTGTTTGGTTGTTGCCCAATGCACCCTCTTATTTTCTACCATGAACTGATTGAGGGTGTTGACAGGGTAACAAGTGTCTGGCCTGGTATTGACTAGATACATCATGGACCCTATGAGCTGTCTGTACAAATTGGGATCAACATCTTGATCTTCCGATGCATCAATCTTCTTCCAGTTGGTGATCATTAGAGTAGCCATAGGCCTACAGTCCTGCATCTTGAATCTCTTCAAGATTTATGTAGCATATCTCCCTTGTCCCAGGAAGATCTCACCCTTCTGCTGCCAAACTTCCAACCCCAGAAAGTAATGCATCTGTCCCAAATCCTTCATGTCAAATTCTATGGCTAGGTTCTTCTTGTAGTCTTTGGTGAGTTAGGAAGAGATCATCCACATATAACACTAGGATTAGAGGCTCATTCTCTACAACTAGATAGTAGAGATTAGGGTCTGCGTCACTCCTGACGAACCCCATCTTCTGCAAGTAGCCATCAATTTGACCGTGCCATACCCTAGGTGCTTGTTTCAGCCCATACAAGGCTTTCTTTAATCTGCATACATGAGATTTCTTCTCATGTGTCTCAAAACCTTCTGGTTGTTTGATGTATACTTCCTCTTCTATTACCCCATTCAAGAATATCGTCTTGACATCCATATGATGAATCTCCCACCCCATCTGCGCTACAAGAGATATCATCGTCCTAATAGAAGCATACCTGGCTACTAGGGTGAAGGTTTCTTCGTAGTCTATCCCTTCCTTTTGAGCATACCCCTTAGCCACGAACCTGGCATTGTATTTCTCCACACTGCCATCTGCAACATATTTGACCTTGTAGATCCATCTCGAACCTACCATTGATATGTCCTGAGGCCTAGGTACCAGTTCCCAAACATCATTGACCATTATAGAGTTGTATTCCTGCACCATAGCATCTACCCATACTTGATGCTCAACCTCCTGAAAACTAGAAGGTTCCCCAACCTAAGCTACTAAGGCTTGGTATCTGTTTGGCTGTCTTCGCTCCCTTTTACTATTTTTGGGTGCACCAATGAAGTCTTCTGCATCCCATAGAATCTTTCGGAGTTCCTGGCTCGTTCTTCCATTGGTAGTAGGTACATCTATCAACTCCTCTTCTTCCTGAGATTCCTTTTGTTCTGAAGCCTTGTTTTCAGGAGGATTTCTGGTACTAGTTTCCATTGGTTGAAGTGGTCTGACCAACGACTCGTCTTTCGACTGCTCCTTGAAAGGCATTTCTCGAGATTTTCTGAAAGCTCTATCCTCCATGAACTTTACATCTTGCCGAACTACTACCTTCCTACTCCTTAGAAGATAGACTCTATATGCCTTAGCATTCTCGCTATATCCCACAAGATATCATTTCTCAGCAGTTTGATCTAATTTCTTTCTCTTCTCTTTGGGTATATGACAATATGATAAACTCCCATATATCTTGAAATGATAGACTTCAGATGTCTTCCCAGTGAAGACTCTCTCTGGAGTGATTTTACCCAATGCCCTGTGAGGAGTCCTGTCCTGGACATAAGCCACTGTGCTGCATGCTTCTGCCCACAGGAATTTAGGCATATCTTGATCATACAACATTGCTCTAGCTGCTTCCACAATAGTCTTGTTTTTCCTTTCTGCTGCTCTATTCTGCTCCGGATTGTAGGGAGCTGTCCACTCTCATCTGATGCCTTCCTCAGCGCAAAAATCGGTGAAATCCTTGTCAACATACTCTCCACCATTGTTTGAGCGCAACACTTTTATCTTCTTTCCTGTTAGATTCTCCACTAGAGCCTTGAACTCTTTGAATCAACTGAATACCTCATCCTTGGTTTTCAAAAATTAAATCCAAGTCTTCCTAGAATGGTCATCGATGAAGGTGATGAAGTATTTGGCACCACTAAGAGATTTTGTGGACACTGGTCCGTAGATGTCTGAGTGTATCAATCCTAGCACACTCTTCGCCCTATTGTTACTTCTGGAAAACACAACTTTGGCATACTTGCCTAGAGTGCACCCTCTGCATACATCATCCCATTCAGTACTTAGTTCTGGAACTCCTGATACTATTTTCTTGAGAATTCTTAGAGCCCCATGGTGTAAGTGTCCCATCCTCCTGTGCCATAGCTCATTCAAGTCTTTGTCTCCATTACTGCCTATCAGTGCCATTGGTGATTCTAGCTGTAACCTGTACAACCTGTTACTTTTGATTCCAATCTAAGCCTTCTTTTTCCAACTTGGGTGTTTGACATATACTTTCTCCTTAATGAAGAAAATGTCATAGCCCTTGTTTTGAAGTTGAGATATGAAAAGTAAGTTCATCCCCAATCCTGGCACATGCAGCACATTGGTTGCTCGAAGTCGCTCTCCTGCTTTGGTTTGAAACACTATGGTACCTCTTCCTACTGGAGTACACTTTGCCTTATTCCCCATGGTGATCTGAAAATTCATTCTTTCTTCTTGATAATCTGAAAAACATTCTCGGATTCTTGTCATATGCCAGGAAGCTCCACTGTCTATATACCAAACCTCCGAGGAGGCAGAGCTTGCAAGGCAAGCGGCTTCTTCTTCCAATCTGGAAGCTAACATCGAATATTCGTCCCTTGTGCATTCTTCTGAAAATCTGCGTGAGTCCCCTTGAGTGGATGCCTCTGCATCATGCTCTTGACCCATAATCGATTTTCCTTTCCTGTTGTCAGATCTTTGCTTTGATACCATTTGAAAATTTCTAAACTAAAATTCTATTACTGCAGCAATGGATTTATTTCACCTACTTATTATTCTCAATAAGTTATTTACGAAATTCCTTGAGCAAATATTAAAATAAATTCTACTGCAGTTATCACACAATTACCCAGAGAAAAAAAAATACATGCATAAGAATCAATCACATCAACACAGTTATTTTTGGACAATTGTCCCTGGAAAAACCCAATGCGGGAAAATCGGTGCAGCAGATGAGGGCTTTGTTAATCTTCAACAACAATTGCTTTTACAAGGAATGATTTATTGAGAAACTGAAAGAAAACACCTGAGACTTTCCCTCTGAGACTATCTGACACTTTGGAGACCTTGCTCGCACTTTTGCGTCACCCCTGTGTCACTCTTATTGATCCAGCGTGGCTCTGAGTGGCTTTGCGTCGCTCTGCGTAGGCTCTGCGTCTCTCCTCTGGACTCTGCCTCTCTTTCTTCACTGTCTTCCACTGACCCTGTGTCACCTCCTCCTCGATCACTTCCTACTGTTGAAGCCCTCCTCTTCCTCCACCCTGCAATTCCCTATGAAATCGATTTCCTTTTCCTTGAAAATCGAATTTCCTTGAGATACTGACTATGTGCCGGTGTGTCTCCAAATGACCTTCAAGTTTTCTCTTATACTTTTCTTGTTGATAAATCAATGACCGAGATTAAGTCCCTAATCAACGGCTAAGATTAAAACAGACTTGATCCTCGTCTCTTAGAAGCTTGTCATCCTTATCTTTATTAATACCCTTTAATATTTTTATTTTCCTAAGTTTAGACTTAGGAACCCATTAAAAACTTAATTATTTTAATAACTCGTTATTCGGATGGAATTTCTCAAAAGGATTTCTGGGTCTTGGAGATCTCATGTGCCTTAGCCTCTCCTCCAAATTTCAAGGCTAGAGCACATCCAATGCTACCAAAAATCAACAATAAGTAGATCTACCCTCTCCCACCAAGCATCATCTAACACCGTGTCCTTCACTCTTTTTGAGGCAGCTTGATCTGTCTTTCTCCAAAAAAACCAAAACTCTGAAATAACCATGGCCCCAAGAGCGGTCTTGACCTCCCTCAACCTCTTCAACATGATGAATGAAGAGGCAAACCATGTATCTGCAATCTTCAACAATGATAGATTGGTGTACTCCTTGTAGATAGTGAGGGCATTTGTATGATTTTGTACAAAGTTGCAGATATGCCGTGCATCCTCAATAATACTTCCAATCCAAAGCATATCAGAAGCAATAGATTTTGGTGCTAAATTCAAAGAATGGACATTGCAAGGTGTCCAAAATACTTGTGGATATTTAGCTTCCACAATCATGGCAACAACCTTGCAAACAGGTGCATTATCTGTAATGATTTGCACACAAGAATCAACACCTACATCTTCAATAACTTTAATGAACAACTCACCCATATATTGTGCATCCTTGTATTGTCCAAGTGCATCCACTAATTTCAAGAAAATTGCACCATTCAAGAAGGCACCATGATGTTGATGAGTGGGTGGCGTGTTGGATTTGTCCATCCATTAGAAACAATACTAGCCCCAGATGTTAGCCATGCTTAGAAAGAAAGAAAGAAAGAAAGAAATTATTTTAACATTCACGAGGCTAAAGATAGCCTATGGGACAAATTGCTTCTTCATTTGCTTGATGTATTCGGTCCTTTTTCTGTGAAGCTTCAAAATAAATGCTCCTAGCTTCTCGACAAACCCCTCGCTAAATAGATTATCCCAAGAGCTAGTTGCCAACATATCTGCATAACTTTCCCTGTTGTCTTTGAAGGCCTCACATTCTAAAATGAAATGTTTTTATGTTTCCACTTTTCCGGAAGAACAAAAAAACGCACTCTTTCCTCCCACACTTCCTTTGGCCTTTTCCAGCGCCCTGTTTCACAACGGAGTTGATGAGAATTAGTCCTTAACTGAGCAATAAGAATTTTGGCTCTCCAAGAGATATTGGCCTCTATGTATGGTTTTGGTTGATGACTATGAGTGGGATTAAACACTTCAATATAGTAATTTTTCTTTCTTCCTAGTTCCTTATCCCAAGTACGCTTCTAGAACTTTTTCATAACAAAAGCTTTTATCCCTGTGTTGTTTATGGGACATGCGTTCAAGCAAATACCCCATGTACTAAACCAGTTGTTATTTTGCTGCATCCAAGTTTTTTTGCTCTTGCACAATCTATCATTAAATACAACCTTAGGCCATCTACCCTCTTCCATTTGGTCAATTTTTTTTAAATACCTTATGACTCGCACCATAGCAATTGCTTCAATAGGAGCAGTCCCTGTTTCACTTAACAAGATATCATAAGGAACTGCACTTTTAATCCTAAATTTGTTTGTGATCAAATGCTTCTTAATTTTCTCAATTTGTCTCCACTGCATGTCGGATGTACTGCTGGCCCATAGTTCACAACCATAGAGAATCACTGGAATCATTAGAGGCCCAAAAAGAGTTTGAGTGGTTTTCCAGTCCCAGAACTTTGCCTCTCTACATCTACTTTGAAAAGCATAAAATTCTTTCCAACCCCCCAAAGTTCTTTTCTTTCTACAACCATTCCAACTTAGATTTTTGTTGAAGTTAATTCTGAGGTATTTGTAATCCACAACTTCTTCCAGAATTTTGCCTTCAAAGTAGAACTTATGTTGGTTATGTTTTCTTTTCTTAGAGAAGATCACTACTTTCGTTTCGCTGATATTGACTTGCATAGTAAGTGCTCTTGCAAACCAAGAGTCGATTTAGCAATCAGAATAGGGTCATCTGCATACAAAAGAAGCCTTATAACAAACTTGCTGAAATAGATACCATCACCCCCTTGCAAATTTAACCACTCCTCAAGCTTGTCGATATATAAACCAAAAAGGGTAGGAGACAGTGGGCAAGCTTGCTTGACCCCGATATCGCTTCTAAAGCTTTCAAGAATGCCTACTGAAGTTCTAATTTTGACTTTCACCTCTTCATACAGCCTATGCA
Organism: Pinus tabuliformis; assembly: GCA_031772625.1. Classification (NCBI taxonomy): domain Eukaryota; kingdom Viridiplantae; phylum Streptophyta; class Pinopsida; order Pinales; family Pinaceae; genus Pinus; species Pinus tabuliformis. The sequence goes on along the minus strand of CM062816.1, from coordinate 662,005,217 downwards.
CAATTGCTCTCAAATGTTTAGGAACCCCAAGTTCCTCCATTCTGTGGAAAAGCATATTCTTAGGAACTGAGTCAAACGCTTTTCTGAAATCAACAAAGCAACAAAAGACTTCTTCCTTTTTCTCCCAAACTTTTTCAATGATGTGCCTTAAAGTTATACGATGATCAACTGTGGAATGTTTAGTTCTAAAACCTACGTGCCATTTAGCATGCTTATCTCTTTCTTTTGCCCACTTGCTAATTTTGTTCTCTAGCATGCTTCCAAATAGCTTTGCAAACAAAGGGTTTATCATGATGGTCCTATAATTGGAGGGATTATTGATGTCACCGCTCTTGAAAAGAGGTATTGCCAGACTAGTTGTCCAATCTGTGGGGAGCCCTTGTTGTATGATGTTGTTGAAGATTTTTGTAATGTGAGGTGCAAGAATCTTTGAGCCCCACTTTAGATATTTTGCTTGGAGTTTCAGCTAAGTCTTTTGCTTTTCCAACACCCAACTTCTTGATACCCATCTCTACCTCCTGTACCGTGAAGAGTTCAGTATCAATGTTGACCAAGGGGGGGAAGGGTCAACCTTGGAAACCTACTCATAGAGTTGTCTTGCATGGTCAAACCATTTAGAAGCTGTAATACTATTTCCAATTTGTATCTTTTTTGGTTGGAGCTCCTTCCAAAATAATTTGGGATTATTTTTCCCAAGGAAGATTACTTCTTCCCTCCTTGAAACCCTGAAATCAACCTTTTTCTTGCCTAATAACTGCTTGTAAGTTTTGAGCTTTATGTTATCCTTATTTGACTCTTTCCACATTCTCCTTGCCTTTCTGCATTCCTCATCAAACCAAGCATTAACCGGAAAGCAATTTGTTTCAGACTTTTTAATTTTTGCTCTTTTGCACTTTGCAAGTGCGCATTGAATTAAATGTGTTAATTCATGACTATGAAGGTTGTGAATTGTAATTTTCTCCTTCTCGAAGAGCCTCTCTAGCATCATTTTGAAGGTATTACAATTTTCTGGGGTCAAAAGAATTTTGCCGTGTGGGAGATTTTGTTCGACATGCTGAATTTTTGACTCTAATTGTTTCTTTCCAATCCAAGAGAAACATAAATAAATTGGTTTGTGATCTAATTTCAAGTCTCACAACTGATCTTCAATCAAAACTTACTCCATTTTCTCACACAAACCATGCGAGCAAATTACATAATCTACCACACTTGCTCCATTGTAAGTATTGCAAGTGAAATTACCGGACTTTGCCCATCTAGTCAACCCATTACAAATGACTAAATCAAAGGCCCCACATAGTGTAAGCAATTGTTCACTAAAGAGATTGCAGCACTTGTCCTCTGAAATTCTTTCCCACTGATGATTACTTTCTTCTGTAAGCCAAATAGGGTCACAATCATCTTTACAACAAAGAATGCTAGCTTGCTCACTTGCAGTCCTAGCATTGAAATCACCCACTATAAGGACTTCACCTAGTTGCGAATATGTTGCAATATCCACTTTTAAGGCTGCAAATGAATCTTTGTGGTCAAGCCCTCTACCTTTGTAGATTTTTGAAACCTACGGCGCAAAATAGCATGTTGCAATTCTGATGTGGTTTCCATTTTCTGATATTTTAAACCAAATGAATTGCTTATTTGAGTCTTCTTTTTCTAACTGAATGAGACGACCTTCTTTCTCCCTTACTAAAACCATGATACCCCTGTGCCCTTTGCCATTCCTTGCTGCCTTGTTCCACACTGCCATCTTCCAGTATCCTTCAAACAGAGGTGTCTTGCACCCTTCACGCTCATGTGTTTCTATGAGGCAAATTATGTCTCTATCTTCCGCAATAGGCCCAAACCCATGCCTCGTCTCCATGGGTAACCTCTGCAATTCCAACAATCTAACCGTAAGGAAACTTGTGTATGACTTGATTGCTATTTATTTTGACATGCAAGACTCACATTTGAGTCTTTGTCCCTGCTTTCCCATATTGACCTTGCTTTTTGATTTCTTGTTGAAGAGTTTGTTGCCTCTTCTTTATTACCATCTTGCTCTATTTTGGAAGGAGATCCAAAGCGCGCTATCACAACTTTGGCTTTATAAATCCATGCTCTCTTGCCTTCATCTCTTGCTGTCCTAACCTTTAAAATTTCCTCCCTTCTTTCCTGCTGTTGTTTTACAGTTAAATCTTCTTCTAGGAAAAAACGAGAACCCCTCAAGAGATGTTTCTTACTTAGAATGATATATTTATCACGCAAGCTAGGCATAATGACTTTTATGGGCCTGGCTCTCTCTCCGTTAAACTTACCCACCCTCCATGCTTGGCATATTTGTCCTTGCCATAGCAACTTGTCTTTCAAGAAGTCTCTTGCAAGGTCAAGAGTACATTCATTTTTTCCCATAGTCTTTCACCCCTTCAATAATTATGTTTGCTGCCCTATTTTGTCTTTCCTTGCCTTCACTATCTTGCATGTTGTCAACCTAAATATTTGTTTCTCCTTCCTTATTAGCAAAATTGCTAAGAACTTGAGCCCAAGTTTTGGAAACTTTGGTGGAATCTCCTTTCGTTTCTTCTCTTGCGTTCTCTTCATGGTTTTTATTTGGGCAATCATTTTCCCTTTATCCTGGGATGATTTCACATTCACCACCTCTGTACTTTCCACTATCGATTTCTTTATGTTTTGCACTTCCGCCTTCATGTGTTGCCATTCTGTCTTCCTAATCAGGAGAGCTTCCTGTAGCAATGCCACTTGTTCTTTTAAAACTTTATTACTTTCTGCTAAAGCCTTGTTCTCAGCTATTATTATATGAATTTTATGATCTCTTTATTGCCCTTTAGCTTCTAAAACCTCCAACCTTTCTTTTGCATTTAACAATTCTTTCACATAAAGATCAAATGACCAGGTGAAAGGTGTGGATGTGGGACTATATAAGCCAGAATCATCAATGACTTTTCCTCTGGACTTCTTGTTGCCACGTGCTTGTAGAGGAGACTTGTTTGAGTGCTTTTTGTGAAGGGCTTGAGTACTTTTATTTTTAGACCGTTTCTTCCTTGTATGCTTCCATTTTAGATGGGCTATTCTTTGTTTTAAAATACCCCAATATTGTTTGGCATTGACCCAAAACCACTTCCCAACTTTGGCGGATGAGGCAATTTTCACTTGTCCTAAATCATTTGTCTCTACATGTTCTGAAATTTCTTGTTCCTTTGTCATGTTTGAATGCATTTGTTACTCCTTGCTTGTTGCTCGATACTTCTGTTGCATAAAAGCTCCCTGCTCTCACACTGCTCATTGTTCACTGCTCGCTGCTGTCACTGTTGACCACACTGCTCACACTACTCTGCTCATACTGCCCGGATCGCTGCTCTGCTAATATTGCTCAAACTTTTAGCCGTCAAATCATTACAAATTTAGCAGACCTTTTTCTAGGCTCCACGCTCAACTGTGAAGCTCCGGTCTGTGTAAAACGTGCTTCTGTTAAATTTATAATCTATAGACCGGTGTCAACGAAGGTAGAAATGGATATAGTTGATCAAAAGATTATCAGTATCTATTGTTTGCTTCCTTTCACTCTGTTCAGTAATCCATTTCGGCCGCATCTGAGCCATGAAGCGTGACTTGAAAACCCCAACCCTGATGTTTCGACTGCATTTGGAGCTTTTCATGTTCGTATGAGTCGTTCATCAAGTTGCATTTCATCAAGAATTGAAGTCTAAGCAAAGGATTGCAAGCTTCAAATTTTTCCTAATTTGAAACGTGCGATACTGGAGAAACCCAATTTTGCATTCACACGACGCGAACCTTGCTGGGCCATCTCAATTTCAAGAATTTAAAACCGTATCGTTTATATTTGTATCATTTACAGTTTTTGTCCATCTCTTTCTTTGCCTTCGTTAACAATGTGGTTCTAAGCTTCTCTGACCTAGGAGGCACATACCTTGATGGAGCCCATTGAATTAGAGTTTGACACATCTCAATAAATAAAGGTGAGTGTGCAACATTAAATGATATGAAGTTCTGATAGAAAAAGAATGCAACAGTGTGATCAAGCTCTTCCGGTTTCTCTTTCTTAAAAATCTTGTCCATTGGACTGAGTGCCATTGCCTTAATTTTTGCTGCTTGCCCTCCACCAAAACTCTCAAATGGAAAATTGTCGCTGCTTTTCCTCAAGAATGGAAGGGGATCATCATTCTTGTTTTTTTAGATGATGCAACCACCTTTGCCACACCAACATTGGCCTTTTTTTCCATTTCTTTCCTCTTAGCTAAAGACACTTGTGTACATGTTGCAATTCCACAACCTGGTAAAGCCAACAAATGAGATTTCACACGGTAATATGTTCTCATGAAATGATTGTTGCAATAGTTCCATTTCCAAGCAACATTGCCTCCGCCCTTCAACTTGCTACCTGGCCCTTGCTCTCTTGTGACATATTTCCACAAGGGATATTTGTTACTTTAAGGCTATTGTCTTCCCTCTACATTTGAAGCTGCTGTTGCAACCCCACTTCCAATAGAGGGAACACTTGCAGATCCTGATGAAAGTGGAACAAAAGGGGCATCTCTAATGGGGACATTCTTCCCCTTCCTTTGCCCCTTCCCTACTGCCCTTGATTGAGACATGAATGTACTAAAAAAATAAAGAAAAAATACACAAATTTGTAAAAATAATGCACATGCAAATTGCTTAATAAAAATGCAAAAAAAATAGAAACAAAATGCACATACCTATTGCTTGAATTGCCTCCAAAATGATCCCAAACCCTTTGCTATTCGCTCCCACACACCCACAACACACCCACAATAAGAGAGAATGTGAAAAGTGAGGGTGAAATGGTCCAAAACCATCCTTTATGGGCCGCGCGACATGCCAAAAAAGGGACACATGTCCCAGAATCGGGACACGCGGGTTCGCCTCTAGACACGCTAGGACACGAACGTGTCCGATTGGGGCACAATCGGACACGATCTGGAGGACACGTGTCGATTTGCCCAATTCGGGACACACAAAGGGTGGGGGTCGAATCTGGTTTCATAGCATTAAATGAATCATAGCAATGAAAACAATGGATTTCCCCTTGTTTGCTTGATGGAAAATGGTCACAAGATCATCAATAATGTTATTAGAACTTGACCAAAAGATTTGTCGACCAAAAAATAAATAAAATATTCAAATTTTGAAAAGAACAATAATTCATGGGCGCTCATATGGATCGAAATTATCATACATAAATATGCAAAATTTCCGATGTATATAGTACGTGCGCATATAATCAAAATATCACCGAGTGCTCCATCATTGAATCAAAATAGATCAATAAAGAGGCTCTAAATGGCCTCCGAAATCCAAAGAAAATCATGCTACAACAAATAGCTACATAACATCAAAATCATTACCTATATTGGGATCCTCCTCGTCAAGATCACCCTCTTGTTGAGAAATCTAGGCGCAACTAGAGTAGAGGGATTCTCTTACTTTGATAACTGCTTTTGATATATTCTTACTTTAATTGACAATAAAAACAATAAAATCAATGAGACAATAGGACATAATATGTAAGCGATCAGCGAGGGCCAAAACCTCTCCAACTGGGAGGAAAACCCACAAGAATTCTTCTCTTCTTATAGAACTTCAATTGATGAATTCCAAGACCTATGACCCTTGACCAAGACCCTCCATGACCAAGTCAAACCATGTGTCCAGCAACTTCTGCAATTTCGACTTACCCAACTGATTCTTCTGGAACTTTGACCTGCCCAACAAATTCTTCTGCAACCTAGACTTGCCTAGCAAATTCTTCTGCAACAAATTCTTGTACCTAGCAAATTCTTCAAATTTTTCTGCCCATCAAATATAGAAACCCTAACACGAGAGAGAGAGAGAGGCCCAAAAACTTCGATCTAGTTCTTCTCCTTTTTCATCCTTTTCCATTTTCTATCGTGAGAAGATCGAACTTGCTTGAATGAGTCTCCAAATGAGGTCAAGCCCCTTCTTATTTATAGGCTTGTGAGGGGTACAATTTACTATCTTTAAGTTGACTTGTCCCTTCATATAGGCTGACTTGATCTTTTCACCATGACGAGGTCTTGGAGGGTATTTTGACTCATAAATTCTTTTTAGAATATGTAACATGCCCAAATGGGTCTTTAATACATGACAATGACTCAATGGGTGCTTAACCTAAAAGGAAGTTTCCATTGAGCATGAAACCCATGCCTCAAGAACAATAATAAATTTGTTTTTGTCTTTTCATTAAATACATAAAATCATGATTACATATGTCATGATGAAGAGTGAATCTAGTTACATATTTCAACACTCCCTCTTAACTATTCATAATCCATACAAGGTACTTGGACATTCTCATAAGAAGAGTCGGATTGGTAATCTATATGTTTAGCATCATACCAACCAGCATTGTTACATAGAAAGACCTTGAGTAACAACTCTATCTCTCCACAAGATCAGAGCACAATGCTGGTGAGACCAAGATTTATAGACGCCATCATCATTGTTTCTCAAGGAACATACCCCACCCGAGTGTTCATAGGGTATGTCCTTCCAGGACTATTTTTATCTTGGATTCCCAGTCCTCAAAGAATATCGGTCCTCTATGACTACTCTTATCTTGGATGCCTTATCACATTCTCAAAGAGTATCAGATGCCCGATGCTTACCCAATCCTCCATTATTTCTTCCCAAAGTGAAGACAAGAATGGTGTGTCTATCTCTCCCTTTCAACTAAGGAGGATATACCCATTCCTATGAAGGAATGTACCCAAGCTCCTTCTTAACCAGGGACTTGACCAAGCTCCCTCTTAACCAAGGACTTGCTTCAAGTAGATTTCTGCTCTAGGTGGAGATCATGGGACCTTCAACTACTTGTAGAGCTCCTTCTTTCAATGTCATGAAATTCATCTTCAAAAATTGTGGAGCCTTCTTCTTTTTGTAGGGCACAGGCCATCCATAACTTTCCTCAAGTCAACCATGTCATCCTTATTCTTATCGGAAAGTGATCTTCTAGTCCACATTTGGCTTTCCTTCATACAACTACCTCTCCCACGTCATGTTTCCTGCAGGATCTTCCATCCCATCACATGAGTGCTAGTTGTAGGTGACATCTACAACTCCTTTTCAGTAGCCCTACATTGTGAAAATTCTATCACTGCAACATCTAATTTACTTTGCCTACTTGTTTTCAATAAGTTATTTATGAAATTCCTTCAAAAAACATTAAAATAAATTCTACTGCAGATATCACACCATAATACAGAAACAAACACATGCAAGAGAATCAACATATCGACACAGAAATTTTGGACAACAATCCCCGAAAAAACCCAATGTGGGAAAACCGGTGCAGCAAGGGAGGATTTTATTATTCAACAATTCTTCAGTACAACCGGGTGCCAAACCGGCTTACCCAACAGAGAGAAAAACTCTCCAACACTTCTCCTAGTCCTAGCGTCAGCCTGGCTGACCTCTGCATAGCCTCAAGACACTCTGCATCAGCCCCTGCTTGTCTGTGTCAGCCCTAGGCCTCTCTGCGTCACCCACACAGGCCCTCTAGTGACTGTGTAGTCTCCTGCTGCCTCAGCGTTTGCCTGAAAGGCCCTGCGTCTGCCTCTCTTGCCTCTGCGCTGGTCTTCTGTTGCTGATCCTGACTCTCTGCTCCGTACTTGCTGCCTCCTGCTGCTCTCCAAACCACTAGTTTGAATTTCTCAGCTAATCCCGCTCCAGAAATCGAACTGACTGGTCTCCCTTAGTGTGTTCTCCAACTGACCCTCAAGCCTCTTCTTATACTTTTCTCGTTGGTCCATCAACGATCGAGATTAAGTCCCTAATCAACGGCTAAGATTAGATCTGGCTTGATCCATGACTTTTGGACCATTCTAACTCAATTTTATATTAATTCACATTAATATTTTATTTTCCCTAAGTTTAGACTTAGGGACTCCATTAAAAATATTAATTATTTTAATATCTTCCAAATTGGTTAAATTTTGCCCAAACCATTTCTGGGTCTTGGAGATCTCCCATGCTTTAGTCTCTCCACTAATTTTGGTGGCTAGAGCACATCTGATGCTACCCGAAATGAGCGCTCCCTCTTAGCGAGGATTGTGCCAGTGTGCTCCAGTAATGCTCCTCACTGAGTATCACCCTGATCATTCGATATCGGTCCTTGTGCTGATGCTAAGCCTCCCTGCCCAACATGCTCTGCACTGCTGCATCCTGTACTGCTGCCCATGGCTCTGCTACTGCCACTGCTGCATCTGTACGACAGCTCTCTCTGCGTCCGTGCTACTGTTGGTCCTTTTCTCCCAACACTGCATCTGCACTGCAACTCCCTCTGCATCCGTGCTGCTATCACCCCCATTTCTGCTACTGAAATGGGTTCTTTATCATCGCCATCTTTTCCCTGAATTTATCAAACTTTGTCCTTCCAAGGGCCTTGGTGAGGATGTCTGCCACCTGTTCTCTTGTAGGAGTGTAGCTCAACTGTACAGCTCCTCATTGGACACAGTTTTTGACAAAGTGACATCGGATATCAATATGCTTTGACCGATCATGAAACACTGGATTCTCAGAGAGCTTGATGCAACTCTGATTATCGCACATGATACTGGTCGCCTTCATTTTCCTTCTGAATAGGTTCACAAGCAGTTTTCTAAGCCATATGACCTCACACGAAGTTGTGCTTGCTGCCATATATTCTGCCTCAGATGAGCTCAGAGCCACGAACTTCTGTCTCCTACTGCACCAGGAAGTCATTCCCGATCCAATGTTGAAACAATACCCAGAGGTACTTTTCCGATCCACAGAACTTCTTGCCCAATCTGCATCAGTAAATCCACTCAATTTGATATCCTTACCCCTGGTGTACAGGAGTCCATAATCGACTGTTCCTTTTAAATACCTGAGAACGTGTTTCGCTGCTTCCCAGTGTGCCCTCTTCAGTTCCACCATGAACTGTTTGAGGGTGTTGACAGCATAACAAATGTCTGGCCTAGTATTGACCAGATACATCAAGGACCCTATGAGTTGCCTGTATAGGGTGGGATCAACATCTTTGTCTTCTAATGCATCAATCTTCTTCCAGTTGGTGATCATTGGAGTAGCCATGGGTCTATAGTCTTCAGGATTTCTGTAGCATACCTCCCTTGCCCAAGGAAGATCTCTCCCTTTTGCTGCCAAACTTCCAACCCTAGGAAGTAATGCATTAATCCCAAATCCTTCATATTGAATTTTGTGGCTAGATTCTTCTTGCAGTCCCCAATGAGCCTGGACGATCCTGTCAGAAAGAGATCATCCACATACAATACTAAGATTAGCGGCTCATTCTCTATAACCAGATAATAGAGATTCAGATCCATGTCACTCTTGACAAATCCCATCTTCTGCAAGTAGCCATTGATTCGACCATACCATGCTCTAGATGCTTATTTCAGCCCATACACGACTTTCTTTAATCTGCATACATGAGACTTCTCCTCATGTATCTCAAAGTCCTCTGGTTGTTCAATGTATACCTCTTCTTCTATTACCCTGTTAAAAAAAAACGTTTTGACATCCATTTGATGAATATCCCACCCCATCTAAGCTGCAAGAGATATCACGGACCTAATAGAGGTATACCTAGGTACCGCGGCGAAGGTCTCCTCGTAGTCAATTCCTTCCTTTTGAGCATACCCCTTAGCCACAAACTTGGCCTTGTATTTCTCAACACTGCTGTTTGCAGCGTATTTGATCTTGTAGATCCATCTCGAAAATACTGCTAATCTGTCTTGAGGCCTTGGCACTACCTCTCAGACATCGTTCACGATTATGGAGTTGTACTCTTCTACCATCACATCTAGCCAAACTTGATGTTGAGCTACCTCTTGGAAACTAGCAGGCTCCCCATCCTGAGCTACTAATCCTTGATATCTATCTGGCTGTTTTCGCTCCCTCTTATTGTTTCTTGGCGCACCGATGAAGTCCTCTGCATCTCGCAGAATCTGACGAAGTTCCCTGCTAGTTCTTCCTCTGCCAGCAGGTGCCTCTGTTAGCTCCTCCTCATCCTGTGAATCTTCCTGATCTGAGGAAGATTTCTTTACTTCTATTGGTTGAAGAGGTTTAACCAACGAATCTTCTTTTGACTGCTCCTTGGAAGGCATCTCACGAGATTTTCTAAAAGCCTTGTCCTCCATGAACTTTACATCTCGTCGAAGCACTACCTTCTTGCTCCTTTGAAGATAGATTCTGTATGCCTTAGCGTTCTCTCTATATCCCACTAGATATCCCTTTTCCGCAGTTTGATCCAGCGTTTTCCTCTTTTCCTCGGGTATGCAACAATACCCTAAACTCCCAAATATCCTGAAATGACTGACTTCAGGCATCTTCCCTGTGAAAACTTTCTTTGGAGTAATCTTGCCCAATGCCCGATGAGGAGACCTGTTCTGAGCATAGAATGCTGTGTTGCATGCTTCTGCCCACAGGAATTTTGGCATATCCTGATCATACATCATGGCCCTAGTTGCTTCTACAATAGTCCTATTCTTCCTTTCTGCTACTCCATTCTGCTCCGGATTGTACAGAGCTGTCCACTCTCTTTTGATGCCCTCCTTAGCGGAAAAATCAATGAAGTCCTTATCGACATACTCTCCTCCATTATTTGAGCGCAAAACTTTTATTTTATTCCCAGTCAGATTGTCCACTAGAGCCTTGAACTCTTTGAATCGACATGAAACCTCGTCCTTGGTTTTCAGAAAATAAATCCAAGTTTTCCTTGAGTGGTCATCAATGAAGGTAAGGAAATACTCTGCACCACTAAGAGCTTTGGTGGACATAGGTCCTCAAATATCTGAGTGTATCAATCCTAGTACACTCTTGGCCCTGTGTTTACTCCTAGGAAACGCTGCCTTGGCATACTTTCCTAGAGCACATCCTCTACATACATCATCTCGTTCCGTACTAAGATTCAGAACTCCTATCATAGTGCTCCTGAGAATTCTCAGAGCCCCATGGTGCAAATGTCCCATTCTTCTGTGCCATAGTTCGTTCAAGTCCTTGTCTCCATGACTGCCTATTAGTGCCATTGGTGATTCTAGTTGTAATCTGTACAACCTGTTACTTTTGATCCCGATTTGCACTTTCTTTTTCTAGCTTAGGTGTTTGACATATACCTTCTCCTTGATGAAGTAGACGTCATAGCCCTTGCCTTGAAGTTGCAACATGGAAAGTAAGTTCATCCCCAATCTTGGTACATGCAACACATTTGTAGTGCAGAACCATTCTCCCGATTCTGTTTGAAAAATTATGGTACCCTACTGGAGTACACTTTGTCTTGTTCCCCATGGTGATCTGAAAGTTCATCCTCTCTTCTCGATACTCTGAGAAACATTCCTTGATTCTCGTCATATGCCAAGAGGCTCCATTGTCTATATACCATACTTCTGATGATGCAGAACTAGTCATACAAGCCACTTCTTCTTCCATCTTGGAAGCCAACATGGAGAAATCGAAATCTCTTGTGCAATTTTTTGAAAATCTGTGCGAGTCCCCTGACGTGGATGCCTTTGCATCATGGTCTCGACCCATAACTGATTTTCCCTTCTTGTCTTTGATTACTCGCTCTGATACCATGTGAAAATTCTATCACTGCAACATTTGATTTACTTTGCCTACTTATTTTCAATAAGTTATTTATGAAATTCCTTCAATAAACATTAAAATAAATTCTACTGCAGATATCACACCATAATACAGAAACAAACACATGCACAAGAATCAACACATCGACACAGATATTTTGGACAACAGTCCCCAGAAAAATCCAATGTGGGAAAACCGGTGCAGCAAGGGAGGATTTTATTATTCAACAATTCTTCAATACAACTGGGTGCCAAACTGGCTTACCCAACAGAGAGAAAAATTCTCCAGCACTTCTCCCAGTCCTAGCGTCAGCCTGGCTGACCTCTGCGTAGCTCCCAGACACTCTGCGTCAGCCCCTGCTTGTCTACGTCAACCCTGGGCCTCTCTACGTCACCCACGCAGGCCCTCTAGTGACTGCGCAGTCTCTTGCTGCCTCAGCGTCTGCTTGAAAGGCCTCGCGTTTGCCTCTCCTGCCTCTGCGTTGGTCTTTTATTGCTGATCCTGACTCTCTACTCTGTACTTGCTGCGTCTTGCTGCTCTCCATACCACTAGTTCAAATTTCTCAGCTAACCCCCGCTCCAGAAATCGAACTAACTGGTCTCCCTCGGTGCGTTCTCCAACTAACCCTCAAGCCTCTTCTTATACTTTTCTTGTTGGTCCATCAACGACCGAGATTAAGTCCCTAATCAACGGCTAAGATTAGATCTGGCTTGATCCATGACCTTTGGACCATTCTAACTCAGTTTTATATTAATTCACATTAATGTTTCATTTTCCGTAAGTTTAGACTTAGGGACTCCATTAAAAATATTAATCATTTTAATATCTTCCAAACTGGTTAGATTCTGCCCAAACCATTTCTGGGTCTTGGAGATCTCATGTGCTTTAGTCTCTTCACCAATTTTTGTGGCTAGAGCACATCCGATGCTATCCCAAATCAACATGCATTAACCCATCTAGATGTTATTCAAAAATAAAAAATGAACATTAAATCAAAATTACCTTTTGTGATGGCCTTTCATCATGACATCTGCTTGTTCAAAACATCAATACCCTGCATATTCATAAACACATCTCCAAGACTTTATATGTCAAGGGTCTCCTTTCTTTATAGACCTTATCTGGGTCTTCATACCTTTCCCATGGAGATGTCATATCAAATTAATTGGGTGTTGATTCTTTGTTACCATAGTTGCAACTTTCATGTTCTCTTCTTTCTTTCTTCACATATTGCTCCTCAGGAACATCCATCCATAGTTCCTTTGTTTTTTTCAAGCACATCATATTCCATATGAGGACATATTATGCTGATTTCATCTTGTCAATATGTGAACCATGCTTTCATGCTTTTCTTCGATCATACTCATGATGTAAAGCATTCAGCTATGCTATTTGCAACTATATGATGACATGACTCAATCTTATCAAATACATGCATACATACCTCATTTCTTCATTTTGGTCATCTAGACTTCCTTCGACAACTTCCTTGATTGAAAGTACATCAACCATCTTGACCTGCTACACTCCTTTGTCATCATACCATCATCCCTTTAAATCCCATACAAGATGGAATTATCAGTGGGACACTTGCTTATTCCAAGAGAGGTGAACCTTGTAATGAAGATTCCAACAGAGGATCTTGATTATCCTCATCCAGCAAATGCTCCTTCGTAATGATAATACATGATGAACTCTTTCTATCCTCTATCATGCTAGATAAATTTTCTTTTCCCATAAGTACTACTTATGCTCTCAATGAGGTTACCAAAGGCCACTTCCCTTCTATGATGACTGCTACAACCATGTAGACTTCTATTTCAGCTATCCTTTAAAGATTTTCTAATAATGCAAGAGCTCTTGCTTTACCGATATGCTTCTAATATGATGCCATCTTCTTCTAGCGTGCATCTCTTCATAATGCTTCTCATCTTGATTGCAATGGTGAAGGTCTTTTTACCTTCCATTTCTTCTAGCTATGCATTGGAGGAACACTAATAGTGAAGATCTATCCCTTTGGATTTCTTCTTATCAGGTTCTTCCACTTCTTCGGTGATATCAACTTCATTTCTTTCTTTCCTCTTGTTGTCCTTTTGGAATTTCGGACAATCTCTCTTGTGATGCCCATATTCCTGACAGCCATAACGTTGGATCTTTGACATATTCTTCAAACCTTCCTTTTCTCTTAGTCATGGCAACAAATGCTTGAACTTGTTCACCTGGTCCCACATCACCTTTTGCTTTTAACTTGGTTTCTTCACTCTTATATAGATGCTTGATTCATTGCGCACCACCGTGGTCATTTCTCTGTCAGCCATTATTTCACCCAACTCTTGTAGTTGGTCTCGGACTTCTGACACCCTCATAAGATATAAGGCTATTCCTTCTTCCTTTGGTACATTCATTTTATACAACTTGGTTCCTAAAGATATGACTTCTCTAGCGTTGCTTACATAGAATAATTCCACTAACTTCTTGTAGATTTCTTTTGATGTCTCTAACTTTGCTACATACGTAATGAGGGGATCGTTGATGGATTCTATAAGAATCCTTTGAGCCCTTATTTCATGTATTCAACTAGAGCTTGAGCTTCTTCCTTTGGAGGTTTAGTGGCCAAACCCTTAACATGCTCAACGACTTCATTTTCTATGAGGATCAAATCTATCCTCTTCTTTCTTGCAAGAAAGTTTGACGACCTAACCAATTTGTTGCTTTCCTTGCAAAATGAACTCATTTTGACAAATTCAAATATAGATACAAAGACACTTGTTAAGTGAAGATACTCCTAGATGATGAAATCTTCAACTTAATGCCTTCTTGATTTTGATGATGATGTAGATAATAGAATATGTCTTCTTGGTGAAGATGTCTTCCTTCAAAAGTGATCCTTGGCTTAAAGGGAGATCACATTGATTCCTTGATGATGATGAAAATGCTTTTTCCTGCTTCTCTTCCTTCAAGTCAATGCCATTCAAACTTGTTTGACAACCTCAAATTTCGGCCCTTCTTTAGAATTTCGGCTAGTAGTAGCAGGTTTGCAATTTTGTCATTTTCTACAGTAACCCTGGTTCACACATGTGGCTAGAAGATGGACAAATTTTTCTCCTTTCTCCTTCGCTTGAGATGGAATCTTTTTCTTGTAAATTCGGCTTGCAAGGGAGACTTCCTTTGACCCAAAAACTTTGACTCTCTTGGAGTGGCTACAATTCGTTATCTTCTGCTACAAGATGATGTCCTAACCTTCACACATGTGGAGGAATATAGCCCAAAACAGATCTAAAGTGCTTTTCTCTTCCTTCTTCTTTCTTTGCTAGGTATTAGGCTTCTTTTTCTCTCTTGATCGAACTTCTTGATGCTTGATGCTCTTGATGTTTCCAAGGTGATCTCTTTATGCTTCGACCTTTGAGTATTCCTCTTTGGACTGCCCTTGCCTGATGTAGTCACCTTAGCTCTGACGCCATGTTGAGAAATCTAGGGGCAACTAGAGTAGAGGATTTTTCCTACTTTGATAACTGCTTGTGATATATTTTTACTTTATTTGATTAGCTTCTTCTTTCTCTTGATTATTATTAATGTTCTTTATCATCAAGCAACTACCAAACAATAAAATTAATGAGACAGTAGGACACAAGGTGTAGGCGATCATCTAGGGCCAAAACCTCTCCAACTAAGAGGAAAACTCACAAGAATTCTTCTCTTCTTATAGAACTTCAATTCACGAATTCCAAGACCTATGACCCTTGACCAAGACCCTCCAAGACCAAGTCAAACCATGTTTCCAACAACTTTTGCAATTTGAACTTACCCAACAAATTCTTCTGGAACTTCGACTTGCCCAACAAATTCTTCTGGAACTTTGACCTGCTCAGCAAATTCTTCTACAACTTTTACCTACCCAGCAAATTCTTCTGCAACTTTGACTTGCCCAACAAATTCTTCAAATTTTTCTGTTAAACAAATTCTTCTACCCAACAAATCTAGAAACCCTAACATGAGAGAGAGAGAGAGGCCCAAAAACTTCGATCTAGTTCTTCTCTTTCTTTTTCATCCTTTTCCAGCTTCTATCTTGAGAAGATCGAACTTGCTTGAGTGAGTGTCCAAATGAGGTCGAGTTCCTTCTTATTTATAGGCTTGTGAGGGGTACAAATTGCTATCTTTAGGCTGACTTGTCCCTTCATGTAGGCTGACTTGATCTTTGCACCATGATGAGGTCTTGGAGGGTCTTTTGACTCTATTTTGACTCAAATAAATTTTTTTTACAATATGTAACATGCCAAAATGGGTCTTTAATACATGACAATGACTCAATTAACCTAGAAGCACTCAATAGGTGCTTAACCTATAAATAAATTTCCCTTGAGCATGAAACCCATGCTTCAAGAACAATATTAAATTTATTTTTCTCTTTTCATAAATACATAAAATCATGATTACATATGTCATTATAAAGAGCGAACCTAGTTACATATTTCAACACCTCTAACCGTTAAAATAAGATTAAAAAAACTTAACTTCCTAATCAATGATTTTGCTTGAGCAAAGTGTAGATTTTTAATAGGGTCATGAACAGGGAGCTCAGCAGTCAATACTACCAACATCAAGGTACATAGAGGGCTTGGTGATCTTGATTAAATATTAGTTCCATCCCCTCATACATCATAGAATCCAATAGAACTGTTGCAATTCTGGCAATACTGAAATCCTTAAAACTGCTAAGTTTGCTGGATTTTGAGTGGGATCCAAAATTCTTCTTTGTCCATGTAAAATCCGATAAGGTCAAAACTACTCTCAAACATTCCGAGTCAATTAATGGTAATGTTAAAAAATTAAGTACTTTTACTTTAAGAATTTAATATTACCATTAACTACTAGGGTATGTATCTCATGTGATGAATTTGGGAAATGAAAACAATAGATTTCCCCATGTTTGCCTAATGGAAATAGTCGAAGTATCCTCACAGCTCAATCCCCTAACTTCAAAAAAATTAGGGTTAAAAGAAAATAATTGGTAGTAAGTTGAAATTAACAAAGTTAAGGTGATAATTTCGAAATTATCACGATAATTACCTAAATTATCATGATAATTACCTAAATTATCACGATAAATTGAAATTATTGTGATAATTTTGAAAAGAGAAATTATTTTGATAATTACTATCAATATTATTGCCGAGGTTGGTTTTGACAATATTATTGTGATAAGTGCAACATTGAACAACGTGAAAGCCAAAGTTGCTAAGAAATGGAAAAATCACATGAATTAATGGTTTTTTCATCCTGTAATAGATTGAAGGTTGTTAAGTTGAATTTATCTATTATAATGCTAAGGATAATTGTGACTGTACATTTAGCAAAAGTGTTTGTAATGCAAAATTTGAGAGGCTTAAAGAGTAAAGCAAGATAATTAAGGGGTGGGATGGGGGTTTGTCAATGTAATATGCAATGATGATTCAGCAGTATTGACTACTCCTCGGGATGCTGTTGATAGGGATGTCATGGTGATGCCATTAATGATGCTGTCAAATTCTATTTCTACGAGACGAGATCTTTTTAAAGAAGTTACCTGTGTCTGAGGGAAAGTGCCTATCGTGTAATTGTATAAAAAAAGTTATGTCTATTTGGTAAGGTGTATTGCTGACATGAGAACTGCCTTCAGAATTGTACGTAGACTGAGCAGCAGCATGAATGGTGCAGTTATATACTAAAGTTAATTTTGTGTTTTGAAATGTTGAGACAGATATTTGCCATTATACTGTTTTTATATATATATATCATCATTTATGTGAAATCTACTAGGTAATTCTCTTTGTACATTCTCACAGTCAACATTTTATGTAACTTCTGATATGTGTGATACCTGTTACATTGATTTTCATCTTGAATAAATTGCTTAGGCCAGGCGAATATTCTCTTCTTTGAAACCACTGATATATTTTGGTGGTTAGCCATAATTAATTAGTCTCATAGTTATGGTTTTTATATCATAATTGGTGTTTCAATGAAAACAAATATGATGTCCTTATTGTTTGAGGGCACAAGGAGAATAAATTTTCAAGAGTAAAGGAACTAGTATGTTGTAGTCAGGTTATGTATAATTTTCTAACTGTAGAGTTTGCTTGGACCAGTTTTCCTTTTTGTTTTAATAATACTGTAATCTCACCATTATTCTGTAAGTAAAGTAGTTTCTTTTTTTTTGGTAATATTCCAGTCTTATGTACTTGCGGAGATTCCATCTATGAAAGAGCGCATCACTCTAGCTCGACAGCTTTGGGGTCTCACGCGAGACATTCTGGTAAGCGTACCATTCTTAGATGCTTGATAGGGGGTTTATTTATGCATGCATATTTTATTTGTACGAGTCCATGTGCATTCCAAGCTGCGTAATATTTTATCTTGCAGTGTATTTGGTACACACTCTTTAGTTTATCACAATGAAATCACATTTGTTTCCCCTTGGATGTTATTCCTCCTCATTTAGCAAGACATAAAACTATTTATATCATAGTATATATAGGATAGGACTCAGGAGTCAATATGAAGCAATTGTCCATGGTTCCATGGAACACTTTAACAGAACAGAAGGGCATATGCAGAGCAAGTTGGCAAGTGGCTTGACTAGTAAGCAAGAACTGAAGGTTGTGATACATGTTGGTTGTTCTAGTTCTAATGAGTCTATTTTCTTGACACAGTTTGCAGAATAACATTATTGGAAATTTTCTGGGGCTGCGCAGTGCCTAGCCAGGTAGTACAAATTGCTGGGCAAGGGTTCATTTTTCAGTTGTTGGGTGGCAAAAAATCCAAATTGTCCGGAATAGTGATTCCAACAGGCAGAGCGAGCAATAACAACTCAGATTTTCATTGAGCAGATTCCTTGTTTGGGCACAGAGGGTTTTGCAGCAATTTGCAGTAGCAGAATCAACTCCGGGTGGAAGAGAAATAGTACACATGGAGGCAAAATTTTTCTCAGGGGATCTCGAGTTTCAGAGATCTAATTTTTTCCAGTTGCAGATTGGCAGTAGCTGAGAGCAGATCTTCTCACTCTAGAGGGAGTGTGAATAGCAGATCTAGCAACTGAGTAAACGGAAAGAGGGAGATTTTCAACCAGATTTTGAGATGGTCACAACTGGGCTTAGAGATCAAGATAGGTTGGAGGGAGCCTCCAACTATGTCATCTGGAAGGCTAGGATGTCCTTCCTTCTAGATGAATTTTCCCTGAAAGCCTATGCAGAGAATGTGGTAGCAATACCCCAGGATGTTGATTAGCTCAAGGAGTACAAGAAGGAGATGGCAAAGGTGAAGTAGATGATCTTGGATGGAGTCTGAGATCATATAGTCTCACATGTGGTAGACAAAGGTACGACCAAGGAAATGTGGGATGCTCTCTCCGAGCTATATCAGAGTACTTCCGAGCAAAGGAAGATGTTCCTATAGGAGAAGTTGAGGAGCATAAGGATGTAAAAGGGCAAAAGCATAGATGCCTTCATCACCAGGAATCAGGAAGTGCGAGATCAACTTGCAGTCATTAGGGAGGCACCCCAACTCACAAAGCTTGTATGGTTGGCTCTGAATAGTGTCTCAGAGGAATGACATGTGTTTGTCCAAAGTATCTTGGGTACAGACACATTGCTTAAATGGGACAGGATGTGGTCCGACCTACAATAGGAGGAGTTGAAGCGGGCTCTAGTAAAGAGTACCATCAGTGGCAGTGGCAGCAAGGGACTAAAGGGTGAAGAGAAGAATGCGGCCCTATCATCAAAGGGTCCTAGTATGGGACAAGGGAAAAAGAAGAAGAAGAAGGACCTGTCAAGGTCAAGTGTTTCAGATGTGGTGAGTTCGACCACTACATTACATAGTGTCCTCTCAGGAAGAAGGACAAGTAGGAGAAGCAGGACCAGGCGATAATGTCCATAGAGATAGACAAGTTGTCCTCTAGGCTGAAGGAAGATTTTTCCATGTTTGCAGCTATATCTCTAGGAGTGAGGTGGGGCGATATGAAGTTATAGTCCCAAAGTTGCGCAAATTTGGGCAAGTTCCATTGAGGTGTCTTCTTCATGGATCATTACCTTTCTATAGGGGCCCACAATATTCAGTAGTAGGATGGATCAGTGTCAGTTGATGCAGTCAGATTCCGAAGTGACAATTGAAGACCTAAGTCACCGGATTCGTCCTAAACCCCCTACGAATCCTGAATCCAGTGAATCCGACACGATTCGGTCCGGATTCGTGTCCAAATCATATGACACGTCGTGTCCGTTTCCGACACGTCGAATCCGAGGTCGTGTCACGATTTTCAAAAGCGTGTCGCAATTTTGGGACACGTGTCCTGTTTCCAGGACTCGCTAAGCTCAGTGCGGGAAAGAAAAGGGCGTGTTTGCTCATTAATATTTTCATTTGGCAAGTGATTTGTGTTGTTGGCAAGTGATTTGTGCTGTTGCAGCAAGGAGTAGAGCATTTTGGCAGCTTCATGATCAAGTCTAGGCCCTAGTATTGATACGCTATTCATGGTAATGTTAAATTCTTAAAGTAAAAGTGACATTCTCCTTAATCTTCATTTTCATCCTTTTACTTAAATTTTTAACATTACCATGAAATGACTCAGGATGTTTGAGAGTGGTTCCAGCCTCATTGGATTTCATATGGAGAAAGTAGAATTTTAGATTTCATTCAAAATCCAACAGACTTATCAGTTTTTCAGGATTTTAGGATTGGGGGATTGCAATGTTTCCATTGAATTTTGTCATGTATTAGGGTATGGAACTCGTATTTAATCAAGAGCACCAAACCAAGAGCTTCTGAATATGTCGCTCCCGCTCCCGTTTTCGCTCCCGCTCCCCGCTTTCGCTCCTGCTCCCAAGTAACACTGTTCCTGATGATATGGGTCTGGACACCACTGTTGAGTTGGCATTGGCCAACATGGATCTCAATGATCCAGTGCTAGAGCCTGTTAGATTTGATGACTTAGAGGGGTCAACCTCCATACCAGCAGATGCAGAGGCGACTATGGATACAGGGGAGGAGGAGGATGCAGAGGAGAGCAGTGGGGACCATGATGATGGGGACAATGATGCTGATTGATGCCTTGAGGCTTGTATACCTGTAGTTGTTTTATATTTTCTATTTCTATTTGCCATTGGCATTGCACCAACACTACCTATGTAACACATTTTGATTTGATGACTTAATGAGAAAACTACAATTGTCAGTGTGTTTATCTTACTATCTTGTAGTTGTAAGTTGTCTTTCAGTTATGAATTATGAATCATGATTTAAATTTTTAATAGATTTATCATTGATGTGACCAGTACCACTGACATTTATTTGAATTTTGTATGTGCATGCTAATAGCTATAGATGAAGATCTATGTTTGAAATCAATAAATTTGTATCATTGATTAAAATTTGTGTAAGAAATATGATAATATCTAATTTTTAATATATATATATATATTTTAAATATATATATATATATATATATATATATATTTAATAAAATAATATATAATGTGTCCTAACGTGTCTTGTTCCGGGGGGTCAGCGTGTCCGAATCCGACACCACGAATCTCGAATCCTACGTGTCCTGAATCCCCGTGTCAGGTGACTTAGTTGAAGACTAGTAGCAGTTAGGTGTTGAGGAGCGCAGTGCAGTGTTGATCGTAGAGCCAGAGGCTCAGTAGTAGAGACAACAACAACACAGATTCCTCAGTGGACAGTGCAGAGGCTAGTAGCAGTCAGATACTCAGGTAGCAGATGTAGCACAGTGACAGTTGATTTAGTATTTTGGATGCTTCTCAGTTGCTTTTATTGCAGTTGCAACAACAACAAATGAGAGGGAGTTGTAGTGCAAATGCAGAGTTGGCAGCAGTGTAACAGTGTCATCAACAACACATATGCAACATCAGAGTTCTGCAGTGGTTGGTGAGTAGTGACAGGCAGTCATAGTGGCCAGACACCAATAGCGTGACATAGGGTGATACAAAGACAGGGTGTTGTAGTAGTGGTGCAACACTAGAACACCTTCCTCACTAAGAGGGAGTGTTAGTTTTTGTAGCATCAAAGGTGTTCTAGTCTTGAAACTTTGTGAAGAGGCTAAAACACATGAGTTCTCCATAACCCAGAAATTGTTTCTGGAAATTCCACCTAGAAGTGTTTCAATTAGATTTTTAACCTATTTTTTAATTATTTCCCAAGTCTAAACTTAGGAAAAGGGGTTAATTAATCAAAATTAATTGAGATAAAGTGTGAATCATCTAGAAACTCATACGGATTGACTCCAATATGATCTTAGCCTTTGAACAAGTTTTAATCTTGGCCATTGGAGTCCCAACAAAAGATTATAAGAAGTCGATGGGTAGATGAAGAACACATACACAGAGATTGATTTCCTTGGAGAGTTCGATTTTTCTAGAGAGCAGCTATTGCCGGAAGAGTTAGAGCTTTAGAAGGGAAGCAGAGATAGAGAGGGGCAAGGACAGTGAAGTCGGAGGAAGAACTTTCCAAATTTGGTGAGTACTATACAAAGAGGCTGAAATTTCTCCAGGAGGATGCGCAATTGCTTTAGAAGGCAGTTCGATTTTGTTGGGGTGACGCTGGTTATCATTCCAAAGGTCGGAAGACATTTCTAGAGTGTCAGAGAGATAGTTTCCCAGTCAGCAGTAGGCAAGACAACTGGATTTGAAGAAGTTCCAAGCTAAAGTGTTCGAGGGATTTTGCAGAGGTGACGCAGGGCTCTATGCAGAGCTAGGTGGACGACTTGCTTTCAGGGGCTGTCAAGAGCCGGGATTGCTCGGAGTGAGGGCAATTTCCCTCAGATTATTTTTTCTTGTATTTTTTCTATAGGATAGCCAATATTTGGCATCCGAATTGTACTTAGATAACTTCACTGCTACATAATAATATAAAACCCTCAACTGCTACACCGGTTTTCCCAAGTTGGGTTTTTCTAGGGACTTTAGTCCAAAAATAAGTGTGTCAAATTTAAGTGTGTGTGCTAACGTATTTCTTAGTTTTTAGCGCTATTATTTTCCACAGTTTTATTTGTGAAGGTTGTAGTGTGATTTATTCGATATTTGCCGTAGCAAATAAATTGTTAATTAATTAACAATTAGAAGAATTAATTCCAGTTGTTGCAATAGGATTTCAGACTTGAAATATTCACTCAATATTTCCATTGTACAAGTGATATTTCATTTATTTCTCTAACATTTTTCCTTTTGCAGGATTATTTTTCATCCCACTTTGAAATTTCTATTTGAGCAAGTACATACTATTTATTTGAGCAATTACTTGTTTAAGCACTGGTTTAAGATTGTATATATTTTTGAATGAATCATTGAATGTTGCTTATATATATTTCATTACTTGTTCATATTGTGAAATCAAATTGATTATGATAAGCTCTCCGTTCATTTTAGTCTCCTAGAAACTCACATTTCCTTTAATCGACCTTCTTTAGGGACCATCCCCCTTAGCTTTAACTAGGAGAGAGCTTTAACAGAGAGAGTTGGGAATATTTGATAGCCCCATCTCTTAATTTGCCACAAAGGCCAGACCTTGTGGGTTTGAGGATTTTCCCCACACTAACCTAGGTGTGCAAGCGAGGCGACAACAGGTTCATTGAGAAACCCCAAGGTTTCCTAGTAACTAACTGCTTCGACATGTTGAAAATTGTAACTAGGTTCGGTCTTCATTATGCTGTAATTGTAATTATGACATTGTATATTTGTTATAAAGGAAGAAAAATGAAAGAAAAAGAAATTATATTTTATTTTGGAGTATGGGTTTCATACTCAGGTTTGAGTCAAAAGCTTGTTCTTCGCTTTAAGGTCTTCTTCTAGGATAAAGAATAATATTGGTCATGTATCATAGTCCCATTTGGACTCATTGTAATGAAGAAAAATATTTATTTTTATCATGAAAAAGCCATGGAAAAACCTAAGACCAAGTTGACCCAAGAGCAAGGACAAGCTGGCCTAAGGGAAGGCTATTCGACCCTCAAGAAAGGCTATAAATAGAAGGGAGCGCAACCTCATTTGGACACAATCTCAATCAAGTTCTATTTGTAATAGTGAAGAGGAAGAAGAATAGGTGGAGGATGAAGAAGAGGAGTATAAGCCAAAGTTTGGTAAGGTCTATCTTTTTCTCTATCTTGCTAAGGTTTGTGTAGTTGCCAACTACAAGAGGACGAAATTCTGGGGCTGTTGTTGGGGGCCTAAATTCTATTGCTGGGGTCAAAGTTGCAATATCGAAGTTCTGGAAGCTGATCAAAAGTAGATCTTGCTGGGGGCTGACTTGAGTCTTGGAGGCTTTGTTGGCTTGAATCTTTAGGTCTTGGAAGTCTCTTTTGTAAGCAGATTCTAATGAAGAAGAGAATCGTTTTCCGGGTTTTCTCCTTGGAGGGGTTTTGCCCTGGCTTGGAGCCTGTATCTTGTGTACTTTGTCTCTTTGTGATCTTCTTGTTTTGGTAATTGCTTGAGAACATAATTAAAGAAGTAAGAAAAATACATCTAACATCACAAGTAATTATCAAGCCAAGGAAAATAAGTTATAATATGCGAGTCTCTAGATTTTCCAACATGGTATCAGAGCTAAGGTGCAAGGAGTCTGAAGATCACATCTTTGTTGGCTCTATGGCAAGGGTTATAAGGAAGAGTTTCAAGATTCTTGAAAATCTCGCTTCATCTATCAAAAGGTATCCATCATAGATCATCTCCAAGCTCGCAAAGGAAGTAGCAGGTGGATGTTTGTTTTATGCTTTATCCGACACATTCAAGGATGAGAATGTATAGGTCCAGACATATGACAAGAGAATGCAGTCAACTCCAAACCCTATCAAAGGGAATCTCATCTCACTCTTTTGAACTTGGAGACAACAAGTGCTATCTAGTGAAAGGCATTTGGTCTGCATCATTGGAGCTCGCGTCAGGTGGAAACATTCACCTCAAAAACATCTTATATGTTCCAGGTTTGAAGAAAAATCTACTTTCTATTTATTTTGTAAAGGATAAGGGTAATCGAGTTGCTTTTGTTGATGGCAAGGTTTTGGTTTGGGATAAGCGCTTTAATATTAATGAAGTAAGGGTGATTGGGGTTCATGAGGGAACATTGTATAAACTCTACACACCTCTAGCTCAAGCCCTAGTTCACTTAGAAGCGAGTTCATTATAAGATTTTGCCATCTACAGTCAAATGGTCAATGACATCCCCAAAATAAAGGAGTATCATGAAGGAACTTGTAAGGGATTTTCTCTAGGCAAGAATGTAAAGAAACCATTTGCAAGTAGTGAAACCAGATCTAAAGAAATTTTGGATCTCATTCACTCACATGTATGTGGGCCTATGGAAGTTAAGTCTCTTGGTGGGCATCAATATTATGTAACTTCAATTTATGATTACTCAAGAAAGACTTGGCTATACCTTCTCAAGAACAAGGATGAGTTATTTGAAATGTTTCAGGAGTTCAAGAATGAAGTGGAAAATTTGACCGAGAGAAAGATCAAAATTCCGAGGTTAGATAATGGTGGAGAATACGCCTCCAAAGAATTAATATCTTTCTGCAAGGAAGAAGGAATCAAGAAGGAGCTCATTGTTCCCTATAATCGTGAACAAAAATGTTGTAGCAAAAAGGAAGAATTGTACTATCGAAGAATGTGTTAGAACTATGTTGCATGATCAAGATTCAGGATATTCCTCAATTCCTATGGGGTGAGGCATGTATGACAGCTGTTTACTTGCAAAACCGAAGTCCTCACAAGATCCTCAATAACATGACTCCAAAAGAAGCATTTATAGGAAAGAAGCTAAGTGTGGATCATCTTCGTATATTTGTAGTATACCTAGGGGGGATAGTATGGGGTACTGAGGGAGGTACCCAAGGGGAATAATGTAATAATGGGATGGGTCATAGTAATAAATAAAGTGGTTAACCCGTATCATTGTAAGGGACCACAAGTAGTTAGCAATAATGTAATAAGCCCATTGTATTAGATAGATGGTATTAAGAGAACCATGGTATTGTATGTATGAGGCCTATATAGAGGCTAGAGACTCCCCATTGAGAGATGTCAAGGAATATTGTATGAACAGACATATGGCTTGTGGAGTGTTCTCCTTCCTTAAGGAGTGAATATATGGTGTTGCCCTACCTTAAGGGTTTGATTAATAAAGTGAAGCATTTCTATATTCAGATCTTGTTATTTCTTGGGTATATTGCTATTTTCATATATTTGTAGGTCATCTATAACAAGTGGTATCAAAGCACTTTCTTGGGCAAAGCAGAATTTTTTATTTTTATTTTTGCAGGAACTTTTTGGGGCGGCGAGTTTGCAGATCAGATCTATATGTTCTGGTGCAAAATTGGTAAAATTTAATAGCAGATCTGGGTTCCTTGCTAAAAAAATACCCAATTTGAAAAAAAAATCGGTCGAATCGGATTCCAGATGAGGGAGATATTACTGTTTTAAAAATCAGCTGTGTTGCAGACATTTTTTGGGGCGGCGAGTTTGCGGATCAGATTTGTACATTCTGGGGCAACATTTGCAGAATCTAATTGCAGATCTGGGTTCTTTGCAAAAAAATACCCAATTTGAAAAAAAACGGCCGAATCGGAGTCCGGATGAGGGAGATATTGCTGATTTAAAAATCAGTTGTGTTGCAGACATTTTTCGGGGTGGCGAGTTTGCAGATCAAATTTGTATGTTCTGGGGCAACATTTGCATAATCTAATAGCAGATTTGGGTTCTTTGAAAAAAACCCAATTTCAAAAAAAAAAAATCAGTCGAATTGGAGTCCGAATGAGGAAGATCTCGCTGATTTAAAATCAACTCTTTTTTTTTTTTCAGAAATTTTTGTGACGACGGGACAATTGCAGCACGAATCTGATATTCTAGTGCCTAGATCGGGATTTCTATTACATGGGAAGAAGCATAATGGTTGTTCTATTTTAGAAAACATGTCATAATAGGGATTCTGAGCAATATTCACCGAATTGTGGCCATTTCAAATTTTCATTAAGTAAGCGATTTGTTTTCAAAACCCTCTTCATGGCTTATAACAGTAAGTTTTTAAAAGTAAAATATGATTGGTCTTTTATTGAAAATTTTATAGCATATCATAAGTTGGATTTTCCAGGGTGTTGGAAGGACAAAATAGGGTATTATTTGAAAAATGAGGTTGCTTTATGGTGGAAATCACTTGACAGTGAGTTTTTGAAGTTACCTAGTGCTGATGAAATAGAAGAACTACTTTTGGACGAATGGTCTTATACTAGAAAGGAGGAAACCACAAAAGCTATTTTTACAGGAAAGAAGGAAACCAAGAAACCTAAAGGGTTATTTTCTACTGGTATCTTCTTATTACAGGTTCATGGATTGATTTAGAAGGAGAAGATCACTGTGTCTATAAATCTTAGCTGCAAACATAATTTTATCAATGTTAATTTGGCAAAAAAATTGCAAGTTCCAGCAAAACACATTGAAAACACAAAGGTTGATAATGAGGATGTTCAAGTTTATAAAGATTTCAAGTTTTCTATGGATAAGTATGTGTTGCATTGTGATTTTTATACTTCAGATATGGATAACATGGATGTTGTTTTGGGATATCCTTGAATGGAATCTGTGGGTACTGTCAATATTAATGTGTAGAAGAAATTTATGAAGTGCTGGTATAAAAAGAAGAAAATTACATTGCAGGATATTTCCATTAAGACCCAAGCAGAGACTATGGAGGCAGAAGCACAAAGCTCTAATGACACAGACACATCAGATGATGAGCTTTTGATGGTTGACAATCAAACACAAACATCAAACTAGGTACTAGAAAAATAGGTAGTGTCCAAGGAGGCTGAAGCAGAAAATGTTATAGGTACTGATACATCAAATGAGGACTTAGTGGTTGAAGTAATATTGGAAGGTAAGAAACAACAACAAGCACCACAACATGTACAAGATACCAATCAGGCTCCATTAGGTGGTGAATTAAATAAAGATACACCGCTGGTTAAAACTTCAGCATATCGCCACCCACATCACCCTGCAAGAAAACAACCAACACGATGGCAACGAATCAACAACAAGGACAACAACCCGCGCATGACAGATAGAGAGGGGAGATGATCCACCCACAACACAGCGACACAGAGGAGCCACCGGGTCAACTCATATCTCAAGCAAGCGAGGCACTAGCTAGATCGAGGGTTCACCTTTCCCTTGGATGGCTAGATGCACATGCATGGTTCCAGCGGATTACTCATTTGAGTAGATCTTATTATTTGTGTTCTTCTTATGTTTTGGGGACGAAACATGTTTAAGGGGGGTGGAATGTAGTATACCTAGGGGGGATAGTATGGGGTACAGAGGGAGGTTCCCAAGGGAATAATGTAATAATGAGATGGGTCATAGTAATAAATAAAGTGGTTAACCCGTATCATGTAAGGGACCACAAGTAGTTAGCAATAATGTAATAAGCCCATTGTATTAGATAGATGGTATTAAGGGAACCATGGTAAGGACCCATGGTATTGTATG
This sequence comes from Pinus tabuliformis, assembly GCA_031772625.1. Classification (NCBI taxonomy): domain Eukaryota; kingdom Viridiplantae; phylum Streptophyta; class Pinopsida; order Pinales; family Pinaceae; genus Pinus; species Pinus tabuliformis. The sequence continues at coordinate 661,977,072 of CM062816.1, read as the reverse complement.
TATGAGGCCTATATAGAGGCTAGAGACTCCCCATTGAGAGATGTCAAGTAATATTGTATGAACAAGCATATGGCTTGTGGAGTGTTCCCCTTTCTTAAGGAGTGAATATATGGTGTTGCCCTACCTTAAAGGTTTGATTAATAAAGTGAAGCATTTCTATATTCAGATCTTGTTATTTCTTGGGTATATTTATATTTCTCATATATTTTCAGATCTTGTTATTTCTTGGGTATGTTTATTTTCTGCAATGAAGAAGGAATCAAGAAGGAGCTCATTGTTCCCTATAATCCTGAACAAAATGGTGTAGCAAAAAGGAAGAATTGTACTATTGAAGAATGTGTTAGAACTATGTTGCATGATCAGGATTTAGGATATTCCTCAATTCCTATGGGGTGAGGCATGTGTGACAACTGTTTACTTGCAAAATCGAAGTCCTCACAAGATCCTCAATAACATGACTCCAAAAGAAGCATTTACAGGAAAGAAACTAAGTGTGGATCATCTTTGCATATTTGGGTGTCCTATTTATATTCATGTACCCAAGGATAAAAGAAAGAAGTTAGATCCTACTAGTCTAAGGGGCATCTTTGTTGGGTATAGTGCTTCATCTAAAGCATACAAAATCTATATTAAGGAGGATTGTTGAATTGAGGTAAGCAGAGATGTCATCTTTGATGAAAACATAGCTTACAAGAAATCGAAGGATGTTCGAGTTGACTCTGATGAAGAAGTTCCTATCTTTGATAATATCTATAGAGACGACGATGGTCAAGAACCGAGACCTACTTAAGAAGATGTTGAAGGTCCTCGTGAGCCTATACAACAATTAATTGTTCTAGAAAATCGGAAGAGGCTATTTTGATTGAAAAATACTCTTCAAGAGGCAGAAGGACATACAACATCAAGGACATCCAGGGAAAGTAAGAGACCAAAGAGGTATTCTGGATATGTTGCATACATGACAAAGTTGATTGAGGCAAAACCTTCCTCCTATGAGGATGCAACTAAGCATCAAGAATGGAGGAGTGCTATGCAAGAAGAATACCGGTCCATAATGAAGAATGATGTATGGGAAATTGTCCCTAGGTTAGCGACAAATTGATAGTCAATTCAAAATGGATTTATAACATAAAGCATGTTGCATATGGGAGCGTAGACAAATACAAAGCAAGGTTTGTAGCAATGGGCTTCTCACAGAAAGAAGGGGTTGATTATGAGGAAACCTTTGCTCCCAAAACTAAGTATACAACAATAGGATCGCTTGTTTTGTTGGCTGCTTTTATGGGTTGAAACATTCATCAAATGGATATCAAGACAACTTTCCTAAATGGGACGATTGATGAGGAGGTCTATATTGGGCAACCTCAAGGATTTGAAATAAATCAAAGGGAAACTCATGTCTGCAGGTTGAAGAAAGCTCTATATGGCTTAAAATAAGCACCAAGAGCATGGTATGCAAGGATGGATGCATGCCTCTTGAGACTTGGTTTTACCAAGAGTTCCACAGATCTGAATTTATACATTAAGGTGGTCCAAGAAGAACTTGTAATCATACTACTGTATGTGGATGACCTACTATCCACAAGAGTAGAGCATCATATTCAGGAATGTAAGAAGCAATTAGCGGCCGAGTTTGAAATGAAGGATCTTGGGATAATGCATTAGTACATGGGACTAAAAGCATGGCACAAGCCAAGGGAGATATATATTGGTCAGGGTAAATATGTGATCGAGATGCTTAAGAGATTTGGCATGATGGATTGCAAGCCCGTGGTGACTCCCATGATTACAAATTTAAAGAGGTTGAGGGGTTTAGAGTCGAGTCTAGTAGATCCAACTTGCTACAAACAATTGATTGGGTCATGTTGACCCTGCTGCCTACACCTACCTACAAGTCAGTGAGAAAAACCTTCAACCCCACAATGTGTGGTTGGTGGCACAAAACTCAGAGAAGGGGCTGTCGTACTAATGCCGACTCTCTCCGTTTGAGCTATCTCCTAGGTTAGCTAAGGGGGGTGGTCCCTAATGAAAAGTTAAGTTAAAAGATGTGAGTTTCTAGGAGAATTGTTAGAGTTAAATAGATTATTTCTTTAAGATTTATAAGCAAAACTGATATGAGCAATAACCATAAATACATAAGATAAGCATGAAATACATAAACAACTAGTGCCTTCAAAGTATTGCTCTTTAAGAAATGAAATTGTATTTGCTTAGAATGAAGTGAAATGCTTTCAAATGGAAAGCCAAAATAACCCTAAAAAGTGAAACAATAAATTGTTAGCACAAGATATTATAAATGCTTTCAAGATGAATAAGTCTACAAATCAAAGCATGGAAACTATCTTGCTCAAAATGATACAAAAAGAACTCAAATGTTAGACCAAGATGACAACATGCAATTAAGTTTGCAACCCAAAATAATAGTACTTGAAAGTGAAATCAACCATTCATGACAATATGCAATTAAACCAAAAGATAAGCCAATTTCCAAGTACAAGAAAATTAAACTTGTTGCAAAATTAAAAGAGATTACAATGCTTGCATCCAAAGTGCCTCTTGAAATAAGATTTGCATGTGAGACTTTAAACCATCAAGATAGCAAGAAATTTGCAAACAAAAAAAATGTGATGGAATGAGTTCTTGGTTTATTTTATTAATTAGTGCTAAGGCAAAGTTACAATTGAACTCTAGTCCTTAGACCTCATCTTCGCCCAAATATTTGGATCTCACAATGAGGAGTCAATAGAGGTAGAGGGTCCCTAAAAGTCTATTCAACCAACTTAAGTTGGACTAAGTTTTAACGAGGCTTGGGGTCTTCCTATACTAAAATGCTTAGATGAAATGCATGTAAGCTTTTTCCCCAAAAGAGAGATTGATTTGCAATGCTTGAAAATGAAATAGTGTTCAACATAAGTTGCAATTATAACTTCAATTGGAGGAATAAAATCAATGTTCCACCAAGACTTCGGGAGAGGGAAACGCGGGTGCGGGTAGACGCACAAGGGGGATGTGTGGGAGTACCCTCAAATTTTAGAGAAATTATGAGGGAGCAGGGGGACGGGGGGACGTCGGGGTATGTAATTTTTTTTTTCCTTTTTTAATATATATATATCAAATTCATGTTCAATAATGAAAGAATAAATACAATGATACATACGTAATTGAATTAATTAATGAAATACATTGATCCATACTCATCATCCTTACTAATACATTCATGATTCATCCATAGACTGCGAGTTTCAATAATGAAATACTCTGATCCATATTCATCTTTCATTATTCACCATTCTAGAATCTACATTGATTTAAAAATTAAATTCATCATTCATCATTATAGTACTAAGCAAAATAGACTATAATAGATACTTAAATATGAAAACTGGAATAGTAAATTGATATAACTAAAACTCGAAAACAATGGAGTGATGAGTCTAAAAGTCACTCTAAAGTACACAGAGGGCTTGGTGCTCTTGATTAAATACTAGTTCCATACCCTTGTACATGACAAAATGCAATGGAAACATTGCAATCCATCGAATCCTGAATTCCTGAAAAATTGTTAAATCTACTGGATTTTGAGTGAGATCTAAAATTCTACTTTCTCCATATGAAATCCAATGAGGTCAGAACCACTCTCAAACATCCTGCGTCATTTCATGGTAATGTTAAAAATTTAAGTAAAATTGTCATTCTCCTTTATCTTTCATTTTCACTTTAAGAAGTTAACATTACCATGAATTGCATAGCATTAGTAGGGAAATATGGTCAAATACTAGGTTTCCCTTATCATAAATCATTATTTACAAGCAAATTTAAGGGGCGACGCATAGCCCATTTTTGAGGGGGGATGCCTAGGCATCCCCATTTTGGGGAGTCGCGTCCCCCCACACTGGGGAACCGTCCCCCCTGCGTTTCCCCACGTCTCCCCAAAAGGGGGACGTGGGGAAACGTTTCCCTAGACATCCCCCTTGTCCCGGGTGCATGGAGTGCGAGGGGTGCATGCACCTGACCCTGGGGGACGTGTCTCGTGGAACACTGAATAAAATTAGCTTACAAGTATTGCATGTGTCTCATCAATGAATTAAAACGATACAAGAAATTTGCTTAAAAGTAAAATTTGTTTCAAATGGACAATGACAATAAATTGTTCCAATATTCAGGATAACAATGTAGCATAAAAATGAAGCATGTATTCAAGTGCTCATGAAACAATTTACCAAGGTAAATGGAAACAAATCAAAGTTTGTTAAAAATATAAAACACTTGTATGTAAATGATGAATTGCCCAAAGTAAAGTGTAAGCTTGTAACTTCAAGCAACAATGAGATAGAGAATGCAAAACTCAAATGAAATTGTAACAAACTTTAACCTAATGAAATGTGATAGTGAGATTGTGTTAATGGCTGGAGCTAACCAGCCATATATTGGGTATTTAATGTCTTCAGAGCAACACGCCACTTAGCCCGATAACACGGGAGCGGGCAAATATTATTTAATGCCGAATTTGCCCGCTCCCGTGTTATCGCGTTAAGTTGCGTGCTGCTCTGAGGGCATTAAATACCCAATATATGGCTGGTTAGCTCTTTCCTTGTGTTAATTCCCAATTAAAGCATGCATGGAAGTGAATGCAGTATGAAAGCTTAAACCATGCAAATGTCAATCCACCCAAGAGAAGCCTCCCTCTAAATGGGGAGATAAGATACCATGGGAGAAATCCCAAGCTCCCACAAGCGAATTAGATATTTTATTAATATTACAATAAAAAGAGGGCCCTTCAAAGTCCTCAACTAAACTTCAAGGAGAGTCCTCACAATAATTGCTTGAAACTTGGACACTAGACCTCCTTTCTTGAGATAGTGACACGATCTCACAAAACTTATGAAAGGGAAAGGTGTGAGTTTCCTCCAAATGCCCACGACTTAGAGAGGAAAATGGGCAGCCCTCTAGTGAACTCGACTTTGGCCAAAATAAGCCTCAAAAGGGCTCATGGCATCCTTGGAAATTGAAACCCCAAAACTTGCCAAAGGTCCTGCAAACACTTGTTAGATGTTGTGGGAAGTTGCTCTTCAAAATCTGCCACACAATAGTCCGCAAACAATCCAAACAATGACTGCAAAATAAGTTAAGTATTAATAAAAAAATCAACAAGATAAAATGTATATGTACAATTATAATTTACAAAAGGCTAAGCTAAAGAGTGAGAGTAAACTCATTTTTTCTTAGCCATCTTCAAGCTCTTAGATAGCAAATGAAAGAAATGAAGTACAATGTTTTTTTAAAAGAGATTTAAATTTAGAAATGCTTGTCTTGTGTACAAGCTATGTGCCAAAATCCCTGCAAAACCACTTTGTAAGATAAAAGTATGAAAGCTCAAAGAACAAATGAGAGCTCCTTTAAAAATGTATCAAGAGTGGGTTGGTTTCTCCAAAGACTTCTCCTCATGCTTGATTCTGTGATCCCAACAAAATGTTTCATTTACAACACTTCAATCAAGAATTAGTTCCATATAAATTTAGCAATAAACAATGATAAGAAACTCTAGAGATTTATGTCAGACCAGGCAGTAACTCCTCCAAATCAATTCACATTTATTCATTCAGGTTGGTCTTTATTATATACATGAGGGAGAGACTGTTCACTTCATCTCCCGGTGACTATTCATATTTATTATTATTTATTTACATCAGTTACACTTATTCACCCAATCCTGATGATTAGGTGTCAACATTCCCCCCCTTAATTTGAAGGGATGTTGGTGAGTCCAAGCATCGTTCTGAATCGTTCAAGCTTTTCTCTTCCAAGTGCTTTGGTGAAGATGTCTGCAATTTGCTCATTAGTGGAACAATGGCGGAGATGGATTGTTTTGGCCTCAACATGATGTCGAATCAGATGATATTTAGTATTGATGTGCTTCGTTCGATCATGGTGTTAGCGCTTGGAATTTCACCTCAAGCTGAAAAAGGTAAACTCCAAGGCAACATCAAACCACTTAGCCTCGTAGCTAGCCCTACGGGGCAGGAGAGGGCTCTCTCCGGTTTATCTCGGTAAAGATCTTCAATGGGCGAGATAACCAATAGGGAAACACTGATTTTAGGCTAGTAAACTGATCAAGAGGTTTGATTTGGGATTTTTAGGTTTTTGGTGGAAAATTGGGGAATGGCAATTTTGGGTGCGGGGATTGGACACAGTTTCTGCAGGGGGTTCTTTGGGGCGAGGTAGGAAACAATATTGATGCCTTTGATAGAGGTGGATGGATGAGAATGACCGGTGAGGAGTTAAGGAGAGCAAGCAATAACCTTGAATTCCCTTTAAGCAGTCGAAAACATTGATATTAAGCAAACTTAAAAGCAGAGCATGACAGTCATGAGTTCTACTTTAACACTTCATTTGCCTAATGTGCAGAAGGAAAAGTAAGGAAATGATTCACATAACACACTTACAAGTACAAAGAGAAACACACCATCAATACATGTGTCCACAAGAATCCCAAAAAGGACTGCAAAACCCTGGTCTTCCTTTGCCAAAAATTGCAGAGATACAGTGAGTAATACAATAAGAGCTTCTCCCTCAAGAGTCCAACCATGAAAATGAGCAAGAGAGTACATAATATAGATCATCTAACATCTTTCCCTGCCTCTAGGGGTCGAGCTCACTATCCTAGGAGCTGTTTCAACCAATTCTAAACTAAGCACTGAAAACTAGGCAGTCAAAACAACTTGCCTCTATAAGCTAGGAAACCAGTTCATTCATTTAATTTTCACCTATCTCATGAATGAATCTTCTAGAAGAGATACATAAGTGTAAAAGTGTCATAAATTTACATCATTTACAACAAGAAGGATAAAAATCAACTCCAAAAAGTCAAACACAGTCAAAACTGCGTTTTGCTGAGCTGTAGGCTGAAATCCTGAGCAATTTGCCTGACGGGTCGCGCGCCTTTGAGAGCACTTTTGGGGCACTTTCAGGTGTCCAAATGAGGCAAGAGTAGGCTTGTTGGAAAGGTCTGTGAGTCTACTTTCCAACCCAACTGGAATTTCTGAATTTGGTTGTCATTTGCCCCTCCAAAATTGCAATCTCCCAAGACTGCTTTCTGTGTGTCAAAAATGTGGTAGAAAATCATTTTTTGCTTGTTTTTTGACTTTCAGGAGGTCCAAAACTTCATAAAATCTCTTGGCAATGGGTGAGCATGTGTAACTTTTCATGACAAATCCAGAAATGCTGAGTTTTCCCGGAACGGAGTAGCCAAATGAAAGGGTTGCGCGGGGGGTGAGACCCGTTGAGAGGACAAAACCTGTTTTTTGCCTGAGAAAACCAAAATGACCCAAAATGCTCAAAATTTCTTGGAATTTGTGCTGGGGCTGAGCTATTTAGTGCCATGCTCCTTTAAGGAAGCCTCGGCCAAGATGTGGAGGGGGTCGGGCCTTTTTCTTCGTTTTTGTGCTTTGGCCAACCGCCTTTGGAGCACCTTCATCTTTGCCTTGCACACGTGCATCTGTGCCCAATAATGATTCTTCATGTTTCTAAGCAATTTCTTATCTTGGTTGGCCTTAGCCAACAAGCTCTCTAAATGAGCATTGAGTCGGATAAGCATAGCCTCTCGCTCAACTGGCACTAAATCACCGGGTCTTCTTCGATTCAAGTTGCGGTCACTACGAATCCTCCACAACTCATCAAGAGTTTGCTCATCCTCCAACTGCTTGTTGCGCTGTTCTAGATATGAGATTGTCCATTGTGCCCCTTCTAATCTCTTCTGCAATGCATCATTTTCAGCTCTAAGGTGCTATTCCACACCTCTCCGACATTAGGTATCCCTGTGGCTTGAGCAATCATCTCAGGTGTCAATGTAAAATCCACTCCGGCAAGGTTCACATGTCCATCATGCAAATGCAAAACAAATAAGCGAGCCAACTCCCTGTGATGCTGAACCCGAGAGATCCTCTCGCAAAACTCATAGCAAGACATATAACGGAAGCATGATACTGCCATTGGACAAGCCTGCAAATCGGTCAAAGAGGTGGGCTCCTCTCTCCTATGATGACCGCCCTTTCTACCCTTGTGAGGCCTCCTCTGTTCCTCAAACTCTGAAGCTGATGCATGGTCATCACTTTGCTCATAATTGGTTTCGGTTTCTGACATTGTTTTAGGAGCAAAGTGGCTGAAATGTACTGCTGTTTCTGCTTTGCAAACTGCTGATTAAAATGCTGTTTCAAGGGGACAAGGAGCACAAGGGAAATGTTAGGGAAGGGATATTTTAAAGGGAAACTGGGAATAATAATGAAACAGGGAGTTTAGGGAAAGGATTATTGCATATACATTATTTTCCAAATTTGTTTACAATAATGATATGGGAGGAAGGGCTAGGGTTTAGTTTTTCTTTTGATTTCTTGGGAAGAAGGGTAGGGTTTAGGGCTCTTTAACAAATTTGGAAGGGAAATTTACATAAAATGATAAGGAAAATGTAATGGGAGGTGGAAAAAATGAGAAGAATGGGATACCTCAAAACAACATAATAAACCCTAGCAATTTTTACAACTTCAAGCCAAAGCATAATAGAGACTTCTACTTGCAAATGGAGACCTTTACAAATATAATCATGACCTTCTTGAACTGTAACAAGCAATAATTTTTTATGATGGAGGGCCTACCTTGCACAATTTAGCAATTTGTGGCTCCTTGGCAAATTTGCTGGCGGTTTTGCAGAGAGAGCGCTGATGGGTCGCGCGCCTCACCCAACAGGTCGCGCGCCTCTGACGGGTCGCGCGCGTTGTAAATTAACACTGGCGGAGGGTGCCTGACGGGTCGCGCGCCTCTGACGGGTCGCGCGCCTTCCCAACTCACAAACTTCACTCAAACTCTCTTGCAATCAGTTGCTCTATCACTTGGATGCATAATGAGGCTTGATAGAGGGAGATTAGGGCTTTTATAGCCTTGTTTGAATTAATTTCATGTCATAACCCACTTTATAATGTTTTTTCATGACACTTTATAAACTTGACTTTTTTGGTTTCCTTTTGTCCTGAAATTGATTGATTTGATGCTTTTCTTTGATAATCTTTTGCAGGGATAGCTTCTGAGGGGTCTTGGCAAGGGAGCTAGGGTTGTATGCTGTCCTTTGAATCATTTTGAATTTTTACAATTTTTACAAAATTTTGAGAAATGACCTTGGCTTCAAAAACATCCAAGGTGAAAATTAGTTGCACAAGATAGAATCTTTCGAAGAAACATTTTGAAAATCATCCCTCTGGCTTGCTGGGCACTTATTAACCTTCAGAGACATGACCTTGAAGATAAATTTGACCTAAACCCTAGACCTAGAAATTTTGACCTCAAGACAAGACAAATAACCTTGAAAAAGCTTAATGACTAAAACAACTTGATCCAGCAGTGCCAAGAGGGGAATAAAGACACCAGCTCCTCCATCAGGGTTATGGCATGCCTAATGGAATGCAAGACACTGATGAGACACCTACTTATGCAAATGCAAAGAGCTTTGATCGCTGATGGAGGGCTACTAGACCGACTCTAACACATGGAACTTTGGGTTCTTGGCTAACTTTATTGCCGAGGTATTGTCAATCATGAGTGGAGTCGATTGTTCTTATCTTACCTGCAAATCTTCAAGAATTTTCCTGAGCCACACAATTTCTTTTGTTGCCTTAGCTACTGGCACATATTCTGCTTCTATTGTGGAATCTGCTGGAATTGATTGTTTGCATGATCTCCAGGAGACAGCCCCTGATCCAAGACTCATAGCATAAGCTGAAGTAGATACCCTAGTTTCTTTGTCTCCATCGAAGTTTGAATCAGAGTATCCAATCAAGCTGAAGTCGTCCACCTGTGTATACTTGATTCCAAAGTCTTGAATTCCCTTCAAGTACCTTAGAACTCTTTTTGCAGCAGACTAATGTCCCTCACAAGGCTTTTGCATAAACCTGGAGAGGATTCCAACAACAAACAAAATGTCTGGTCTGGTAGTAGTTACGTAGTTGAGACTTCCTACAAGCTGTCTATACCTTGTTGCATCCTCAAATTCTTTTCCTTCAATGGATGTGAGCTTTAAGTTTTGTTCCATTGGAGTAGTAAGAGGATTGCATTCTGTCATGCCAAACCTATGCAACAGATCTCCAATGTACTTCTTTTGAGAAAGGAATATGGAATTTGGATGTTGAGTTACTTCAATACCAAGATAGTAATGAACATAGCCCAAATTAGTCATTTCAAAACCTTTCCTCAATTCCTTCTTTATGGATGCAATGTAGCTTTCATTGTTCCCTATCATCAAAAAATCATCTACATATACCATAAGATAGACAACTATTTTGCCAACTTTCTTGACAAATAAAGTTGCATCATCAAGATCATAATGTTTGAAATTGAGTTTCAGAAGATGCTCAATTAGCTTTTCATACCAGGGTCGCGGTGCTTGTTTGAGGCCATACAAGGATTTCACAAGTTTGCATACTTTATGTTCATGTCCTTTCATGGCAAATCTTTCAGGTTGGGACATAAAAACATTCTCTTTTAGATCTTCATTCAAGAAAGCAATTTTTACATCCATTTGATGGACTTTCCAACCGTTTTGAGTTGCTAGGGCAAAGAGTGTCCGGATGGTAGCCCATTTTGCTGTGGGAGCAAAAATCTCCTCATAATTGACCCCCTCCTTCTGTGAAAAACCTTTTGCGACAAGCCTGGCTCTGTGCTTATCAAGTGAGCCATCAGCTTTATACTTCTTATAGACCCACTTGCACCCAATTGGTTTGGTTCCTAATGGAGGATCAACCAGCTTCCAAGTACCATTCTTTATCAGGGCATCATACTCCTTTTGCAACACTTCTGTCCATTCATCATGAGAAGCAACTTCTTTGAAGGAAGTTGGTTCAAAATCTGGAGACAAATTCAATTCACAATCATAAGAAACATTCATATCAACAGGTAAATCAGACTCATCTACATCACTTCCATTTTGCCGGTTTGAATTTCTAGTTCCTGACTTTCCAACCTCATCAGGATGAACACTTTCAAGTGTCTTTATCAGCCACTTTGGGGGACGTTTCTCAGATGGTCCATGCTGCTCCGTTGATTGAGTTGGGATTGAATCAAGATTGAGTCTCCCAATTCTATCAATCACATCGCTTAAAGCATCATCCGTTGTTGGAGTTTCATGCGGGGGAGAGAGTTATTCAGAAGAAGATTCCACATGTTGATCTAGTATAGGAATCCCCCCTTCAAGATGTGGAATCTGATTATCAAATTCTTGAAATGATTTTGCAATTGCGAATCTATCCAAGCAATCAAGTTGCCGCTCAACAACATTGTCAGTTTTGGATGATTCAAGAAAGATTACATCTCTAGATACAACAAACTTTTTATTGACTTCATCATAGAGACGGTATGCTTTGGAGATGTTTGAATACCCCAGGAAGATACACTTATGACTTCTTGCACCAAGTTTGTTTCTATGTACCTTTGGTATCAAGGCATAACAGGTGGAACCAAAGACCCTGAGATGCTTTATCGAAGGAACGTTCACATACCACATTTCATATGGAGTCTTGTTTCTAATAGCATTAGATGGACATCTATTTTTTATATATACAACACACAGAACTGCATCAGCCCAAAACATCAATTTTACATTTTTGAAAAACATCATGGAGCGCACCATATTTAAGATTGTCCTATTCATTCTTTCAGCGACACCGTTCTATTGAGGATTATAAGATACAATTGTTTGATGTTTGATCCCATGTTGGCGAAGATGGTTTTCAAATTCATTTGAAGTAGATTCTTTTCCATTATCAGTGCGAATAGAGCTAATATGAGATTGTGCATCATTTTCAATCCATGTATGAAAGTTCTTGAATGTTTGAAAAGCATCAGATTTGTTCTTCAATAAATAAATCCAACACATTCTGGTGTAGTTATCAATAAATGTCATCATATATTTATTTCCATTTGCAGAAGAAACAGGTATTGGACCACATAAATATGAATGGATGAGTTCAAGTTTTCTATGTGCTCTTGAACGTGAATCATGAAAACACTGTTTGCTATGCTTTCCTAGAATGCAAGCATCACATTTCTTAAGTTTCCTAGGAATTGTAGGCAAACCAGCAACACCATTTTTCTTCAACAAGCGGAGGCTGTCATAGTTCAAATGTCCAAATCTAGCATGCCATAATATACTTGTTGGAAGTGTACCTTCTTCATAATGAGAATTGTATGAGAAATGTTGTGCACGAGCAGAGGTACCTTGTAATTTGAGAAGCCTTTCTTCTTCTATTCCTCTCATGACAAGTGAGTGGTCAGATGCTTTTCTTACCTCAAGCTTGCCATCAAACATATGAATGGAGTGACCTTGCTGGCGGACGTGGACCAAGGACAACAAGTTTCTCTTCAGCTGTGGGAGATATAGAACATGATGCAAAAGAAAGTCTGGAAGACCAGGCAATTTAAGCTTGATTGTGTCAAGCCCCGATGGCTTGATTTTTGATTAGTCTGCAGAGTATACTGCTCCATCAACATTGTCAGTAAATTCTTCAAAAAAATCTTTTCTATGAGTCATGTGGCAAGTTGCTCCTGAATCAAGCAACCAATCATTTTTCCAAGAAGCAAGTGAAGCATTAAATAGTACTTCTTTTACTCCGATATTACATTGTGCCACAACATAATGAGCTGATTCAGGTGCTTTACTTTTGTCTGTGTCATTAGTTTTACCTTTGGGTTGGTTTCTTTGCTGCTCAATTTTGTCCCAAGGTAACTTGCATGTAGAGGCATCATGTGATCCATTTCTTTTGCAGCGTATGCAGTGCAAATCTGAATTTTCTCCTTGAGAGTGTCTGCCCCCCTGCCTCTGAAATATCTTCCTCTTCCTCTTCGACCACCTCTTCCTCTGGAAGAATCTTGAGCAAGATTCTTTTCTTTATGAGCAAGGCACACAACCTCTTTAGAAGATTCAGGGGCTGTCTTCTTTCCAAAAGCTTTCTCTCTTTCAGCAAATTTTTTCACAAGAGAGTCAAAGGTAATATCTTTGAGATTTCCATTTGCTTGCAATGACTCAAGATAATTGGAGTAAGTAGGATAAAGTGCCTTGAGAAAAGCGATAAGAGGAATATCCAATTCAACCTTAGTGGCTTTGATATCATGCATTATAAATTTACTTCAGATGCAAGAGCAAGAGGATCATTATTTTGTAATTCAAGAGTGAAGAGTTTAATCATGAGTTGAACAACTTCAAGTGCAGAATGTGAGTCATAGAGTTCTTTCAGCTTTTGTAAGGCTTCGAAAGCAGTTGAAAATGGCGAAATATGGCGACTCACCTCTTCACTTACAGATGCTGCAATTAATGCATAGGCTTTGCTGTTCTTATTTTCCCAAATGGCGAACTCTTTGTCTGAGGTAGGTTGTTCTGGTTCTTTGTCTCCATCTCCAATACACACTCTTTTCCACAACTCATTGAAAATGAGGGTGTGTTTTATCATCTGGGACCATTCAGGATAGTTCTCCTTGCCAGTAAGAACTATTCCCACAATAGATATGATTGAATGCATACTGTAAAAAAAAACTTTTGCTAGCAAAAAAAATCTGTGTACTGTAAAAATACTTCTGCTGGGAAAATGTGCTTCAAAATAATACAGCCTTATTCTTCCTTCTTGATTTAATATACAAAGATCAAAACTATATTCTATGCATATAGAATATCACCATTTTTTTTTGCATTACAATATGGTTGCAATTCAAGAGAAATAAAAGATAAACAATATCAACTGCTCAAAAGCGAATCGGAATTCTGATGCAAATCAGAATTTGCCAAACACTTGGACGGAAATATAAATCCCTATGCTCAAATCCTATGCTTTACACCTTGACTGCATACTTTCTCATTGGAAAATACATCTCTTTCTTTTTCTGTCTCTCAGTCTTCAATGATGCCTGATGCTTGGTAAGGCGTCGCCTGATAAGGGAAATTAAATAAGTCTTCAAACTCAGCTTCTGGACTTTCGAGCGAGTCTTCTGGGGACGCAAATCAAGAGGCAATGGATTTATGTGAAAGCAATGTTATATATCATAGCGGAGGTCTGGCAAGCGGACTTATGTGAACAACGTATATATGAAACAGTACACCAGCATTTACACCAGCATTTAAGCAATGTTATATGTGAAGGGAGCAACGTATATATACCAATGTATATATATAAGCAGCGTATATATACCACGACTGTCACCAAGCATATGGAGGGAGCAGCAACATATGTTGGAGCAACAACGTATGGAGGGAGGTCGGCTAGCGTGGAGAGAGGGAAAGAGCAGTAGCATATGGAGGGAGGCCAACAGCGTGGAGACTGAGACATTGTTTTGTAGGAGCAGCGATTGCTACAGCATAACTTCTTCAAGGATACCAAGACAACGTTATATGAAAACAACGCAACAACGTTATGTACAGAATATTCAATAGCGTTTATGGACAGAATATATTATGCAAGCGGTGGAGGCAAAACGTATACCATTTTTTGGTCAGCAGACCTGGATTATCACGCAGAGGATGAAACCCACGGAGGATAGATAGTTGCGCTTTGGATGGAAAGGATTGTTGTCTACAGGGACTGACGAACTGTAATTCTCCACTCACAAATGGACTCCACGCAGAGGGCAGACCCTGATTATCACGCAGAGGGCAAACCCAGATTTTTGAAAAATGGTAGAAGGGAGTTACAATGGTAGTTAGAAGCCAAAAATGGCGCTGGCTCTGATACCATGTCAGACCAGGCAGTAAATCCTCTAAATCAATTCACATTTATTCATTCAGGTTGGTCTTTATTATATAAATGAGGGAGAGACTGTTCACTTCATCTTCTGGTCACTATTCATATTTCTTATTATTTATTTACATTAGGTACACTTATTCACCTAATCCTGATGATTGGGTGTCAACAATTTATTTAAAACCAACTAGAGCATTCTATACCTAGAGCATACTTCTAAATCAAATGTCAATGCAAGATAGCTCTACATTAACAAATCTACAAGAGCATATGGAAATGAATTAGATCAAAGCATGAATAAAAAGAATTATACCAATGATCAACAATTCATCACACTCCCAAACAAGGAACACTTAATGAATGAAACCCCCAAGTCTTTATTGATATTTCTGAAAGTGTACAAGGTAGCAACGCTTCCGCAAGCACAATAGCTAGTAACAATATGATATAATATGAGAGCCCGTGGCTCTATTATATAGAGAGTTGGGAGCAAATCCCAATGAAGAATGACAATGAAAAATGGCATTAGAGCCAATCCCAATGTAAAAGTGATTAAACAAGTGGCATGAGGTGACAATCCCAAAGAGAAATTCAAATTTGGTGAATGGAGCTCCAATGCGAAGTGTAAAAATCGAATTCTGGCAAGTGGACATCATTTTCTTCTTCCCTTATGTGCAAAATTTGAATTTTATGATAGAATGACAAGTGTATATGTTTGGTAAGCCATGTGAGGAAAATTTCCCACAAAAATCTCCACCAAATATTCTCCCAAATCCTCCCAAATGTGTATTAACTTCACAAATTCGAATTTCCAAGTAAACAACTTTCTCTTTTAATGCTATAAATTTGGTTTTATTTGAGCACAATGTTACTTGGGAGTGGGAGCGAAAATGGGAGCAAGAGCAACATTTTCAAAAGCTCCCGGTTTGGGAGCGAATCTCGGAGCGATTTTTTAAAAATATATATATTTTTTATATTTTTAAATTTTTGATACATATATGTCAACAAAAACATCTAGAATGATGAATTAGATATAAAAAACATAAAAAAACATAAATTGATCATTGAACCATATCACATCAATCATCTAGAAGTTATAATCTTCATTAACCATGTCCACAATTTAGTAAAATACATATTACAACTGCAACATGTTGAGTCTCATGAATCATGATTCATCAAATTCAATCTTAAAGTTTCAACTCCAAGCTTTCAAAATTGAAAATTCAATATATAACATTTATCATCATTGATCACCAAAGTTGTACTTGTAAGCTAAGTTTAACCATTACAAGAAATAATATCTTAGATATTTCTAAGTCCTAACTTCTAACTGTTAACATGAAATGAAATGTTATAAAATGAAACATGAATAATGAAATGAAATGAAACAACTTTAGTCTTTCACGAAGCATCATATTCATAATTCACAATCATTACCAATGAGTTATAATTGCCAACTTCAAACTTCAAATTTTCATTGTCACAGTCATATAGTCAAGAGTCAAGAGTCAAGGATTCAAGACTCAACAGTTATGAAAACTAATAGAAACTAGAAAAGACAAGTAAACTGTAATTCTACATGTGGCCCTTGCCACAAGAGTCTCTAGGAGTATAAGCAGGTCGTGGTGGTCTTCTAGGAGTCTCCTGCACAGACCGACAACTAGAACTAGAAGGCACATGCCCTCGACGTGAGCCTGTAGATGGAGGTGGCGACAACAAAGGAACAAGACTCGGACCTCGAGCACTGCTACTGGAAGGTGGAGGTGGAGGTGGCGTGGCTGCTGCAGCTGCAGCTACTTCATCTTCATCCCTTATAAGTTCCTCTTCCAGTTCTTCAAGATACATTATACCATCCTCCAGATTGTCATCCTCTGGGTGATTGTCCCAAATTTTATATGTGGGATCCTCATAAGCCCGATCACAGAATGACTCAACAACCTCAAGTTGTAGTGCACATAAACCAAGCTTTCTGCTCGGCTTTCATTGAGTCTGTTTCTTTTCACATTGTGTATGAAGCTATAGGTGCTCCAACACCTCTCTGCAGAAGAAGTATTCACAACCTGTGATAGATTCTTTTTTGCCAATTTTGGCAAAAGTCCATGGTTGCCATATGTTTCCCACCATGTGAGAGCATCAAATCTGTCTCTGCCTTCCATTGCATGGAAGGTACCAAACAAACCAGTGCCACTGAAGTATTTGCCTATTTCAAGGCGCACAGCTGCACATTCCTCCCTGTCAGGTATCAACTTTTCTAATGCTTGCAAATATCCACTAGTTACCTCTACATCTAAATGGGGTTTGGTCCTAATCCCACCCCCTGGTGCAGGTTGGCCCAACCAGGATGTAGAGTAGTATTTTGGCGTAAGGATATACGCCAAGCAATATAGTGGAAGATTAAGTTTATTCCACCGTTCACACACACAATTGTGAATCAGTTTGTACAAGTCGGGATCTCTGTTATGAAAAATATCTTTTATTTGCCCCAACATGGTATCCATTTGCTCATACACCTCGCCAATCATTGGTTTGTCTGTATCTGCAAACTGAATCATGTGATAAATGGGCTTGGTGAAATCCAATACTTGCCTCACACTTGTCCAAAACTGACCATCAAGAGCTTATGCCTCCACTAATTCAAAACCTTGCCTATCAGCTACATTTGTAGCCCTTTCCTTTAATACCTGCCAATGTGGACTTGATACCATGCTCGCCAATGACTCTCTTACCTTCAAAAGGCACCTGAAGGTGAGGTAATAGCGACAAAATCTGGTCTTCGCAATCTTCAACAACTCCAATCTCGAGTGACTGTGGAAAAGGCCATGGGTATTGCTATGATTTGTAATAAATTTTATCATTTGTTTGCCTTTCTTGTACAAATCACCAATCCATTTGCATTGTGCATTTTTGTTCTTGACAACATCATTCATCAGAAGGTTCAATGTGTGAACCAAACATCCAGACCAAAATATGTTGGGGTATTTATCCTCAATAATTGCTCCCGCTGCCTTACAATTAGGAGCATTATCAGTGATGACTTGGATGACATTGTATGGCCCAATATGGTCAATTGTTTCAAGTAATGCTTCTGTAATGTTGATGGCGGTCCTGAACTTGTTTGAGTAATCATGTGCAGTTAGAAAGATGGCATCACTAACAGACACAACAAGAACACTTATCAATGGCTTGCCTTTTACATTTGTCCATCCATCAGATACAATGGACACCCCATGGTTAGTCCAAGAACTTGTCATTCTATTCAAAGAATGTGATATTTTTGCTTTTTCATGATCAAGTCCTACGGTTCTTGCCTTGTCATACCCAGGGCTCTTGTATCCTTTAGGGGCATCATTTATGGCAGAAACCATTTCGTGCCAATAAGGTGAGCGAAGAACATCGAATGGTATCCTACATGCATAGAGAAACCTGTAAACCTTTGAATCCACATCATTCCTACACCCCTCATCAAGGAAATCTGATATGGTTCTACACCTTAATGTTGATGACCCTGTGCCTCCATATCCACTGCCTTGGGAGGATGCCGAAGGAGTTCTTTGTGCTTGTGATTGTGAGCTTGGTTCAAAGAAACCCCTTGATTTTTTTGATTTGTATTGGGCTTCCTCCTCTTCCCTTATGTATTTGGCTCTATCCGCTATTGACACTGTTGGACAAGTTTTGATTCCTATTTGTTTGTCTCCATCCCATGGCCTTTTCCCGCAGAGGTGTTTTCTAGCACGGGTGTATGAACCTGTGTAATCATTGTTGCAATGGGGGCAATGAAATTTAGTGGCTCCACCCCCTCCCTGCTTCAGGCTTATTAACATATTTCCACAATGGGGTTTGGTCTTGTTTAGTTTTTTGAGAGTCATGTTCACCCTCCTCTAGCTCCTCCTCGCTGGGGTTTTCATCAAATCCATTTTCTCTAGCTTCTTCATCCCCCTCTTCATTTTGGCCCCTCCATTTCCTACTCTCCAGCACCATAATAACCATAAAAGGAACCAAGAAGAGGAAAATGCCAAGAAATATAGTCAGGTCCATGATGTTTGATATTTGTAGGCTTTTGAATCTGCAAATTAATTTAATTTATTTAGATTCATTAATTTAATTTAATTTAGATTTATGATTTTTTTACTAAATATAGTTAATAAACTAAATAAATTAAATTAAATTAACTAAATTACTACCTAACTAAATTAAACTAACTAAATTACTAAGTTACTTACCTCTTTGCAGGCTTGCTCCTTGCTCCTCGGCGCTTGCTCCTCACTTCTCCTCGCTCCTTTGCTCTTGCTCTCATTCAAGTGATAATGAAATTTTTTTTGCCCCATTGTGTTTTTAAAACATATTTTTTTTTTAAAATTTGATTTTTTTTGGCGTCCACGTTTTTTTTAATCGCTGGATTGCTCCCGTCGTCTGCCGAATCGCTCCCGGAGCGAAAATTTAAGGTTCGGGAGCGATCACTTTCGAGCTATAATTTCGCTCCGGGAACGACGCTCCCAATATTGGTAGGGAGCGGAAATTTTTTTATCGGGAGCGCGCTCCCGACCCGCTCCCGCTCGGAGTGCGGATTGGGAGCGGGAGTGAGGGGGGGGGGAGCGCTCCCTCGCAACTCTGTTTGACCACATATTTTCCTTGATTTTAGGAGTCCATGTCACCTTAGGACTTCACTTTAACTCCTCATAATTTTCCACCTCATTTCTACAACATTTAGCATGTGTGGATATTTATTTTTCTCTATTTATTTAATTTATGAGTTAATTAATTGCCAAATTTCCCAATAAACTTAGGAAAAATGGGCTTTGAGGGTTCAAAACACAATTTTAACCGCTCAAAGTGTGTTATAGTAGAAATTTGAGGATGAGAGGTGTAATTTTGATTACTTATACCCCATACAACTTCTCTAGATTGCACTCATTACAATTTAAATACAATTTTATTTGCAATTTTTGACCTGCGAGAAATCTAAAAAAATAAAAAATGACTACCTAGATCTAACCAAATTCCATGAATTTTTTGTGTGATCTAGTATGGTAATATACATCTACTCTAGACACTAAGATGTGTCAGGGGTTCAACTTTTAAACCGTCACCTCGGCTCTGGGGTAAAACGTGAGTGAAAAACCCAGAAAATTATCCGCCTCTGAAAAAGAAGGGATAATTAACCAGATAAAAAAAACACTACAAGGCGTACTCCTTTGCTGATCGAGTCCCAACATCCTAGGCCTGTTACAGACTCAAAACTCATCATTACTAGTATCACTTATTACAATTCCCCATAGGGTGTGGAATCTAGGTACAAGAAAGATGATGAGAAGATAGAAGTAGAGTTTAAAAACTCTGTTGACTGATGATATCTGATGGTACATGTGTCCATTGGTACATCCTTGGGCATGGAGTCTTCATATAATCATCAGATGCCACTCCAGTGCTCAACAGGTCCTTGATGTATTTGGTGAATACCACGTCGGACATTCGTTTTGCAGTAAATGTCCTCAATCAATTTTAGATGGAGCCAAAACATGATAGGGGCCCTAGTAACCAGGGTGATGGCCATAATGATAGGGGTAGAGCTCATTTTTGGCTTTTGCCCATATGCTAAATTCTAATGTCCCGACCATCTTTTGCATTTTATGTTACATGTCTTGTTGTAAGTGAACAAATTATGCTTTTAAATTTCTTTGTAGTTGTATCAACTTCCGGGCCGTTGTTTCGGGCCCGACCCAAAGTATGGAGAGGGGAAGGGGAGGCTAAATCCTTGTGGACCCAAATGGGAAAGTTTGAAAAGGGGTTATAATGAATGGAGGGAAGTGATATATAAGTTATTGGAAGTGGGACCACACAACCAAAATTAGGATTTCCCATGTACTGCCACTCCTAAAGCTAGCAACCAGTAGAGGAAATCCCATGGGACTAGGATACAAGATTAACCACCAAGTGTGGACAAGGGAACAAGAG
Organism: Pinus tabuliformis; assembly: GCA_031772625.1. NCBI lineage: Eukaryota > Viridiplantae > Streptophyta > Pinopsida > Pinales > Pinaceae > Pinus > Pinus tabuliformis. Next base: position 661,956,352 of record CM062816.1, on the reverse strand, counting down.
CACAATAGAACCCATTCTTTCTGCCGAATCTCCCCACTAATCCATGTCCAAAAAGCAATCATAAATACCCAATTACATAATGAAAAGCCATACCTTTGGGGTTGGAAGGCCCACCTTTAAACATACGATCATAGTAGATGGGTGAGGGTGCACAATAGGTGGCTCAGGTGGCAGAGAATGGTGGCACATCGAGCAATCTGGTGGATGAAAGGGTCTGCTAGCTGAAGACAAACTTGGAAGAAAAATTGTCCTATAGGGGTCACCCATTGGTGGTGGGTAAACGATACATCAATATGTGTTGTAGAAAACTCCTCCAGTGCATGTTCTTCTAATATAAGAAGGCAACGGATTTCCTAGATGCCAAAGTTCAATGTACCATCCAACCTATCTTGATCCCTCAATCTTGTTGAAGCCATTGCTGAATCCCTCAAGAGAAAATAAAAATAATATCTTCTACCAACTAACAAATGTACTTGGAAAATGTCACAGTCTCCCTTTGCAAGTGATCTCGATCCTTTCCAATAATTCGCTTGGCTATCTTGCAAATCACTTTCCTAGCAATTCACACATCTTGTAATTATAGGAATGTGCCATTTCCTATAAGTCACCTTTCTTGTAATCCGCTTATACGAATTCACACTTCCCATAATCACACATATTTCTTGCAATTCACACTTGCAACTGAAAATGTACTTTGGCAATTCACACTGCTGAACTTAGCCTCCTTGCAAAAAATAATACTAGTAAAATTCCTCCAAGTAATTATGCAAAATCGATTTGGGTATTTAGCCCTTGGCTTCCTCTTCTAAACCCTTATGCCGATCCACTCCGGTAAACCCTTGCGCTTCAAATATGCTCTGATACCATGTGAAAATTCTATTTGTAGTTAAACTGGTTAGTATTCTATTCTCCTATCTTTAAATAGATTGCTTGTGCCAACGAATAATTTAGTGCAAATAAAAAATAAAACACAATTACGAATTTCACCAATTAAATAAATAGCAGAAACACTGAATGAAAACCAATCACAAAATGAACATAATATTTTTGGACAAAACGTCACTGGAAACACTGATTTTTCTAGTGCAATTAGGGTTAGCACAATATTTTTGAAATTCTGATAATTGCTTTTGATATAGATTTTTTTTATCTTATTTCAATATATCAATTAGCGATTATACTTAAAAAATTCAACAATAAAATATTAGATATCACAATGCACAAAAGGGAGACAAGATTTACCCTGGGAAAACCCACTCCAAGGAAAACCCAATAACCTTTTCAATAGAGAAATTCTTCTGGTTCAATAAGAGACACCTAGACCTGTGGTCAAACCTGGTCTTCTCCTCCAAGTCAAGTCACCCAAACTTATGCTGCACTTCGTTCTGCCTCCCTGATCTAGAAATTTCAACCTCCTGACAACTGTCCAGTTGCCCAAAATTTCAGCCCCAAGAAACTGCCCAATAACCCAATTTTTTTTTATCCCATTACAATAGAATGCCCAGAAATAGTGCAAATCATAGCAAGAGACTTCGATCCACACGTGCAAGTTGATGACAGAGGAGAGAGAGAAACTCAACCTTCTTTCTTTGTCCTTCTTCGTCCTTCTTGATCTCCTTCACTTGCCTAGGTGCTGTCTTGAGTGAGGAATGCAAATCTGCCAAAGGAGGTGTTAGAGAATCTAGGACAAAGTAGTGTTGTGATGATTACCGAGACTTGATAACAATTTGTAAAGTCGTTTTACTTTTTCTAGTTTAATTATACTTCTTCTTCTTTGTGTTAGTGCATGTGTGTGTGCTTCATAAAATTGCTACCAAAACAAAATAATAAGAGCACAAAATGTTCGCTCTCTGCGAGGGACAAACCCTCTCCACTCTTGAGAGGAAAACCTTTTGTAAGATTTCTCTTATTGAAGTTTCTTATTTGAACAACAACCAAACCCTAGACCCTTGACTAGGATATCCTCCAAGTATAAGTCAAATCCTTCTTCTTTCTGCACTATCACTTCTGACACTTCTTCTGGCACTTTGTCTTCTAGCACTTTGTCTTCCAATTAGAGTTTTTTTCACCATAGAGAGATGGGTTCCTTCACTAGGCTTGTGAGTCTTTGGAAGCCTGATCTCTTACCCAAACAAAAAAGACTATTTGCTGTCATACCCTTGCTGCACCTCGCATGTGTGATTGTTAGCCATAGAAACAATCCTTCATACTTCAACTTTCTGCTTCCTTACTTCGCTTGAGAGTTCTTCTTCTTCGTTGGAGTAGGAGGCCTTTGTAGGCCTAATTACTAGCCCAAACCATGAAGAATATACCCTTGTCACTTCACTGCTGATTTGGCCACAGACTGTCCCTTATCTCTTTGCACGTGTGGCTGCAGAAACCCTAGAAAACAACCCTACACCTTCGCTGTCCTTCCTTCTTTCTTCGCTGCCCTAATAGACCCTTCTTCTTGCCTTGTCTTCGTTCTACTTGTATCCTTGTTACTTGCGGATTTCAGAGCTTGATGAATGATGCGGGAGCATGAGGCTTGAAGACAAAAGACTTCGAATTTTATTCCAAAAATACAAAAAAAGTTTGCAAGTAAAGGAGTGGGATCCTTTAGCTGTCACTTTACAAAGCTTTCTAGATAGAATTTGAGCTAGAATTCAGGGATTTGAATTATCTTGTAATTAATTCAAGTATTTAGGCTTAGTTGAGATTCTTGAGGAGAATATCATGCAGATTACATATTATCTAGGATTAGGCAGATTCAATCGATCGATTTAGGATTTGATTGTTGTATGTACAGGTATTTATGTAAGTAGGTTTTAATTTCCTTCGAAATATTTTCGAGTTTTGTTGATTTCCAGTTTAAGCCCTTTAGAATTAGATTTTGTATAATCTTGTGTTGTCGCATCTAAATCTTCACTCACTGTGCATTGAAATAACTTGGATGTATTTCAAAATCACAGAGTTTAGTTAGCGATATCCTGAATCTGACAGATGAGAAATAAACTTGGCGGAAGTGCTAAGTTTGGCGGAACGAGGAAACCTGACAAATTCGCGAGAAACCCAGAAGAAGATCAGAATCGTTCGATCGGACAGATCCAACAGATCTAATGGTCATCGCGTGCCAACAAGCACAAATGTTAATTCCAAAATCGGACGTGATAATTTATAAAACTGAGTTAATAGCTCAGTTAATCGTGACCGTCTGCTTGAAGGGGTCAGATCTGACGGTGATCGTGTCGGAAGATGCACGTGATTTAATTTAAATTTCGGATGCGATAAGGTTATGAACTGGGGTTTTATTTCCTTTTGGTTCTGTGGTAAATTTGAGGATTTGCCATATACCAGGTAAATTAAATAAGTCTGCTATTTTGATGACTGATACTCCAAAGAAAACCCGAGAAGAAGTTGCACCCGAACTTGAAGATGTTTCTAGTTTTGAACGATTATCCTTAACACCTGCAACCAGCCCACCATTAGTGGTATCAGAGCAACCTATTGACACTGAGCAAGATCTCAAAGATCAGAAAAAGAAATCCAACATGGCTTTCAGAGTTGGAAGAGGACGTGGTGGTGGTCAAAGAAGAGGAAGACCAGTTGCAAATGCTGAAGTGTTGGAAGCTATGCAACAAATGCAAGCTAGATTAGAAGCAGTGGAAATGGGAAATCAAAGAGATGCAGGTGCTGGAGATGTTAGTGAGCCTGAAGTTGAAGCTGCAAAAGAAGAGGAACCTGCAGAAGTTACTCCTGAAATGAGATTCTTTAAATCAGTGTTGGGATCCACCTCTAAACCCAGACTTGAGGTTTCAGTTTATACAGGAGGTTTAAACCTTGAGTAGTTGATTGATTGGATTAATGACATGGATAAATTCTTTGATTATGAAGAACTGGAAGAAGGAAAGAGAGTGAAATTTGTTGTCACAAAATTGAAAGGACATGCAACACTTTGGTGGGATGGAGTGCAGGAAGAAAGAAGGAGACTTGGTAAGTAGCCAATTAAAAATTGGAACAGGATGGTGGCAAAGTTGAGAGGTAAGTTTTTGCCAAGTGATTATCAACTTTTATTATTTAGACAAATGCAAAATCTTAGACAGAGGTCTTTGACAGTGAAAGAATACGTGGAGAAATTTTACAAAGTGAGCATAAGAGCTGGACAAATTCAAGATACAGAAGAGAAGGTTGCAAGATATATAAATGGTCTTAGAATGGAGATCCAAGATGAGATAAGTGTGCTGTCTCCTAAAATAGTAGAAGAGGCTTATCAGATGGTATTGAAGGTTGAAGAAAAACTCATGAGGAAGCAATCTGCCAGAAGTAGAGGTATTTTCCGAGGAAGAGGAAGTCAAGGTGGTAGAGGAAGATCTACAACACCTAGAGATGGAGCTAGCAGCAGCTCGAATCAGCATACACCCATAGAAGGTGATGCAAGTGGCAGAAGGAGTTTGTTAAGAGGAAGAGGAGGCAGTGGCAGAGGAAGAGAAATTAGATGTTACAGATGTAACAAGTTGGGACACATAGCTTATGAGTGACCAGAAAATGCAGGGACAAATCAGAGAAATGTAATTGTTGCTTAGACTGAAGAGGAAGCAGCAAAGGTGCCAGAAGAAGAAAATGCACCAGAGAAAGGGGAATCTTTAGTAGTTAACAAAGTTTTGTTAAAGCCAACAAATGAAGTTGTTGAACTAGGGTAGAGAAAGACTTTGTTCAGGATTGTGTGCAAGGTTCAAGGAAAATGCTGTCAAATGGTAATTCATAGTGGCAGCACTGATAATTCAGTCTCTACAGAAGTGGTGGAAAAGTTGAAATTAAAGACAAAGAAACATCCAACACTTTACAAGGTGTCATGGCTTCAAAAAGGACATCAGTTATTAGTGAATGAACAGTGTGAAGTGGAGTTGCAATTGGGCAGCTACAAAGACAAAATTCTGTGTGATGTGATGCCTATGGATGTGTGTCACATATTGCTGGGAAGACCTTGGCAGTATGACAGAGGAGCTATGCATGATGGGAAAAAGAACACATACAAATTTGGTAAAGATGGTATTAATCATACATTGTTGCCTATGGAAGAAGAGGATGTATCAAGAAAATCTGATCCAAGGACTCTATTGCTGAGTGGAAAAGAATACTTGCAGCAGATTGAAGAGAATGAGGTAAATTTTGCATTGATTTGCAAACCCAAGGTAATAACTACTTCTACTAAAATTTCTGATTTGCCAATTGAAATTCAAGAGATGCTAGAAAATTATTGTGATATCATTGTAGATGATTTTCCTAATGAGTTACCACCCATTAGAAAAACCAGTCATCATATAGATTTGATTCCAGGGGCGAATCTGCCAAATAAAGCAGCTTATAGGATGACTCCCACAGAAAATGAAGAAATCAGAAAACAGGTCAGGAATTGTTAGATAAAGGACTGATTAGAGAGAGTTTGAGTCCTTGTGTAGTGCCAACAATGTTGAGTCCAAAGAAAGATGGAGGCTGGAGAATGTGCACTAATTCAAGAGCAATCAACAAAATAACAATCAGGTACAAAAAGCTGGATTTAAAAAGTGGGTATCATCAAATAAGGATTAGAGAAGGAGATGAATGGAAAATTGCTTTTAAAACAAATGAAGGATTGTATGAATGGATGGTAATGCCTTTTGGGTTATCAAATGCTCCTAGTACATTTATGAGGCTTATGAATAAAGTGCTGAAAGAATTTATTGGTAAATTTGTAATAGTATATCTGGATGATAAATTAGTTTACAACAAATCCAAAGAGGAACATATGAGACATCTGAATTATGTCTTACAAAAGCTACAACAAGAAAAGTTACTGCTAAATTTAAAGAAATGTTCATTCATGAAGGAAGAGTTGGTATATTTGGGCTTTGTTGTTTTTGTTGATGGATTAAAGATGGATCCAGAGAAGATAAAGGCAATCATAGAGTAGCCTTCACCGAAAAATGTTTTTGAGGTAAGAAGTTTTCATGGTCTTGCTAGTTTTTATAGAAAATTCATAAGGAATTTTAGTAAGATCAATGCTTCTATCATTGACACTATAAAGAAGGATAAACAACCATTTAAGTGGACCGTTGACGTAGAAAAGAACTTCCAGTTGTTAAAAAGAAAGATTACGAAAAATCCTATTTTAATTTTGCCTGATTTTAATAAACCTTTTCAAGTGAAATGTGATGCTACTGGAGAAGCTATTGGCGTTGTTTTAAGTCAGGAGGACAAACCTGTAGCTTATTTTAGTGAAAATCTGAATGAATCAAAGAAGAAATATTCTTCTTATGATAAGGAATTTTATGCAGTTGTGCAGTCATTGAAAAAGTGGAGATGTTACTTGATGTCTAAGGAGTTTATACTTTATTTAGACAATCATGCATTGCAGTACATTATGCAACAACCAAAGCTTAGTCAGAAACATGCAAAATGGGTAGAATATCTTCAAAGTTTTAATTTTGTATTAAAACATATAAATGGCCAATCAAACAAAGTAGCAGATGCCTTAAGCAGAAAAAGTATCCTAGTTCAAGAAAGTCAAATTCAAGTGTTGGGTTTTGATTTTCTTAAAGAATTATATGAGAAAGATTTAGATTTTAAAGAAGCATTTGAAGCTTGTAAAAATCCTGTTTTGTTAGATAGAAGTAAGTGGCTGGATTTTTTCTTGCAAGAAGGATTGTTGTTTAAAAGAAATCAACTATGCATACCAAATTGCTCTATGAGGGAAAATTTAATCAAGGAGAAACATAGTGGTGGACTTGGAGGACATTTTGGTGTAGACAAGACTTATGAACAATTGAATCGGTTTTATTTCTGGCTGAAGATGAGATCTGAAGTGGAGAAGTATGTAAAAAATTGTAAAGTCTGTTAGTGTGCAAAGGGAAGAAGCCAAAACAAAGGTTTGTATGTTCCATTACCTATTCTAGATAGACCTTGGGATATGGTAAGTATGGACTTTGTTTTGGGTTTACCAAAAACTCAAAGAGGAAATGATTCAATTTATGTTGTGGTTGACAGATTTTCTAAAATGGCACATTTTATTCCATGTTATAAAACTAGTGATGCTACTCACGTTGCTAATCTGTTTTTTAAGGAGATTGTAAGGTTGCATGGGTTACCTAAGAGCATTGTTTCAGACAGAGACACTAGATTTGTTGATCATTTTTGGAGGACCTTGTGGAAGAAACATGGTACTAAACTGAGTTTCAGTTTAGTTTATCATCCTCAGACTGATGGACAGAGTGAAGTTGTAAACAAAAGCTTGGGTAATCTTCTGAGGAGTCTTGCAGGTGAACATCCAAAATAGTAGGATCAAATTTTGGCACATGCTGAATATGCTTATAATGATTCTCCTAACAGGAGTACAGGGCAGTGTCCATTCCATATACTTTATGGAATGCACCCAAGAGGAGTGTCTGAATTAAGAGACTTGGGAAAAACTGAAATGAGAAGTGCTAAAGGAGAAGATCTTGCTTTAGAGATTCAAGCAATACATGAACATGTAAAACAACAGTTATAGGATAGCAACATAAAGTATAAGAGCAGAGCAGATTTGAAGAAGAGAGAAGTTAATTTTGAGGTTGGAGATTTGGTTTTGGCACACCTAAGGAAGGAAAGATTTCCAAAAAGGGAGTATAACAAGTTAAAATTTAAGAAAATTGGACCATGCAGAGCCTTGAGAAAATTTTCTGCAAATGCATATGAAATTGAATTACCCCCTGACATTGGAATATCTCCAATTTTCAATGTTGCTGATTTGTACAGGTATGAAAATAGAAACGCAGATGATACAACAGAAGATAAAGAAGAACAAGAGGTTGACTGGGTAAAATAGTTACCTACAGCAAAGGCATTGTAGCCAGAAAAGATTTTAGATAAGAGATTGTTTAAAAAGACAAGAGGACAGGAGTATTTTCAGTGTTTGATCAAGTGGAAGGATCAACCAATTGCTGATGCTACCTGGATGACAGATGCCATGCTATAGAAGTTGGGAAGTTCTATAGAAGAGCTCATGGATAGGAGCCCATGAAGAATTTTGTCCTCAGGAGTCTGATGCAGGAGCATGAGGCTTGAAGACAAAAGACTTCGAATTTTATTCCAAAAATATAAAAAAAGTTTACAAGCAAAGGAGTGGGATCCTTTATCTGTCACTCTACAAAGCTTTCTAGATAGGATTTGAGCTAGAATTCAAGGATTTGAATTATTTTGTAATTAATTCAAGTATTTAGGCTTAGTTGAGATTCTTGAGGAGAATATCATGTGGATTAGATATTATCTAGGATTAGGCAGATTCGATCCATTGATTTAAGATTCTATTGTTGTATGTATAGGTATTTATGTAAGTTTTGAATTAGTAGAATGGGATTTTTGGTTAAGGAGGATTGGAATGTAAAATTTGGAATCTCTCTGTATCTCCGTGAATATGTCCATGAATGGTCAATTCTCGGAGGTTTTAATTTCCTTCGAAATATTTCTGAGTTTTGTTGATTTCCAGTTTGAGCCCTTTAGAATTAGATTTTGTATAATCTTGTATTGTCGCATCTAAATCTTCACTCGCTGTGCATTGAAATAACTTGGATGTGTTTAGAATTCATAGAGTTTAGTTAGCGATATCCTGAATCTGACAGATGAGAAATAAACTTGGCGGAAGTGGTAAGTCTGGCGGAATGAGGAAACCTGACAAATTCGCGAGAAACCCAGAAGAAGATCATTATCGTTCGATCAGACAGATCCAACAGATCTTATGGTCCTCGCGTGCCAACAAGCGCAGACGTTAATTCCAAAATCGGACGTGATAATTTATAAAATTGAGTTAATAACCTAGTTAATCGTGACCGTTTGCTTGAAGGGGTTAGATCTGATGATGATTGCGTCGGAAGATGCACATGATTTAATTTAAATTCCGGACGCGATAAGGTTGTGAACTGAGGTTTTATTTCCTTTTGGTTCCGTGGTAAATTTGAGGATTTTCCATATACCAGGTAAATTAAATATGTCTGCTATTTTAGTAGAATAGCTAAATTTGGAGGTTGATGACTGATACTCCAAAGAAAACTCGAGAATAAGTTCCACCCAAACTTGAAGAAGTAGTTTCTAGTTTTGAACGATTATCCTTAACATTTGCAACCAACCCACCATTGTACGTTATCTTTTGGAGTGGACAACCTATATAAATAGAGGTCTGTCCCTCCAATTAAGCCGACTTGACTGCCTTTAAGGCCGACTTACAGTTTGCACTATAATTCAATTTTTACCCATCGTTTTACTGCTTGGAGACCATGTTGATGCCAGGGGAGGATTTGGCCATGCTTGGAGGTGTTCCCTTGACCTTGTATGATGTCATACATGATGTAGCATGCCCTCAAAGGGTCTTATCACAATTACATTTTGACTTTGACTCTCTAGAAGCACTTCAAAATGTGCTTGACCTATTTTCAATGAGCAAGAAACTCATTGACAAATAATACAAAAAATAACTTCTCTTTTCTTGAATAAATACAAATATCAAAATTACATTTATGAAGATCTAGCCTAGTTACATTTCCTTCAACAGGAGGAGCTCGAGTTGCCTTTATGTAGTAGTCTGTCTAGGGTGAATAGACGTGTCTCTTGGCTAAGGCCGACTTGACTTGGAGGCAAGCCGACTTGTCATTTTTTGGGGCCAAAAATTACATTTCAAAAATTCAATTTTACATCTTTTAAAAATCATAGTGCGAATTTGACTCAAGATAAATTTTCTTTGACTTGTGCATTTACACATATGCTTTACAATGATAAATATAATTACATCAAGTGACAAAAAGTACATTATGAAGACCAACCATAGTTACAAATTCAACACTCCCTCTTAACTAGGGAGGTATTCATAATCATTGTCGTAGATGTTCTCAAATTGAATAAATTTCTCTAAAGAAAAGGTCATACATTATCACCAGCATCATCATCTATTATCAACATCTCTAAAACATGAGTTCTCCAAAACCCAAAAATCATTTATGGAAATTCCACCTAGAGATAACTCAATTAAATTAATTGACCATCATTTATATTTTTTTTGACTTAGGAAAACTTGTTGATTAATACTAATTAATTGAGAAAGGTGAGAATTCTCTAGAAACTCACACAGATCGACTTGGATATGATCTCAACCATCGATTAAGTTTTAATCGTGGTCATTGAAGTCTCAACTAAAGATTATAAGAAGAGGTCGATGGGTAGATGGAGAACACACTAATGCAGATACTCAGCGATCAAAGCAATTCAGTTTTCCATTAGCATGTGATTCGGCAGAGAGATTGAGTAGCATGTGGCAGAGGGGCAGAGTAGCAGAATTCCAGAGGAGTTTCCAATTTCGGAAGCGTCGAGAGAGGAGGTTGTATTATTTTCTACAGTAGGCTGCGCAAAGCCTCAAAGAGACAATTTGATTTAGCTGAGCTAGAGGTTGATTCATTTGCGCCTGAGCAGATCGTTTCTAGAGCAGTAGCAAGAAAAATGACTTGAGTAGTAGCAGTTTCAGTCTAAGTGAGTTACAAGTTGTGTAGGGGTGACACAAAAGCCTACGCAGGGGGCTTGGATGACTAACTTAGAGTTGTCAGATTGAGCTGAGATTGCTTGTGGAGGAGGGTAAAATCCCTTAGATATTTTTTCCAATATTTCTGCTACTGCGTAATAATAAAACTAAAACCCTCAATTGCTGCAATGGTTTTCCCGCATTAGAATTTTCTAGGGACAATTGTCCAAAAATAACGATGTCATTTTTATTTTGTGTGTGCTAGCATTTGTTATTTGCTATTTTTGCTTCTGCAATATTTTTTTATGGTGAAGAAATTGCAGTGTGAATTATTCGTTGTTTGCTGTAGCAAATAAACTACATAATTAATTTACAGTTAGAAGAATAATTTCTAGTTTCTGCATTTCAAAGAATTTTCACAAGACCCTCAACTAGGAAGCAATCACTCACCTTTTCCTAGTGAGCGCTCTGGGCCAAGACCTCACTCAACCCCTTCCTGGTTGGTGATCGGGTCTAGATCTTGAACTAGACCACACTCCACCCTACTTGGTGTGTGATTGGGGTCCAAGATCTCACTCCACCCTTTCGATGTGTGATCAGTGTCTAGGACCTCACTCCACAATTTCTAGTGTGTGGTCAGCATTCTCCTCCAATAGACACTCACTCAACACTGCCTGTTGAGCCCTCTAGGTCTCTTGGACCTGTTCTCTGGGAAAATGTCTAGTTGTGTTGCAGATAGATCAACACTGCCTCTCAACGAGAGGGGTGACCTCCACAAGCCCCAACGTGTCTCTGAAGTACACGAACTTGTCCCTCGACAGTGGCTTGGTCAAAACATCAGCTATCTGCTCAGCGGTGGAGATGTACTCGAGCCTAATTTCTCTCCTCTACACCATGTCACGGATATAGTGCTACTTGATCTGAATATGCTTCGCCCTGTCATGGAACACGAGATTCTCTGAAAGCTTCACACAACTTTGATTATCATAAGCTGGCTCTTGGTAAGAGAGCGCTTGGAATGCCCTTTGAAGTGGTATCAAATCCAAGTTGCAACACTGCGACCTTGTGGGAAATTGGAAATAACCAAAGTGTTCATAATGCACAGAGAGGAAGCGAGGAGTAGCTAAAGAAGCACGAGGAGGGGAGTTGGAGCTACCCCACGTAGGGGACCCGTAGCGGGAGCTGGGACCAATCCGGAGATGTGGGTCCAATTAAGGGAAGACACTACAAATGTGAATGCTATGCTGTTAGATACCATCCAACAGTTGTGAGCTAAGATGACAAATTTAAGGGCCGATAATGAGAGATTAAGGCTGGAACAAGAATGGATCCTGAAAAGTCTCTTGGATAGACAAAATTAGAGGAATCTAGATCCTAGTACAGATAATGGAAGTAGGGAAGAGGCATGACAATAATAAAGAGAACATGTAGAATGCGAAGGAGCTCGAATGGATAATGAGGAAGGGTCTGGTAACACCTTTGGTGACAGGGGGGCTAAGAGGCCGAAGATAGAATTGTAGGGGGAATTTTAAAAAATAAAGCCCCCATAGTTTGATGGAGAAGCAGAGGAGGCTACAAAAGCTTGGCTGATTAATATGAACAAGTATTTTCAGATTTACGAGTATGATGATAATTTAAAGGCCAGGCTAGCGATTTGTTAGTTGCAGGGTAAATCCACATTGTGGTGGGAGGAGATCAAAACAATGCGTAGCATTAATGAGCAAGAAGTGACTTCGGATAGCTTCCAGAAATATTTTAAGGATAAATATCTAATGGAAAGATTCTACGATGAAAAGGAGAAAGAGTTTCATGATTTAAAGTTGGGGCAACAGTCCATGGATGAGTTTGTAACCAAGTTTACCTCTTTGTTATGTTATGTCCCTTATATACGAGAGGAGAAAGCGAAGGTGCAACGTTTTATAAGCAGCCTGTCATCGTACATGAAGGAGAGGCTGGAGTTCGATAATCCCAAGACAATGGATGAGACCATAAGGAAAGCTCGTATTTGCTATCAACATATGCGGAAAAAAGGAGAAAACAACAAAGGCTGGATGGGTAAAAATGGACAAAAAAGTTTTCTGAATCATAATAAAACCACCAAGTTTCCTCGTAATAAATATGTACCCAGGAAGCAAGTGGGAGGATCCTTAGGGAAAATCCAGCAAAAAACTAGATCGCCTGATGAATTCAAATAGACATAAGTACCAACTAAATTAGAATCGGGACAATCACAGAAGCCACCCCCACAATGCTGGGGTTGTGGGGAACCCCACTATTACAAGAATTGTCCCCACCGTGCTAGAACAAAACCAACTGCGAGTGTTCAAGAAGCCTCTACAGTGGGAGATGTGGCTAGAAATATACCAAGAATTAATGCAGCCCTGGAAGACCATCAAGCAGAGTACCAACCTGCGATGGTAGAATTTGAAGGTAAGATAGCTAATCATCCTATCTCTATTTTAATTGATCCAGGGGCAAGTCTTAGTTATGTCAATCTGAAAATAGTTGAGTTATGTCAATTGCCAAGTATTAAGTTTAAAAACTCTTGGTTAGTGCAACTAGCCACTGGGGCCAAACGGAAGGTAACCACCAAGGTGGAAGGTTGTCCTGTAGAGATGGGAGGACAAAAAATTAAAGTAGATTTAAATGTGTTACCTCTAGGATCTTATGACGTGCTGATTGGGATGGATTGGTTGGAGGGGCATTGGACCCTGATAAATTGTAAAGATAAAATAGTTAATTTCCTCACAGAAGGAGGGAATAGACAAGAAATTCAGGGTATTAAAAGAAATATTAAGTTGAGATCTATTACTGCTAATCAATTGAAGAAATGTGCCAAGAAAGGTTGTCAAATTTTTGTAGTACAAGTGGGTTATACCAATAACAAGGATAAGCTGACTTCTATGGAAAGCATACCTATAGTTCAAGAATTTGTAGATGTATTCCCAGAGGAGATTTTGGGGTTACCACCAAGAAGGAGCATTGATTTTACCATAGAACTTGTTCCTGGAGCAACCCTAGTGTCAAAAGCCCCATACCGTATGAGCATCCTTGAGTTAACCAAACTTAAGATGCAATTACAAGAGCTACTCGATAAGGGATACATTCGCCTGAGTGTATCACCCTAGGGAGCACCAGTGTTGTTCGTGAAGAAAAAAGATGGCACCTTGCGATTATGTATCGATTATAGACAGTTGAATAAATTAACTGTAAAAAATAAGTACCCTTTGCAAGAATCAATGATTTGTTTGACCAAGTTAAGGGTGCCTCAGTCTTCTCTAAGATTGACCTGCGATCTGGGTATCATCAAATCAGAATTAAGGATGAGGACGTTTGTAAAACAACATTTAGAACATGTTACAATTACTATGAGTTTATTGTGTTGCCTTTTGGGCTTACAAACGCTCCTGCAATCTTCATGAGTTTGATGAATGGAAATTTTCACCCCTATTTAGACAAGTTTGTTTTGATTTTTATCGATGATATTCTGATCTATTCGAAGAATGCAGAGGAGCATAAGGAACATTTGCGAATAGTTCTACAAACCTTAAGAGAAAACCAACTCTATGCCAAATTTAGTAAATGTGACTTTTTCAAGGAACAAATACAATATTTGGGACATGTAATATCTTCTGAAGGTATTGTTGTTGATCTAGAAAAAATCAGAACTATCCTGGATTGGCCTGTTCCTAGAAATGTTGCGGACATTCGGTCTTTCATGGGATTAGCCGGGTATTATTGTCGTTTCATTGAGGGGTTTTCTAGAATTGCTTACCCCATAACATCTCTACAAAAGAAAGGGAGAATTTTCAAGTGGACAGCTAAATGCCAACACAATTTCGAACAATTGAAACACTTATTAACATCAACGCCGGTGTTAAAAGTTACTGATCCAGAGAAGGAATTTGTAGTATGCATGGATGCATGTCAAGGAGTGGGAGGAGTTTTAATGCAAGAGGGCAAGGTTATTGCTTACGAATCACGTAAGTTGAAGGATCATGAGCAGCGCGTGAAAATTCCTATCCTCAAGGAACCCCTACTGCAGTGAAACTAAATATACTTCTCCTTCTTGATTTTAATATACTTTATCAAGCTATTTTCTGAATACTGAAGTAAATTACTTTTGCAACCTATACTACTTTAAATTTGATTACATGAAACAAAAAACTAAGGAGAAAAAAGATACATAGGACATAGTTATTTTTGGACAAAATAGTCCCCTGAAAAACCCAATGTGGGAAAACCGGTGCAGCAGCTCTGAGGGTTTTCTATTATTAAGCAGTAATTCTGAATACAGTGCTAGATACCCTCCCGACATTCCAGTGACAAAGAAAATATAATGGCGGAAAATTGAGTGAGTTTACCTCACTTCACTCGACAGATTCCGACAACAAAATTGGCTAACCCTGATTATCTCTGCGCTGGCCCTGCATCAACCTTACAGGCTCTGCATCAACTCTGCGCTGTCTCTTCTGCCTCCTGGAGCTTCTGTGTCAACCTCTCTTGGCTGTTCCAACAACTCCCCGACAGTTTCAGATTTGTGCATGGAGGGCAGTCTCACTTCTGCGCTGGTCCTTCTGGCTCTGCGTCAAGATTGTGTGGGCCTAGATTGGCCCAACGTCAATCCTTCTAGCTATTGCAGTGCCTCCATTAATGGCTCTTTGTCTCTCTGTCCAGTATTCTTGAATTATCCCTGCCCCTCTGCTGCAGAATGATCACTTGGTTCGAATTCTCAGCTTCCTAGCCCCAAAAATCAAACTCTAGATTAATTTGTGCTCTCCATGTGTGTTTCTAAAGGAACCTCAAGCCTCCTTATACTTTTCTCGTTGAGACTTCAATGACCGAGATTAAGTCTCTAATCAACGACTAAGATTAAAACTTGACTTGATCCGCTTTCTAGAACATCCCCATTCATATTTTGATTAATACCCATTAATACTTTAATTTTCCTAAGTTTAGACTTAGGAACCCCATTAAAAATATTAATTATTTTAATAAAATACAATCCAGGTGGAATTTCACCAAACGATTTCTGAGTTCTTTAGAACTTAAGTGCCTTAGCCTCTTCACCAATTTTCATGGCTAGAGCACATCCGCTGCTACCAAAAACTAACACTTCCTCTTAGCCAGGAATGTGTTCTAGCAACAATGTCCAACTACATGCTGCTCTGTCTCTGAAGCATCTCCTTTCTGCAATGTTGCTGCCACCAACACTATGCTACTACTGCTACTGTACTACTACCCATGACACTGCCACTGCCACTACTGCATCTGTACTACAACTCCCCCTGCATCTGCTGCTGACACTGCCACTGCTAGCTCTACACTGCGTCATTTTTCGATTCCTGCTGCTTAGCAACAGAAAAGCATCCAAAATTTCTGAACTAACTGTGTTCATCATAATACCATGAGAATGTTGGAATCTGACTGCTACTAGTCTCTGACCCTTTGAATCTTCTGCGCTACAGCTGACTTCTGCACTATGCCATCTGCACTATGCCAACCTTTCTCCGCGCTGATCAATCTCTGGTCTCAAGCTACTGTGTTTGATTCTCCAATCAACCCACTGCATCATTTGACACTAAGTCCATCTCTCTACAACTAAATCTTGGGCTCCCATAACAAGGAATTGATCCAAGAGGTGGATTCCTCAAGGATTCTGCCCACATGTAGTCTTCCCGACTACAGTTCAATATCTCCCCATTTCCCTCCTAGAGATGGGTGGCATTCATGGGAAACTGATCTTCGTCATTTTTAGCTGGAGCAACCTTAGGATCATGTTTCTCATCCTTATTCTTTTGCTTCAAAGGACACTAGGATGCAAAGTGGCCCATCTCACCACATCTGAAACATTAAACCTTTGAAATGTCCTTTCGCTTCTGCTTCTACTATCCGTTTGATGCTAGAACTGCGTTCTCATCCTCTTCCTTGGTCTTCGTGCCACTCCCACTGTTGCCATTGAGGTTGACGTAAACCAAATCCCTCCTTAATTCGTCTTGTTGAAGGGCTGCCCACATCTCTTCCCATGAAGGTAGTCTTTCCCTACCCAGTATACTTTGGACGAAGACTTGCCATTCATTCGAACCCCATTCAGGTTCGTCCTTACCATTGTGATAGACTGAGGAGTAGACCCCACTGCAGCAAGATGGTCTTTGGTGTCCTGAAGACTTTGAAGATAGTTGTTAACTCCTCCCTTCTGCATCAATGTCCGCTGTAACTTTTGTTCTAGGTACATCTTTCGTTGTTTGGAAGAGCCTTCATATAGTTAAGACAAAGCTTCCCACATTTTTCGGGCTGTATCTTTGCCTTGGATGCGTGAGACCACATGATCTCGAACTCCATCAAGTATGAACCTCTTCGCCTTCCCCTACTTGGCCTTGTACTTCTTTCTCTGATAATTGTCTGCAGGAACAACCACAACACTCTTGACGTAAGCTTCGAGATCATACTCCTCCAGAACAACTAAGATTCTGGTCTTCCATATGACATAGTTGGAAGCTCCTTCCAACTTGTCTTGATCTCTGAGCCCATGTGATGCCATCTCACCCAAACTATCGAATCGACTCCTCTAGTCACTGGTCAACACCGGTCTTTTGTCCGACAAGTGAAAAATTTGAACTTTTGGCGAGAAAAGTCCTTGGAGGAGAAAATTCCCCTTCTATGGTCTTCGCTCTTCTGAAGGATTTCCGCCCTAGCAGAAACTGTGTCGTCCAAGCACTGCGCTGAGGCTCTGCGTCACTCCCTCTGCCTCTGCAAGCTCACGAACTGAAAATCATATTTCTCTGTCGACTCTCTTAGAGAGAGATTTCCTCGAAATCTTTGCTTTACCAGCAAGGGCTATGCAATCCCTTTGAGGGGATTCGAATTGCTGCCAAATGCAGCTATTGGCCTCTCTACCCAGCGCTAGATCTGCTCTCCTATTTCAAAATCAATGCTCTAATACCATGTGAAAATTCCTATCCTCAAGGAACCCCTACTGCAACAAAACTGAATCTACTTCTCCTACTTGATTTTAATATACATTATCAAGTTATTTTCTGAATATTGAAGTAAATTACTTTTGCAACCTACACTGCTTTAAATTTGATTACATGAAACAGAAAACTGATAAAGAACAAGATACATAGGACAATTATTTTTGGACAAAATAGTCCTAGGAAAAACCCAATGTAGGAAAATCGGCGCAGCAGCTCTGAGGGTTTTCTTTTATTAAGCAATAAATCAGAATACAATGTTGGATGCCTTCTTGGCAATCCAGTGACAGAGAAAATATAATGGCGGAAAACTGAGTGAGTTTATCTAACTTCACCTGGCAGATTTCGGCTGATCTGGCAACAAATCTAGCTAACCTTGTCTATCTTTGCGTTGGCCCTACATAGGCCCTGCATCAGCCTTACAAGCTCTACATCACCTCTGTGTTGTCTCTTTTGCCTCCTGGAGCTTCTGCATCAACCTCTCCTAGCTGTTCCGGCGGCTTCCCGGCAGTTTTAGATTTCTGCGTGGAGGGCAGTCTCACTTCTGCGCTGGCCCTTCTGGCTTTGCGTTAAGACTACATGGGCCTAGATTTGACCAACGTCAGTCCTTCTAGTTGCTGCGTTGCCTCCACTAGTGGCTCTCCGTCTCTCTGTCTAGTGTTCCCGAACTATCCCTGCCCCTCTATTGCAAAATGACCACTCAGTTCAAATTCTCAGCTTCCTAGCCCCAGAAATCGAACTCCAGATCAATTTGTTCTCTCCATGTGTGTTTCTAAATGAACCCCAAGTCTCCTTCTTATACTTTTCTCGTTGAGACTTCAACGGCCGAGATTAAGTCTCTAATCAACGACTAAGATTAAAAGTTGACTTAATCTGCTTTCTAGAACATCCCCACCCATATTTTGATTAATACCCTTTAATACTTTATTTTGCCTACGTTTAGACTTAGGAACCCCATAAAAATATTAATTATTTTAATAAAATACAATCCGGGTGGAATTTCACCAAACGATTTTTGGATTCTTTAAAACTCACGTGCCTTAGCCTCTCCACCAATTTTCATGGCTAGAGCACATCCGATGCTACCAAAACCTAACACAACGCTATTCAACTTACAATTTAGAGCTTACTGCAGTAGTACATGCTTTAAGAGTGTGGCGCCATTATTTACTGGGGAAGAAATTTCTACTAATGAAAGATCATGGTAGTTTAACTAGTTTTTTCAAACAGCTTGATTTGAATGCGTGACAAGCCAGGTGGACTGCATTTTTGAATGAGTTTGACTTTGATATAAGACACCTTAAAGGAAAGGAGAACCGAGTAGCAGATGCCTTAAGTAGGAAGGTGCAGTGTGTTTATGAAATTCGGTATCACCACATTGAATTTGATGTATCTAAACAACTTAAAGAAGCTGCTCTTAAGGACCCATAATATGAATTTATATGGCAGCAAACCAAGCAAATGCAGAACTCTGGTAAGCAATCTGAATATAGTATAAATGGTAAAAATCAGTTAACTTACAAAGGAAGGATATATGTTCCTAATCAAATGGTTATTAAGCAGATGTTGTTGGATGAATATCACCGTAGTCCCTATGTTGCTCATCCAGGGTACCAAAAATTATTCTCTGCCATCAAGAGGGAGTATTTTTGGCTTGGTATGAGGAAAGACATCGCTAAGTATCTGGCCAAATGTTTGGAATGCCAGTGGGTAAAAGCTGAGCATCAACATTCTGTAGGCTTGCTCAATCCAATTCCTATTCCTGAATGGAAATGGGAGATGATTACGCTAGATTTTATAACTGGGCTACCCAAAAGAAAAAAACCACTGACTCTATCATGGTGGTGGTAGACAAATTAAGTAAAACAACCCACTTTATTCCTGTTAAATCTACCTATAAGACGGTGGAAATTGCAGACATCTTTATGAAAGAAATATTTCAACTGCATGGCATGCCGAAGGTGGTGATTTCGGATAGGGATGTGAAGTTCACATCCGCATTTTGGAAGGCTCTTTTTACGGGGCTAGGTACACAAATCTAGTTTAGTACCACGTGCCATCCTCAAATGGATGGTCAAACCGAACGAGTGAATCAAGTGGGAAGAATACCTCCACTTGGTCGAATTTGCCTATAATAACAGTTACCATGAATCATTAAAAATGAGTCCCTATGAGGTACTATATGGTAGAAGATGTAAAAAACCTGCTAACTGGAGTAGTCTAGAAGACAAGATGATGTTAGGACCTGACATGCTCAAGGAAATGGAGCAAGAGGTTAAAAGAGTTCGATATAATTTGAAAGTTCCCCAAGATAGGTAGAAAATGTATGCAGATAGGAAAATAACTCATAAAGAGTTCCAGGTGGGGGATCATGTTTACGTACGAATTAAACCCAAGAAAAGTACCTTACAGTGGGGTGGTTGTGCTAAATTGGCACCTCGCTACTGTGGACCTTTCCAGATTTTGGAAAGAATAGGGCAAGTAGCCTATCAGTTTGCCCTCCCAAGCTATGTAAAGGTTCATAATGTCTTCCATGTTTCCCTGTTAAAAAAATATGTGTATGACTCCAGACACATTGTTAACTGGCAAGACATACAGGTAAGTGATGAATTAAATTTTTAAAAAATATGTACACAATGAATTGAGGATATATGAACTAATGTCAGCTAATGATAGTTTGACAGGTTGAACTGGACGAAGAGTTCTTGGTAGAACCGTTGTGTATCCTCGATCGGAGAGAAGCAACGTTGCGAAAGTGAGTTGTCACCTAGGTTAAGGTGCAATGGAAGCACTTTAGCCCAGAGGAGGCCACCTGGGAAGATGAAAATCTTATGCAGCAAGCCTATCCTGATTTGTTCCGTGGGCTAGAGTAAACACCGAGGACGATGTTACGCCAAGGGGGGAAGATGTAACACCCCCTGGTAACATAAATTACTGTTAGTTATTTGTTTTTATTTTTATTAATTACATGAGACCATGAGTAAGTGGGCTCGGGAAGCCTAGTGGACTTTGTGAATTATTTAATTTTACATAAATGTTATGTGAATAAAAATTGTTGGAGTTCAAGAGGGATGACCTGTAACGAATTCCAATTGTTAGACAGTTATGACAGTTTCCACTCTCTCCCTGGATAAAAGAGAAATCTCTCAGGAGAGAGGGATTCTGCTTTCTTGGAGTCCTGGGGGACAGAAAATAAAGAAATGGTCTGTGGTGTTGGCAGGATGCTGCCTAGAGGTAATCTTGAGCTGGACTTGGGCCAGTGGAAAACCTTGAACAAATAGAGAATCAGATGGTATTAGACTGGACAATGGTCCTGATGTCTATTGCTGGATTCTGATAAGACTGTGCATACTACTCTAAAGTGGAAGCTTGGGGGGTAGAAGTGGACGTAATTTCCCTTCTCATGGTTGGGTGGATCAACTCAGCCCTGTTGAATTCTTGGAAGACTGTGAATCAGATAAGTGATTACTAGTAAATTTGTATACTTGTCTGTATTCTGTCAGTAAGTAGTTGGTTTAATTAATCTTATTATTTCCGTTACAATGTCAAAAATGAATATGTGGAAAGAAAAGAAACCCTGTAATTGCACAGTAGTGGATTTATGTAAACTTTACCCCTTTATGTTAATATGACAGGTTTGCAAAATATAAAAACAGTATGTGAAGGAGTCATTGGAAAGTTACAGAAAATATTGCATGCATACACAGTGCTCTTTTGTTTATATTTAGTGAACAAAATGAAAGTTACAGAAAATATTGCATGCGTACACAATGTTCTTTTGTTTATATTTAATGAACATAATGAGTATATCTGTGACTGTATGTTATCCCTGAGACTAAGCCATAACTAGACAACGAGAGTGGGGACCTAAGAGGTAATCAAGATTAGCCTCCTTTTTATGACTAACCTTAAAGAAGGCTGGAAATTTAATAGGAAACGACCAGGCCAGGGATAAATAAAGAAAAAGAAACCATTATTACTAATTTTCCTAAGGAATAACCACTTACATAATCTTTGTGTTAGATTTCTTGTAATATTTCGATTATAAGGAATACTGATTAAGGGTTGTTGGTGGTCCTGGAGAGGGTTGAGACCCGACCACGGTAGAGGAACCGACAACCAAGTCTAGTCCCCCTCTAGAACCAGGGAGTGAAAACTATTAACCAAACTTGACAATAAAATCAGGTGGAAAAATACCTTTAACACTCTGTACGTAACCAACAAAAGAAACCCAATACAGAACATTTAAAAAAGACAGGTATTCGAATTGGAGATGAAATACATAAAGCCATAATTAAACATGGAATCAACCGAAAGCTGTTTGGTAAATAATATTTACAATTTCCTAATAACTGAAGTTCATTGTTTCAGAAAATTTCATAGCGAAAGACAAACTACATCATGCTCGAGCACCAGTCTAGCTGGACGAGACCCTCGAAACTAGAGTTTGGGCTACAAGTTTTAGTTATAACCACTGTTGATAATATCGGCGATATTCGAAAATATCGTGATATTTTCGGCAAAACGATATATCGCCGAGAAAATATCGCGATATTTTCAAAATATCGGAAAATATCGGCAAAATATCGCGATATTTTGAAAATATCGGCAAAATATCGACTATATTTAAAAATTTGAAAAAATTATTTTTTATGCTTGCCAATATTTGCCGATATTTTGCCGATATTTTTGCCGATATTGCCGATAAGATATTTTCTGAACCCTTGCCGATATTTTGCCGATACCGATATTTTCAACACTGGTTATAACCATAAAAATGACAATATATACATATAACAATATTAAGTCCATCAACAAAAACTTTAAAGACTGTATAAGTTTGAAAAGAAACAAGAACCCTCACACGGGTCTGCCTAATTCATAATTAATTCAGAACGACCAAAAATGGAGAAACAATAAAAACCCTAATAGAAAATCCATAGGATATGGTCTCTCAGACTCTGCTAGGAAAGAGTCATTGCATGGAATCCGTCGTGGGTACCTGCAAAGAGACAAAATTTGGGCTTGGACTTGAAGGCCGAAGAGAAGGCACAGGAACCATGAAGTTAACTGGAGGCATACCTGGAAAATTTTGCTGGGTTCATGGATGGCTTCACACAACTTTGATTATCATAGTGTATCACCATTGGTTGCAACTCTTGACCAAATAATCTTACAAACAACTTCAGGAGCCATACTGCTTCGGTGCAAGCCTCATTGGCTATGATGGACTCTCCTTCAGTAATGCTGAGTGCAATCGATCTCTGCGTCTTGCTCATCCATGATATCATAGCGGATCCCAAACTGAACCATACTCCCGAGGTACTCTCATGGCAATCTCGACCTTTCCTTTCTTCAAGTCAAGTCCTCTAGGAGAATTGTAAAATAACTCTAGGTGAATTCTCATCCGAATCTCAGAAACTGGAAGAATACCGATGAAAGAGAACTCTGGAAATATTTATTGCTTTAATTGCTGCTTAAGCCCTAACCGTGCTCTCTTTACTGCAATGAATTGATCTCCAAGGTTGCCCATCGATTTCCTTTATAATTTGTCATTGATAAATCAACGATCAGGATCTAGATATGAATGATCTAATCGATGGCCAAGATTACTTAGAAACTTTACTAGAAGCCTTTAGAGAAAAATTGATCATGTCTCAATTATTACTAATTAATTAATCTAGTTCCCTAAGTTAAAACTTAGGAAAATAATTAAATTGCTTAATTAATTTAATTAAGATAATTTTACTTTATAAAATAAACTAGGCTTGGGGATATTTTCCACTATTGTGTTCCTAGCTATTGATTTGTGGTAGCATCGGATGTGCTCTAGCCATGAAAATGGGTGGAGAGGCACATAAAATCTCCAAGTCCTAGAAATCGTTTTGAGAAATTTCATTTGGATGAAGAGTTATTAAAATAATTAATATTTTTAATGGGATCCTAAGTCTAAACTTAGGAAAATAAAAATATTAATGGGTATTAATAAAGATAAGGATGAAAAGCTTCTAAGAGACGAGTATCAAGTCTGTTTTAATCTTAGCCATTGGTTAGAGACTTAATCTCGGCCATTGATTCATCAACAGGAAAGTATAAGAGAAGACTTGAGGGTCATTTTGAGATACACTTGCAGATACTCAGTATCCCAAGAAAAATCGATTCTCAGAGAGAGTGAAATCGATTTCAGAGGTAAAGTTGCAGGGCGGAGAAAGAGGGGGTGATTAGTAGTAGTCAGGGAGCTCAGAAGAGGTGACGCAGGGACTCTGTGAGATAGCACAAAGGGATACATAGAACATAGAGATGGAGTGGATGACATAGAGAAGGATAGAGCAGCGTAGAGCCACACAAAATGACACAGGGCTGCCGTAGTAGGGAAAGGAAGTCCTACACGGTGTCAGAAAACCTTCGAGAAAAGTCCCAGGTGTTTTCTCCCAGTGTCTATGCAATTTTTTTTTTGTAAAAGCGATTGTTGCTAAAGATTAATAAAGCCCTCCTTTGCTGCACCGGTTTCCGGCATTGGGTTTTTCCGGGGACTATTGTCCAAAAATAATTGTGTTGATGTGTTTGATTCTTGTACATATATTTGTTTTTGTATAATGGTGTGATATCTGTTGTAGAACTTATTTTAATATTTATTGAAGTGATTTCGTAAATAAGTTTTTGAGAAATAAGTAGGTAAAATAAATCAGTTGCTGCAGTAATAGAACTTTCACATGGTATCAGAGGAAATATTCGGAGACAGGAAGGGAAAATCAATTATGGGTCAAGGGCATGATGCAAAGGCATTCACATCAGGAGACTCGTGCAAATTTTCAGAAGAATGCACAAGAGATAGAAATTTCAATTTCTCTATGCTGGCTTCCAGATTGGAAGAAGAAGTTGCTTGCGTAGAAAGCTCTGCATCATCAGGGGTATGGTGTATAGACAGTGGAGCTTCCTAGCATATGACAGGAATCCGGGAATGTTTCTCAAACTATCAAGAGGAAAGAATGATTTTTCAGATCGCCATGGGAATAAGGCAAAGTGTACTCCAGTAGGGAAGGGTACTATAATTTTTCAAACAGAAACAAGAGAGTGGTTCCGAGTTACCAATGTGCTGCATGTGTTAGGACTGGGGACGAACTTACTTTCCGTACCTCAACTTCAAAGCAAGGGCTATGACATTTTCTTCATTAAGGAGAAAGTATACGTCAAACACTCGAGTTGGAAAAAGAAGGTACAGATCGGAATAAGAGGTAATAGGTTGTACAGGTTGCAGCTAGAATCACCAATGGCACTGATAGGCAGTGATGGAGACAAGGATTTGAATGAACTATGGCATAGAAGGACGGGACATTTGCACCATGGGGCTCTGAGAATTCTCAGGAAAACTGTAACAGGAGTTCTAGATCTTAGTACAGAACGAGATGATGCATGCAGAGGGTGTGCTCTGCGCAAGTATTCCAAAGCAACGTTTCCTAGAAGTAATAATAGGGCCAAGAGTGTACTAGGATTGATAAACTCAGATATCTGCGGACCAATGTCCACAAAAGCTCTTAGTGGTGCTGAATAGTTTTTCACCTTCATCGATGACCATTCCAGGAAGACTTGGATGTATTTTCTAAAAACTAAGGATGAGGTTTTCTGTCGATTCAAAGAGTTCAAGGCTCTAGTGGAGAATCTAACAGGAAAGAAAATAGAAGTGTCGCACTCAGACAATGGTGGAGAGTATGTCGACAAGGACTTCACTGATGTTTGTGCTAGGGAGGGCATCAGAAGAGAGTGGACATCTCCCTATAATCCGGAGCAGAATGAAGTAGCAGAAAAGAAAAACAGGACTATTGTGGAAGTAGCTAGGGCAATGATGTATGATCAGGATATGCCAAAATTCCGGTGGGTAGAAGCATGCAGCATGACAGTCTATGTCCAGAATAGAACTTCTCATAGGGCATTGGGCAAGATTACTCCACAGCAGGTCTTCACCGGGAAGACACCTAAAGTTAGTCATTTCAGGATATTTGGGATTTTAGCATATTGTTGTATACCTGAGGAGAAGAGGAAGAAGTTAGATTAAACTATAGAGAAAGGATATCTTGTGGGATATATCGAGAATGCTAAAGCATATAGAATCTATCTTCCAGGGAGCAGGAAGGTAGTAGTTCAGCGAGATGTGATGTTCATGGAGGATAGGGCCTTCAAAAAATCTCAAGAAATGCCTTCCAAGGATCAGTCAAAAGATGAGCCGTTGGTAAAACCACTTCAACCAGCGGAAGCCAATACCGTAAATTCTCCTTCAAAATAGGAAGAATCACAGGAAGAGGAAGAGCTAACAGATGCACTTACTACCAGAGGAAGAACGAGTCAGGAAGTCCGACAGATTCTACAGGATGATGAAGATTTCATTGGTGCACCTAGGAATAATAAAAGGGAGCGAAGACAGCCAGACAGATATCAGGCCTTAGTAGCTCAGGTTGGGGAACCTTCCAGTTTTCAGGAGGCCGTTCAACATCAAGTTTGGATGGATGTGATGGTGGAGGAATATAGCTCTATAATGGTAAATGATGTCTGGGAAGTAGTGCCTAAGCCTCAGGACAGATTAGTGGTAGGTTCGAGATGGATCTACAAGATCAAATAGGCTGCAGATGACTATGTGGAAAAATACAAAGCTAGGTTTGTGGCTAAGGGGTATGCTCAGAAGGAAGGAATAGACTATGAAGAGACCTTCGCCCCAATAGCCAGGTATACATCTATTAGAACTGTGATATCTCTTGCAGCATAGATGGGGTGGGAGATTCATCAGATGGATGTCAAGACGACATTCTTGAACGGGGTGATAGAAGAGGAAGTATACAATGAACATCTAGAAGGCTTTGAAACACATGAGAAGATATCTCATGTATGCAGATTGAAGAAAGCTTTGTATGGGCTCAAATAGGCGCCTAGAGCATGGAATGGTTGAATTGATGGCTACTTGCAGAAGATGGGGTTCGTCAAGAGTGATGCAGATCCCAATTTCTACTATCTAGTTGTAGAGAATGAGCCTATAGTCCTAGTATTGTATGTGGATGATCTCTTCCTGACAGGGTCCTCCAGGCTCATTGAGGACCGCAAGAAGAATCTAGCCACAAAATTCGACATGAAGGATTTGGGATAGATGCATTATTTCGTGGGGTTGGAAGTTTGGTAGCATAAGGGTGAGATCTTCCTTGGATAAGGGAGATATGCTACAAAAATCCTGAAGAGATTCAGCATGCAAGACTGCAGGCCTATGGCTACTCCAATGATCACCAACTGGAAGAAAATTGATGCATCAGAAGACAAAGATGTTGATCCCACCTTATACAGGCAGCTCATAGGGTCCTTGATGTATCTGGTCAATACCAGGCCAGAGATTTGTTACGCTATCATCACCCGTCAGTGCATGGTGGAACCTAAGAGGGCACATTGGGCAATAGCCAAACATGTTCTTAGATATATACAGGGAACAATTATTGTACACCAGAAGTAATGACATCAGATTGAGTGGGTTTACTGATTTAGATTGGGCTAGATGTTCAGTAGATCGGAAAAGTACCTTTGGGTACTGTTTCAACATTGGATCGGGGATGAAATCCTAGTGCAGTAGGAAACAACAATTTGTAGCTCTAAGCTCAACTGAAGCAGAATATATGTCCGCTAGGACAACTTCGTGCGAAGCCATATGGCTTAGAAAATTTCTTGTGAACCTATTCAGAAGAAGGATGGAGGCGAACAAGATCATGTGTGACAATCAGGGTTGCATCAAGCTCTTTGAGAATCCATTATTTCATAATCTGTTAAAGCACCTTGATATTCGGTGTCACTTTGTTAGAGACTGTGTCCAACGAGGAGCAGTACAGTTGAACTACACTCCTACAAGAGAACAGGTGGCGGACATCCTCACCATGGCCTTAGGAAGAACAAAGTTTGTTTATTTCAGGGAGAAGATGGGGATGGTAAAGAATCCATTTCACTAGTAGAAATGGATAAGTATCAGGGGATGCAATGCAACAGTTAGCAGTGGAAGTGCTATGGGCAACATGGACAACATGTTGAGATGGAGCTGAGTACAGAGGTAGCAATGGCAGTAGCAGAGCCATGGGCAGCAATACAGGAGGCAGTAGTGTAAAGGATGTTGGGCAGCAAGCCAAGCATTAGCACAGGTACCGATGCTAGAGGATCAGTGTGATGTTCAATGATGGAGCATTACTAGAGCACATTCCTTGCTAAGACTCAAGAGGGAGTGCTGATTTGTGGTATCATCGGGTGTGTTGTAGCCATGAAAATTGGTGGAGAGACTAATGCACATAAGATCTCCAAGACCTAGAAATCGTTTGAGAAATTCCATATGGATGAGGAGTTATTAAAATAATTAATATTTTTAATGGGTTCCTAAGTCTAAACTTAGGAAAATAAAAATATTAATGGGTATTAATAAAGATAAGGATGAGAAGCTTCTAAGAGACAAGGATCAAGTCTGTTTTAATCTTAGCAGTTGATTAGAGACTTAATCTCGGCCGTTGATTTGTCAATAGGAAAAGTATAAGAGAAGACTTGAGGGTCATTTGAGATACACTAGCAGATACTCAGTATCCCAAGGAAAATTGATTCTCAGAGAGAGTGAAATCGATTTCAGAGGGAGAGTTGTAGGGTGGAGAAAGAGGGGGTGATTAGCAACAGTCAGGGAGATCAAAAGAGGTGACGTAGAACATAGAGACAAAGTCAATGACGCAGAGAAGGACAGAGCAACGCAGAGCCACGCAGGGCGACGCAGTAGGGAAAGGAAGTCCTCCTGGGTATCAGAAAGTCTCAGGTGTTTTCTCCCTGTGTCTATGCAATTTTTTTTTGTAAAAGCGATTGTTGCTAAAGATTAATAAAACCCTCCTCTGCTGCACCTGTTTTCCCGCATTGGGTTTTTCCAGGGACAATTATCCAAAAATAATTGTGTTCATGTGTTTGATTCTTGTCCATATATTTGTTTCTATATAATGGTGTGATATTTGTAGTAGAATTTATTTAAGATTTACTGAAGTGATTTCGTAAATAACTTGTTGAGAAATAAGTAGGTAAAATAAATTAGTTGTTGCAGTAATAGAATTTCTGTTTAGAAATTTTGACACTAGCCTCATTGACACGACCCGAGGCTAGAACTCATTAGTGAAAGTTACCTCTTCCTCGCAACTTCTTTTGTTTCCTTTTCCCTAGTCTTATCCTCTTCCAAATTTTCAATCTGACTATGTATTTCTGCTTGAATTTGCCTTATCTCCTCCTTCGGTGCTGGACATGGGGCTACTTGGCCTCTTATTCTAGCCAAGTGTTGCTTTAACTTTCAACTTATGAATACCTCCTCCACCCGACACTACTACTTATCATATTTGCAATACACTTGGTCATCAATAACATCACAATCGGCCCATGCCGGGTCTTTGACTCATGGGGCCATGGAATTTAAATGGAAGGAAATCTGCAAATCCAATAATCAAAGATGCAACAAATTACAATGCAAACCTAAGTTGCACGAAACGGGGAAGCGAAACGAAACGCGGAAGCGAAACGAAACGCGACCTCCCCAAATTTTGGAAACGGGGAAACGCGAATATATATATATATATATATATATATATATATATATATATATATTAAAAACATTTAAAAATTATTAATATACATATGTGCAATCATAAAGCATTAATGATACATTTGCTTAAACATTTTAACATTAAGATTAAATTTACATCACAATGATCACATTTACTCATGAGTCATCACATAATGAAAATAAAAATATAGGAACTGGAAAATCCAAAATCAGCCTTTATTTATATTAGTATATGAGGCTGCAAGTACAATAAAGACTATAATGCTGCAAGAACTATAGAGACAAGTCACAAAAGACTAATCCTCATCATAACAATCCTCATCAAAAATAGAAGCACCAGAATGCTCAACAGTGGACCCTAAACCAGCGACTGAAACAACTGCCAATCTCCAAGAGAAACTCCTTGCTGAATAGTGTGATGAGAGAATGAGAGGC
Organism: Pinus tabuliformis; assembly: GCA_031772625.1. Taxonomy (NCBI): domain Eukaryota; kingdom Viridiplantae; phylum Streptophyta; class Pinopsida; order Pinales; family Pinaceae; genus Pinus; species Pinus tabuliformis. Next base: position 661,926,852 of record CM062816.1, on the reverse strand, counting down.
ACTGCTCTTTTATAACTTTAGAAATGGTTTCTAGAACAACTTAGAAACCCTAAAAAAATTTACAAACTAATTAGAAAAAAAAAATTTTTAAAAAACAAGTGATTTTTTGGAGGAAACGGGGCCCGTACGGCCTGGAAACGCGTTTCTGGCTGTACGGGCACGTTTCCATTTCGGGAAACGTGCCCGTATGGCTGGAAACGCGTTTCCAGGCCGTACGGTACGCGGAAACGCGTTTCCGTTTCGTTTCCGTACGGAAACGGACCCTCCCCCTGCGTTTCCTGCAACTTAGATGCAAACCCTATCTTAAATTTTAATATGATGCATGCAAAGTTGCAGATGCAAACTAGTAAGATTTAAGAACAAAGGGGTAGAAGTCAATTTGGAAGAAAAAGGAAAGGAAAGAAAACAAGGACAAAATTCAGATCTGCAATCTTAAAAGAGAGAAGAAGATACCCAGGAATGAGAAAATGAGCCGTAGCCTCTTTCCAAAGATTCCATGTTGATTTGGGGTATCATTGGATGTGCTCTAGCCATGAAAATTGGCGGAGAGGCTAAAGCACATGGGATCTCCAAGACCCAGAATTGGTTTGGATAGATTGAATCCGGTTTGGGAGATATTAAAATAATTAATATTTTTAATGGAGTTCCTAAGTCTAAACTTATGAAAAATAAAATATTAATGGGTATTAATATAAAATTGGGTTAGAAGGTTCCAAAAGTCATGGATCAAGCCAAATCTAATCTTAGCTGTTGATTAGAGATTTAATCTCGGCCGTTGATGGACCAACAGGAAAAGTATAAGAGGAGGCTTGAGGGCCAGTTAGAAAATACATCAGAGTGATCAGTCATTCATTTTGCTAGAGTGGGTTTGCTAAGCAAAGTTGAATCAATGATCAACAGCGAAGGGCAGTGAGTACGAGGTAGAGAGGCAGAGACGACACTGAAAGACCAACGCAGAAGCGGAGACAGCAAGAGCAACAACCAGTCCGAGCTACGCAGAGCCTAGCAGAGGCAGCGCAGAGCCCAGAGAGACTGCGTCATCCACGTAGAGGGCAGAGGGAGTGACACAGAAGCCTCTAGAGGCTACACAGTGCCTCAGAGGGTTGACACAGAGGGTCCTAGGGCTAACGCAGGTCAGCAGAGGGCTTACACAGTGGCTAGAACAGCCAGCGCTGTGCTTTGATTGTGCCGGAGAGGGTTTCATGGGATAGGTTTTCTGAATATATGTTTCCAGATATAGAGGTATTGCTGCCGTATATTTTTCTCTGTCGGGTGAGCTGGTTTAGGCACCCAGATGTACTCTGATAAACTGCATAATAATATAACCCTCTGAATAGCTACACCGGTTTTCCCGCATTGGGATTTTCTGGGGACATTGGTCCAAAAATAACAGTGTCACTTGTGTGCTTGTTTTCTTTCAATTGATGATCTATAGATGTTGATATTGTATTTGTGTTTATTTTTAGTATTTACATGGTAAATAACTTGTTAAGTAATTAAACAAATAGGATGAAATAAACCAGATAGTACATGAAGAATTTCTAATAGGCTAGAATTAGAAATTCTAACATGGTATCAGAGCGTGGTTGCAGATCATAGGAAAACTGAAGGCATCAACCGAATAGAGCATTTGCAGTAGATTCAGTTGTCTCGATTGATAGAGCTGATCCTTGCAAAAGGCGACAGAGGGAGGTGTGACGCAAAGGGACTGCGTCATCATTTTGAGCCAGAGAAAGGCAACGCAGAGGCTAGGGGAGGCAGTATCAGGCTCATGCAGAGGTGAGGAGGGCTGATGTAGTTGGCTGGGTGAGATGATTTTCCGGTGTCGGGATTGCGCAGAGCCAAGTGGCTCAATCCTTTAGTGGCTGGGGTATAGGAGGCTATGGGTAATTTGCGGAGCGAAGCTGGTGGGGTACTGTGGTCACAATAGTACTTAACAGGGCAATACCAAGGTGGAGGGAGTTGTTGCCGAGGTGGATTTCTAGCCAAGGAATCCGGATCAATAGACGATTGGAGTGGGTAAACTTGACATTGGCAAAGGGATTTCCAGAAGGGAAATCGAGACTCAAAGGGAGTTGAACCGAGAACTTCCAGACGGAATGTTGAGAGACTCAGCAAGAGTCGAATAGAGGACTTCCAGGAGGGAAGTAGAGACTTGGAGGAGTCGAAAGAAAAGCAGTGAGATGGCCGTGAATGGGTTGGGAGATCAGGATAGGCTGGACGGAGCGTCCAACTTTATGGTCTGGAAGGCTAGGATCTTGTCCATTCTAGACAGACATCGCCTCAAGGGCTTCGTCACGAGAGTGATAGCTGTCCCAGTTGACCTGGTAGCTAATGCAAGGTACGAGGAGGCAATGGTGAAGGCTAAGTGCATCATCCTTGATGGGGTCAAGGATCATTTGGTATCACATATCGTTAAGAAGGAAACAACAAAGGAGATGTGGGATGCCTTGAAGACATTGTACCAGCATACTTCTACGCAGAGAAAGATGCTCCTGGAGAATTAGCTAAGGGCATGCTAGATGCAGAAGGGAGAGTAGATAGATGTCTTCCTCGATCGCTTGAAGGAAATCCGTGACTAGCTAACTTCCATAGGGGCCACGCTGGATGAGGAATTGATGGTGAAGACCGCACTGAACGTAGTTTCCAAGGATTGGGAGTTACTCGTCCAAAGTATATTGGGCAGGACGAGTCTTCTAGATTGGGAAGAATTGTGGGCGACTCTTCATCAAGAAGAGATCAGATGACTGACCAAGGCTGGGAGTAGCGACAAAGGAGTCAGAATCAAGAAGGAGGAAGAAGAGGACGTGACTCTAGCATCTGCGGGAAAATAGGAGAAGAGGAAGAAAAAGGACCTCTCAAAGGTCAAGTGCTTCCATTGTGGGGAACTGGATCATTTTGCGAACCAGTGTCCTAGGAAGAAGAGCAAGGGAGAGGCTTCAGATTCGAAGGCAGCGCTTGCAAAGGTGGAGAAAGAAGTCGAGGAGGAGGACGATTGTGCCATGAGTGCTAATGTGCCACTTGAGAAGAAGTGGGGAGACATCGAGCTGTAGTCAGAGGACTACAGGCGACGAGGGGTAGGATCCTCAAGCTACTAAACCTCTTGGATTATACCTTGCTATGGGAGCCCCAAAGAGGAGTAGCAGTACTGGTGGATGTCGGTAGAGACGGATGCGGATGGACCGACAGAGAGTGCTACAGTGCAAGAGTTCCGGGACAGCGCGAGGCTAGCAAGCTACAACAGTGCGAGAGGCACGAGAGTGTTGCACCAGTGCAGGATGACACAAAAAGGTGTGTAATGGTGCGAGATGCAGGTAGTTGTTGCAGCAGTGCAGAGGTCAGTAGAGTGAGCACTTGTTAGTAGCAGAGAGGGCTTCAACATCGGGAGTGTTTCTAGCCTGACAAGGATGTCAGGAGTTGGGTGGATCAGTTACTTACTTCTCAGTAACTGAGTTGCAATGCAGTATCACTATGCAGTAGCATGATACAACATGATGTGAGGTGGATGCAGTGTTGGGAGGATGGACCAGTAACACCACGGATGTAGAGGGAGATGCAGTACGGATGCAGCAGTGGCAGTGGTAGGGTCATGGGAAGCAGTATAGGATGCAGCAGTGGCAGTGGTAGGGCCATGGGCAGCAGTATAGGATGCAGTAGTGTAGAGGATGTTGCGCGGGGAGGCATAGCATCAACACAGGGACCGGTGCCAGATAATCAATGTGATACTCAGTGTGGAGTATTACTAGAGCACAATCCTCGCTAAGAGGGAGTGTTGATTTGGGGTAGCATCAGATGTGCTCTAGCCATGAAAATTCATGGAGAGGCTAAAGCACATGAAATCTCCAAGACCCAAAAATGGTTTGGACAAATTGAACCCAGTTTGGGAGATATTAAAATAATTAAGATTTTTAATAGAGTTCATAAGTCTAAACTTAGGAAAAATAAAATATTAGTGGGTATTAATATAAAACTGGGTTAGAAGGTTCCAAAAGTCATGGATCAAGCCAAACGTAGTCTTAGCTGTTGATTAGAGATTTAATCTTAGTCGTTGATGGACCAACAGGAAAAGTATAAGAGGAGGCTTGAGGGCTAGTTGGAGAATGCACCAGAGTGATCAGTCATTCATTTTGCTAGAGCGGGTTTGCTAAGCAAAGTTGAATCAATGATCAGCAGCGAGGGGCAGTGAGTACGAGGCAGAGAGGCAGAGATGATATTGAGAGAGCAATGCAGAAGCAAAGACAACAAGAGCAACAACCAGTCCAGGGTATGCAAAGCCCAACAGAGGCAGCACAAAGCCCAGAGAGACTGCGTCATCCATGCAGAGGGCAGAGGGAGTGACGCAGAAGCCTCCAGAGGCTACAGAGTGCCTCAGAGGGCTGACACAGAGGGTCCTGGAGGGTTGACACAGTGGCCAGAAGGGCCAGCACTGTGCTTTGATTGTGCTAGAGAGGGTTTTGTAGGACAGGTTTTTCTAAATACCTGTTTCCGGATATAGAGGTATTGCTGCCGTATATTTTTCTCTGTCGGGTGAGCCCGTTTATGCACCTAGATGTACTCTGATAAATTGCATAATAATATAACCCTCTGAATAGCTGCACCGGTTTTCCCGCATTGGGTTTTTTCGGGGACATTGGTCCAAAAATAATGGTGTCACTTGTGTGCTTGTTTTCTTTTAGTTGATGAACTTTTGATGTTGATATTGTACTTGTGTTTATTTTTAGTATTTACATGGTAAATAACTTGTTAAGTAATTAAACAAGTAGGAAGAAATAAACCAGATAGTACAGGAAGAATTTCTAATGGGTTAGAATTAGAAATTCCAACATTCCATATCCACTAGACAGCTCCAAACCAGCTCCAAGCTTGCTGCTACTAAAAAATTCAGTGTTGTTGCAGAACATTGGAGGTTTTCATATGCTTACAAAAGCTCAAAATGAGAGGTGAGGCAAATGGAAAGACGAGTGGCGGGGTTGTAGGGGAGGGAGCCAGAGGTATCTTCACAACAAAATGCTAGGGTTTAGGGAGGGATATTTATTATTGTTTTATATAGGAAAAGCTACATAATCACTATTGAGTCCATGTGTGGGGTTTGGAAGATCAGTTGGCTGGTCCAGTATGGACTCGGCCGTTTCAGGCCAGTTTGGGCTGGTTTGGTACCAAAGAAGCCTAGACTGCCCCCTGGTCCTCGTTGATGGCTCAGTTGACCTGGCATTCTATCAACCTAGCTGGTTTGACTGGTTCTGAGTTGGACTGGGTTGAGTTTTAGAACTATGCATGTATGAGATCAACTCAGATGCTGGGACGCTGGTGAAAGAAATATGATGTGAAAACGAAGGGTAGCAGGCTCTAGTTGAAGATATATTGTGCAGTTTTGGACCTTTATTGAGGAAATACTTGTAAGGCTGTTAATATATCTTTGTTTCCTCTTCTTTATGATAGAAAGTTTTGGTGCTGTTGTAGGGTTTCTATTAGCGTAAGATGCCTAAATAGTGACTTTTCATCCTCTGAAGGTCCATAATTTTCAAATCTGGATTATGCTATATACCTGGGCTGTTATTTCTAATAGAAATCTGTCTTTTATTTCATTATTCAGATTCTGATGTTATGTGATGAAACAAGTATATTTTAAGGGTATTATGGCATCTTGATGAGCTTGATCTGTTTAGTTGAAAAGCGGATTTACAGAACTGTTATCACTGAGAAAAGTGGGTGTCCCTTCTAAGTTACTCTAGGGTTGTACTTGGATGATTTGCATTTTTTGTGCAGATATAGGAGGTAATAGGACTCTACACATCCAAACCCTTTGTTGCATGAGTTTTTGGTACATAGGTACTTTGGGTACATGGGAACGAATATTCAGTATGACTAGAAGCTTTGCCCAAATTTACAAGAAATGTCAAGTTGGGAGTGACAATAATATAATATATTAAGATTTAATGTATATTAAAAATAAAAATAATATATATATATATATATATATATTTTAAATAAAGTATAAAAAATATAAAAAAATAAATTCAAAATTCAAAATTTAAAGATATTTAATTAAGTAAAAATTTAAATTATTTTAGACGACCAATTTTTTATTTATATTAATATAGATATATATTAATAATTATAAGTACATTATAAATATGGCATTTCACCATTTCAAAGACCACTAGCTCAAGATTTATAGGATTATTAATAAGAAATTCGTTATACTTGTATAATTTTTGCAAAATAATTCAACCAGTAATGATGTATTTATAAAGTTATTAACCAAAAATTGAAATATCTACAGGAGTTCTTTATAAAAATTCAACCAATAAATATATAGATGAAATTGGAGTTAGCAATGCAAAGAGGCCATGGTTAACTCTAAGACAATGAAAAGGTATTATAAAACATCGATAAAGCACAACATTCAGAGAAATTAAATTCATATGAATAAAGAAAAGAGCAGAGCATTGCGAGAGCTCGTCATAAGTAGCCATAGTGCAGCCCAACGACCACCTAAACAAAAAAAAAAATAACAGGCCCCAAAAAATGAGAGAAAAAATTATTTAACTTAAAGCAATGAAATGATATTTTAAGGTCCACGAGATTAAAAATAGTCTATGAGACCATTAGTTCCCTGTTTTTCGCTCTTTGCATTTCAGTGCTTTTCCGATTCAAATTGATGATGAGCTGACCCAACCTTCCAACAATCCCCTTGCTAAAAAGACAATGCCAAGAAACTGATGCTAACATGTTCTCGTAACTTTCTCTGATGTCTTTGAATGCATCACATTCCAAAATGAAATGTTTTTCCGATTCCACAGCCCCAGACGTGCAAAATGTACACACCCCTTCTTCCCAAGCTTCTTTAGGCCTTTTCCACCGTTCTGTTTCACACCGAAGTTGATGTGAGTTGGTTCTTAATTGAGCAATAAGAACCTTTGCCCTCCACGAAGTGCTAGCTCCAATGAACTCTTTTTGTTGTAAATCACATGTAGGGGTGAATTCCCCAATGTAATATTTCTTCTTTATACCCAACCCTTTTCCCCATACCTTTTTACGAAACTTCTCCTTAACAAAATCTTTTAGCTCCTTGCTATTTGTGGGACAGGCATTGAGTTAGATATTCCTTTTTTGCATCCATGTGTAGTTTTGTTTCATCCATGTTTTCTTTCTTTCACTCATGCCTTCATTGAAGATAACATTAGGCCATCTACCCACTTTCATTTGTTCAATTCTTTTTAGGTATCTTATGAGCCGCACCATAGTAATTGCTTCAATGAAAGTTGCTCTTGTTTCACTCAACATTATCTCATATGGTACCGAACTTTTTATTTTGAACTTGCTCATGATCAAGCGTTTTTGGATTTTCTCAATTTGTTTCCATTTTGAGATGGGAGTGCTGCTAGCCGACAATTCACACCCATATAGCATCAAATCTGAGGTCAATTGCTATTGTTTTGATGATTCAAAATATCAAATGAAACACCTCAAATTAAACTCGAAATACAAAATTTCAGAGACAAGGAAGAACTGATTGATACAGCGAGATGTAATTGATCATTATGCAGTAGATTAAACGCAGCAGGGCAAAGAATTGCTTACTTTTACCGCGATTTCTTCCAAATGATAGGACTTGAAACTAGTCAGGTGCAAGGCATTGAACTGTAAAGAGGGCCTGGCTCATATTTTAGTAGCAACATAGCTTAGTGTGAAAGAATCCTATTAGTCCATAGTGGAGAATTGGATTCGAAACTGGACTTGTGCCAATTATCGCTAGATGGGAACAATTTGAGCGTTTTGTTTGTCTGAATTGGGAAGTGGGGTCTATCCAACACAATTATAGCCACTGCCCAGGAAATGGAGAAGAGGATCTTAAATCTCAACATTCAGAAAAACTGGGATTCGAGTTGCTCTCATCTTGGTAAGTTTTAGCAACGAGATTCCCATTCGCGGAACAACATTCAATGCACTCAACAGTCGTTGGATGTTAGACAAGTGTTCTGAATTACAGATCTATCCCAACAGGAAATAGATCCATCCAAACTAAACCTGTCTCCTTTGGTCAGACAGCCGCAGTAGCTCCCTCTGGCACAGTCACGTTCCCAAAAAAGCTCCAAAGTACTGGCATACACTCTCATCAGTTTTGGAGCGTTTTGTACCCGCTCCCAAGCTCCAAGGGGCGCATGAGCGTGTGGTACGTGCTCTCTATTGGAAAATTAGGAGACAGAGATTATGGAGATTGTCCTTAACTTGATAATTACTTGTGATGTGGGTTGGCTTTTTGTTACTTTATTAGATCTTGTTCATCAAGCAATTACAAAAACAATGAAGATCAAAACAAGACAAAGTACACAAGTTATAGGCTCCAAGCTAGGGCAAAACCCCTGCAAGGGGAAAACCTAGAAAAATGCTTCTCTTCTTATAGAATTTGTTCACAAAGAGACTTCCAAGACCCAAAGACCGAAGCCCAAAATCCTCCCAAGTACCAACTCAGCCTCCCAGCAAGATCTTCTCCCAAGTAGCTTCCAAAGATTAACCCACTGCAACTTCGATACAGAATTTTAGCCTTGCAACTGCTCCTCAGAATTTGTGCCCTACAATTTTGGCCTCCGACAACTGTAGCTTCAAAAAAACCCTAACTTCGCACATGTGGAAAGAGAGAGATTATCCCAAGAAACTTCGATTCTTCCTTCTTTTCTTCGTCCTTCTAGCTTCTCTTCTTCTTCACTATTGCAAATCGAACTTGTGTGAGATGAGTGCCTCAAACGAGGTCGAACTCCTTGTATTTATAGCCTCCTTTAGGGGTCGAAATAACCCTCCCTCAGGCCAACTTGTCCTTGACTGGGGGTGTCTTGGTCTTGGAGAAATAAATGGCTTTTTCTTGACAAAACAAATATTTTTCTTTGTTACAATGAGTCGAAAAGGGACTATAATACATCACATAGTTTCTTCTTTGTCCTAGAAAGACCTAGAAGCACGAAGAACATGCTTTTGACCTAGCCTTGAACATGAAACCCATGCTTTACATGAAATAAAAATTTCTTCTCTTTCTTTTTCTTTCTTTATACAAAGTATACAATGTCAAGATTACAAATAGGTCATTATGATGACTGAACCTAGTTACAACTTCCAACACTTTCCAATGGCTGGGAGTGGTACTTGTGTAACATAGTCCAAACCTATATGCTTTACACTTCATTTTCTTTTTTTTGGCATTAATGTACATTTTATTAGCTATTCAATTTATAAAGGTTAGAAGCATCGAGATGTAATATATCCTCGAGCACAGTACTTGGTCTTGTGGTTGTTTATTAAAATTCAGTTCCACACACACACACACACACTTTCTCTTTCTTTCTCTATCTATAGAACTATATTTAGTTAGATAGATAGATGTGCTTTAGTGTATTTTAAATTTTAGGATGTATTTCAATTCACATATATCCATGTGTCATTTTTGGTAAAAATAGCTGTATGTTAAAGTTTGCATTCAGTGAAAGGATTCATAAAGAAATAACTTCTATTGTTGGAAGAAGACTTGGTGTTAATGCTTTTCTGTCTAGAACTGGGGGCCCTACTTTGTACTATTACCTATTGTATTAATAATTATGTGACAGGTGTTGATCGAGCCTGGGACTCCAGGAGGGTCAAGCACCATTCGTCAGATTCGATCTCACATTCTATGGATGGAGAAAAAGGTAATATGGAAGGATCCTTATTTTGACCGTAATTTTCTTCTTGCATATGGTTCTGAACAATTGTTATTATCACGTTTCCATATCAACAAAAATAAAGTAAGAATCTTGAATGGACTCTGTTTCATAATAAGCAACTACACTATTCTTCTCTTTGTTTCTTTTGCAAATACCATAATGATCTTTGCTACTATCGTATTTCTTTTACATTGCTAAATGTCCTTTCTTGATGCCCTTGTCTACCATTTTGCATTCTATCTTTGCTTTTATTTAAACTCAATCATTTATATAAAGTTGTGTTGATATTGACAAACACAATTTATATCAGTGTTTACTAATATTTTCAATCTCTTTAGCTCTGTTTGGTTATTCATTTTTGTAGAAGTGTAGGAAAAGGGAAACAACATCCAAAGAGGCATCCGAATCACAGGAAGGCACAATGAACAGCTCATCATCTTCAGACACTGGTGCATTCGTGATTGCTCCTGTGAGTTGCTTCTGCCAGAGAATTTTTGTCTGAAATAATTAGTGCCATTTTTTCATCGATATCAGCTTTGACGTTATGCTATTTCTTGTAGTGTGCACATGATGGAGTATGCCCAATGGACAAAACCGGAACATTTTGTCATTTTGTTCAGCGCTTGGAAAGAACCTACTCACAGCGTACCTATAAGGTAAATTGGGGCTAATCCTGGATACATGCTGCTGGGAAGCAAAAATAGATTTCCTGTAGATATAATTGGACTTATTATAACACAATATGGCCTGATAACATTTGATCTATCTGCAAACTGTTGGAACCCATGCCCATGCTTCTCTGCAATGCTTGAAAACTATTTTGTTGGACAACTTAAAGTAACAACTAAATGTTTCAGCTACGGTTTGTGAAATATTATTACCTTCATGATTCAGAAGAATAAATATTTAAGATTTTTTTTTTTTTTTTGAAACAAATTCTGTGAAACTCAAAATCAACAAATTTAGAAATTTAGTGGTCAACATTATACTTGAATGGCTTGATTTTATCCATTGGACTGATGCTATATATTGATCATATATCTGTAAATAATTTTTCATCCTTGCATTATTGAAATCTTAGAAGGCATATCACTGGTAAGATTCTGATGGTGATGTTTACTGTCTGATCTGTGCCTTATTTAGGAATAGATAGTTTATATTCATGATTGTATTCAAAACTGGAATAGAGAAAGAGTTGTTTTAAGCAATACTTTAGCCAAGGAAAATCATAAACATTGGTGAAGCACCTTCATGAATAATCTCGAACCAATCTCAACCTAAATGGTATAGTCCCAAAAAAGAATAATAAAGAACAAAAGGTGTATGTCTGGAAAGCCATACTCGAGTTGTGTTTTATGTTTAGTTCTGCATGAAATGCATTATTTTGGGCATCTAAGCATTTTAACATACTCCCAAAGTGTCCTTAGAACTTTGTTTCACTCATTATCCCTATGAAAAATGTGGATTCAAGAAAACATAGCATTTGAACTTGCTGATATATCCCTATTCAAGATTTGTCAATAGGAAAGAGAGGAGAAATTATACTATGGTCTGCAGATGAGCAGGAGGTTTATGGGATTGGTAATTGTCACTGTTACTGCAAAATCTATTAGCCCACTACAAAGCCTCACTAGGCACTCTAGGTCTAGGGAAACAATGAGATCAGCCACCATTGTCACCTTAGTGGCTTTCTCCTGCTGTTTTGTGGATGGTTATTATCCCCACAAGGGAGCCTTCCCCGACAGGTCTTGGAGATTAAGTAAGCCAAGGATTCCTAGGCTATATACCCTCTATGGTGTTGATTTTTAAATGCAATATAGACAAGTACACTTTCCTAAAATTGATAATTATTTCCAATGATATTGATATAACTTTAGCACATTCAGATTATCATTAGGCAATTATATTTCAGAGAAATTCAACCATAAATGCATTAGGACAGTAGTGATCACAGTAGAATCATAATCCACAAAGACACAAGAAATTTTACCTTGGGAAGACCCTTATCTAAGGAAAAACCCAACAACCTTTTCTTAGGAGAAATTTGTCAATTCAATAAGAGATACAATTTGATCTTCAGTCAAGATAGGTCAAATTGAACATAGAAACTTCTCAGGCCAAACTCAGTCAAACAGGCCCAGAACTCGGTCAAACTGTGCTCAGGATCTCTGCCCAGAAATTCAGTCAAAAGGGCTACCCTTAAACCCTCAGTCAGCCTGTGGTCAGAGGTTCGAATTCTGCCCATGTCAACTTAGTCAGACCTTTGTCAGCAGTCAAGCTCTGCAACCCACACGTGCGAAGATAACCTTAGTCAAGCCTACAAGTGCAAGGTCAAATAGATTAGAAAACTTCCATAGAAAACTTTTGGCTCCTGTTGAAAATTGGCAGCTAAGGGATGAATTTCTTTGCATGAAATCTCATTTCTAACAATTCTAAAGTGACTTCTCAAAAATAGAAAGCCTTGTCTATCATTTCAAGTATGACTTTCCAAAAATAGTAAATCACCCTGCATCAATTGGCAATCAAGTATAGTTGATAGAAAATCTCTTAACTTATCATTAATCAATCCTAATAGTTCAATCTCGACTTAATCATCAATATTATTATTAATAATTATTAGTATTATCCTATGTTACCAGGATTTGGATACGGATACGGATATAGATACGGATCCGCTAGTTTTTTGAAAATCCAAGATCCGGATACGGCAAGGATACGTCACGTACAAAAAAATAAAATTTAATAATATTTTTAACATTTCTAAAATTTTTAAATTTTTAAAAAACACTTTAGAGTTCAAAAATATTGATGGTTAATAATTATCAATACACAATTTAAATTAAATAATATATATATATATATATATATATATATATATATATATATATATATCAATAGACAAACTAAAATATATATGAGATTTTAAATATTCATTTGAAAGCTACATATCTATATTATTATTATAAAATTATGTATTTAATATCAATACCAAGAACTAAAATATATATGATTTCTTTTAAATGTTCATTTGAAAGCTCATTTGAAAGTTAATGAAACTGAAGCATATGCAAAGTTAATGGCTGGTATTTATATATATATATTTCAAATTATATAAACGCTGATAATAAACTAAACGCTGATAATTTATCAAACTGATAATAATAATATATAAATGCTAACGGTAAACGCACTTCAAAACAGGTTTTCAAAAATGGGAAATTAACCGGTTATCATTTCTAAATGATGTGGCTGTGGTTATAAATTATAAATGCCACTGTGGTTATCGTTTCTAAGTAATGCGGCTGTGGTTATCGTTTCTAAATTATAAACTATAAAATGCGGCTGTAGTTATATAAAAAAATGCGGCTGTGGGAAAGATTTCAGCAAACTGAAATGGCGGAACTTTAACTAGCGTAAAAAGGGAAAACCCTAAACTCCAACGCATACACCCATTTTAATTTTTAACTTTTTCGGGTTTCAGAATTTGGGCAAAAGTTATGCGGGTTCCGGCTTTATACTAGACATACGTTTCTGGTGAGGAGGAGCCGTTTCCAAAAAGTGCACATCCGCCACCTGTCGTATTTGGCACGTATTCCTGCGTATTCGGATCAGATCCGAGGATAAGGAGATCTTTGCCCCTCTGCTGCCGGATCCGGTAACGTAGCTATTATCCTCTTTATGATATTATTATACTATTATTAAAAAGAAATTCAAGTCACTCAATCATGGGACTCAATCATATCATATGTAACTCTCCTCAATTTATGCATATGTTACTCTCTCTCTCTCACTAAATCGATACATTACACTCTCTTACACACCCATTAAAAGCATGTCATATTCCTCTTACACACTCATCAAAACATGTGATAAAAGATTCCTCTTACACACTCTTTCATGCATATGTTACATTCCCTCCTTAATGGCATGAGTTACATGTTGAAGAATCTAGGGCAGTTAGAGTTAATTAGATTCTTCTTGCATGATAACTATTTGTGAGTTATTTAACTTTACTTTTTCAGTTGTCATTATTAGAGTGTGTCTTCTTAGTTCATCAAATAGCTATAAAAAACAAAGAGACAAGAACACATGATGTTGGCTTTCTGGCAGGGCCAAAACCTCTCCCTCTTAGAGAGGAAAACCCGCACAAAATTATTCTTATAAAGATTCCAATTGGCGAATACCAAGACCATGACCCTTGACCTACTAGGCCACTCCAAGACCAAAACACCAATTCTTTTCTTACTGCTGAGATCATCATCATCATTATTGCTTCACCGAGGTCTTCACTACTACTGCACTATCAAGGTCATTACTGAGATTGCTGCAACATCTTTGTGGAGGACTTTACCATTATAATGAGATCATCGTTGTTGTACGCTAGTTGCTTCTTCACCTATATCCTTGCTGCACTCTCACTGAGATCATGTTCATATCAATGAAGTCTCTATACTGTATGAGAGCTGCACCAATGTTAAAATTGGCAACTAGGGCCAAACTCCATGTGGATCTACTTAATACTTATTCATGGCAGATGATATTTTTCTTCGATTCCTCTCGTCGAGAGGTGTAGAATTGATCTAAAGATCATCCGATTTCGACCTGTATTCATGGAGATATGAATTTATTTGTGCTATGGGACAATTCATCAAGGTCGGTCAGCCACTAAATTGCCCCCACTTGTCCTCAATGTTTTAGTATAAAAAGAGGTGGCTTGCAAGTCATTTGAAACGCACCTCTTGTGATCTCTTCCTCTCCACTTGTCTTTGGGTTTTGGTGGGAGGAGAGATCCTAAGAGAATATGTTGCCCTAAGAAGAGATGCCCTAGATCTAAATGCAGTCATGGGAGAGTAGGCTCTACGCTGCCCTAATGGAGAAGCCTAATGCAGCCATGGAAGAAGCCTTATTGTTATCATGGAGAAACGCCTACGCTGTCATGGAAAAGCCTAATGCTGTCCTAAAGGATACTTTCCTACACAGCAAGAAGAAGCCCTAGAGGTGGAGGAGAAAGGGTCCTCTTGAAGACCTTAAGCTTCCCTAAACGCAGGTCTAGAAGAGACCCTATGACGCTGATCTATGATGCTCTAAATCTACTGTCACAATGTGCCCTAGCCGCAGGGTTATGAAAAGATCTATTAGTAGAAAAGATGAGAGATATATATAGCTCAAAGAAGACTCTAACGCTGCCATGGAGGTGAAGGCTTAACATAGTTCTACCGCTGTCCATGTGCCCTAAAAGTTGGTCTAAGAAGAGACCTCAAGACACTGTCAAAAGGAAGCCTGTACACTGTCTGAAGGGTGTTATCTACAGCCAACCTATATGCTATTCAAAAAGACTACTAGCCGCAGCAGGGAGTAAAGGGCTCAATACATTCTTGGAATGGTTAGATGGTACTCTCAAAGGAATGGAGCAAAGAACGCTGATGATAATCACAACATATGTATAGGCAACATACCTGTAGGTGCTTCCTTGTGGTGATTTGGCGTAGCATCGGCTATGCTCTAGCCATGAAATTTGGTGGAGAGGTTGAGGCACATGAGATCTCCAATACCCAGAAAGGGTTTGGGCAGATTCTAAATAGATAAGGAGATATTAAAATAATTAATATTTTTAATAGAGTCCCTAAGACTAAACTTAGGGAAAATAAAATATTAATGTGTATTAATATGAATCTCTATTAGAATGGTCCAAAAGACATGGATCAAGCCGGATCTAATCTCAGCCGTTGATTAGGGACTTAATCTTGGCCGTTGAGATGTCAACAGGAAAAGTATAAGAGGAGGCTTGAGGGTCACTTGGAGAAGTACACCAGATGATCAATGATTCTATTATATAGAGCGGGGTTTGCTAAGAGAGATAGAATCAGTGATCGGGAGAGCAACTGAGGGGCATTGAGTACAGTGAAACAGAGAAGGCAGAGATTGTGTCGGGAGAGCAGCGCAGCAAGCAAGGAGGGTGACACAGAGCTAGCAAGGCCTCACATAGGGTCACGCAGAGGCAGCCAAGTGCTGCGCAGAGCACCAGTGGGGCCAGTGCAGCTGACGCAGAGGCTCCCAAAGTTGACGCAAGGCCTCGTGGGGCTGACGCAGGCCTAGAAAGGCTGATGTAGGGCCAACGTGACATAGAGAGGGGATGACACAATCCAGATTGGGCAGACACTGGGGTTGTAGGAGCAGTTTTTTGCTGAAGAGCTGTTGAAAGGATTTGCCTGGGTTTCAGCCTGGAGATTTCTCTCAAATTGTGAGGTATCGCTGCGAAGGAAATTCTCTGTTGGGTAGGCCAGTTTCGGCACCCAGATTGTACTTTGATATTGCTTAATAAGAAACCCCTCAGATAGCTGCACCGATTTTCCTGCATTGGGTTTTTCCGGGGACATTGGTCCAAAAATAATGGTGTCATGTGGTGTGTTTGTTCTTATTTCTTTTAGTTGCTGATCTGTAATATGTTGAGCATGCACTGGTGTTTATTTTCAGTATTTACTTTGTAAATAACTTGTTAAAGAACAATAACAAGTAGGTAGGAATAAATTAGAAAAAGTGCATGAAGAGTTTCTAAACTAAGTAAAGTTAGAAACTTCAACATCTTGTCTCAACATCAATGGGATGTAGCAGAAAAGACTTCGGATGATGACACTGTATTATTTCACAGTGATGGATGCAACTCAGTGATGGGTGCAACATGGTGCAACACAGTGATGATTAGTGCAGCGTCATAAGATGCAACATAGTGATGATGGGTGTAGCATGGTGCAACGCAGTGATGATTAGTGCAGCATGATGAGATCAAAACATAAATCAAAACATATCATTAAATCAAATCATACCTTACTAGATGGCTCTTCATCATGACATCTTTTTGTAGGTATCAACATCCTTCATACATGCTAACACATCTCCCAAAGATATCTATGGTCAAGTGTCTTCATCTTTTCCGTCAGAGTCTTCATATCCTTTTGGGAAATTTCCTGGTCAAGTCTTCTTGGTCTTTTGGATTTTGATTACCTTCATCAGGGTTGCTTATCTCACAATCTCTTCCTTCTCAATCTCCACATATTCCATTCCCAGGTTCTTTTAATCAAAGTTTCTTAGATGTAGTCATACTATGTTGATTTCATCTAGTGTGTCTTGTGCCTTCCTGCATCCTTTCAGAGGAGGAGATCCGTTTTCTCTTGATCATGCTTCTTAAGATAGAAGCAATGATCCATGTTACTTGCAACCATATGACATGACATTATAATATTAAACACAATAAACCATACCTTATTTTACCTTTAGGTCATCTAGGCTTCTTCCAGCAGCTTCCTTGATTGAAGTGTTTTCTTGATTTGCTTCTTCTCTTATGTCACCATACTATCATCCAAGAGTTCCACAAGTTGGAGTTCCTGATGAAACACTTGCTTCCTCTCTAGATTAGTGAACCCTACGATGAGGATTCCATTAGAGAATTTTGAGGATCTTGTATATCCCCAACTGGCAGATGTTTCCTTTTTGACTTGATGTATGATGAGCCTTGTCTTAGATGACTTCTTCCTTTCCTTTAATGTCCACTAAGGTTTCAAAGAGCTATATCCTTCATGTTTGTTTGTCTTGGATTTTTGTCCTTTATGATTCCCATGGTGATGTTATGAGCTCTTGTTTCTAATGATTCCATGATGCCACGATGCATCTTATTATCGTGGTCATATTTGTAACACAAGATTTAAGAGCTTATGATGGGACCCTTTTGTGAGGGATACCATCTTACTCATAGTAAAGATTTGTTACTCCCTCTTTCCTTGGCCCATTTTCTTCAGCTTCCTCCATCTTTCTAGTGATATGAGCTTCTTTCTATAAACTTTTCATAGCCTTGAATCTTACCTATACTTATTCTGTCTTGCGTGAGGACCAAACTTGCCTTTGCTTTTTGCACATGTTTGAGTTCTTTTAAGTTTTAACCTTCAATACTTTTGCTATTAACTTGTCTTTCTCTATTTAGCATATAGACCATAAGTTGTCGAGTGAGGTAACCTTCTTATCCCATGGATATTTGTTACCTTGATTATCTGTTAGTGCATTATGGTTATCTTCCTTCGTAGATCTTGTAGATGAGGCCTTATGAAGATACCCTACATCCTTTGATACCCTTTACTTTCATGTAGGTCAGATTTCATGTGATCTTCTTCATTGCACCTTCAAAGAATTTGTTTATCATACACATCTCTTTGATGTCTTCAATGTTGCTAAATGAGAGGATCTATAAGTATCCCTTTTATAAATTCAGAGGAGACCTTTTGATATGTTCAATGACTTCAACTACTTAGAGGACTATGTCTATCCTTCTTCTTTATGCAAGGAATCTTGATGACCCATCCAATCTATAGATGTCCTTGTAATCATGAAGTCATTTAACCAAACTTGATTATAGGGAAATATACTTACTTGGCACATGAAGATGAAATCTTCACTTTGATGCTTTCTTGAATGATCTCTTTCAATGAGATTCTTGCTTGAGCTGCATGGTACAATTTGTGGAAATTCCTTATCCTCAAGGAACCCCTACTGCAACAAATCTAAATCTGCTTCACCTACTTGATTGTAATTACATTCATCAAGTTATTCTTCTAAATACTGAAACAAATTACTTCTGCAACCGACACTACTTAAATTTGATTACATGAAACAAGGAAACTGAGCAAAGAACAAGATACATAGGACACAATTATTTTTTGACAAAATAGTCCCTGGAAAACCCAATGCGAGAAAACCAGTGCAACAACTTTGAGGGTTTTCTATTATTAAGCTTTAATTCTGAATACAAATGCTGGTAGACGTCCCGACAAGCTAATGACAAAGAAATACAATGGCAAAAAATCTGAGTGAGTTTTAGCTCACTTCACTCGGTAGATTCCGGTTGATCTTGCAACAAGACTGTTTAACCCTGGCTACTTCTACATTGGCCCTACGTCAGCCTTTCACGCTCTGTGATGTCACATCTGCCCACTGTGTCAGCGTTCCAGTTGTTTCGGCTTTCTGTGTGGAAGGCAACTTCCTCCTTTGCGCTGGCCCTTCTAGCTCTATGTCAAGAATGTGTGGGCCCAGATTGGCCCAGAGTCAGTCCTCCTGGTTGCCACGCTATCTCCGCAAGCTTCTCTCTGCCTCTTTGTCAATATTCCCGAACTATCCCTGCCCCTCTGCTGCAACATCTTTCTAATCGATTTTCCTCTTGAGAATTTCTCACCTCAGAAAATTGATTTCCTCAATCTCTCTTTGTGTTTCTAAATGAATGCCAAGCCTCCTTATACTTTTCTTGTTGAGACATCAATGACCGAGATTAAGTCTCTAATCAACAACTAAGATTAAAACTTGACCTGATTGACCTTCTAGTTCATTCTCACCCATATTTTGATTAATACCCATTAATATTTTAATTTTCCTAAGTTTAGACTTAGGAACCCCATTAAAAATATCAATTATTTTAATAAAATACAATCCAGGTGGAATTTCACCAAACATTTTATGGGTTCCTTAGAACTTATATGCCTTAACCTCTCCACCAATTTTCAAGGCTAGAGCACATCCGATGCTACCAATAACTAACACAATTGAGTTCCAAGGTTTTGCTTGAGACTTCCTTGCATTGTTTAGCACCAAGCACTGCTACTTTTATAATATGTTGAGATTACTTGATTCCTTGACTGTGAGGGTATGATATCGAAATCAAGAATTTTGAGAGCACTGTCATGATGCCCATTCGAGATGTGGCATTGTGTTCTCCTTCTAAAGTGATATTGTTGTAATGTATGATGTGATTGTATATCCTTGTGGCCTTGCTGTGATGCTCCTTGCTGGAGTAGAACCTTGCTTGAGTTGACTAGCATGAACAAAGATTTCCTTCAAGCACTGTCCAATACCAAGCATTGAAACTGCTTCAGACCTAGGTTATTGAGATCCCTGTGGTATAGATTGTAATGACACCCAATTTGGGGCTAGCACCGAAACTGTGAGAGGTACCGTGTCTTCCTTCTTTTGATTGTCATCCGAGTTTTAAGCACTAGCATTGAGACTTCACTTTGACTAAGATTAATTGATCCTGGTATCGAAATTATCTTGAATGGTCTTGTTGTTGTAGACTACTTGTTGAAGACTGATTTTTTAATTCCTTCAACTTGCTTTGATGCCCTTCTTGAAGCGGATCTTTGAATGTCTCTTTTGCTGCCCTTCCTTTGACTTCAACACCTTAGCTCTGATATCATGTTGAAGAATTTAGGGCAGTTAGAGTTAACTAGATTCTTCTTGCATGAGAACTATTTGTGAGTTATTTACCTTTACTTCTTCACTTGTCATTATTATTAGAGTGTGTCTTCTTAGTTCATCAAATAGCTATAAAAAACAAAGAGACAAAAACTCACAATGTTGGCTTTTTGCCATGGCCAAAACCTCTCTCTCTTGGAGAGGAAAAACCGCACAAAATTCTTCTTATAGAGATTCCAATTGACCAATACCAAGATCATGACCCTTGACTTACTAGGCCACTCGAAGACCACGACACCAATCCTTTTCTTACTGTTGAGATCATCATCATCATCATTACTGCTTCACCGAGGTCTTCACTATTGCTACACTATCAAGGTCATTATTGAGGTTGCTGCAACATCTTTATGGAGGACTTTACCATTATGACGAGATCATTATTGTTGTACCATAGCTGCTTCTTCACCTATATCCTTGCTGCACTCTCACTGAGATCATGTTCATATCCACGAAGTCTCTATACTGTATGAGCGTTGCACCAAGATATATGATTACCACCTTACTGAAGTCATGACTGTGTCTAGTATGCCAAGAATGCATCACTATGGGATCACTGAGCTTCTTCTTCTTATCATTATGCCGAGACTGCTGAGACATGACCCTTCTCCTAACCGAAACACTGTGTTGCTCCTTATCCGATATTGCAGGGTGTCTGAGATTACAGAGGATCCGAGATTCTGTCCTTCCTGTACCTATTCGAAGTTTCAGTGCTATTTGAGTTCTATAACAGACCTCCGAAGATCTTAGACAAGTCCGAGTTCTGTAATTCCTGTGGTGACCCTAGCGGGGTATTTATAGGTGTTTTTCCTCCATAATTAGCTGATGTGTCAGTGAACCGTTGTGTCTATTATTTGAGCTGACTTGACTACCTTTTAATTCGATTTCCAAGCCGACGTGACAAAGAGGATGGTGCTTGTCATTTGGAGGGCTAATTGACATTGGTTATGATTCAAATATATTTTTTCTCATGCTCAAGAAGAGCTGCTTCATACATTCTTTGACTCTTTGACTTTCCTATAGTGCTTCAACATGTGCTAGACCTATGCAATGAGCAAGAAACTCATTTTTATAATTTACAGAATTAATATTTCTTTTCGTTTACAAGTACAAAGATCAAAATTACATTTGTGAAGACCGAACCTAGTTACACTTTCTTCAACACTCCCTCTTAACTAGGGAGGTATTCATAATGGTATTTGGTCATTTTCAATCTGAAGAATTTCTCATAAGAAGAATCAAATTGGTAACCCATTTGTATAGCATCATAGTAACCAACATTGTTTCCACAACAAGGCCTTGATTGACAACTCTATCTCTCATTAGATCAGAGCGCAATGTTGGCGAGACCAATGACTATAGACACCTTCATCATTGTCCCTCAAGGTACATACCCAATCGGGTGTTCACTGAGTATGAATTTCTAGGACTCTTCTTATCTTGGGTTCTCAACCCTCAAAGAATATCGGTCCTCTTGCCTACTCTTGTCTTGGATTCCCTAAACATCCTCAAAGAGCATCAGATGCCAAATGATTACCCAATCCTCCATTCTTTCTTCCAAAGTGAAGACAAGAATGTTGTGTCTATCTCTCCCTCTCAATTGGGGAAGATATGCCCAAGTTTCCTCTGATCAGAAACTTGCCCAAGCTCCCTTTTAATTAGGAACTTGTTAGAGCTCCCTCTTAGCTAGGGACTCTTTTATACATTAACAACTTCTTCTTCGTGGGTCCTTCAGTTGCTTGATCAACTTCTCTTCTTGATGTCATGAAATTCAGTTGAGCTTCTTCCTTGTAGGGCAACAACCATCGATCACTTTCCTCCTTCATTCGTCATGTCATTCCTTTCTTCATGGAAAGTGGCCTTCTTCATATCTGGAACCTTCGTCATATGTCTACTTCTTTATCATGATTTTTCTATCCTTCACATGAATGCTAGTTGTACTTGTATTTACAACTCTTGTCTGAGTAGCCTTGCATGCACTTATCCAGATATTATTCAAGAAATCAATACATATCATTAAATCAAATCGTACCTTACTAGATGGCTCTTCATCATGACATCTTTCTGTAGGTATCAACATCCTTCATACATGCTGACACATCTCCCAATGATATCTATGGTCAAGGGTCTTCATCTTTTCCATCAAAGTCTTCATATCCTTTTGGGAGATTTCCTAGTCAAGTCTTCTTGGTGTTTTGGATTTTGATTACCTTCATCAGGGTTGCTTATCTCACAATCTCTTCCTTCTCAATCTCCACATATTCCATTCCCAGGTTCTTTTAATCAAAGTTTCTTAGATGTAGTCATACTATGTTGATTTCATCTAGTGTGTCTTGTGCCTTCCTGCATCCTTTCAGAGGAGGAGATCCTTTTTCTCTTGATCATGCTTCTTAAGATAGAAGCAATGATCCATGTTACTTGCAACCATATGACATGAAGTCACATGGTCCAAAAATAATGGTGTCACCTGTGTGCTTGTTTTTTCCTTCAGCTGATGATCTGTAATGTGTTGAGCATGTACTTGTATTTATTTTCAGTATTTACATGGTAAATAACTTGTTAATTAAACAGAACAAGTAGGCAGAAATAAATCAGAAAGTACATGAAGGGTTTCTAACAATTAGACTTAGAATTTCCAACACCATTTATTCATGAAGTCATTTAACCAAACTTACTTGGAAAAGATACTTACTTGGCACATGAATTGATGCTTTCTTGAATGATCTCTTTCAATGAGATTCTTGCTTGAGCTACTTGGTACAATTTGTGAAAATTCCTTATCCTCAATGAACCCCTACTACAACAAATCTGAATCTACTTCACCTACTTGGTTTTAATTGCATTCGTCAAGTTATTCTTCTGAATACTGAAGAAAATTATTTCCGCAACCGACACTACTTAAATTTTATTACATGAAACAAGGAAACTAAGCAAAGAACAAGATACATAGGTCACAATTATTTTTGGACAAAATAGTCCCTGGAAAAATCCAATGCGGGAAAATCGGTGCAACAACTTTGAGGGTTTTCTATTATTAAGCAGTAATTCTGAATACAAATGCTGGTAGACCTCCCGAAAAACCAGTGACAGAGAAATACAATGGCGAAAAATATGAGTGAGTTTTAGTTCACTTCACCCGACAAATTCCGGTTGATTTGGTAGCAAGACTAGCTAACCCCAACTACTTCTGTGCTAGCCCCGCGTCAGCCTTTCAGGCTCTACGTCAACCCTGCGCTATCACTTCTACCCACTGCGTTACCTTTCCCTGCTGTTTCGACAGTTCCAGATTTCTACGTGGAAGGCAACTTTCTCCTCTGTGCTGGCCCTTCTGGCTCTGCGTCAAGATTGCATGGGCCTAGATTGGCCCAACATCAGTGCTCATGGTTGTTGCACTGCCTCCACAAACTTCTCTCTGCCTCTTTGTCAGTATTCCTGAACTATCCCTACCCCTTTGATGCAAGATCTCCCCAATTGATTTTCCTCTTAAGAACTTCTCACCTCAGAAAATCGATTTCCTCAATCTCTGTGTTTGTTTCTAAATGAACCCCAAGCCTCCTTATACCTTTCTCATTGAGACTTCAAAGACCGAGATTAAGTCTCTAATCAATTACTAAGATTAAAAATTGACTAGATCCGCCTTCTAGATCGTTGTCACCCATATTTTGATTAATATCCATTAATATTTTAATTTTCCTAAGTTTAGACTTAGGAACCCCATTAAGAATATTAATTATTTTAATAAAATACAATCCGGGTGGAATTTCACCAAACAGTTTTTGGGTTCTTTAGAACGCATGTGCCGTAGCCTCTCCACCAATTTTTAAGGCTAGAGCGCATTTGATGCTACCAAAAACTAACACAATTGAGTTCCAAGATTTTCCTTGAGACTTCCTTGCATTGTTTAGCATCAAGCACTGTTGCTTTTATAATATGTTGAAATTACTTGATTCCTTGACTATGAGGGCATGATATTGAAATCAAGAATTTTGAGAGCACTATTATGATGCCCATCCGAGATGTGGCATTGTGTTCTTCTAAAGTGATATTGCTGTAATGTATGATGTGATTGTATGTCCTTGTGGCCTTGTTGTGATGCTCCTTTCTGGAGTAGAACCTTGCTTGAGTTGACTAGCATGAACAAAGATTTCCTTCAAGCACTATCCAATACCAAGCATTGAAAATGCTTTAGACTTAAGTTATTGAGATGTCTGTGGTGTAGATTGTAATGACACCCAATTTGGGGCTAGCATCGAAACTGTGAGATGTACTGTGTCTTCCTTCTTTTGACCGTGCTCCGAGTTCTGAGCACTGGCATTGAGACTTCACTTTGACTAAGATGAATTGATCCTGGTACCGAAATTATCTTGAATTGTCTTCTTGTTGTAGAATGCTTGTTGAAGACTGATTTTTCAATTCCTTCAACTTGCTTTGATGCCCTTCTTGAAGTTGATCCTTGAATGTCTCTTTTGCTACCCTTCCTTTGACTTTAGCACCTTATCTCTGATACCATGTTGAAGAATCTGGGGCAGTTAGAGTTAATTAGATTCTTCTTACATGAGAACTATTTGTGAGTTATTTAACTTTATTTCTTCACTTGTCATTATTATTAGAGTGTGTCTTCTTAGTTCATCAAAAAGCTATCAAAAACAAAGAGACAAGAACACACGATGTTGGCTTTCTGCCAGGGCCAAAACCTCTCTCTCTTGGAGAGGAAAACCTGCACGGAATTCTTCTTATAGAGATTCCAATTAACGAATACCATGACCATGACCCTTGACCTAGTAGGTCACTTTGAGACCAAGACACCAATCCTTTTCTTATTGCTGAGATCATCATCATCATTACTACTTCACCGAGGTCTTCACTATTGCTTCACTATCAAGGTCATTACTGAGATTGCTTCAACATCTTAATGGAGGACTTTACCATAATAACGAGATCATTGTTGCTGTACCGTAGTTGCTTCTTTAACTATATCCTTGCTGCACTCTCACTGAGATCATGTTCATATCAACGAAGTCTCTATACTGTATGAGAGCTGCACCGAGATATATGATTACCACCTTACTGAAGTTATGACTTTGTCTAGTATGCCGAGAATGCATCATTGTGGGATCATCAAGCTTCTTCTTCTTATCATTATGCCGAGACTGTTGAGACATGATCCTTCGCCTAATCGAAACATTGTGTTGCTCCTTATCCAAGATTCCTGTAACCCTAAACTTGACTGAAGATGTTACTGTTCCTTATTTGAGATTGCAGGATGTTTGAGATTATAGAGGATTCGAGATTCTGTCCTTCCTGTACTTATCTGAGATTGCAAAGAATTAAGGTCTATACTTATTCGAAGTTTCAATGCGATCTAAGTTTTGTAACAGACCTCCGAAGATCTTAGACAAGTTAGAGTTATATAATTCTTGTGGTGACCCTAGTGGGGTATTTATAGGTGTTTGTCCTCCATAATTAGCCAACGTGTTAGTGAACCATTGTGTCTACCTGACTACCTTTTAATTCAATTTCCAAGCCGACGTGACAGAGAAGATGGTGCTTGTCATTTGGAGGGTTACTTGACATTGTTTATGACTCAAATATATTTGTTCTCATGCTCAAGGAGTGCTTCATACATTCTTCGACTCTTTGACTTTCTTATAGCCCTTCAACATGTGCTAGACCTATGCAATGAGAATGAAACTCTTTTTTATAATTTACAAAAATAATATTTCTTTTCTTTTACATGTCCAAAGATCAAAATTACATTTATGAAGACTGAACGTAGTTACAATTTCTTCAACATTACAAAGGCTTGCATATCTCCTTAATGGCATGAGTTTGAAAGACATATGTACCTCTTTATTGGCATGAGTTACTCTCCCCTAAATGGCATATGTTACTTTTTCTCAAGGCATGCATATCACTCCTTCTTTATGAGCAGAGTTTGTTGCTCTTCCTATATATGTATCTCATATCATCTCATCTCCTCACTACTGGATTGTGAAAGAAGGATTCAAACTTGAGGGAGAGAGTTGGAGGGATTTGAAGAAAATTGTGAGAGAGAGAGTTTGAGAGATTTGAAGAAAATTGTGAGAGAGAGACGTTGGAGAGTAAGAACAGAACATGAAGGTTGATTCAGTGTTTGCATCAACTGCTGTTACCAATGATCTTCATGCTACAACTTGTTCAAATTTGGGTGAATGTTAAAATTGGCAACTAGGGCCAAACTCCATGTGGGTCATCTTATTTATGGCAGCTAATATTTTTATTGGATCCCTCTCATCAAGAGGTGTAGGATTGATCTAAAGATCATCTGGTTCCAATAAGTATTTATGAAGTTATGAATTTATTTATGTTATAAATCAAATTGTCAAGTCGGCTAACAACTTGAGTAGGCTCAAAAGCCCAATAGACGTGTCTATTCATCATCCACGTTTTAGTATAAATTGGTGAGGACTTGAAGTCATTATACATATGTATTCTTGAGGTGATCTCCTCCTCTCCATGTCTTGGGTTTTTGGTAAAGGAGGGAGACACCAAGGTTAATACGTTGGCCTTCAAATGAAGCCCTAAATCACAGTCATTAAGATGCAGATGAAGGGAGATCCCAGCCGCAGTTAAGGGAGATACCATACCCTAAACACAGTAAAGGTGAAGACTAAACAAAGGCCTGAATCCGGACCCTATATGCAGCAAGAAATAAACCTGTAATCTGCAGTCACTAAGAGGCATAGCCACAGTTGGAAGGAGCCCTAACACAGGTCCTATTACGCAACAAAGAAAGTCTTCATACAACCCTATATTCACAGTTTTATACGCTGCACAAAGGAGGACTAAACAGACCTAATCTATCCATAGTTATGGAGTCCCTTATCCTCTGGACAAGAGGCCTTACACGCAGTTAGGAGGAGCCCTAATACGCTGATACATAGTCAAAGATGGAGGCCCAACGCTGTCCTAAATGAGGAATGCCCTAACTGTTGTTCTAATTAAAACGCAGTCATAAAGATAGATCCTATTGCTGTCATGAAGAGATCTAAACACAGAGATCTGGCTGATGTCTAAACGCAGTATCCTAGTTGTGACACTTAAGGTTAAGGCCACAATCCATGAGGGCATATACGCAGCAAGAAGGGACACACTGGTGCCCTAGACGCAGTCAAGGAAGAAATGTATACACAGTCCATGGAGGGATCTAAGCCGCAGTTAAGGAGGGTGCTATGGGCAGCTCAAGGTGGCTCCAAATAGCAGCATTTAAATATGCACTAGGACGCTGTCATTAAAGGCCTCAGTTGTGATTGAATGAGACCTGTTGGAAGAATAAACTGCTACAGCTAGCTGCTTTGCTAGGCTGCAAGCCATAGCAAGCAGCTAAGGCTGTTCCATGGGAATCATGCAGCATGTAGGTGGCAGTATGGGTTAGGAGGGGCTCTCCTAGATGGTCTACAACCCTTGAAGGACTCAATTACCTAATAGCTTGGGAGCATCATGTAATGAGAACAACTCAGTGATGGATGCAACAAAGTGCAGCACATGGGTACAACATGATGCAACACCGTGATGATGAATGCAATATAATATGATAGGTGAAGTAGTCACCTTGGAGAATCAGTTGAAGCAACATGTCTTCAATTGATCTCATACAGGTATAGAAAGTCAAAGTGTTGACTTCTGTTGTAAATGTACTCTCTCTCTCTTTCTCTATTGAACTTTGAAGAACATAAAAGAAGAATTGATCAAGGGTTTCCCCACATTGGGGTTTGTCCCTGGCTGGCGCCACATCTTGTGTTCTTTTGTCTTGGTTTGTCTTCTGCGATTTATATTTATGTTCTATCTATAGATTACTTTATGTTGATGTGATTGCTAATTTGGAAAAGATACTGTGAAAATTAAATAAAATGATCTAGTATAGAACATACCTAAAATTAACATGGGATTAGAGCTAAGGTGAAGATAATGCCCAAGCAAGAGTGAAAGAGAAATCATCGAAGACAGTGGGGACAGGACAAAAGGATCAATGGGTTCCTCATCCCTCTTCTAATTCACCAAGGGTGAAGTTGAAGTAGATAATATTATTAGAATGGCGCAACGAAAGTTTCTGATGGCCCATCTAAAGATCACTTCATTGGGAAGTTCAGATCTAAGGGTGGAAGGAAAGGCAGATGCTTTGGTTGCAATGAGTTTGGCCATTATGCAAAGGAGTGTCCGAATGACAGAGACACATCTCTTGATGAAGATAACAATCATTCCAGGGACATCTTCAATGATTAGAGGAATGACAAGTAACGCAGGTCATCAAGGAAACGACCGACTCTTCAAAGAAAGCAAGGAACCCCATGTATGAAGAATCAAATATTGTTTTTGATAAGATAAGGAAGTGTTATCTTGTATTGGCCCTCTCGTTCAGATTCTTTGGGAATTTGGTTTATTGATTGTAGTGCTTCAAGGCACTTCATCGGATAGAAGGGTGCACTCTCTAATTTGGTAGAGAGGAAACAATCGTGGGATTATACTTGGAGCTGATGCCACCTATCTCGAAAAGGGTGTAGGGTATGTTACCTCTAAATTGAATGAGGGTAACTCGATTCATTTATAGAATATCTTTTATGTACCTGATCGCAAGAAGAACCTGGTTTCCATTTTAGCAATGGAAGTCGAAGGTTTCGAGGTGGTACTCGTTGATGGAAAGGTACGTGTTTGAAAATAGAATTTTCAAGATGTTTTTGAAGTTCAGGGTTGTATCAAGTTACAGGAAGTCCACTGGGGACCATGTCTTTTGACACATAGCACAGAGGTCTATGAGTCAGATGATGACAAGGAAGCCTGAACTCAAAAAGATCATGAAAGTACATATCTAAGATGTACCAAAGGAAAATCTTACAAGAGGACCATTCCCCTCATGTAGCAGGTCCACAGGTTTGGAACAACTCGTGGAGTTTGAGATTCATGAACGGGAATCTCATGTATACAGGTGGAAAAAAGCCCTCTATGGCTTGAAGCAAAACACCCCGAGCGTAGTATGAGAGGATTGATAGCTGTTTGATGAAGCTAAGATTCACTAGGAGTGAAACCAATCCAAACCATTACCCAAAGGTTGTGGATGATAGAGCTCTCATACTGGCACCTTATGCGGACGAACTATTTCTGACAGGTGCAGACCCTCTCATTTACAAAAGTAAGAGGGAGTTGGATTCCAGACATATGTTTTGCAGTTAGCATGGTGAGCTCATTTGGTTGAGCCTCACTGGATTGGTGCCAAGAATCTTCTGAGATATCTTCGGGGCACAATCTCTCATGGATTGAGATACATTGCCAGAAATATGAAAACTGCATGATTATTCGAATGCTGACTGGGCAGGCAGTGTGGAGGATCACTAGAGCACTTCTCAGTGCTGGTTCTCTTTGGATTCTGCTTCGATATCATGGATGAACAGGAAGCAGAAGTCGGTTGTTATAAGTACCGCTGAGACCGGATACATAACTACAAGTATGACCTCGTATGAAGTTGCCTGGTTGTGGAAACTCTTTAGTGAGTACACATGATGAATACCACTGTGATTCTCTGTGACAACCACAGGTGGGATTCGATTGTTAAGGAATCCCGTATTCAATGATTGCTCCAGCAGATAGACATCAGATATTGCCTTATCTGGGATATGGTACGTCGATGAGCAAGGAGGCTCCATCGCATTGAGATGATGTACAGGTCGCTATACTTTGTGAGAGCCCTGGGGAAAGATCAAATTTGTGATTTTCCCGAACGACTTGGAGTCGTCGAGAGACCCTTGTAAAAGGGTCCTGCATGTTGCATACATTGAGCTCTGGGAGCTCTAGGGGCTTGCGGTTCTTACTGGAGCAACATATGACCACAGGGTGACTCACCCTCCCCTGGTGGTGCGCACTGGGACAAGATGATTTGCTCTCTTGTGGGACAAGATGATTCGCTCTCCTATGGACAGGATGATTCGCTCTCCTGTGGACAAGATGATTCGCTCTCTTGTGGCACAAGATGATTTGCTCTCTTGTGTAGCAGGATGATTAGTTCTCTTGTGAGGTCTGGATGATGTGTTCTCCATGACGATTATGTAGCAGGATGATTAGTTCTCTAGTGAGGACAGGATTGATTAGTTCTCCTGTCGAGGCATCCTACCCATGCAGTCTGGGACTCATGGGAAGTACCTCTCATCTGATCAATGAGTAGGGAAATGAGGATAAGGACCATAGTAGTACCGATGGATGCATCGCTGTATCTACTGTACTCCCTATGCTAGGATGACCTTCATTGATTTGGGATCAATGATACTAGTCTGGGACCAGTGGTAGGAGTTGTACCTACTATGACATTGACTTCGGATCAATTGAAGACTGGTTTGGGACTAGTGGTACATACTCTGACACTGACTTCGAGTCAGTAGAGTATTGGTCTGGGACCAGTGGTAGGAGTTGTACCTACTATGACACTGACTTCGGGTCGGTTGAGGATTGGTCTGGGACTAGCGGTACATACTCTGAGACTGACTTCGAGTCAGTAGAGTACTGGTCTGGGACCAGTGGTAGGAGTTGTACCTACTATGACACTGACTTCGAGTTAGTTGAGGACTGGTGTGGGACCAATTGTACATACTCTGAGACTATAACTTCGAGTCAGTAGAGTACTGGTCTAGGACCAGTGGTAGGAATTGTACCTACTATGACACTGACTTCGGGTCGGTTGAGGACTGGTCTGGGACCAGTGGTACATATTCCGAGACTGAATTCGAGTCAATAGAGTACTAGTCTGCGACCAGTGGTAGGAGTTGTACCTACTATGACACTGACTTCGGGTCGATTGAGGAGTGGTCCGGGACCAGTGGTACACACTCTGAGACTGACTTCGGGTCTGTGGAGAATGGTATGACACATTCTCGATTAATTCTTCTTCTTCATGGTTCAACAGAGCTAAGTAGAGCAGAGCAGAGCCAACAGAGCTGAGCAAAGCAGTGCAGAGCCAACAGAGCTGAGTAGAGTTGAGCAAAGCAGAGCAGAGCCAACAGAGCTGAGCAGAGTTGAGCAGAGCCAATAGAGCTAAGCAGAGCAGAGCCAACAGAGCTGAGCAGAGCAGAGCAGAGCCAGCAGAGTTAAGCATAGCTGAGCAGAGCAGATCAGAGCCAGCAGAGCTAAGCAGAGCTTAGTAGAGCAGAGCAGAGCCAGTAGAGCAGAGCAGAGCCAATAGAGCTGAGCAGAGCCAACAGAGCTGAGTAGAGCTTAGCGGAGTTGAGCTGAGCAGTGCAGGTAGGTACTGATGGAAGAGATAGTACAATCGGACATATGGATCAGTGAATGGAGTTATCCCTAGTTGAGAGGGAGTGTTAAAATTGGCAGCTAGGGCCAAACTCCATGTGGGTCATCTTATATATGGTAGCTGATATTTTTAATGGATCCCTCTCATCGAGAGGTGTAGGATTGATCTAAAGATCATCTAATTCCAATAAGTATTTATGAAGTTATGAATTTATTTATGTTATAAATCAAATTGTCAAGTCGGCCAACAACTTGAGTAGGCTTAGAAGCCCAATAGACGTGTCTATTCATCATCCACGTTTTAGTATAAATTGGTGAGGACCTGAAGTCATTTTACATATGTATTCTTGAGGTGATCTCCTCTTCTCCACGTCCTGGGTTTTTGGTAAAGGAGGGAGACAACAAGGGTAATATGTTGGCCTTCAAATGAAGCCCTAAATCACAGTCATTAAGACGCAGATGAAGGGAGATCCCACCCGCAGTTAAGGGAGATACCATACCCTAAACGCAGTAAAGGTGAAGACTAAACGAAGGCATGAATCCGGACCCTATATGCAGCAAGAAATAGACCTGTAATCTGCAGTCACTAAGAGGCATAGCCACAGTTGGAAGGAGCCCTAACATAGGTCCTATTACGCAGCAAAGAAAGTCTTCATACAACCCTATATTCACAGTTCTATACACTGCACAAAGGAGGACTAAACAGACCTAATCTATCCACAGTTATGGAGTCCCTTATCTGCTGGACAAGAGGCCCTTAAATGCAGTTAGGAGGAGCCCTAATACGCTGATACATAGTCAAAGATGGAGGCCCAACGCTGTCCTAAATGATGAATGCCATAACTGCTGTTCTAACGCAGTCATAAAGATAGATCCTATTGCTGTCATGAAGAGATCTAAACACAGATATTTGGCTGATGTCTAAACGCAGTATCCTAGTTGTGACACTTGAGCATAAGGCTGCAATCCATGAGGGCATATATGCAACAAGAAGGAACACACTGGTGCCCTAGACGCAGTCAAGGAAGAAATGTATACACAGTCCATGGAGGAATCTAAGCCGCAATTAAGGAGGGTGCTATGGGCAGCTCAAGGTGGCTCCAAACAACAGTGTTTAAATATGCACTAGGATGCTGTCATTAAAGGCCTTAGTTGTGATTGAATGAGACCTGTTGGAAGAATAGACTCTTACAGCTAGCTGCTTTGCTAGGCTGCAAGCCATAGCAAGCAGCTAAGGCCCCATGGGAATAATGCAACATGCAGGTGGCAGTATGGGTTAGGAGGGGCTCTCCTAGATGGTCTACAACCCTTGAAGGACTCAGTTACCTAATAGCTTGGGAGCAGCACTATAATGGGAACAACTTAGTGATGGATGCAGCAAAGTGCAGCACATGGGTACAACATGATGCAACATCGTGATGATGAATGGTATGATGAATGCAATATACTATGATAGGTGAAGTCACCTTGGAGAATTAGTTGAAGCAACATGTCTTGAATTGATCTCATACAGATATAGAAAGTCAATGTGTTGACTTCTATTATAAATGTACTATCTCTCTCTCTTTCTCTGCTGAACTTTGAAGAACATAAAAGAAGAATTGATCAAGGGTTTATCCACATTGGGGTTTGTCCCTGGTTGGCGCCGCATCTTGTGTCCTCTTGTCTTGGCTTGTCTTTTGCGATTTATATTTATGTTCTATCTACAATTTACTTTATGTTGATGTGATTGCTAATTTGGAAAAGATATTTTGAAAATTAAATAAAATGCTCTAGCATAGAACATACCTAAAATTAACAGTGAGCCTACTCATTCTCTTGATTTCTCATTGTACTTTGTATCTCTGCTGAGCAATTGATATTTAAATTTTTAATAGAAGAAGAATCTGGTTGGGTTTTCCCCTTGTGGGTTTTTCCTTGGTCATTTCGACCTAAATTCTCCATGTCTCATTATGTTCTTGGTTGTCTTCTATTGTGAATTTGATTTATGTTCTATCTACAATTGCTTAACTAATATTGCAGCATAAAAAGGTTTTGTAATAAGTGATTGTTACAACATAGAACTTCCAATTTTCAACATGGTATCAGAGCTTTAGTAAAGACAAGTCCAAGATGTCAAGAGCTTTTCCCTTTTCATTCTCTGCAGAAATATCACTTCATGTCCCAACTCATTTTTTGGTGAAAAGTCACTTGCGGTCCCTTCTATTTGTAACTTACTTTCTGCTGAAATATCACTTGTTGTCCCTTCTATTTGCATCTCACTTTTTGCTGAAATATTTCTTGTTGTCCCTTCTATTTGCAGCTCACTTTCTGCTGAAATATCTCTTGTTGTCCTTGCTAGTTGCAGTGCATTTTCTGCTGAAATATTACTTGCTGTCCCTCCCTATTTGCTGTTGAAAATCTCATTTATTGCTGAAATATCTCTTGCTGTCCCTTGTTATTTTCTGCTGAAATATTACCTGCTACTCCTACAAGTTGAAATTTGTGTGGCAGATCAAGATGTCTTTCTTCTACTTTAAGAATGAAGAGAAGCTGGTCGATGCTTCAATTTTTTTCCCTTGGGAGACCATATGCGATATCAATCTTGAGGATCATGATGTACCAGAACATGTTGAAGGAGAGGTAGCAAAACTAACAGATAACTCTAATGCTGGCCAGATACAAGAAAGGGGAATTCAAGGCTAAAAGATTATCCTTGATTATAATGGAGACCATCTCATCACCCATGTCTCCAAATTGAATAAATCCAAAGAAATGTATGATAAGGTGATTGAAATGTATCGAGTAAATAAATTGAGCCAAATTCTTGTTTTGAAGAATCATCTCAAGGATATGAAGATGAATAAAGGAGAGACCATTCAAGCATACTTTATGAAGATCTTTAA
The DNA here is from genome assembly GCA_031772625.1 of Pinus tabuliformis. NCBI lineage: Eukaryota > Viridiplantae > Streptophyta > Pinopsida > Pinales > Pinaceae > Pinus > Pinus tabuliformis. The sequence goes on along the minus strand of CM062816.1, from coordinate 661,892,714 downwards.
AATTAGAAATCGGTTTTCTACAGTTGGCGAAATTGTATCTGATAAGGTGGTTTTGATTACAGTTGGAGGTCTTTCTCCATCTTGGGAAACTTTTATTACCACCATCAACAACAATGACAAGTTTCCTACATTTGATGAGCTCTTGGGAAAGTGCACCCAAGAAGAGGCACGAATGATTTCCAGAGGAAGAATTCCCAAGCATGAGGAAGGAGAACCTACTGCTTTTGCTATCTAAGGCAAGAAGAAAAAAGGAAGAAGAGGTCCTCACTGTTTGAGAAAGCTTGCCCCTAGGTCCAACAGTGCCTTCAGATCGAATAAAGACTTGTCAAATGTCCAATGTTACATTTGCCATAAGCATGGTCACTATGCCTATGACTCTCCGGAAAGCAGAAGAGCACTGAGATCCAACTACAACAATTGTTTCTACAAATATGGTTATAGTAGAAGAAGAGAAGCTCCTTCTGCTTGTAAAGAAAGCTATCGTTCTTCAAGGAACCCAAGGTATGACAACAATGTAGCTGAAACACAATTTGAATACTTTCTTGTTTCTGCTCTTTCTAGTTCCTCTCCTGCAGATTCTTGTGATAGCTGGTTGGTTGATAGTGGTTGTTTGAGGCACTTAACTAGTTATAAAGAAGTGATCTCAAATCTCGTTGAGAGGGAGACAAATTTGAAAATCATTCTTGGAGATCACTCTACATATCCTATAAAGGGATCTGGGTCTGTTTCTTTCCATCTGGATTAACGTAAAAATATTGCACTTCAAGAAGTTTTGTATGTACCTAGTTTGAAAAAGAATCTTGTATCCATATCTACTTTAGAAGATAAGGGAATGAAAGTTGCTTTCATAAATGGTGAAGTTCTCACTTCGCCGATGAGATCTAGCATGGAAGATGTTTTCACTCTAGGATCAAGATGTGAAGGTTGTACAAAGTCAATGGAAGACCAATTCATGTGTTGATCCATGACAACAATCATCAAAGTGAACTTTGGCACCGAAGGTTCATTCATTTGCACTATAAAGCATTACCTCATGTGAGAAAGATGGTTTCCAGAATGTTGGAGATTAGAGTAGATCATGATGGAGTTTGCCAAGGATGCACTAGTGGAAAGAAAGCCAAATGACTATTTCCTTCAATCAAAAACAGAACTGGTCAGGTACTTCAGCTCATACATTCTGATTTATGTGGACCTATGCCTAAACTTCTCTTGGTGGCTACTTGTATTATATAATATTTGTAGATTATTTTTCTTGCAAGACATGGATTTATTTTTTGAAAAATAAAACTCAAGCATTTAACATGTTTAAAGACTACAAAACCCTAGTAGGAAAACAAACTAGAAAATAGATCAAAATCTTTAGATCCAACAATGGAGGAGAGTTTAGTTCCAATGATTTCATTGAGTTTTGCAAAGAAGCTGGAATCAGGAAAGATACCATTGTACAATATAACCAAGAGAAAAATGGTGTGGCTGAAAGAAAGAATAGAACTATCATGGAAGTAGTCAAAGCTATATTGCATGGTCAAAAATCACCAAAGCTCCTAGGGGAGAAGCTGTTAACACACCTATCTATGTCCAAAATAGATTTCCTCACTATGCCCTAAACAACAAGACCCCTGAAAAACTCTTCACTGGTGAAAAGATCGAGGTTGGGCACCTGATGATCTTTGGCTGTCCTATCTACCTCCATGTGCCAAAAGAAAAAAAGGAACAAGATGGAAGCTTCAGGTAAGTGTTGTACCTCTGAGGTGATAATGGTCAATTGATCATGCCAAAGTATCTAAGATATTTGTTTGGGGTTTTGGTTTTGGTTTTTATGGAGGACCAATACATAAAACAAATTATAAGAATGATTTATTTAACCTTTTTAGATAGTACTAATAAATAACCAAAGGGCTGCTATTTAACTTCACACAGTGATTTAAGTTGATAAAATGTGCAGAAGAATAGTAAGAAGATATGATTACTTTAAACTTCAGATAGAAATATAAATCATCATAAGTGGGAAAACCTTTGACCAATGTTCAGAAGTTAAACAAAATATGCTTAAAATTACATAAGATACTGACAATTTTATGATTTAGAGGGAGCCTTTCAGACAAACAGTCCAATATCTCAATCTCTTTATAATAATAACTTTAGAAGGAATTTTAAGAATAATTGTAACACATTTATTCTCACCTGATATCTCTGTAAAACTTAAGCATATGCAGAATTAACAGAATGAATGAAACACATGAAAAACTTACAGAAGAAAATGAAACTGTATGATACCAAATTCAGAATCCTTTGCTTTATTATCAATGATCTAGAAAAAGCTTGTACATCAATGCTTTACAAAATTGCTTATGGAAAGGTACCACCTTTAATAACTCGTAGAAGAGAGTTATTTATACTAGTTTAGATAGTAAACAAAATATCCTAAACTAATTACAAAATAGGCTGAAAGAAAATAGGAAAAGAAAACTGTTGAATGATGTGTCCCTATTTTGTAGGAAGTTGTTGATGACTGTTCCTTCAAATTCTGTTGTGCTGTCTTCTTGTTGGAATGGAAAGTTAATCAATTGTTTCACACAATTGATCCCACCTCTTCTCACTTGGTATCTCCAGATTTACCATCCTTCTAAATATCTCATCAACTTTGGTATATCTTTCAAAATCGGGTTTAGTGAGAAAAAGATGTCCAACTTCATATTTAATTGTGAAGTTAGGGCTCAAAGCTTCCAAAAACTCTTTGTCAGTAATCTATCTTTTTATCCCTGCAAATTGACTGCTCTCTGCTACAATAGTATATAATCTTTCACAATAATCCTCTAATTTTACTAGCTGATCATTTCATGACACTAACTCTGGTAAACCTTTCTTATGCAACATATTAATTTAGAATGAAACCTTCTGACTGCAGTGTTCAAAGCTTCACACTTTGTTTTCAGCTGAGTTAATAGATTTTTCTTCATTAGGACTTTCTTAATCTCCAAAATAGTAGTTGTCCTATCTAGAATATCTATCTCTTCTAACTGTTGCCTAGTCTTAGAGTTTAGTACCTTGATCATCCCTGCTGCTTCTTTGGGTTTTGTGCCCAATGCTACCTTTTGATTATCTATCTCTGTCCTGCATCTAGTAATCAATTCTTGCTGCTCAAAAATGATTTGTATGGATGGCCATACTTCTGTTATGGAGTGGCTGATATCTAACTAGATGTCTTCTTTGGCTTGGGCCAAAGTGTTTGCCATTAGAGTCTTACTCTCTAATTGTTTGACCCTTTGTTCTAACCTGTGTGATTTCTACATTTCCTCTACATACAAGGTATCATTCTTTACCTTTTGTGACTCCAGGGCTTGGAACTTCTAGAGTAGCTTTTCATTTTGCTGTTTTTGTACCTGTAACTCCTGTGATAATCTTGTTGTTTCAACTGTTGCTGAAGATGAAGCAATGTCAGTAGGAGATGAGCTTAGATCTGTACCTGTTATGGGAATTGTTGTCACTAAGGTCACAACAAGCTGTGCTACCTCTTTTTCCTTGAGCAGTTGTTCTATTTGCTCTTCCATTTTCTTGATCTGTATGTTTTGCTCAATAATGAGCTTCAACATCTCCTCCCTGTGCTGTTCATTTTCTGCCATCTCTTTGGTTTGTGGATCCTCGGTTGAAGGTAGTTTCAACTGTTTCTTCAAGGCTGCTATCTCTGTATTCTTCTTCTTGAGCATTTCTTCAATTGCTTTATAGTCTTGGGGATCATATCCAATCTTAATAATAATATCTTCTAAAGATTTTAATTTGTTATCTTTAGATAAAGATGACAATTTTTCAATCTTAAGTTGTGACTGCACATTTGACAAGGTAGTTCTGAGCTTTGAAAGAGACATGGCAGTTGTAGTCATTGTTGAAAATAACATTTCCCCTGATTGCCTATGCAAATCCATTTGGTCAATAGGATGTATCTGGTTTACATCAAACAAAAATATAGTCTTCTTGTAATCTGCTGTGGATTTGGGAAATGGAATTTGAGCTTGCAAAAATGCCATTTGCATCCTTCCTCTTTCACTGTCAAAGGAAGAGAGAAGTTTGTGCTGAGAAGTGGATTTCTGCTTCCAAAACTGATTGTACACTTGTGATTTAAGACTTTCATTCTTTTGTTTGATTTCCAAAAATGTTGAGAAGATATTAGTATCTTCTGCTGAGATTGTCTCAGTTGACTGAATAATCTCCATAGGTTCAGTTGAAGGAGTTGAAGAAGTAGAAGGAGGTTTGGGATCAGTGGTCCCTGCTGATGAAACATCTTCCAATTCTACAAGATCAATTATTTCTGGTGGCTTGCTCCCTACTGAAACAAAATCAAATGGATTATGACTAAGCTATATTTGAAAACTCCTTGAGTGGTAAAATTCATAAATTGTTCATGTATATTATCAGCCAGAAATTGGCTATAATTATACATGAAAGCAGGTTGATATTCTTTGCTGAAAATGGAAAAGAATCCAAGGATGGATTCATCAATAGATTGATCATTTTCATAGCCTAGGAGGTATGATAGCAGGGAGATAATATGTCTAGTGGCTTTAGGGAACATAGAAGATGGATAAGGTGGATTTCTCTTGGGTAATTCAACATCTTCTGGTAGAAAAAGTTCAAAGATAAGGGCTCTCTGTGGGAAAGTGAGTTTATTGTAAAGGTCCATGAGAGCTGTTGGTGAGAAAAGGTTGAGGGAGTCAGATGGAGGTATCATTAACATTTGGTTTATGCTCTGAGCAGTAATGGTGATCAGGATTTTTCCATCCTGAGTCATCACTGTTCTTTGTACAGGATCATACTTGGCTTGACACCAAGTGATTAAATCAGGGAAGTGATGAGTCTTGGGAAAAGAGTACAATGGAAAAAGTGTCTCCCAGAAACGAATGGGATCCTCTTTATCAACATATTTCTGCTTTAACCATAAATGCAATTCATGGAAATTGAATTTGCATTCACAGTCAGTAGCTTTGAATAGGGAGTCTACAAGGGGAAGGTGATCTAAATCAAGCAATGTTGTAGATGGATTTCCTTCTTCGACAACTTTCTGTGTTTTAGCCTTGGGAGCCATTTTTCTGTGGGTGAGGGATTTGGAAACTGTTTTAATTGAAAGATGGATGACAGGGGAAAATACACAGAGCAAAAAGGCTTTAGGTGATAGGACAGAAGCAGAAAAGTGGTAAAATGTAGAGCCATGGGGTATTTATAAATGAAATCAGGCTTAATTTGTTGTTTAAATCTAGCTGTAGGCAATTAATTTGTAGAGGAGCGAGAATTAATGTCTAACGGGAGATTAAATGGTTAACTAAGGCTAGTAACGACTTTGGAGCATAGGGCACAACGGCTTTGCGACGTGGTGGGTGGCGAATGGGTGAGATATAATGGACTAGTGATGTGGAGGGTTGTGAATGGAGGAAGGGATAACAGGTCTATGACATGGCGCGGGAACAAGGTCAACGGTTGGATGGAGGAAAACCGCTGGCAGGATTTTGGGGGGGGTGCGGTGGTTTTCGGTTTTGAGCTTTGGGGGCCCGAAACGCTATGGGAATGCCATGTAGCAAAAAATGGCAGCCATTAAAACTTCTTTTCGGACCCCCCCCTTCGCGTTAACGAGAAATGTCCAAAGGGGGGCCGAAAAGCTTCCTCCATCGTTGATCTGGGCAGAGTGAATCCTATCCATTGAAAGGTGCCCGACGGTTATTCGGCACTTGATTTGACTTTTTGTCGTTTCCGTCGTTTACGACAACATCATATTTATTGACTATTTGCAAAGTGATCATGTTTATTATAATAATTTAAACCCTGATTAAGGATTTAAACATTATTTTCAAACTAAACAACAATTTTAAAGGCGCGTTTGAACTAGCAGCCTTAATTAATTTTTCTAAAGAAAATATTTTCTTTTATTGCTTATCTAACATTTTTTATTTGCCTTCCTTTTTTAGAGCAACTACCCTATCATTTTTTATGATATGGACCTGAAATAATAATAAATCCTAACATTTTTTATTTTCAGTTTTGTTTTTTTGGTCCATATCCTAACTTATCATATTTTCTATGGCATTTTGATTTTTTCAACTAATGGCTAACTTATCTAAAATAAAAGAGCTACAATAGTAAAAAAGTTATGTTTGTTGGTTATTGTGAGAATTCTAAAGGTTACAAAATATACGTACCTGGTCAAAGAAATATAGAGTTTAGCAGGGATGTAACATTTGATGAAGATGCCACTCTTGGAAAGGCAAGAGACGCTCCTCTTCCTCTTGCTAATGTTGATAGACAAGATGATGTATTTGAAATACAAGAAGATCCTGAGGCTGAAACTGATCTTGTTGATGAACCCAAGGAGCCCATGGACCCCTTGGATCCTACTCCATGTGATCCCCCTACTAGAAAGAGGTCATTATGGCTTCGGGACACTCTTCAAGATGATGATAAACATGCTGCCCCCAGAGGAACCTTCATAGAAAGAAAGAAACCATGTCGGTTCCAGGGATGCATTCTAGCCATGAGCAACATTATTCAGGCTGAACCATGTAATTTTAATTCTTGAAGAAGCCATGAAAAATCAAGTATGGAAAGATGCAATGGCCAAAGAATATGAGTCCATCATACATGATGTATGAGAAGTAGTTCCAAGACTCGAAGGTAAGTCTGTTGTGCCTTTTGAATGGTTGTTCAAAATTAAACATGGCGTAGATGACAATATTGAAAAATATAGAGCTAGATTTGTGGCTAGAGGTTTCTCTCATAAGAGGGAGTAGATTATGATGAGATTTTTGCACTTGTTGCTCGATATAACTACCATCTGACCTATTGTGGCTCTAGCTGCTAGCTAGGGATGGACTCTTCACTAAATGGATGTGAAAACTACTTTTTAACATGGCTTCCTCAAGTAAGAAGTATTTGTGGAGCAACCACAAGGCTTTGAATTGCATGATAGAAAAACTCGTGTTTAGACTAAAGAAAGCTCTCTATGTGTTGAAGCAAGCCCTAAGAGCTTGGTATCCTGCATTGTTAGCTTCTTGATGAAGCTTGGTTTTACCAAAAGCAATGTTGATCCAAATCTCTACTTCAAGATGGTCCAAGGTATGCCTTTGATTTTGGTATTATATGTTGATGACTTATTCTTGACAGGTGGAGAACCTCTTATCCTCCAATGTAAGAGGGAGTTAGCTTTTGAATTTGAAATGAAAGATCTTCACTTGATGCACTACTTTGCGGGCCTAGAAATTTGGCAAAGACCTGGTGAGATTTTCCTTTCTCAAACAAAATATGTTGTCAAGCTTCTAGAAATATTTGGTATGACAAAATGTAAGTCCATGAACACACCAATGGAAATGAATTTCAAAAAGTTATGTGGTGAAGCTGCAAGATCTGGTTTGGCTAATCTTTCTGAGTATCAACAACTAATCAGGGTGCTAATGTTCTTAGTGAACACTACACTGAACATGTGTTTTGCGGTCAATACTCTGAGCCAATATATGATTAATCCATCACATGCACATTGGATTGCTGTAAAGCATGTATTGAGATACCTGCATGGGACCATCGATCTTGGATTGAAATATATTGCCGAAGATGTAAGACTACATGGGTACTCTGACGCTGATTGGGTTGGTAACTGTACGGGAAGAAATAACACATCTGGGTGCTACTTCAACTTGGGATCTACCATAATATCTTGGATGAGTAGAAAGCAAAAGTCTGTAGCCCTTAGTACGACAAAAGCCGAGTAAATTGCAGCTAGCATGGCTAACTGTGAGGCATTATGGCTAAGAAATCTCTTTGGAGAGCTGTTTGTGCATATATTGGATACGACAATAATTTATTATGACAATAGGAGTGGGATTCGACTCGCTAAAAATTTCGTGTTCCATGACAAGTCCAAGCACATTGAGATCAAATATCACTATATCCGAGATATGGTTCATAGAGGAGTAGTGAGGCTCCATCATATTTCTACTGATGATCAAATAGCTGACATTCTTCCCGATCCTTTGCTGGAAGGGAAGTTCTTGGTTTTCAGAGAGTAGCTTGGATTGATAGATGTGACCCTTCCTAGAGGGGGCAGTCCATTGAGAAATCTAGGGTAGCTAGATTAAATGTGATTTTGATTAACTGGATAACTGCTTGTGATGTTCTTTATTCAACTTGTAGGATTTATAATTAACTTCTTCTTCTCTTGATTATTATAGTGTTCTTATCATCAAACATCTAACAAAACATGAAGATCAATAGTACAAATGGACAGAAGATGTAGGCTACTAGCCAGGGCCAAAAACCTCTCCTAGAGAGGAAAACCCAGAAGAAATTCTTCTCTTCTTATAGAAACTTCAAATGACGAATTCCAAGACCTTTAGACCCAAGATTGAGACCCCTCCAAGACCAAGTCAACCTCCTTTCGACCCTCTAGCTACTGCTACAACTTTGACCCCCAACAACTTCTACAACTTTGACCCCTAGCAACTTCTCCAACAACTTTTGCAACTTTGCATGTGTGAGTGATTGGGATTTTTTTAGGTTTCCTCCTTTCTTCATTTGAGATGCTTCTTTGTTCTAGACAAATAGACTTTAATGCTTGCTTCCTTTTATCAAATTTTCAACCTTTCTTGGAGATTTTAAATTTCGTCATTGTAGCTGCAACAAAACCCTAATCTTCTTTGCACGTGTGAAAGAGAGAGTGTCCAGAAATTCAAAATTTCATTTTTCTTCTTTGAGATTTGTCTATTCACTTGTTCTTTCTTCTCCTTCACTTGATTTTGCTCTCTTGGATGATTTTCTCCAAATGAGGTCGAGTGCTCTTATATATAGTTGTTCTTAGGAGTATGAATTGGCGTTTATGAGGCTGACGTCTTTGCAGGCCGACTTGGTCTTGGAGGGACACTTTGACACATTTTGACTCAACATAAATTCTTTTGACTTGATACAAGATGCCCAATAGGGTCTATTACATATGACAATGACTCTTTTGACTTTATACAATGATGACAAACCCTAGAAGCACACAATGGGTGCTTTGACCTAAAAGTAAATTTACCTTGGGCATGAAACCCATGCTATAAAATAACAATAATAATTTTCTTTCTCTTTTACATCAAATACATGAAATCAATAATACATAAGATATTATGAAGACTGAACCTAGTTACACATTTCAACACTCCCTCTTAACTAGGGAGGTATTCATAATACATAGATGGTACATGGACATTCTCATACTGAAGAATTCTCATAAGAAGAGTCAAATTGGTAAGCCATCTCATAAGCTATCTTTTCAGCTTATATCAATGCATCTCATCATATCAACCAACATTGTCATATAGCAAGGCCTTGACTAACAACTCTATCTCTCCACTAGATTAGAGCACAATGCTGGGGAGACAATGATTTATAGACACCTTCATCATTGTCTCTCAAGGCACATATCCCATCCAAATGTTCCAAAGGTATATCCTTTTAGGACCATTCCCCTCTTGGATTTACACATCCTTAAGGGATCTCCTCTTCCACTTCTCTTGCCTCTTGGATGCCCTACCTCATCCTCAAAGAGTATTGGTATTGGTCTTAGATGCTTACCCAATCCTCCATTCTTTCTTCATGATGTGAAGACAAGAATGATGTGTCTATCTCTCCCTCTCAACTAGGGAGGATCTACTCATTCCTTTACATGAAAGGAATATACCCAAGCTCCCTCTTAACTAGGGACTTGTTTTCAACAACAACTATCTATTCTTTTGTGGAGATCATGGTACTATCAACTACTTGTAGGGCTCCTCCTTTTTGCATCATCATGTCATGAATAAAATTCTTTATCATGGAGCCATATTCTTCCATAACTTCTTCATAGGGCTTTAGCCATCTTCTACATCACTTCCCTTCAATGAAACATAATGTTGAACCAATTAATGCTAGTCATGTCATTCTTCTTTTATCGGAAAGTGACCTTCTTTGTCATCATCTGGCTATCCTTCATATTGCTACCTTTTCCAAGTCATGTTCCTTTTAGAATCATCCATCCAATTTTATGTGTACTAGTTGTAGGTGAATTTCTACAACCTTCTGTCGGTAGCCCTGTTCCAATCCAACTAGATGCTTTCTTTCAAAAATCAAAAGTGAACATCAAACCAGAATTACCTCTTTATGATGGCCCTTCATCATAACATCTGCTTTTGCAACATCAACATCCTTGCAAATTGTACGAATTCATCTCCAAGGCATTCACTACCAAAGTTTTCCTTCTTCATCATACTTATCAAGGTCTTCATAACTTCTTTCATGAAGATGTCATAGCCAATCCTTCTTAACATCAAATGTTGATTATCTATATCATCTATGTAGTTGTATTCTCACGAACTCTTCTTTCAACTTCTTCACATACTACTTCTTTTAGCATCTTTATACATGGTTCCTTCTTTATTAGAAACCTTATGGCCCACCTCCTTATAATCTTCAGGAGGTCATATAGTATGTTGATTCCATCATGCCTTTATGTAGTATGCTAAACTTATGCCTTCATGTTTTCTTCATATGGAAGAGTTCTTTCTTCTTCAATCATGCTCATGAGATAGAGCATTCTAACCATTCTATCTATAATTAAGTGATGACATGACTTTATCTATGTATTAAAAGTTATCAAATATATGCATACCTTTTCCTTCATATGGTCATCTAGACTTTCTTTAGCAAGTTCCTTTTCCTTACTTGAAGTGATCCAAATTTATGAAGGAACGAAATGAAATACAGATATAAACAGAAACACAAAGACACAATGAAAACAAAAGTTAAATTCATTAATAACAAAGTATTGAAAATTGTGCAGAATGGAGATAAACTAGCTCAAGCGATGGTAGCTTATCTCTTAGAAGAGTTGCGGCGAATACATGCCTTATGAACTGTGTTACAATGAGGCTCGAAGGCCTATTTATTATTGAGAAACAATGGAAAACCCTAAACATCCATAAACCTAAACCTCGGAGATGAAGCGCCAAAAGTCTGTGGGCCACATTGGGGTAAATTGGTACATCAACTTCCCGGGTCGTAATTTTGGCATATGATATTCGTTTGATGCGTACAATACCTCATTAAAAATATCTATTCGAAGACTACAACTTTTGACTGCAAACCCTTGCCATAGGCTATAGGTTTGCCCATTTTCTAAAAAAATGTCATTTAGGGCCTCGAAACAGTGCCAAAAATTTAGGACCCAAAAAGTGCCAAAAATATTAAATTCTGCTACAAGTAAGGAAACTGAAGAAACAATGGTCAGGGTCCAAGTGGAATAGGTGGGTGGCCACCATTATCCACCTGGATCAATCCTCCCCCCATAGGAAGCAATGGTCCCTATTGCGTTGAGTGCCTCCATGAGATGGGGAAACTTTTTTTGAACTTGGTCCCTGGTGAGCCACTTGCCCTGGTACAAGAGTTAATTAGCTTTGACAACTCGATATAGTTGGATCCTCTGTTTGCGAGTGCTCTTGATCTTTGTATCCATGATCTGATTAGTTGTGGCTTGTTCAATGCAGTCCGGGTTGAGCTCTATTGGTGTCAACTACTCAACAATGTCTGATGTGTCCAACAATGGTGGAAAGTATGGTCGAAGGCTATCCACATTGAATAGAGGGTTTACCAAGAACATTAGGGCCCCCACAAGTTGTCTATATTTTGAAGGATTTGCCAACTCGGGCCCAACAACACTTCTACGTAGCTTCTTGAAGTTTATTTCCATCTGAGTAGTCACAAACTTACATTCCACCATCCCACATCTTTCTAACAACTTCACAATGTATTTTCCTTGAGAAAGGGAAATTTTGCTTGGCTTTTGCTAGACCTCCAAGCCTAGGAAGTAATGCATCAATCCTAGGTCCTTCATCTCAAATTTAGAAGCTAACTCCCTCTTGCATTTATAAATGAGAGGATTTGCACTAGTCAGGAAGAGATCATCAACATAAAGGACCAAAATAAAAGGCATGTCCTTTTCAATCTTGAAGTATAGGTTTTGATCAACATAGCTTAGAGTAAATCCCAACTTCACCAGATAATTGTCAATCCTTTCATACTAAGCCCAAGGGTTTGCTTCAACCCGTAGAGGGCTTTCTTCAACTTGCGTACATGCGTCCTTCAATCTTGTACTCTGAACCCCTGAGGTTGTTCCAAGTAGACTTGCTTCTTAAGTGATCCATGCAAGAAAGCAGTCTTGATGTCCATTTGATGTAGGCTCTATCCTTGATTGGCAACGAGAGAAATAATAGATCAAATAGTGGTATATCGAGCAATCGGTGCAAATATTTCATCATAGTCCACTCCTTCCTTTTGAGAGAAACTATGAGCTACGAACTTGGCCTTATATTTTTCAGCACTTCCATCAACTCCATGTTTAATTTTGTAGATTCATTTAGAAGTGACCACAAACTTGTACTTGGGTCTAGGCGCCACGTCCCAGACATCATTCTTCATGATTGATTCATATTCCTCATTGATCACATCTTTCCATGCTTGGTTCTTTACGGCTTCTTCGAACATGCGAGGTTCAACTTGAATAATGGTACTCATGGCAGCCAAGTACCCTTGATACTCACGAAATGTCCCTCTTGAAGCAGCATGCCTTTCAGCATCTTGAAGTGTATTCTTGAGCCATAGTGGTCTTTTCGTTGAGGTAGAGGGATCACCAGGAGGTGAATCAATAAGATCCATTGGACCATCAACATTATGCATAGGCTCATCCATCAGAGGTTCTTCTTGCGATGTAGTAGTATCATCATCATCCTTCCTTGAGATGGGGAGATCTCTGGCTTTCCCGAGGGTAGTGTCTTCATCAAAGATAACATCTCGAATTACGTCCACATCTCTTTGAAAGTATACCGGATAACCAAAGATTATAAAATGAGAAACATTAAGTTTCTTACCAATGAAGACTTCCTCAGGTGTCTTGAAATCCAAGGCTTGATGCGGGCTCCTATTTTGAACATATACGACAGTTTTGGTAGCTTCCCCCCATAAGAATTTCGGTAGAGCTTGATCACAGATCATGGCACTAGTGGCTTTCATGATTGTTCGATTCTTCCTTTCAGCAACGACATTTTGCTCAGGAGTGTATGCAACAATTGTCTCCCTCTTAATGCTAGCCTCTCTGCAAAAGGTATTGAATTCATTTGATTCATATTCGGTTCCATTGTCGGTCATTAATGTCTCGATCTTCTTCCCTGTTTGATTTTCCACCAATGCTTTGAAAGAACGGAACCATTTGAACACTTTATCCTTCTTCTTCAAGAAATAGATCCATGTTTTGTGTGAGTAGTCATTCACAAAGATTGTTTAATATGTGTATTCTCCCAATGAGGTTACAAGCAAGGCACCAGGTAGGTCAGAGTGGACCAATTGAAGAATATTAGTTCTCTTGCTTTCACTAGAAGGGAATGGTCCCTTTATATGTTTCCTAGCTGCACATCCCTAACAGAATCTATCATGGTTTATATTGAATTCAGGCATCCCGGTGACCATCTTCCTTACCTTAGGTAAGGCTTTGTAATGTAAGTGGGAAAATCCTCAGTGCCATAGCTCACATTGAAGAGAAGTATCACTTGCCGTAGCTCCCAGAGGACTTCCACTAGCTTGATAGAGACCATCAACCCGAATTCTAAGAGTAAATGCATCTTTAGGGTTTCTATGCCATATGTGTACCTTTCCATCACTAAATGCTAAAGACTCTGTCTTCAATCGCTGAAATAGATACTAGGTTCTTCTTCAAACCAGGCACATACAACACTTCTTGTGGATGTATGGTTCGACCATGATTCAAATGAACAGTGACAGTTCCTATCCCTTTCACGGGGTAAGTGGCATTATCTCCAAGTATAATCTTTAGATTAGTCTTCTTCTCAATCAAATTTGATAGGGCCTCTTTGTATCTAGTGAAGTGCCTTGAGGCTTCACTATCAATCAACCAATGATCCAAAGTATTCAGAGGAGAGGCCGTAGATAGAGTAGAAATAAAATAAAACTCGTCTTGTTTTTCTACAACATTACTTTCATCATACTTGACATTTCTTGTCCTTTTGGGAGGTTGACCATTTCCATTTCGAGCAGTTGGAGCATTCCTCTTTCCGTTGTTGTTGAGCCTGTTGTTACTTTGGTTGCCATTGCTTTTGTAATTGTTGTTGTTGTTGTCATCATCCCTTGGAGGATTCTTCTTGTGAGGGTGTTGATTTTGGGTAGCATCGGATGTGCTCTAGCTCCGAAATTTTGTGCAGGGGCTAGAACACACGAGATTGCCAAGACCCAGAAATCGTTTGGTGAAATTCCACTCGGATTGTATTTTATTAAAATAATTAATATTTTTAATGGGGTTCCTAAGTCCAAACTTAGGAAAATAAAAATATTAATGGGTATTAATGAAAATATGGGTGAGAAGCTTCTAAGAGATGAGGATCAAGTCTAATTTAATCTTAGTCGTTGATTAGGGACTTAATCTCGGTTGTTGATTCATCAACAGGAAAAGTATAAGAGGAGGCTTGAGGGTCAATTGGAGATACACCAAATTGATCAGTCAGTTTGATTTTCTGGGGCGTGGTTTGCTGAGAGAATCAAACAAGTGATCTAAGTTGCAGTGAGAGGGGTAGAAGCAGAGATTTGGATCGGAGAGGAAGTTCCGAGCCAAAGAGTACGTAGCAGAGAGGCAGCTTGAGCATCAAGGAGGCAGCGCAGAGGCCTACGCAACCCAGGAGGGGCTCACGTAGAGCTGACACAGTCCAGAGGGGCTCTTGCAGTGGTAGTGCAGAGTATTCGTCAGTAGTCTGAGATTTTGTTGGAGAAGTGAGGTTCTAAGCTGGGAGGGCTGAACAACAATCTTCATCCAACAAATCAATCCAGCAGAAGAGGAGACGTAGTTCTCTAGAGGCAAGACGTTGGCCCACGCAGTGATTGCATAGGGACTTCACAGTGTTTGTCAAGAGGGTGTTAGATCACTCATTGGATCAGCGGTGACTTGGGGAGCGAGGTAAACCCTCGAATTTATTTCTTGTTGCCGTGATTTCTTTGTAAGGGTCCACTTAGATACGGATATAAAGGATCTCTAGGTTTTTGCGTTAGCAATATGGTTTTGTAATTCCTCGTAGGTCTTGATAACCATTAAGTTTCTAGGGCTTATAAGACTTGTACATTGTGAAGTCTTGAAGATCCTTGGTACTTAAGGTTTCTAAACCATAGTTTAGAATTAACCCAAGGAGCAAGAAACCTAACCCTTTTCTAGTTGTTCCCTCTATAGAAACCCTAGCACTTGAAATAAAAGATCTAGGGTTTGTGAATCTAAATCATGCAAGGATAATTTATGGTATGTGGTAAAACCCTAGATAAGGTTGAATTGAATAAACCCTAGGGCTTGAAAGTCAAAACCCTAGGACTAATGTTTCCATTGAAAACCCTAGTAAGAAATAAATTAAGAAATATAGGTTTTGTAGCAAGAAACTTAGAAGCACATCTTCTAAGAAACCTCAAAAACCCTAGATTGACAGAATTGACATCATGTTATTGTCTTTGTATATTTTGCTTGGTTGTACTCTCATGAGTTGCAAGTACATAATGAAAGCAAGATGGGAAGGATGGAAGAACAAAGCAAAGTAGCACTTGTGCTTGTTGATGACTCCTTGAAAATGATGAGCATGATGGAAGGAGGGAACTGTAAGGACCCTGAAGGAAATGATGTTGAAGCTTCCAACTAATGAGTTCGTTCCAAGAACACATTGATGATTGAAAGATGAAGCAAAATCTTGTTGCAATATGGAGATAAAGCATGCAAAGAAATGTCAATTTCAGAGGGAGCAAGTAACAAAACTTATGTGCGATCTTTTGACCTTGTTTAAGAGGCTATTATAATTTAACAACTCTGATATTGATGATTTTCTTGGGATATGACTTGGATCCTTGGTAGGACATATTGCAAAAGTATGTAAAGAGGATGGAAGGGGAGTTTGTTTGATGATATTGGTCAACATCAAATATCATCTCCTGAAGAAAGAAAGAGAGTTGACAATGACAACTCCAAAGAAGAAGGTGTCATAGCCATGGGCACTTTGATTGGAAAGTGAAAGCATGGAGAAGGATTTTTGCACAATATACGGAAAAATGTTGATCTCATGGAAAGCTAGTAAGAAAAATCTGATATTTCGACAAGAGGCAATCATGTTGAGGTAATTATGATATTAATGATTGTCTGGTTGGTACTTGGTTTTGCTACCTAGGAGAGTGTTACAGAAATGCATAACGACAGTGTATCTACAATTGTTTGTTTTGAATTCAATTCAATAAATACATGGATTGAGTGGATGACTTTGGTAATCCTTAGAAGATTGTGTGGTCAAGATGTCTATATCATCTTCAGATGGAAAGGTAGCAGTACAAAAAGATAACCTGATGATCATATAATGATAAAGATCACTTTCATGATTAGAAGAAGCTATGTCTAGCTCTACTTTAATTGGCTCAATATAATGCCTCTGTTGACAAAGGAAAGTGATATTAAAGGTTGATGGCCCAAATCCTGTCACAGTTTGGTTCCAGGAAGATGAAAGCTCAATATGATGAGATGCAAAGAAAAGGAGGAATTATGTAGCTACTTGAAGATCTCCATGAACAACTAGTAGCTAATATATTGATGAAGACATGCTAAATGAACTTGCGGTTATGACTTCCCAGTTAAAGGAAGTAAGGAATCTCCGCTATGCTTAAGAGGGAGTAAGAAGTCTCCTTAAATGTTTGAGAAGGAGCAAGAATCTATTCCTTGATCAAGAGGGAATGGGGATCTCCTCTTTGGTTGAGAGTGAGGGACATTATATTCTCTTCTTCATGTGTCATGCACTAGGCTAGGATTAATAGTTGTACATCTAGTGAAGGCCATGAAGGGAGAATGGGGTTCGGAGGATTGGATAAGCATCTGAGATTGATACTCCTTGAGGATAAAGAATCCAAGATAGGAAGTGGATCGACACTCTTTGAGGATTGGATAGGTATCCAAGATAAGAGTGGTTGAAGAGGACTGAAATTCTTTGAGGATGGGTAATCCAAGATAAGAATAGTCTTAAAACGACATACCTAGTGAACATCTAGAAGGGTTATGTCCCTTAAGAGGTATTGTGGTGTCTCATGTAAAGCCTCCCAACATTTTAAGGATTGGATAGGTATCCCAGATAAGAGTGGTTGAGGAGGACTGAAATTCTTTGGATGGGTACAAGATAAGAATAGTCCTACAAGGACATACCTAGTGAACATTTGGATGGGGTATGTACCTTAAGAGGTTGATCTGATATAAGTAGAGCTTGTCAGTTAAAGGCCTTACTATGTTGGCAATGTTGGTTATGCTTAAAGATGGCTTATCAATCCGACTTTTCTTATGAGAATATTTCAATTTGAGAGTATCCTTGTACTGGGTGTACAATTATGAATACCCCCTAGTTAACAGGGAGCGCTGGAGAATGTAACTAGTTCCTATCTTCATAATTTGTACCATTATGTATTTTATGTAAAAAGCAAAAGAAATTATTATTATTTTTCTAGAAAATATGTTCTTCATGCTTCTAGGTTTTTGAGTCAAAGAGTCAAAGTCCTATTTTGGACCTATTGTAAAAGAAAAAGAAAAATCAATTTTTAAAAGTAATTTTTGGGACAAAACCCCTCTAGGTGCCATGTCGACCTACATGTCAAGTTGGCCTTGCTCCAATGGACATGTCTATTCACACCCCTCTGAACTATATAAATAGAGGGAGGATGGAGCTCATTTGAACACACACAATTGGATGATTTTGGTCTGAAATATCGTAGAAATGATAGAGATGATGAGGAAGGCCGAAGTATGAGAGATATCTTGTTGTTGATCTCTTGCCGATGCATCTACTGGAAAGAAGGAAGGTTTGGCTTCGCATTTAGAGGTGGAATTTTTTTGTGGTCATGAGTCTTGGATATCTCATTTGATCTGATTCTATAAGAAGAAATTTTTTTTTGGGTTTCCCTTTGGAGGGGTTTTGCTTGGTTTGGAGCCTATATCTTGTGTTCTTTTGTTTATGAGATCTTCATGTTTACATTTCGATAACTGTTTGATGAAGAAGAATATAATTAAATAAAGAAGAAGCCAACCGATTTCACAAAAAGTGATTAAAGAAAGGAAAATCTAATTTAATTGTAAAGCCCCCCGATTTTCCAATAGACCATTGACTAGTGGACTGGTTAGGGCACATTTGATGTGTAATATTCCTAATTAGCCATGGCTAATTGGAATATTCGATTTTGCTCAATTTTGCCTTCTATAGTTATTTTAAATAAAAAGGTGAGGAAAGGGGAGACATAACTCACTTTTAGAATAAAGTCACTCCCTAGTAGCACAACGCTGTAACTTAAAGGGGAGCCAAGGGGTGCCAAAGAACCACATAGAGGAGGGGCACATGCAGATGGAGAGGAGCACGTGGCAAGAGAAGGAGCTACGTTGGAGGAGGTGAGCCTTGGGGATGAGAGAGGCCAACACTATAAAGGAGAGAGGAGCCTCCTCATTTTGTCATTCGATTATGTGCATTTGAGCTAGTCACTTCGACTTGGAGCACGCTCGCTGTTAGCCTGTCTGCAACGATGTTTAGTGCATTGAGTGTCTCCGTTTGAAGATCTCACCATTAGCTCCGGGGGACTTCGAGTGCCTACTCGGGCAAGGTAGTTTTTAGCAGTCTTTTGCAGTGGGATTGATCTTTGGCATTGAGGAAAGGGGAGACATAACTCACTTTTAGAATAAAGTCACTCCCTAGTAGCACAACATTGTAACTTAAAGGGGAGCCAATGGGTGCCAAAGAATCATGTAGAGGAGGGGCCCACATAGACACTTGGAGGGATTGTGCAGATGGAGAGGAGCATGTGGCAAGAGAAGGAGCTACACTGGAGGAGGTGAGCCTTGGGGATGAGAGAGGCCAATGCTATAAAGGAGAGAGGCGTCTCCTCATTTTGTCATTTGATTATGTGCATTTAAGCTAGTAACTTAGACTTGGAGCACACTGACTGTTTAGCCTGTCTGCAACACTGTTTAGTGCATTGAGTGTCTCTGTTCAGAGATCTCACCCTTAGCCCCGGGGGACTTCGAGTGCCTCCTCGGGCAAGGTAGTTTCAGCAGTATTTTGCAGTGGGATTGATCTTTGGCATTGAGGGGGAGCTGAGCATTTGAGGACTACATAGTCTTGAGAGAGAGGGACGCAGTTCTTCTGCAAGCAGTTCCGGATTGGGGGTTTTGTGGAGGATTCAAGCTGGGAGATTGAACAAGGGATCAACCCTTGCATATTGGAGGATTTTAGCAGAGTTTGGGGCAGAGTTTTCGAGGGTCGGCTATTTCAAAAAAGCTTTCTGGGTTTTTTCTGGGATTCTTGAGTAGAATCCGATTCCAGAGTTTCATCATTTTCTGAGGAGGGGAACATCCCCAAATCCCCATTTGATTTCCAGTAGTAGCAGCAACACGATAGTTCTTCAGCAGCTTGGACGCAGTTCAGAGAGAGGCCATTCCTTTACTATTCTGAGTGTATTTCTTCACTTGCCTTGTGCAAGTCGAGGTGCCATCTTTTCGATCACCTCCTGTACTTATTCCATTGCTCAGTATAATAAAATGGCTTAGCATTTCTCTCTACATTTCTTGAGTATCTACTTATATTTCATGTTTACATTATTACATGTTGCACGACTGTTATTTTTATCACTTTGAGCTTCCCGGTTACTATATGCTTTGTACGTATTTGGTTGGGGTTTACTGGGGTTTGTGGAATATGCCTGAAACGGGATATTACAATGGTATCAGAGCATAGATCTGGCTCAGCCTATGGAGCTAGCAATCTATGACACCGGGGGAAAAGCCCTACTTCTGTTACAAAGGTAGGAGATACAGAGACACTGGACGTAGGTTGGAGAACACCTACGGGGAGGGGGACTATGTTCTTGTGGTGGACGCGAAATAGGAGGAGCATGTGGTGGACGCAGAACAGAAGGAGCCTGTGGTGGACGCAGAGCAGGAGGATTCGATGGTAGATGAGGACGGGAAGAGATTTGCGGACATGCTCCTCAAATTAGTGCAGGATCTGTCGAGGCAGATTGAGGAGATGGGGCAGAGATTCACGGCAGTGGAGGCTAGATAGCGTGAGAACCCACGGGTTTTCCAGGTTGGTGAGGGATCGGGTACATCCCACCATTTTCCAGAGCAAGGTGCCACTCAGCATGACACTACTCAACAGATGGTCTCACATGCCCCTACACGCTCTACCATGCCCACTTTCCTAGGAGCAGCACGGGGGCTGGAGCCCAGCAGGAGGCAGAGCCCGGTCACATGGGTGATTATTTTGCAAAGTATCAGGCCTATGGGCAGGAGTTCAAGGATGCTCTCTCATTCAGAGACTTTGTTCAGCTCTAGCGAGATAGTAGACCCCGCGATCATCACAGAGGACACTGACATTATCATGATGGAGACACCCACCGCACAGCTAGTAGATTTCACTTACCTACGTTTGATGGTTCATCAAATAGTTTGGCAAGGTCTTGGGTGGAGAAGCTGGACATATATTTCCAGCTTAACCATATGTCGGAAGTAGAGGCCATCAAGGTGGCGACATTACATTTGGATGGTGAGGCCCAGGATTGGTGGTTCCATGGGATGGTTACACTCGGACATTCCACAATGACGACGTATGCATAGTTCACCCGGTGATTGATGGATAGGTTTGACCGGAGGGATCCGGAACAGCGCTTTGTTGAGTTGACGAGGCTCAAGTAGGCAGGGAACCCAAAGACCTACATCGCAGACTTCTTGAGGGTTTCAGTGATGGTGCCAAATCTATCCACGACACGGAGGATCTACATGTTTGTGGAGGGGTTAGCGGAGCCACTTCGGGGTCTAGTAAGATCCACTAGGCCAGCCACACTCCAGGATGCTATTAGCAGGACCCGGGACTTACAGGATGCCTTAGCCAGGACCCGGACAGCTTACCCCTAGAGACAGGCTTTCCAACCTAAGGGGAAGGATGGGAGGATTCCACCTCCAAAGGGGAATCCAGGAAGAGCACAGATTGATGATGACGCCAGGAGGGAGTTGAAGAAGAAGCAATTGTGTTTTACCTGTTAGGAGCCATGGGCACCAGGACACAGGTGTGCTGCTGGCAAGGCACACTTTATTGAGGTCTTCTCCGAGAGCAGCGGGGAAGAAGATGAGGAGGATGATGTGGAGGCAGGAGATAGTCATGCTGTGCAGGGTCCTTTGCCACCTCCACCACCAGCAGTGGGTGGTGCAGCTTTTGCACCTACCAGAGGGGCCCTTGCAGCATTGTGAGGAGTTCCCAAGTATTTGACGCTGCGCGTACGGGGGATAGTACGTGGCCAGCAAGTATTAGTTTTGGTTGACAGTGGGGCCAACCACAACTTCATCGATGCACAGATGGTTAAGCAGAGAGGTATACCGACAGAGAGCTTCGATGGATTTTCAGTTTTGGTCCCAGGAGATCAGACCATGGTGTGTGCTCGTTATGTTCCAGAGTTATCAGTGACGATGGGCACCTACACACTGACTGACCACTTTTTCGTGGTCAATATTCTGGACACCAATGTGGTATTAGGTGTTCAGTGGCTTATCACTCTAGGGAAGGTCACAACAGATTGGGAGGCCCTAGAGATGGAGTGGTATGATGAGAATATAGGGAGGCATGAGAATATACGGGGACAACACACATATCTGTCGTAGATTGTTTCGGCTCATCGGATGGAGGCAGTCTTCCAAAAGGGAGACATAGAGTGGGCAGTGGAGCTGTGTGCATCAAAGGCAGGGACTACAAGGCAGACAGTGCACCCAAAGATATAGTCCATCCTTGACCAGTATGCCACAGTATTTGGGGAGATTCCACCGGGACAGCCACCGGACTGGGGGTTTGAGCACACCATTGCGCTGTAGTAGGGCATACAGACCGTGATTACTATCCCCTATAGGCATCCCAAGGCCTATCGAGATACAGATCGTGATTACTATCCCCTATAGGCATCCCAAGGCCTATCGAGATGAGATTGAGTGGGCCATTCAGGAGTTGTTGGCTCTTGGGCACATTCGGCCGAGCACGAGTCATTTTGCTTCTTCCGTGGTGTTGGTAAAGAAGAAGGACAACACATTGAGGATGTGCATTGACTACAGGGCCCTGAACAAGAAGACTCTGAAGAACAGGTACCCCATACCCAGGATCGATGAATTGATGGATGAGTTGAGAGGAGCACGGTTCTTCTCAAAGATTGATTTGAGATCTGGGTACCATCAAATTCGCGTGAGGGAATAGGACATTCCCGAGACCGCCTTCAAGTGTCACTATGGGCACTTTGAGTTTCTGGTGATTCCCTTTGGGCTAACCAACGCCCCAACTACATTCCAATCTTGCATGAATCACATCTTCCGCAGTCACTTAACGAAGTTTGTGTTGGTGTTCTTTGATGATATCCTCATTTACAACAAGACTTGGGAAGAACATCTCAAACACATTGAGACAGTATTGCGCATCTTGGAGGAGTAGCAGTTCTATGCCAAGCTCTCCAAGTGTGAGTTTGGGTTGATGGAGATGTTATATAGGGGTGGACGGAGTGAGGGTCCACGAGGAGAAAATCAGGGCCATCAGAGATTGGCTGGAGTCGAGGAATGTGACAGAACTTCGAAGATTCATTGGCATTTGCACCTACTACTGGAAGTTCGTCAACAGTTTCTCACAGCTCGCTGCACCCCTGACGGATCTGACGAGGAAGGGGGCATTCAGTTGGTCGGATACAGTGCAGTGAGCCTTTGATAGGCTCAAGGAGGTTATGAGCAGCTACCCAATGCTTGTATTGCAGGATTTTTTGCAGCCATTTGTTTTGGAGTGTGATGCGTCGGGAGAGGGGATCAGCGCAGTATTGATGCAGGGAGGTCACCCTATAACCTTTGAGAGTCGGAAGCTCCTTCCGCACGAGAGGTTGTATTCTATATACGACAAGGAGGTGTTGGCCATCATGCATGCATTGGCCAAGTTCCGACAGTATTTAATGGGTAACAGGTTCAGGGTGAGCACTGATCACAACAGCCTCAGGTTCGTTTTGGAGTAGAAGCAGCTACAGGAGAGGCAACAGAAGTGGATCAGTAAGATCCAAGCATATGACTTTGACATTGAGTATGTCAAGGGTAAGAACAACGTGGTAGTAGATGCCCTTTCACGTAGACCAGCCACGTTGTCTCTTATGAGCTTGGACGCAGACTGGAGGGCTCGACTCTTAGTTGAGTACTCCAAGGACAGGTTTGCATGTGAGGTTCTCGATGGGTAGGTGGCGGATGACAGGTACAGGGTGGTCGATGAAATCATCTACTACAGGGACCGGATCTTTTTGACTGAGGGGTCTCAGCTCAAGAAGAAGATACTTCAGGCATCACATGGTTCGCCATTGGCCGGCCATCAGGGGTTTACCAAAACCTACAGGGCCATTAGAGAGAGGTTCTCATGGAAGGGCCTCAAGGAGGATGTACTCCAGCATGTCCGGGAGTGCGATGTTTGCCAGAGGAACAAGTGGGGGATGAACCATTCCCGCAGGATTATTACTGTCTCTTCCCATGGCGGAGGGGAAATGGGAGTGTATTTCGATGGACTTCATCACATGGTTGCCCATGGTACAGTGAAAGGATTGCATCTTTGTCGTCGTTGATTGATTGACAAAGTACTCACACCTTTTCGCCATATCCGCACATTACACAGCAACACAGGTGGCTGAGCTGTTCTTCAGAGAGATCTTCAGGTTACATGGTCTTCCCAAGACCATCACTAGTGACAGGGACAACCGTTTCATGGGCGGATTTTGGTAGGAGCTTTTCCGGTTGGTGGGGACGGAGTTGACACCAAGTACCAGTTATCACCCACAAATAGACGGGCAGACATAGATAGTTAACAAGTGGCTGGAGGGCTACTTGCGTAACTATGTCAGTGGGCAGCAGCGAGCATGGCTGAAGTGGCTGCATCTGTGGGAGTACTACTACAACACTACACATCACATGTCCATTGGTATGTCACCATTCTATGCTTTATATGGATATCATCCTTTATCTTTTGCTGACGTGATGTTTGGTGTTAGCAAGGCTCCAAGAGCCAAGATTTGGATCCAAGAGAGTCAGGATATTCTCCGAGCTCTCGAGGATAATATGGCTACAATGCAAAACCAGCAGAAGCTGTATGCTGACAGGGGTCGTGTGGAGAGACAGCTTGAGGTAGGGGACTTGGTCTACCTACAATTACAGCCATACCGAAAGTCGTCACTGAAGCAGAATGGGGCTAAGAAGCTCAAGCCTCGCTTTTATGGGCCATACAGGGTGGTACGCAGGATTGGACAGGCTGCGTATGAGTTGGAGCTGCCCCAAGGCAGCAAGATTCATAACGTTTTTCATGTATCATTCCTGAAGAAGGCATTGGGGCAGCATGTGATAGTGACAGATGAGCTACCACCCACGGATGATGAGGGGCATTTGGTGTTGCAGCTAGAGGCCATTATTGATACCAGGGAGAGGCATCTGCGGAACAGGACAATCCGGGAATCCTTGGTGAGGTGGAAGAATTTACTGGATGAGGATGCCACTTGGGAGAGTGGGAAAATTTTGCAGCAACCATCACTTCAGTTGCTTGAGGACAAGCAACATTTTGCCGGGGGAGACTGTAATATTCCTAATTAGCCATGGCTAATTGGAATATTCGATTTTGCTCAATTTTGCCTTCTATAGTTATTTATAAATAAAAAGGTGAGGAAAGGGGAGACATAACTCACTTTTAGAATAAAGTCACTCCCTAGTAGCACAACGCTGTAACTTAAAGGGGAGCCAAGGGGTGCCAAAGAACCACATAGAGGAGGGGCCCACGCAGATGGAGAGGAGCACGTGGCAAGAGAAGGAGCTACGTTGGAGGAGGTGAGCCTTGGGGATGAGAGAGGCCAACGCTATAAAGGAGAGAGGAGCCTCCTCATTTTGTCATTCAATTATGTGCATTTGAGCTAGTCACTTCGACTTGGAGCACGCTCGCTGTTTAGCCTGTCTGCAACACTGTTTAGTGCATTGAGTGTCTCCGTTCGAAGATCTCACCCTTAGCCCCGGGGGACTTCGAGTGCCTACTCGGGCAAGGTAGTTTTCAGCAGTCTTTTGCAGTGGGATTGATCTTTGGCATTGAGGGGGAGCTGAGCATTTGAGGACTGCACAGTCTTGAGAGAGAGGGACGCAGTTCTTCTGGAGGCAGTTCCGGATTGGGGGTTTTGTGGAGGATTCGAGCTGGGAGATTGAGCAAAGGATTAGCCCTTGCATATTGGAGGATTTTGGCAGAGTTTCGAGCAGAGTTTTGGAGGATTCCACTCAGTGGCAGCGCAGAGCATTGAGGGACAACGTAGATCCCCAAGGGGGTGATTTTCAGAGGTCGGCTATTTCAGAAAATATTTCTGGGTTTTTTTGGGTTTCTTGAGTAGAGTCCAATTCCAGAGTTTCATCATTTTCTGAAGAGGGGAACAGCCCCAAATCCCCATTTGATTTCCAATAGTAGTAGCAGCACGACAGTTCTCCAACAGCTTGGACACAGTTTAGAGTGAGGCCATTCCTTTACTATTCTGAGTGTATTTCTTCACTTGCCTTGTGCAAGTCGAGGTGCCATCTTTCCGTTTACCTCCTGTACTCGTTCCATTACTCAGTATAATAAAATGGCTTAGCATTTCTCTCTGCATTTCTTGAGTATCTGCTTATATTTCATGTTTACATTATTACATGTTGCACCACTGTTATTTTTATCACTTTGAGCTTCCTGATTACTATATTGTTTGTACGTATTTGGTTGGGGATTACTAGGGTTTGTGGAATATCCCTGAAACGGGATATTACATGATGTCTTTCGAATTTGACAGAATTGTAGACTTTGACTTTGACCATATTTGACTATTGGCTCATCATTTGTATTAGTTGGTTGACTTTGCTAGATAGTCAAAGGATTGACCTTTACTCATTGATGAATTGAATTATTTTACTGTCTTTGTTGAACATTTTATCACAATCTAATAAGAAGAATTTGAAAGGGTTTTCCCCATTGTTGGTTTTTCCTTCGTCTTTGACCAAATTCTTGTGTCTCTTGCATTGTTTCTAATTGTCTCCTATTGCACATTGCATTTACTGTTCTATTTGCAATTGCTATTTAAATTGATTGCTAATTGAAGTTAAGGGTGGGGCTAAAGTGATTGTAACAACATACAACAATGAAAAATTAACATGGTATCAAAGCCAAGGTGAAGACAAGCCCAAAGCAGACAAGAGACTAAAGCAATCATCTTTGGAAGAAGCTGAAGGAGCCCATCTAATTTGATCAAGATGACTACCTCTTTCTTCAAGGATTCTGAGAAGCTCGGTGACTCTTCAAATTTCGTAGCTTGGAAGATTAGGCTAGAAGTGATATTGGATGAAAATGATGTCCTGGAATATGTGGAAGGAAAAGTTCCTGAGCCTCCAGAGAATGCTCCTGCTACCACCAAGTCCAAGTACAAGAAAGGTGAGATCAAGGCTAAGAAAATTCTCATTGATGGTTTGCAAGATCATTTACTTGTTTATGTTGGTAGCTTGAAGAAGTCCAAGGACATTTGTGATAAGTTGGTTGGGATTTGAACCATTTCCTCTCCTTGAAGAATAAACTCAAGGAATTGAAGATGAACAGGGGGGAATCTGTGCAGTCCTATGTCATGAGGGTATCCCAACTAAGGGATCAATTACAAACTGTTGGTGAGCCTATATTTGATAGAGAGTTGGTGATGGTCACTCTACAAGGTCTTCCTCCTATTTGGGAAACCTTCATCACTACTATTAGCAACAATAATCAATTTCCAACATTTGATGAGCTGGTTGGAAAATGCACTCAAGAAAAAACTAGGATGATCTCTAGAGGGAGGATTCAATAGCATGAAGAAGGAGAACCATTTGCTTTTGTTGCTCAAGACAAGAAAAGGAAAGGTAGAGGAGGTCCATTTAACACAAAGAAGTCTACTCCAACATTCAAGGACTCTAATAGAAGATCAAGAAGTGACAGGGATATGTACAAGATTGAATGCTATAATTGTCACAAGTTTGGCCACTATGCTCCAAGGTCAAGGTACAACAACAATCGTGGCTTCAAGAATAATAGGTTCAATAATAGAAGAAGAAGAGATGATCAAAGAGGAGGAGATGATAGATGAAGAAGAGATGCTCCAGATGATTGTGAAGAAGGCCATCGTCCTCAAAAGAAGTCAAGGAACTCTAGTTATGAAAACAATCCAGCTGCTAGTCAATCTGAATATATTCTTATTTCTTTGCTTTCTTGTTCTTCCCCTACGGGTTGGTATGATATTTGGTTGGTAGATAATGGGGCTTCTAGAGACTTATCTGGGTATAAGGAAGTCCTCTCAAATCTGGTTGAGAGGGAGACAAGTCTAAACATCATTCTTGGGGACAACTCTACATATCTAGTGAAGGGCTTTGCTTTTGTCAAACTTAATTTGGACTCTGGGGAATTAGTTCTTCTTCATGAATTAATGTATGTTCCGAGATTAAAGAAGAACTTTGTATCGATTTCTGCCTTGGAAGACAAAAGAATGAGAGTAGCCTTCATAAGAGGAAGAGTCCTCACCTGGCCTATGGAATCCCGTATGAGGGATATTTTTACCTTGGGATCTAGAATTGAAGGACTTGATAGAGTCAATGGAAGACCTCTGTTGGCAATGGTCCACAATACTAATCATCAATGTGAGTTATGACACCGAAGGGTGGCACACCTACATTATGAAGCCCTACTGAAATTGAAGTTAGTCTTTGGGATACCTGATGTTCAATCTAGTCATGATGGAGTATGTTTGGGATGTGCTAGTGGAAAGAAGACAAGGGGACCATTCCCCTCCAGCAAGAACAAGACTAGTGACATTCTTCAACTCATTCATTTTGACCTATGTGGACCCATGCTTGTGCATTCTCTTGGTGGCCATCTCTACTACATAATCTTTATTGATGATTTCTCCAAGAAGACATGGATATACTACTTGAAGTAGAAGGATGAGGATTTTGATATGTTCAAGGACTTCAAGGCGTTGATAGAAAATCAAACAGGGAAGAGAATCAAGGTCTTTAAGTCTGACAATGGTGGAGAATATACGTCAAATGAATTTGTTGAGTTTTGTAAGCTAGCTGGAATCAAGGAAGAAAATATTGTACCATATAATCTCAAGCAAAATGGAGTGGTTGAAAGAAAGAACAGGTCTATTGTGAAAGCTGCCCGAGCCATGTTGCATGATCAAAAGCTTCCAAAGTTCCTTTGGTGGGAAGCAACAAGTACATTGGTATATGTTCAAAACAGGGTTCCTCATCAAGCCTTGGATAACAAGACTCCCAAAGAAGTGTTCACAAATGTGAAGCCCGATATATTTCCATGTGCTGAGGGACAATAGGAAAAAGCTGGAAGCCACCAGAAAGAAAGGTAGATTTGTAGGATACTGTGAAAATTATAAAGCATTTAGAATATGTATTTGGTCAAAAGAAGATCAAGTTTAGCAGAGGTAAATTTCGATGAAGATGCTGCCCTTGGAAAAGCAAGGGACCTTCCTCCGCCTCCTCTTGTTGAGAAGAAAGATGATGATATGGACCTACTAGAAGGTCCTATGCCGAATCTGAAAAAGTATTGACGATGATCCCATGGAGCCTATGGACCCCTTGGACCCTCCTCCAAGTGATCCTCCTGCCAGGAAAAGACCATTGTGGCTTCGTGATACATTACAGAGTGCTAAGAGACATGTTCCTGCCAAAGGGACCTTTAGAGAAAGCAAGAAGCCATGCTGGTATCAGGGGTATTTTGTAGCCATGAGCACTATCATTTAGGTTGGCCCTCCCACCTTTGAAGAATCTATGAAAGAACAAGTTTGGAAGGATGCCATGGACGAAGAGTATGAATCAATTATGAAGAATGATGTATGGGATGTTGTTCCGAGACATAAAGGAAAATTTGTTGTGACTTCAAAATGGCTATACAAAATCAAGCATGGAGCTAATGGAAGCATTGAGAAGTATAAAGCAAGGTTCGTGGCTCACGGATTCTCCTAGAAAGAGGGACAAGACTATGATGATATATTTGCTCCCGTGGCCCTCTACACCACCATTGCATTGATTACTGCCCTTGTTGCTAGTCAAGGATGGACTTTTCACCAGATGGATGTAAAGACGAAGGATAGAAAGACTCATGTTTGCAGATTGAAGAAGGCATTATATGGTCTAAAGCAAGCCCCCAGAGCTTGGTATGCCTGCATTGGCAATTACTAGGTGAAGCTTGGATTCACGAGAAGTAGTGCTGGCCCTATCTTCTACTTCAAGGTAGTGCAAGGTATGCCTGTGATTTTGGTTCTATATGTTGACGATCTATTCTTGACTGGTAGTGAGCCCCTGATGCTCGAATGTAAGAGGGAGCTAACCTCTGAGTTTGAGATGAAGGATCTTGGTTTGATGCATTACTTCCTGGGATTAGAAGTTTGGCAGAGACTCAGAGAGATTTTCCTTTCTCAAGGAAAATATGTCGTGAAGCTATTGTAAATATTTGGAATGATAGAATACAAATCCTTGGCCACCCCGATGGAGATGAACTTCAATAATTTATGTGAAGACGCTATTGGACTTGACTTGGCGAACCCCTTTGATTATTGACAGTTGATTGGGGCATTAATGTTCCTTGTGAACA
Source organism: Pinus tabuliformis (assembly GCA_031772625.1). NCBI lineage: Eukaryota > Viridiplantae > Streptophyta > Pinopsida > Pinales > Pinaceae > Pinus > Pinus tabuliformis. The sequence goes on along the minus strand of CM062816.1, from coordinate 661,862,952 downwards.
CTCACTAGACATATGTTTTCCAGTTAACACCTTGAGTCAATTCATGACTGAGCCTCTCCATGCACACTGGGTTGCTGCTAAACACACTCTGAGATATTTGCATGGAATGATTAGCCTTGGTCTGAGATGCACTACCAGTGATGTACAACTTCATGGGTACACTAATGTTGAGTGGGCTAGAAATGTTATTGACAAGAAGAGCACATCAAGGTGTTTCTTTAGCTTGGGGTCTGCTATGATATCTTGGATGAGTAGGAAACAAAAGTTCGTAGCATTAAGCATGGTCGAGGCAGAGTATATTGCTGCTACATGGCTAGCCGTGAGGAAATTTGGTTGAGAAAACTCTTTGGAGAGCTATTTGAGCAGGTCCTGAATACTACAATGATATATTGCGACAGCAAGAGTGGGATTTGATTGGCAAAGAATCCCGTATTTCATGACATGTCCAAGCATATTAAGATCAGGTACCACTACATTCGAGACATGGTACAGAGAGGAGCCATAAGATTCCATCACATTTCGACTGATGAGCATATACAAGACATACTCACCAAGGCTTTGCCGAAAGGGAAGTTCTTGGTCCTCAAAGAATAGCTTGGATTGATGGATGTGACCCTCTCGGGTAAGGGTCCTGGCTGATTGAGGACACTAAGATATGCTCTTCCCCCTTGTTTGAGCTCATAGGGAGAGGAATTGAGCTTGAGAGCTCCTGGGGTTGAGGGATCTCTGGACAATAATATGGTTGTGATCCTTACCCTCTGTGGTAAGTAGTACCTCGCCTATTGTCACCATAGGGTGTGTGTGATCCTTGTCATTTATGACAAGTTGGGTATCTTCCCCTATCATGATTGACAAAGTATACCCCAGTATGCATCCTACCCATAAGCTGGGCTTGTTGGGATTGTTCCTCCCCATCTGGCCAATGGGTTGAGATGACTTGAGATGGTTGTGATCCTTGCATAGCAAGTGGTATCTCGCTCAAGTGATTAGGATGCAAGTGTTCTACCACTTGACTCTTGAGGGTCAATGTGGGAAGATCAACAAACATTGGGATGGATGTGATCACTACTTTCTATGGCAAGTTGTATCTCACCTGTTGATTAGACAATAGGATGGACCTAGTAGATAGATCTCGCTCATTGTCACTAGATGATAGGATGGATGTGATTTTTGCCTTGTATAGCAAGTAGTATCACAACTCTTGACAGACAATAGGATGGATGTGATCCTTACTTGGTAAGTTGTATCTTGCCTATTGTCACTAGAGAGAGGGTAGTAGCTTAAGCTTGCCTATGATGTCAAATTCTTCTTCTTTTAGATTTGAGAGTGTTCAACAAAAATGAGTAGAGACGACATTTGACTTGATCATGACGAGATATTTGACATGGGACATATATTGCAGTCTAAAATTTATCCCTAGTTGGACGGGAGTGTTAATTCAGTAGTTCAAGGACAAATTCCCTCATTTGGACAACCTTCCCCATTAAGAAAGACCCTCCTAGTCCTCGAAAGAATTTAATTTAGTGAATGAAAAAATATTTTTAATGTGAAAACCCACAATGACACAAAAGTCTAGGTCGACCTAGAAGACAAATTAGCCCTCGTCCAATGCCATATATAGCTTCATGGCACCTCATTTGGACACACATCACATCATGCATCTCTCTCTTCTTCTATTGGTTCATACATATGAAATAATGCAGGTTCTCTTCACATGTGCGAAGGAGGCTCTCTTTTTCTGTTGACTAAGTTGTACTTTTGTTTGGGAGACTTTGACTAGCAGACTCGCATTGACTTGATTCCTTTTGACTTGCTTAGCACTGTTTTGGATCTGTTTGAGGAGGCCACATTTATTGGCACAAAAACCAAGTATTTCTGAGCACTTTGACTTGCATTAACTGCAAGACTTTGACCTATGTTGACCCCAGACCAGCTAAAGCTTTGACTACATATTTTCTCTCTTTTGAACAAGAGTTTTGGGATTGTTTTGGGCTGACTTTGACTGGCATTGGAGGCTGAATACTTTGATTGTAGACTGAGCTCTTGGAGGGTAGTTTGACCATTGACTAGTGGACTAGTTAGGGCACATTTGACTGCTATTGAATTTGACAAAATTATAGACTTTGACTTTGACCAAATTTGACTTGGGGAAAATTTGACTATTGGCTCATCATTTGATATTGGTTGGTTGACTTTGTTGGATAGTCAAAGGATTGACTTGAACTCATTGATGAATTGAATTAGTATACTCTCTTCGCTGAACATTTTATGACAATCTAATAAGAAGAAGAATTTGAACGTGTTTTCCCCATTGTGGGTTTTTCCCTGGTCTTTTACCAAATTCTTGTGACTCTCATCACTATTTCTGATTGTCTCCTATTGTACATTACATTTATTGTTCTATCTACAATTTCTATTTGAATTGATTGCTAATTGAAGTTAAGAATTGGGCTAAATTGATTGTAACAACATAGAACTGTGGAAAATTAACATAGTCCTTCCTTGAAATTCCATGAAGAATCCTAGTACCGTAGACAAATAGTGAAAATATACATGAAGTGTTGAAATTCGAGAGCAATAAAGACTTTCTTAACATGATAATTACTTGTGACTATTATTCATGTTTTCTTTTTAGTATTTACTTCATTTACTTACGTCATCAAGTAATTATACATTCAATGAGATAAAGAAATTGCACAAAAGACAAAAGACACCAGAGATTAGGCTAGAGGCTAGGGAAAACCCAAGTGCCATGCTATGTTGCAGGAAATGCCGGTCAAGAGGTTATTTCACCAAAAAATAAAACTGAAATGTCCAAACGCGTGTTGTACGACCTCGAAACATGTTTCAGGCCATACTGGCATGTTTCACAAGGCTAAAATGTGGCCCAGTATGGTCTAAAGCACGTTTCAAGTCTGTACGACCATGTTTCCGGCAAACTAACCTTTTTTTTCTTTTTTCATTTTTATTTATTTATTTGGCGATTAAAATAGTGTGGATGTTTCTACATGTCTCTTACAAGTTATAAAAAGACTCTTGCCTCATTCCCTTGTCACACGAATTGACCAAGTCATTTTGCTTGGAAAGGGGTGATTTTAGAAAGGAGAAAAGAGGAAGAGAGCAGTGGTTTCAGCTAGGACGTTTTCAATAGTGAGCAAAGGAGATTTCAACAACGAGAAAAAGAGATTTCACAAGCAAATTCAGAGTGGGGAGTTTCCGGCTACAACATTCTTGATTTTTGGCTCAACTACAACCATCTTTCTTGTGTTTTGTGGCATTTTGGATTAGCTTCAGCTACAAAAAATTAATTGCAGTAAGAAACATTCATTTTATCAGTTTGTTTCCACTGTTTCTTTTATTTTTTGAGGGTTTATGTTTCCAAAAATGTGAAAAACGATTTTCTGTATAGATTTGTTGTTTAATTTTATTTTTTTGTAGCAATGGCTTCCAACCAAGGTGCAAGTTCAGTCTTCAAGTCAAGCCAAAGAGCTGACTATTATCCTCTTTGGAGGCATGTTCAAAAGCTTCAAAGATGTGCAGGAGGTGGCTCATGGGAATGGTGATGTAATCTTTGCAGTAATTCGTATAAGGGCTCCTACCCAAGAGTGAAAGCACATCTTTTGCATGTAGGAGGACATATCAAAGAGAGCAAGATGAGGCTGATGGACTTAAAAGAAGGCACGGAGAGCTTGCTAATGCTACTCCTCAAGCTTCACCAAATAGTGAGCCAAGGATTGTGGTTGAAGCGAGGAAGAGGAAAGCGGCTCAACAACAACAACTATCAACATTAAAAAATACCAGAGGGGCATCCACTTCAGTTCAAGATAGCAGAATTGCTAAATTGGTGAATGTGGAAGCAGGAGAAGAAGTTGATTCCAGAGTTGCTTGGTGCATCTATGCGTGTGGTATCCTATTCAATGTTGTTTGTTCTCCTTACTAGCAAGATATGATACAGTTAACAAAGCTCCCATAGGGTAGAAGGGGGGCAACTATGAAAAAGTCAAAACTCAACTTCTCAAAAATGAGAAGGAGCTTGTGGAGGATATCTTATCACGGATTTGTTCTTCCTGAAGTAGCTCTAGGGTTAGCATAGTCTCAGATGGATGGAAAAATACAAGGCGTAGATCATTGATAAATATCATTGCCACTTCACCAAAAGGAGCAATGTTTTTAAAGGCGGAACACTGTTCAAGAGAGGTAAAAGATGCATAGTTCATTGTTGATGTTTTATTAAAATCTTTTGAACAAATAGGACCTAATAGGGTGGCGCTAGTTATCATAGATAATGCAGTAGTTTGCAAAGTTGCAAGTTTAATTATTTAGGGGAGGTATGACCACATCTTTTGGACACCCTGTATTGTCCATAATCTGAATCTAATCTTAGAGGAGATCGACAATAAAGTTTCTTGGATAAAAGAAATCACAGGGGAAGCAAGAGAGATTGCTAAATTCATCACCAACCACCACCAATCTTAAGCAATATTTCGAGAGTACTCCAAATTGGAGTTGTTGAAGGTTGCTAAGATAAGATATGCCTCAAACTTCCTAATGTTGCGCGGCCTTGTGGAGGTTAAGCAACCACTAGTTCCTATGGTGGTGAGTCAATTTTGAATTGAGTGGAGACAAGAAGATTTAGATCAGGGATATATGGTGCATAGATTGTGCCTTGATGAGGAGTGGTGGAGCAAGATAGATTTCTTTCTAAAGTTCACAACCCCTGCATTAGAGCTTCTTTGGAACATTGATTCTAACCAACCTTTCTTAGGAGAGGTATGTGATGGCATGGATACCATGGTTGATAAAACTATGGAAATCATTTCATAGGAGTCTCCACAACTTTTATTTGTTGATGCTCATTTTGCTGATTTAGTCAAGAAAATTATTGTTGATAGGTGGAACAATTTCAACACGCCATTGCACACTTTAGCACATACCCTGAACCCAAGATATTATGATGAAGAGCTTATTGCTCAAAGCAATGGGAAAAATAAGGCACCCCATAAGGATAAAGAGGTGGCTAATGGGGTGAAAAAAACCCTTATGAAAATGTTTCTAACTCATCTACACAAGGAGGTGAAGGAAGAATTTGCCAGTTTTGTTGTAGGTATGGATATATTAGCTTTGGAGGAGAGAAGCACGATGAATCCTGTTAGGTGGTGGATTTGTCATGGAGGAAATGGTGTACATTTGCACAACCTTGCCATGTGTGGTCTTTGACAATTGGCAAGCTCTTCATTAGTAGAAAAGAATTGGAGTACCTATGGTTTTATTCATTATGTGAAGCGTAACAGGTTGGACCAATAGAAGGCATAGGATCTTGTTTATGTGCACTCCAACCTTCGCCTTGCATCTCGTAGGGTTCCATAATATAGAAATGGTCCTTCTAAATAATGGGATGTGGATCTAGGAACTCCTGATTTTGAGCACTCTCTTGCTGCCCTGAATATTGAGGACCGAGAGTCTAGAAGTAGAATTGGCCCATCATCTTCTTTCACTCCACCATCCACTATTGAGCATGCTTCTTCTATTTTTGACGAGGCTTATGATGATGAGGATGAAGATTGAAGACTATTATTCTTTCATTTTCTACAGTTTGATTCTTGTTGATGTAGCATTGTACTAGCAACCTCATATATATAATAAAGGTTGATTTTGGATATATATTTATAATAAACCTCGTTTATCAAGGTTGTCTTTGGATATTAATGCTTTCATTGTGTGATCATTCATGAGTAAATGTGATGTTAGTATGTTTCATCGTCATGTATAATTGATAGACTTATAATTTATGCAATGACATTCGGCAATTTGATCATAATGTAATAATGTATCATGTATGCTTTATGATTACAGATAACATTTCATAAATGTCCTAACATATATATATAGTGTTTCCCCGTTTCCAAAATTTGGGGGGTCATGGTTCGTACCTGTACCCATTTTAGATACTTGTACCCGTTTACCTGTATCATGCGACTTAGGTGTCAAGTCAACCCTCCAAACTTTGCCATGTTTTGTCCATAAGAAAGTCGACAAATCTGGTCATATCTCTGTCCTTAGATGCCATGTCACAAAGATAGAGTGTCTTGAGTAAACTGCATTCCACACAGATAATATGCCTTCTGTAACTTGCATTCACAAAGATTCCTGTTACTTGCATTCACAGAGATAATGTGCCTTTTGCAATTCGCATTCGTAGAGATTCCTATAACTCGTATTTAGAGAGATAATATATAGCTTCAAATAATTCGTATTCCACAAGAAATCATCATAGAGTTTCGACGTCCTAATCTGCTTGAGTGAGAGCATATATTTTATCCTTCTTATACTTCAGCCTTCATCCATCCTTGTAGATTGTAGAGAGAGAAGACTTGTTAGATGTAATGTCCAGTGAACTTTGAGGGAGAACGAGTGTCTCTATTTATATAGTCATCAATGAGGTCGAAAGGGTGCCAAACAGGGGCTGAGCCAACATGGCAATTTGGAGGGACATCTGACAAATGACACATAAAATTCAAATTTTCTTCTTTTCATAGGGTCACGAAGCACGTGACCTTTTACTTTTGCTTTTGACCAAAATAAAGCATGAAAAAAATGCTAGAAAATAATAATAATTTTCTTATTTTGTTTTTACATAAAATACATATTGATACAATGACATTTATGAAGATCAAACCTAGTTACAATTCCAACATGAAGAAGACTACAAGAAGACAAGTTAGACCAAGTTCTCACATCTCTAACTCAAGCTTGTGAATGCATGATGTTGTAAAATGTAACTAGGTTCAGTCTTCATAATGACATGTAACTATGATTTTTGTAAGTGATGAAATGAAGAGAATAAAATTATTATTGTAATACCTTGCATCATGGGTTTCATGAGCAAGGGGTTTATTTTAGATTGCTCCCATTGAGAGCCTTGGGATTTGTCAAAGAGCTCATGTCATGTATAAAGGAGCTCTTCTTGAGCATATGTATCAGATGTATATAAATCTACAAGCCCTCCAAACAACAAGCACTAGCTCTCTTCCTCATGTCGACTTTTAGTTGAAGTAAAGATCATTTTGGCCTTACCTTATGGAGTCACAATGATTCAGATGGCTCATGTCGGCTCATTTATGAAGACCAACCACTATATATACAAGGTAAAGACACTTTGCATGAACACAGTACAAAACTCGGACTCCTCTGAGGTTTTTGGTGATAGCTACAGTCAACAGTTTAGATATTTTCGGATGGAGAGGAAAGTGATGAATTTAGACTCCTAGCACAATCACCCAGCAGTATGGATCTGTTAAGTTATGGTATGTTCTATGCTTAGAGCAGTTTACTTATCTTTCATATTATTATCCACAGGTTAGCAATCACATGTACATAAAGTAAAGTGCAGATAGAACATTAAACGATCGACAGAAAACAAGCCAAGACAAGAGACATAATATGTGGCAGCTAGCCAGGGACAAACCCCAATGTGGCGAAACCCTTTGATCAAATCTTCCTTTATCTTCAATAATTCAATAGAGAGAAATAGTACATAAATCTGATTTACATCAGCAGCAGCAAACCCTAGATCAGTGCCAAACTAGGGCAGACGATATCTTGCAAACCGATCATCAAATCGGCTTGATTCCTTCACCAAAAAATGCGGCCTTCAGAGGAGATCCAGATTCACCTACAACAAGGTTTAGAGAGGGAGACTGATGGTCAACACTGGTCAAACTTTGGTTCTGCAGTTGCAGCCCTAAATCTGCGTCCTTCCTTCCACGTGTGAGAGAAGAGTCTCTTTTTGCGTAGTAGGAGAAGAGCCTCTTTTCTGCATAGGAGAGAGAGAGAGATGTGATGAGATGAGTGAGTCCAAATAAGGAAAAGACCTCCTGTATTTATACACAACTGTTGATGATTGAATAGATGCGGCTGTTGGGCTTCTGAGCCTACATGAGTTGCTGGTCAGCTTGATAATTATTCCATAATCAAAATAAATTCATATCTCCATAAATACTTAGCGGAAATTTTCAACATGAGGTTTGTTTTTGGGAACCTAATTCATTGGAGAAGGCATTCGAGTTGGCAAGAAAAATTGAAAGCGAAATTATGAAAACAAGGAATCCCACCACTCGTGACTATAATTATGGAAGTGTTTCTTCTCCCAACCTTCCACAACCTAAAAGGCTTACACCACAACAATTGGAAGAAAAAAGAGAAAAAGGGCTTTGTTACAATTGTGATAGAAAATGCACCAAAGGTCATAAGTGTGCTGAGAATAAATTATTTTACATAGAGTATGAAGAGGAGGAAGAAAGGATCAAGAAACATCAAAAGAAGAGGATATATGCCAGGGCCCAACCCAGAGAAAGAAGAAGTGAATCCAACCATATCTTGTAAAGCATTGGCAAGAATTACCACTCATACTCTGATGATAGAAGGACATATGAAGAAGAAAAAGGTTCAAGAAGTGAAATATCACATCGAGAAAGAAGAAATGAATCCAACCATATCTTGTAATGCATTGGCCGGAATTACTACTCTTCAAACAACTATCAAGATAGAAGGACATATCAAGAAGAAAAATGTTCAAGAAGTGAAAGATCACATCGAGCATCAAGAAATGAATCCGACCATATCTTGTAAAGCATTGGAAGAAATTACCACTCCTCAAACTCTCAATATAGAAGGAAATATCAAGAAGAAAAAGGTTCAAGTAGTGAAAGATCACATCGAGCATCAAGTTCTCCAACTTTTAAAGGATAACACCACTTTGGTGCAGAATCAAATGAAAAAACAGGTAGATCAACATCGCAGTGAAAAATGTTTTGATATAGGTGATTGGGTATTTTTACGGTTACATCCCAAACAAGCTATTAATGAGAAGGAAATGTTAGCAATACTACATGCACTTAAGAAATGGCGACCTTACCCAATGGGAAGACACTTCAAGGTAAAAATGGATCATGATAGTCTAAAATACATTTTAGAACAAATATTATCATTAGAAGAACATAAAAAATGGGTCACAAATATGTTGGGTTATGACTTTGACATCATCTACAGAAAAGGGAAGAAAGTTTTTGTTGCAGATGCACTCTCAAGAAAGGATGAGGATGTGGAACCATTGTTTTGTGCTATTTCTATTATCCAACCAAATTGGATAAACGAAGCAAGGGATGAATGGAAGAAGGACAAAGAAGTGTGGCCACTCATTCAAAAGTTGCAGAATATCCCTCAAACAATATTGCTAGAACTTGAAGAGGAAGGAAAAATCATATTGGAACCTGGAGCAATCATAGAAACAAGAACCCGACAGCTAGGAAATCGATCAATTTCAGAGTATCTCATCAAGTGGAAGAACTTACCCGCTGAAGATTCCACATGGGAGGACAAATTTTTTATACAGAAGCATCAAAAACTACTCAAGCGTTGAGGACAACACTTTTTGAAGGAGAGGGGCATGTTAGGCCCTTATACTACTAGTGTAACCCCTTATTGTTATTAGTACACCCCCCTTATTATATTTTTGTACCCATGTAGTCCCCATATTGTTACTATTGTGCCCCATAGAAGCCCACTATTGTTATTATTATGCCCGTACATTATTATTGTTATGTCAGCTCTGATTATATTATGACCCCTTAGACTCCTATATATAGAAAGGAGGTATTTTCATTTGTATCATCAAAGAATTATTCATTTGTGTAATGTAAAGGAGGTTGCCCCCTTGAAGAGGCTGAATTCTAAGGTGTTGATCTATCTTTTCTATCTTTTTGTGAGCTGGTTTCATAACATTTGGTATCAAAGTTGTGGATTCTAGGGTTTCATTGCTCCAAACAAGTCATTGTGGGATTTTCGCTATAACTATTTCGCTACAAAGTTTCAGAAGCTAAGAAAAAACCCATTTGAGACAAAATCGGTCTAAACCTTGGCTCCAAATTTCAGATCCTGTCTCGCTATATTTTCGGAGATATAGTTTGAGGAAGTTAGGGTTTTTGCAGACTCCCGAATTACATTCCAAACAGGTGACCTGGGGAAAATTGTCATAACTTTCTCTTTGAGCATCGGATTAAAATTTCGTCAGAAGTTACAGAAATAGGACAGACCATAGCTTCTTGTGTGCATTTTTTAGATCCAAAGGTCGAAACAGTAACATGTCCTACAAGTTCGCTTTACTAAACTAGTCTATAATCAGGTCGCAGTAGGAGATTTGACATAACTCTTCCTTGGAGAATCCAATTTGGATCACAGTAGTGGCATTGGAAAGAGGACGCAAAGGGCCACTATAGGTCGCAATTTCAGAATTGGAAGATCCTAAATTACAGAGTTACAGTTGTTTCAAGATCGAGCTCCTAAAATCAAGAAAAAGCAAGATGAGGAAGTTTGATGGCAAGGATCCGGTAAATTGGATACTACAGATGGAAAAATATTTTGATCTACATGGTGTACCACTATTACAAAAGGTATGTATTGCATCTAATTATTTAGAACCGAATCAATTTTTAAGGTATAAAGGGCTTTGTTCTCGTAAACCACTTGTCACGTGGTCAATTTTCACGGAGGAAATGATAGCACATTATGAGGATACAAAGAGAAACTCCTTCTTTAGCCAATTGATAAATCTCAAACAAAAGGGTTCAATGGAAGAACACATTGAAGACTTTCGAAAATTGAATAGAAGGGTAAATTATATTCCAGAGAAGCAAATGATTGATGTCTTCATAGGGATTTTAAATGATAACATTCAACATGAGGTTCGTTTTTGGGAACCTAATTCATTGGAGGAGGCATTCGAGTTGGCAAGAAAAATTGAAAGCGAAATTATGAAAGCAAGGAATCCCACCACTCGTGACTATAATTATGGAAGTGTTTCTTCTCCTAGCCTTCCACAACTTACAAGGCTTACACCACAACAATTTTAAGAAAAAAAAGAAAAAGGGCTTTGTTACAATTGTGATAGAAAATGCATCAAAGGTCATAAGTGTGCTGAGAATAAATTATTTTACATAAAGTATGAAGAGGATGAAGAAAATGATCAATAAACATCAAAAGAAGAGGATATACGCCAGGACCCAACTCCAGAGAAAGAAGAAGTGAATCCAACCATATCTTGTAAAGCATTGGCAATAATTACCACTCATACTCTCATGATAGAAGGACATATGAAGAAGAAAAAGGTTCAAGAAGTGAAATATCACATCGAGAAAGAAGAAATGAATCCAACCATATCTTGTAATGCATTGGCCGGAATTACTACTCCTCAAACTATCAAGATAGGACATATCAAGAAGAAAAATGTTCAAGAAGTGAAAGATCACATCGAGCATCAAGAAATGAATCTGACCATATCTTGTAAAGCATTGAAAGAAATTACCACTCAAACTCTCAATATAGAAGGAAATATCAAGAAGAAAAAGGTTCAAGCAGTGAAAGATCACATCGAGCATCAACAAGTTCTCCAACTTTTAAAGGATAACGCCACTTTGGTGCAGAATCAAATGAAAAAACAGGTAGATCAACATCGCACTGAAAAATGTTTTGATATAGGTGATTGGGTATTTTTACGGTTACATCCCAAGCAAGCTATTAATGAGAAGGAAATGTTAGCAATACTACTTGCACTTAAGAAATGGCGACCTTACCCAATGGGAAGACACTTCAAGGTAAAAATGGATCATGATAGTCTTATATACATTTTAGAACAAATATTATCATTAGAAGAACATAAAAAACGGGTCACAAATATGTTGGGTTATGACTTTGACATCATTTACAGAAAAGGGAAGAAATTTTTTGTTGCAGATGCACTCTTAAGGAAGGATGAGGATGTGGAACCATTATTTTGTGCTATTTCTATTATCCAACCAAATTGAATAAACGAAGCAAGAGATGAATGGAAGAAGGACAAAGAAGTGTGGCCACTCATTCAAAAGTTGCAGAATATCCCAATTCAAACAATATTGTCAGAACTTGAAAAGGAAGGAAAAATCATATTGGAACCTGGAGCAATCATAGAAACAAGAACCCGACAGCTAGGAAATCGATCAATTTCAGAGTGTCTCATCAAGTGAAGAACTTACCCGCTGAAGATTCCACATGGGAGGACAAAATTTTTATACAGAAGCATCAAAAAGTACTCAAGCGTTGAGGACAACACTTTTTGAAGGAGAGGGGCATGTTAGGCCCCTATACTACTAGTGTAACCCCTTATTGTTATTAGTACAACTCCCTTATTATATTGTTGTACCCATGTAGTCCCCATATTGTTACTATTGTGCCCCATAGAAGCCCACTATTGTTATTATTATACCCTTACATTATTATTGTTATGGCGGCTCTGATTATATTATGATCCCTTAGACTCCTATATATAGAAAGGAGGTATTTTCATTCGTATCATCAAAGAATCATTCATTTGTGTAATGTAAAGGAGGTTGCCCCCTCGAAGAGGCTGAATTCTAAGGCGTTGATCTATCTTTTCTATCTTTTTGTGAGCTGGTTTCATAACAGAGCATGTTCTTGGTGAAAGAGATTCTTTCATACTTGATCATGTTATAGAACTATTTCCATGACTCAATAATATACAAATGATAACATGACTAAACTTTAATGCATACATCATCTTAATTCTCCTTTGATCATCTTAGCTTCTTGGTGTGGCCCTTCTTGCTTCATCTTAGCTTGCCTGCATATCATCCTTTTCTTGAATCCCATGATTGGCATTCTTAATGAAACATTTGCTTTGGTTTATGAACCTTCTTTTGAAGATTCCATCATAGGATCTTAAAGACCCTTGCCTTGTAAATGTTCCTTTTCTTTTGATGATGGAGGTCTTCTAAGATTCTTGATCATGATCAATTTTTCTTTCATCATGAATGAGGTCCTATGTAATGTTCCAAACTAAGGAAAATAGTGCTATGCAAAGCGTACAATAAAAATAACACTATAAGATTAAATCAAACCATCAAACCACAAAATTGGCAACCAAAATGCGTTGTCTACTCATTTTATTAAATGGGAAGAGGTGTACAACAAGATGCTAGAATGTGTGAACCTAGGCTTGCTCTAGGAAAGCTAGCAAAAGCCCAAAAATGAACATTGGAACCCTCCTCAAATCTGCTAGTAATTCGGCCCAAGAGTTGCGTTGTTACTACATAGAAAGGTGTTGCTGCTTGAAACAATCTGCTGTTAGAGCCTTCCCTGTTGCTCAGCGAATTCTGGGTAATTAATCTCATCCTCAACGCAAGAAACCTAGAATAACCCACGAAGGAATTGGCCAAATGTCGACCTCGTAATTTTGGCCCAAATTCCCCTTAGCTCTTGTAGTTGTTGGCTGAATTGGGAGCCCTGTTTGACCCCTCAGATCTGCCCAGAAAATTATATAAAATTAGGAGTGTGATCCTTGCCCAAAACCCATAAAAACCCAAAAAAGGTTTCCCTTGGTTCCAACCTTAAAAAATTGACCCTTCACAGCTTGACCCTTCTTCAATTTTGAATTATGTTGCTGTGATTGATCCTGTCAATCTCTGCTCTCCCAACTCCAGCAATCCTCCTCAAATGGCCTTCCAAATGATCTTCCAGTACCCCACTTCCAAACTCCCTTGGATGGTGCTGCCCCAAAGAGTCTGACTCCAATGATTGTGCAGTCATGGAGGAGATGACACAGTCTTGCATGCGATGAAATGAGAGTTGTATGTAGGATGGTTGTCTTGTCTGTAGATGTTCTCTATGCTCCTGAAAATGATGAAAGGATGCTCCTGTCTCCCTAACTTCTCGGAGCGCCTCACGCTGTGACTGCGCAATCCTCGCACTACTGTAAATCCCCCTGCTGCTGGTACTCGACTTACAGCTGTTGTAACTCGTCTCCCTGTTGCTGCTACGAACTGAGATGATGAAGAACTCCCTCCTAGGATTGGCACTCGAAGTCCACCGAAGCAAGGGTTGAGATCTTCGCTCGGAGACACTCTTGTGCTAAACAACACAGTAACCTGGCTAAGTAGCTCGAGCAATTAAGATTGAGTTCAATATGCCAAAAGTTAAGATGTTGAAATAAGGCGAGTTGCCTTCCTGATATAGATTTCGTGGAGCACTTTTCCCTCCATTTTCCCTCCATTGTGGGTCCTCAAATGGCCCTCCAAATGATCTCCCAGCACCCCAGTTCCAAACTCCCTCAGATGGTGTTGCCCCAAAGAGTCTCACTCCAATGATTGTGCAGTCATGGAGGAGATGACACAGTCTTGCATGCGATGAAATGAGAGTTGCGTGTAGGATGGCCGTATTGTCTGTAGATGCTCTCTATACTTCTGAAAATGATGAAAGGATGCTCATGTCTCCCCAACTTCTCGGAGTGCCTCACACTGTGACTGCGCAATCCTCGCATTGTTGTAAATCCCCCTACTGCGGGTACTCGACTTTCAACTGTTGTAACTCGTCTCCCTGCTGTTGCTACGAACTGGGATGAAGAAGAAGTCTCTCCTAGGACTGGCACTCGAAGTCCACTGAAGCAAAGGTTGAGATCTCCGCTTGGAGACACTCATGTGCTAAACAACACAGTAACCCGGCTAGGCAGCTTGAGCAATTAAGATTGAGTTCAATATGCCAAAAGTTAAGATGTTGAAATAAGGCGAGTTTCCTTCCTTATATAGATTTCGTGGAGCACTTTTCCCTCCATTTTCCCTCCATCGTGGGTCCCTCACTTAACCATTGATTTCCCCTCCATGCAAATTGAACTAGGGAATGTGTATTCTCCTAGTGTGGGTGGCCCCCACAAACAAATTAACCACATCGAAATAACTACTACTAAGTCTAGCCTCCTAATAAAATTGAATGGGCCCCATCACCTCCAAAATCAACCCCAAAATATAGAAATTAATCCCGTTCCAAAATAATTTAGGAAGGGACATTACATCCTATACTCGGTATGCTCCTTCTATATGAATATCTTGAGCTATATCTATCATGCTCCTATATTCTAGAAGATATTTCTACCCATGCTTTTTTATTCTCATTATAAATGCTACATCTTCATGGGTATCTATAACTCTATGTACTCCATGCTTCTAGATTCTAGAAGACATTTCTAACTATGTAATTTTATTTTATTCCTACATGCTCCTATCCTACTCAAAACCTTGAAAGAAGACTTGAAGTAAAGAGTTTGACCTAGTCATAGTAGGGATCTAGAGGATCTTCTTTCTTTTGCTTCTTTTCTTCTTCTTTCACCTCTTGAGTCATGTGAGCTTCTTCCTTCTTTCTTTTGTTGTTGTTATCCTTCTTGAGCTTAGAACAATTCCTTTTGTAGTGTCCATATTCTTGGCATCCAAAAAATTGGATTTTGGACATGTCTTTGTTGTTTGTTCTTCGTGGACCAAATTGCCAAATTTTCCCTTTCTCTTGGCTAGGGTAGCAAATGCTTGCTCCTTTGATCCCACATCTTCCTTTGCTTTAAGTTTGGTTTCCTCTGTCTTGCATGGAGACAACATTTCACTGAGTGTGGTTGCTTCCTTCTTGGCATATATGCTTGATGTGAAGTTGCCCCAATCCTCAGGTAGAGCATTGAGTACTAAAATTGTCATCTCCTGTGAGACATGACTTCCCCAAGCTCTTGAAGTTGATCTTTCATTTAAGAGATTTTCATGAAGTAGGGAGCTATTCCTTATTTTGTTATCTTCATTTTGTACAATTCATTCCTTAGAGATATTACTTCTCCGGTTGTGGATACGAAGAATATCTTTACTAGCTTATCATAAATTTCTTCTGATGTTTGAAATTTGGAGACATAAGGAATGAGAGAGTCTTTGATTGATTCTAGTAGAATCCTTTGTGCTCTTGTCTCATCCTTATTGTACTTAGCTAAGGCTTGAGTTTGTTCCTTAGCAAGGATAGCGATATTCCCTTTGACATGTTCTAGAAGTTCATTCTCCTTGAGAAGTAGACCAGTCCTCTTCTTCCATGCAAGAAAGTTATTGGTACCCACCAATTTGTTGCTTTCCTTGCAAAAAGACATTGATGTATATTTAGAAGGGGACAGATACTTACTTGATAGATTTTTGAGATGTAATGGATTTGCTTCCTTCTTGAAGACTTGATGGCTTGCCTTCCGTGGATCTTGGTGTTCTTCAAGTTGCCTTCTCCAAGTGGACTTGCTTGATGATGAAATTTTCTTGATGACTTGTGTTGACCACTACGTGTCAACTACCCATAGCAGTACACCCCCTTTTCTTTGCAAAAGGGATAGTGCTTGAGTGACGTGTCCGTGCCATTCGACAATCATCATCGACTTGATCATATTTTGTTGTAAACCCAGTCTGCATGTGTGAATTGTAAATAATCTTAGCAGAGCTGAGTCATGTATGTAAATTACCTAGGTGGACCTAATTTTCTAGTGATAATCTACGTTCCGGAAGGTTTTTTGTCTCACCGATCCATGATCGGCAGAGTTTTCCTTCAACCTAACCCCAAAGCCAAAATGAATTTTGTCATTAGAATCTTAGGGGAATCCTAGTGCGTTAATCTGCTAGATTATATTTGGTCGCAGAACTGGGTGGTCTATGAGGGTCTATGTCAAATGGGTTTTCCCCCTTTGAGATGTAAAATTGTAAAAGTCATGATGTAAAGTGTCTTGAGGGTTAGAAAATGTTTTAATCCCCTCATAAGTCCTAAGTCCTAGGTCCTAGGTGATTTTTCCAAAGGCTACGTTCGAGGATCCATTTAAAAATAAAAATTAAAAATTGAAAAAATAAAAAAAACAATAAAAAAATAAAAGATATAAATAACTAAAAAAATTAAAAAATTAAAAAAATTAAAAATATAAAAAAAAATATAAAAAATTAAAAATCAATTAATAAATAAATAAAAATAATAATAAAATTAAAAAATAATTAAAAAATAATAAAAATGAAATAAAATAAAAATTTTAAAAAATAATAAAATAATAATAAGTCAAATTTTTGAGAAAATAAATGCAGAATTTCAATTTTTAATATATTAAAATGCATTTAAAAAATTTGATGGATGAGATTAAAAGATATCTTGATCCTCATCGACGGTCGAGATCATTTTGACATGGATCACTCGAACTAGCCGTTGGGAATTTTTCCTTTAAATAGGGTGCTAGGGGTCATTTGAGAGGAGATTGGATCGGAGAGTCTGGTGCTAAAGAAAGCTCTCTTGTAATCATTTTTGTGCAATAAAGAAAGACCTTGGGGTTGAATATATATATATATATATATATATATATATATTCAATAAGGAGGATGGCTCGCGAGGGTTTGGGTTAGGGTTTCTGGTTCACTGCAGGTCACAGTAACCATGCAAGGCCACCGTTAACCTGCATCTTCGCCGTTTGTTACCGCGCCCCGTTCGTCACCTTTCACCATACTACGCTCTGGTTGACCTGCCGGGACCTCGGGGGGGTTATTCTGTTTCGTTATCTCCCGGTTGACTACCCGCCGACGGTTTGCGTTACCTGCTGCAGACTGTCCGTTTCTTGTGCACTGTTTTACTCTCCGTTTTTCCTGCTATCCGAGGTGTCCGCCGTTCCAAGAAGCAGCTGGCGTCATGGAGGACCTTGAAGCCGTTGATTACTCTGAAGACCCGCTGGAGGGGGTCTCCATCTGGCGCTCCTCTTTCTCCACATCAGAAGGTATGTACAGCTCTGGCCTCACCGAGAATTACCCTTCATATTCCTTCGTGGAACCGTCATGGTCACAACCTGTGGTCCTCCCAGATGACCCACCTACCTGGCCATCGCTTTCTACCCCCCCTCACTCCCTGGCAACCCTTGGTTTCGTTTCCGGCTGTTTGAACCCTAACCCTGGTTTGGACCTCCCTGCGACTGGAGCACTTACCCGACCATTTTTCCCCCATCGATTCCCTTAGTTTCGGCCGGTTTTACCCCTCAAGTCTCCTTCGCCCCTCCTTCCGGCAGCTTTACCGCCGTTCCACCACTCGCCGGTTCCCTCCCAGTCTCTGTGGGCATCCCTAACCCTCCCTCGTCTAACCCTTATCCGCACCCGGCTGTTTCAGACCCTCCTCCGAACCGGTCTCATAACCAGCCTCCTCCTCAGGGTTCTAAGAAGAAGTACAAGTGCTTCAAGTCCAAGGCGGACGATATCTTTCTCAGATTAGAAGAGGACATTCAGTGGGGAGAGACTATGGACTTCGCTGACAGGGTACTGGTCGGGCGCATCAGAGGTCGGAATTACATGGCTGCCCGCTTGAAGACCTGCGCAACTGAGGTTTGGGGTCACCATCTGGTTGACATTCCCTTCGTGCAAACATTTGTGAGGGGATGGTTCGCTTTGAGATTCGCTCGTGCTGGCCATACCAATTGGGTATTGTCCTCTTACTGGCATTTTGAACACACCCCGGTTCTCCTCAAGCGATGGACACCCCTCTTTAACCCCGACACTGAGCAGATAGGCATTGGACCAGTTTGGATTCGACTCCCAGGCCTTCCCCTACAATACTGGTCTGAAGACATCTTCCGGCGGATTGGCAATGCGATAGGCTCCTATATGGATTATGATAAGTCCTATCAGCTCACAGGCATGATGGCTTATGCTCGGATTCTCATCAATCTAGACACCAGGGGCGGATTACAAGAATACATTACTATCCAATGGAGGGACACATCTCGCAAACAGATCATTGACTATGAAGGTATTCCATATCACTGTCGCAGATGCCACAAAGTGGGCATTTATACAAGGATTGTCCCCTCCTACAGAAGATCAGGGATACTGCACAGGGCTTGGAGACAGAGCATCCCATGGGAAATCCCTCTCAGCAAAATAAAGATACTGATCCAGAGGAGCGCGACAAGGATGCAGGGGAGTCCCATGGAACTCCTGATAAAGCAGGCGCAGTTAAGGGTACCTCAGCTTCAAACCCTCCATCGCCTCCTCCACAAGCATGCATCGGTCCTGCTCAGGAGGACAACTCGATGCCGGGTATGTTACTTTCATCCTCCTCTCACATTCCTCCTGTGACTAGCATATCTGATGTTATTGCATCTCATTCTATCAATTGCATCTCCCCCTCTATCATCGCTCATGGCCTCTGTGGGTTTACTTAGAACCCAGGGTCTTGCTCCTCCCTCCTCCCTTATCTGTTCCCTCCCCCTCCCCTCACCCTCCACCTCCCCCTGCATTCCATCCCTGTCATCTTCCTCCCTACCTTCCCTCTCCATCCCCCCCCGTATCCCTCCGGTACTCACTCTGTTCCAGATCGAAGGAAAGAGGCTACGATGCAATTGGTCTGGACCCTGAGGCTACCCCTGTCTCCCATAAGACCTCAAGGGGCCGACCCTCTCGCCTCACTAAAGCCAGACACACAGCGGGAGAAGAAGTTGCCCTCGGGCGACAACAAACCATTTTCAGGGCCCTTAGAGCTAGGAATGGCCCGCAGACTCATCCTTCATGAAGATCCTATCATTCAACTACAGAGGGTTTGCTAGCCTGCCCAAAAAACTAGCACTTAGAAGACTGCTCACCTCGTCTCAAACGGACATTATATTTTTACAAGAAACACTCTGTTTAGCCGAACCTCTTGTTCACACACTAAATTCCTGGCTGCCTAATTGGACCTTCCATGCTCTGGACGTGTCAGGGAGATCTGGGGGTTCTGCTATTGGGATAAGTAACAAAGCTTTGGAGATCAGAAACATTTGGGGAGGCAGAGGCTTCATTGGCATGGATATTTTTGCCCACCCTATAGAGATGGAAATCCGTATTATGAATGTTTATGGTCCTTGTGCAGACAGGGCAAACTTTTGGAGATCCTTACTGGACTCCGACCTTCTTCAGGCAGACAATATCATTCTAGGAGGGGACTTAAACTTTTCTTTGGGTTTCAGTGAATCTTGGGGACACTCGGCCCAGGTAGACAGCTTATCTGATACTATCTCTACCCTACTTGAGGAACATCAGTGGGTGGACATTCCATCTGCCAGGATTCAGTTTACTTGGACTAATAATCGCAGTGGTGACCACAGTCTTGCCAGAAGACTTGACAGATTTCTCATCAAGGAAGCTTTCCTAAGCAGACTTCCTCGCATTCGTCAATGGGTTGGGACTGGCGGCATCTCAGATCATCGACCAATATTTTTGGAATTGGCCGATGCAAATCAGAAGATCAGGAGCCCCTTCAAATTCAATGCCTCTTGGCTAAAAGATCCTTCGTATATACAGATGGTTACTAATTATTGGTAGACCAACCCTATTCTGGACAGTGAGGATCATACTGAAGGTTTTATTAGGAAATTGACTGAACTAAAAAGGATCTCTAAAATTTGGGCTCACCAGAAGCGTATGAATGATGACAACTCTCTGAGGGAGGCAGAGAGGGCTATTGCTGCACATGAGGACACCTCTAATGGCACCTTCCCTACTCCTGAGAGCAAAGAACTCTACACCTCCCACATTATGAAGCGCTCACAAATTCTGAAGGAAAGGGAAGAAAGCTGGAGGCTCAGGAGTAGGGCGATATGGCTCACCGAAGGAGATGACAACACAAAGTTCTTTCATAAATTTGCCAACGGTCGAAAAGCCATCAACACTATTTGGGAATTGCGCGATGATCAAGGACACTTAGTATCATCTCAGAGGGATCTGGCTAGATTAGCCATTGAGCATTTCAGAAGCATATATAAGGCGCCTAGAGCTGCGAACATCATGGAAATCATGCGGGTGGCTGAACATTTCCCCAGATTCGTACAACAGGAAGACACGGAGGACCTGTTGATGGAAGTATCGAAGGAAGAGCTGGAGGCAACTATAAAATGGTTTAAGAAAGACAAGAGCCCTGGTCCAGATGGGTGGACCATTGAGTTCTACATAGCTTTTTTTGAAATCCTAGGGGATGACCTGCTCAAGATCGTGGAGAATTGCAGAAGGAGTGGCAGAATATCCCCGGCCATCAAATCTACCTTCATAGCCCTTATTCCGAAATCTGACAATCCCACCTCTTTCAACGATTTTCGTCCCATTTCCCTTTGTAACTGTCTATACAAGATTATTGCAAAGATCATCGCTAATCGCCTGAAGCCTATCCTCTCTCGACACATATCATCTGAACAGTTTGCTTTCCTTCATCACAGACAGATTCATGAAGCCATTGCTACAGCGCAGGAACTCCTCCACACTATGCAAATAAAAAAGCAGAAAGGTATGATACTTAAGGTGGACCTCTCAAAGGCCTTTGATAGAGCAAATTGGCTCTATATCAGACTGTTGCTGACCCACCTAGGATTTCCTTATGCATATATCAAATGGATTATGAGCTATATAACAGATGTATCTTACAGTGTGCTACTTAATGGGGAAGCTACATCTTTCTTCAGCTCGGAGAGAGGACTCAGGCAGGGATGTCCACTCTCACCCTTACTTTTCTTACTTATCATGGAAGGATTAAGTAGGACTATTACATCTGCTCGCGATAGAAATCAACTATTAGGAATCAAGATAGCTGAGAATTTTTTTCTCACTCATCTATTGTTTGTTGATGACATTCTCATTCTTTTAAATGGAAGTATTGGGGATACCACAACCCTCCAGAACATCTTCAATCTTTTTCAACAGGCTACTGGGATGGTAATAAATGATAGTAAATCCACGATTACTACAGTTGGTTGCACACAACATGAGATCACATATACATCACAACGCTTCCCCTTCACCTCTCTGAATCTGGTAGAAGGTATAAAATATCTGGGCTTTAGATTAAAGCCTCTCGGATACAGGATAGCGGACTGGACATGGCTCATTGCGAAAGTGGAAAAGAGACTTCAGGTATGGTACCATAAATACCTATCTCGGGCAGGCAGACTGATCCTCATCAAAGCTGTGATAGAAGCCACTCCAGTCTACTGGATGACCCTGGCTTGGATACCGAAAGGTATTTTGAACAGACTACAAAGTATATGCTGCAGATTCTTATGGAAGGGTAATCAACCGGGCAAGCTTTTCGCCTGGGTCAAATGGGACACTATTGCAAAACCTAAGAAATGGGGAGGATGGGGCATCAAGAGGCTTGATCTATTTTCCAAAGCACTGGCGGCTAAGCTTGGCTGGCAGCTTATTACCACTAACAGTCTCTGGTCCCAAGTTGCACAAGTGAAGTATATCTGGCCTATGAATCTGATGGACTGGTTTAGACAGCAGCATGGAATGAGAAATAACATATCCAATATATGGAAAGCGGTCATCTGCACACTTCCCCTCCTGCGTGAAGGCATTACGTGGCGTATCAAGGAGGGAAATGCTGTTCGTATCGGTTTGGACCCGTGGGTAGGCTGTGGCAATGCACATAGACTATCCGCAGACTTAATAAGGTATCTACACAGCAGGGGTATCACCCACATCAAACACATTGGTGACAATAACAACTCCTCTTTTCTTCAGCAGGCATGGAAATCGGCTCGTGAATTGGACATCCCGGTTCAGTGGCAGCAGGAATGGCAGGACTACACGGATGCCCTTACCCAGGCACACATCCGTCTCACTGAAGGACCAGATGAGATCATCTGGGCTTTTGCCAGACATGGTGTATATTCTCTGAAACAGGGTTATATTAGACTAATGGAACCTCACAAGCCTCAGAACATACTTCCGACTTGGAAATTGCTCTGGAAGCTTAAGGCAGCCCCCCGCTCTCGATTACTGATGTGGAACATCCTTTTTGACAAGATTCCTACAGGGACTAATCTGATGAAGAGATCGTTTCATGGCCCGTTCTGGTGCCATCTGTGTCGCAATGATGAAGAAAGCACAGAACATCTTTTTCTAAACTGCCCCACAGCAAAGGAATATTGGAACTCCATCATTGCTCACTATCCTTCCTTAAACAACTGGCATGGGCACAATATTATGGATGCCTGGAATACATGGTGTCAAAATCACAATGGAAAAACCAAAAACATGCCTCTTCTTGTCTGTTGGTCACTATGGATTGCCCGAAACCAGTCTATCTTCAATCACAGATCCCCCCATTGGCCTGCCATCTTGCTCCATACCATTGCAGATTTCGACCTTCTTCCTGTAGAGGATTCCATCACCCCTCCCCGCACCATCATACCTGAAATCATTGACAAATCTAAGCCCTGGGCATACTTTGATGGCTCTGCGCAGGAGGCGGGATGTGGGGGCGGAGCCATCCTTCACCTTAATGAAAATCATTGCTTCAAGATCCAAATTAATTTAGGAAGGGGAACTAATAATTTTGCTGAACTATGCACAACAAAACATATTATTCATTTTTCATTGCAAAAACACTGCAGACACCTACAGTTGTTTGGTGATTCTAAAATCGTTTGCAATTGGTTGAATGATGCATCACACTGCAATGCATTTTCATTGAGGCATATTTTAGAAGAAGCTAAAAGATTGATAACATCTTTTGACTCCTTTGTCTATCGACACATTTACAGGGAGCAAAATACAGGGGCAGATCACCTATCCAAAGAGGCAGCGCTTAGACAAGGAAACGACTGGTTGATACAGGAAGAGATTGATGGGACCTACTACCAGCATTATCACAGACCATTTGAGGAACCTAGAGTCAATGGGCTATAAGGCCCATATCTATACAGACTATCCTTGTATATACTGTACATATTTACTTACTTGATACTGGTTACAAACTAGATTTTGATACTTAAAGTTTTTTCGCTCTCTGCGAAGAGCCGGATATAATTTTGATCTTGCTTTCTCTAGTCAGCAAGCAAGCATAGACACAGTATAGTAGTTAACAGACTCCCTGCGTGGAGACATATCAGTCTTTCTTTTTGGTCAAAAGTTTATGAACTCGTCAGGCATCTCTGCCTCCATATGCATATGCACCTTGCATCTACAAAATGTAATTTCTTTATATCAATAGAAATTACGACTTTTTCCATGGGAATATATATATATATATATATATATATTGAAAAAGGTTAGCTAAAAAGTGAAAAATCATTTTGGTGTCTTTTGTGGTGTTTTCCTATAGCTAAATGCACTTAATGTTCATTTTGAAGTTAGCTATGTAAAAGTGATAATTGGTTAGCATTTGAAATTACGTGGTTATTTCAAGCATTTAATCCTTCGAATTTTAATTGCTGGAATATCGTTATTGAGTTTTAATTGCTGGATCACTATTAAAGCATTGTGCGTTTATCGAATATCTTGCATTGCTTGAGTTATCTGATGGTAAATGATTGTTAATGAGTTCATCTTTCTGCAGCATTTGATAGATAATCATTCAGCCATTAACTCTATAAGGCACTGGTCTATTAACTTAATAAAATCAAATAAGTGCTTGTTTTCTCTCGTGTCTCCCAACCCAATTGGTCCACAGTTGGTCATCCATTGTCCCATAGGGTCTACCCTCCTTAGCCGCGGAAGACAAGCTTAAACGAAGAGATCGGGGATTAGGGTGATAGCCCCCGGTCTGAGTGTTGTCGTGACACTCTGTGCGACAACAACTTGTAGCTTGATGTAGGTCCTGCTTCGATCTGATCTTCTTTGTAGGTGCCTTTATGTAAGGCTTTTCTTCTTACTATGTAGACTTCCTTGATGAATGATGGATTGGAGGCCTTCCTGTCCTTGAAGTGATTGAGACTTCTAAGCTTGATGCTTCAACCTTGTAGATGTCCTTCCTTGATAAGTGCTTTTGAGTTGCCCTTTCCTTGATGTGTCACCTTAGCTCTGATACCATGTTGAAGAATCTAGGGCAATTAGGTGTGGTGTAATTCTTCTTGACTTGGTAACAGTTTGTGGAGCCTTTTTGTTTTTCTTGGTAGCTTAATCTCCTTCTTCTTATTAATGCATGTGTGCGTACTTCATCAAACTGCTACAAAAACATAAGAACTAGAACACAAGATGTTGGCTCTCTGCCAAGGCCAAAGCCTCTCTTCTCTTGAGAGGAAAACCCTTTAGTAAGTTTCTCTTATTGAAGCTTCTTATTGATCAATGCCAAACCCTAGACCCTTGACTAGGATGTCCTCCAAGTACAAGTCAAGTCCTTCCTCTATTTTGCAATTTGTTCACGACACATTGACTTCCTCCTTCCGACACTTTGCTCCCCAGCACTTCGTCCTTTTCTTCACTGCTTTGTCTAGAGATAGACCTTGGCTAGTTAGCTTCTTGATGAGATATTCTTCTTCCTCCCTTCAAGATGTTCTTCACTTAATGAGACACCCTTCTCTTGATCCAACGAGGTTCTTCTTGAGGTAGGTCTGCAAACTTGATGTGACTGAACAACAACCCTAATTTTCCCACGTGTGGAAGGTACCCTTGGAGAGTTAGGGTCCTTTTTTGCCTTCACTAGAGAGAGGGACTTCTTCGCTTGACTTGGGAGGCCTTGTAGGCCTAATATTTAGCCCAAACACTAACAAATTATGAACTGTGATATTACTGCTGTTATACCTGCAAACTGTCCTCTTTTACTTTGCACGTGTGACTGTTTCTTGCCCTAGAAACAGTCCCAGAACTTTGCTTTTTCTTCTCCTTCCTTTGTTGCACTAGGAGACCCTTAAACTTGTCTTTTTGTCACTTCTTCTCGGCTTGTATACTTTGCTGATTTCAGATGAGAGTTTCTTGACGTTATAGTGGAGTGGACAACCTCTATATATAGAGGATTGTCCCTCCTTTTAGGCCGACTAGAAGGCCGACATGCTATCTTTAGGCCAACATGAATTTATTTCATTGTTTTGCTTCATTTGGAGGACGTTGCTGCATGGAGAGGACTTGGGACTTTGCTTGGAGGTATCCTTTGACCTTTATACTATTTTATACATAGTGTAACATGCCCTCAAAGGGTCTTACATAAATACATTGACTCTTGACTTCCTAGAAGCACTTGAACATGTGCTTGACCTAATTCAATGAGCAAGAAACTCATTGACAAATATCATAAAAATAATTTCTCTTTTCTTGAATAAATACAAAAGTCAAACTTACATTTATGAAGACCGAACCTAGTTACACTTCCTTCAACAAAAGGGTTATCTTCATAAGATCTCAATTGCAAGATCTGGGAGAGATAATCATAATTGTTCTAAATGCACTAACTAATGAACAAGGTAACAATGTCTATGAGGATAAGAAGGCTATCCCATTCAACAACTTGTGGTTTCTATGCAAGATAGAAGAAGATAGGTTGAGGGCAAAAGTGGTGAAGGATAAAATGAAAGGATTCAAACATTTTGTCGAAAGAAGAAAAAATAACATAGTTAAGATTCAATGCTATGAACATTATAGGAAAGATTGTCCTTAGATTAAGAAGGACAATAAAAAAAAGAATAGAGAGTAAGTCCCTTTCACCGAAGAAGTGGAGGAAGCTGAAAGAATGAAGTCCAAGGAAGAATAAAAGCATTAGAAGTAAGAGCTCGTGACCTCACCATAGGAAACATGAAGGATGTCTGACAATCAACTATGAAGGATATAGCTCTTGGGAACCTCATTCGAAAAATTAATGAAAAGAAGAAATCATCTAGGACAAGGCTCATCATACATCAACTCACAAAGGAAATGTCTGCTGGATAGGGATATGTATGATCCTCAAGATTCTCTGACTAATCCAAGAGAGGAAGCAAGTGTTTCATCAGGAACTCCAACTTGTGGAATTCATGGGATGATGGTATGATGACATAAGAGATGAAGCAGATCAAGGGGTTGAAGATCTTTTCAATCAACGAAGCTACTGAAAGAAGCCTAGATGACCTAAAGGTAAATGAGGTATGTATGCTTGTATTTGATTTTATAATGTCATGTTGTATGGTTGCAGGTAACTTGGATCACTGCTCTATTTTTAGAAGCATGATCAAAGGAAAGGAATCTCCTCCTATGAAAGAATCTCGGAAGGCATGAGTCACACTAGATGAAATCAACATAATATGTCCTCATATGAAGTATGAGGTGGTTGACTACAATTGAGGAACTTTGATTGGAAGCTCCTAGGAAAGAAACGTGTGAAGAAAGGAAGGAAGACATTGTGAGATATTCAACCATAGTAAAGGCAATCAACATATGAAATACCAAGAATATTTGACTAAGGAATCTCTCGAAAAGATATGAAGACTCTAATGGAAGTTTAAAAAAGATGGAGACCCTTGACAATGGATATCTTTGGGAGATGTGTCAACATGTATGCAGGATGTTGATACCTACAGGAAGATGTCATGATGAAAGACCATCACAAAGGTAAGTCTGATTTAAGTGTTCATTTCTTATTTTGAACAAGTATCTGGATGGGCTTATGTAGGACTGCCAAGGGAAGAACTGTGGATGTCTTCCTAGAGGACCATGTAGAAGGATGTAAGATCCTTCTGAAGAAGACAACATGAAGAAGGCAACATGACATGAAGCAAGACCAGATGTAGACTGATGGATCACTTTCTGATGAAAGGAATGATGACATGATTGACTCATGGATGAAAGTGATGGATGGTCTGTGCCCTATGAAGAAGTCCCAAAAGATGATGACCTTCTGACAAAGAAATTCATGACATTGAAGGAAGGAGTTCTTCAAAGCAGCTGGTTGTCCCATTATCTCCACCTAAGGAGCTGTTGTAGGTCCCTAATTAAGAGGGAGTCAGGAAACAAGTTTCTTACTTGGAAGAAACTTGGAAATTCCTAAGCCAAGAGGGACCTTAGGTACATTCCTTGTGTGGGAATGAGTACATTCCTTTATTGGAATATGTCCTCCCTAATTGAGAGAGAGAGATAGACACATCATTTTGGTCTTCACCTGGGAAGACATAGTGAGAGGATTGGGTAATCATTTAGCATCCGATACTCTTTGAAGATGAGATAGGGCATCCAAGATAAGAGTAGTCATGGAGGACCGATATTCTTTGAGGACTGATAATCCAAGATAAGAATAGTCCTAATGGAACACACACTGAGAACTGAGTAGGGTATGTTCTGAGAGAAGCAATGATGAGAATGTCTATCAATCATTGGTCTCGCCAGCATTGAGCTTAGATCTTGTGGAGAGATAGAGCTTGTAGTCAAGGACTTGCTATGTAATAATGCTAGTTGATATGATGCTAAACAAATGGGTTACCAATCCGATTCTTCTTATGAGAAATTCTTCAAATTGAGAATGACCAAGTACCATTATGAATACCTCCCTAGTTAAGAGGGAGTGTTGTAAAATGTAACTAGGTTCGGTCTTCATAATGACATGTAATTGTGATCTTTGTAAATGATGAAATGAAGAGAATAAAATTATTATTGTAATGCCTTGCTTCATGGGTTTCATGAGCAAGGGGTTTATTTTAGATGGCTCCCATTGAGAGCCTTAGGATTTGTCAAAGAGTCAATGTCATGTATAAAGAAGCTCTTCTTGAGGATGTGTATCAAATGTGTACAAGTCTACAAGCCCTCCAAACAACAAGCACTAGCTCTCTTTCTCATGTCGGATTCTAGTTGGAGTAAAGATCACATTGGCTTTACCTTATGGAGTCAAAACGATTCACATGGCTCATGTCGGCTCATTTATGAAGATCAACCACTATATATACAAGGTAAAGGCACTTCGCATAAACACAGTACAAAACTCGGACTCCTTTGAGGTTTTTGGTGATAGCTACAGTCAACAGTTTGGATATTTTTAGATGGAGAGGATAGTGATGAATTTAGACTCCTAGCACAATCACCCAACAATTTGGATCTCTTAGGACTAAACAAAAGTAACAACGAGGGTTTGTTTAGGATAAGTTCGGATCTCCACAGTGAAAGAAGTCTTGATATGTCTCTATATAATTTCAGGTAGACAGTGATAGTGATGATGTATCTATACCACAACTAGATGATGTATAGAAGCCACAGTTTGGTGATGTGAAGGAGCTGCCATTAAGAGAAGTATTACAGTGTTTTGCTAATGCAGCAAAAAGGATAGTTTGGTGTCAAGACAGTGATATAGTGCCATCTCAAGTGTGCCATCATATTATGCTCAGAAAGGAAATGATCTCAATGTGTAAGAAGAACCGAAAGGAGGAAGGAGAAGACAGTCAAGAGAGCTAGTGTCTTGGTCTTGGAAGCGGCTAATAGGTCAAGGGTCTTGGTCTTGGTATTCATCAATTGGAATCTCTATAAGAAGAATTTGTGTGGGTTTTCCTCTCAAAGAGTGAGAGGTTTTGGCCCTGGCTCATAACCTACATGTTGTGTCTCTTGTCCATTTATGTTCATGCATTGGTTACTGTTTGCTGAAGAAGAACACTAATAATCTAACCTGAAGAAGATCCTAATCTAAACAAGTAAAAAGCTTTCACAAGCAGTGACTAATAGAAGAGAAATCTCCTAATGCTAATGCCCTAGATTTCTCAGCGCATGAGTGAATAAGCACAAGTTATGAAAAGACTCTCATTGCTTTATTTGTATGAAAGTCAAAGAGACCAAGAATCATAAAGTGGATCAAGTGCACCACAAGCAACTTAACTCTACATAAGATAGCCCTAGGTGTGGAGCACTCCATCTCTAGGTGATGCATGTCAACCTCCAAGGCATGCATATCCAACAAACAAGGCTCGAACACAAAATGCTCCACAAGAAGGGTCCCACAATCCATCTCCACAAATCTCCAAATCTCCATTTTTACCTCCCAAGTCTTGTCTTGTGTACCTCAAGGTTCACCACACCTATATGATCACTTTTCAACTCAAATGTCTTTAAGTATAGGTCTCCATGCAATAAACCAAGTGTTCCCATCTCATTTTGGGCTCAACAACCTCCAAGATTTCCAATGCTCCTCCAAGGTAAGATTCCATGTTAAGCAACCAACCAAATGCCTCATAAAGAAAGACACTAAGCCACATAGGTGTCCAATTTCCTAAGGGAATGCGCCACATAAGCATCTAATTAAGGCATAACAATGCAAAAGTAAGTTATCTCCAAAGTATATATTCATCATGGAACAACCAGGGTTAATCAACATATTATGCTCTGCATGTGAGATAAAGCACCCCCAAGCATGGTGTAAACAATTTTAGAGTAACACCAAAAGCTAACAATATCAATGTATATCACAATTTACCCTAAGTAGACATACTACCCATATTTTTTTATATTTCAAATGGTCTTGGCATAATTTTTTGAGTTTTTCATCTCTAGGAGTCTTTCATATTTGGTAGTTATGGATGGAACAATTTGTATCAAGTAGCTTATGATTCTCCTACTACAACTAGGTGTGGCTT
The DNA here is from genome assembly GCA_031772625.1 of Pinus tabuliformis. Classification (NCBI taxonomy): domain Eukaryota; kingdom Viridiplantae; phylum Streptophyta; class Pinopsida; order Pinales; family Pinaceae; genus Pinus; species Pinus tabuliformis. Next base: position 661,832,789 of record CM062816.1, on the reverse strand, counting down.
CTTCTAGAATTCCTAGGCCTCATTTTCATCTTAGTAGACCCATTAGAGAAATCCTGAGGTAAAAAATGGGCCTTAAAACAAAAATGTACATCCAAAATCAACTTTATAGGAACCAATAAGGTTCAAGATGATGATGTCAACCATGAGGGATGATTCACCATTTCTGGAGTAAAAAAGTAAAAAGATTAAAAAATAATAAAATAAAAAACTACTTTTTCAACTCGTATTTTCAACTTATCTCCATACAATTTTACTCAAATTTCGAGCAGGAGCACTCGTTGGATGCAGAATTTAATTCTAAGCGAGAACACTCGTTGGATGCAAAATTTAATTTCGAGCAGGAACACTCGTTGGATGCAATCATGTTTTTCATGTATTTCTCATTTTTCATGTAGCAGGGTCCATCAAAAGCATGGAACATGGGTACTCCTTCGATGAGGAATTAAATTTTGCATCCAATGAGTGCTCCCGCTCGAAACTTGAGTAAAACCCTAGGGAGATAAGTTGAACATATGAGTTGAAAATGTAGTTTTTTCTTTTTTCCCTTTAAATTTTGATGATGTGATTTAATCTTATTTTATTATTTCCACTATTATTTTATAATATTCCTTAGGAGGCCCATTTTAGACCTAAAAATTTCCCTAATGATTGAGGAACACATTATATTTTTCACATGGAGCTTCTTGACTCATTTTTGATGTAGCAGGGTCCATCGAAAGTATGCAACATGGGTACTCCTTGTTGGAAAATCAAAGATATTATATTAGGGTTTGATTTTCCTTTCCTGATAATTACTTGTGAGTGTGTTGGTTTCTTTTACTTCTTTATTATCTTATCTTTCATCAAACAATTACCATATTATGCGTGTATAAAGATCAGAAAACAAGAGACACAAGATCTAGGCACATGCTAGGGCAAAACCCACCTCGAGGGGAAAACCCTGTCAAGATGATTCTTCCTTTCAATAGTATTCTTTGAGACTCTTTAGCCTAGACCAAGACTAGACTTTCCCTCCACACCATGTTAGCCTCCTAGATTTTCTACCTCTTCCAACAACTTTGACTAGGCAGCTGCATCCGACAACAACAAAATCTTAGGAGACTTCGATCTACCAACCCAGACCACGAAACAGAGAGAGAAAGGAACCAAAATCTCGAGATTCTTCTTCTTTATATACTTCCCCAAACTCGCACTTCTTTTGACCTCTCGGCAATAGACTTCGCACTTCTCCAGCTCTTCTTAAAATATCGAACTTGCTTGAGAGTGAAGGCTCTAAATGACTTGGAACTCCTTGTATATCTAGGCTTCTTGTGGGTTGAGTGAGGGTCCTTAGGCCAACTTGATCTCTCTTAGGCCGAGATGATGTGGAGGGTACATAATTCATATTTGACTTAATACAAAACCTTTTTACATGATTCAAAAGCCCAAGAAGGGCCTCTTTGAATGTACAATGACTCTATAAACTCAATATTAATCTTAGGAGTCCACAATGGGGACTTTGAATAATGCAATGATGACCCAAGCATGAAACCCATGCTTTAATAAGTCATTGTTACAATAATAAAAATTCTTTTCTTTATTCTTTTGACAAGTACATTTCATAATGACTCAGGTACATTGTTGAAGACCGAAGATAGTTACATTTTCTAACACTCCCTCTTATCTAGGGAGGTATTCATATTGTACACATACAATGGAAGATCTCAAGCTGTATGAAAACATGAAGAACTTTTAGGCACCACAATGCTATGGACTAGATTCTTGACCAGGGCAATCTATCCCACCAATCACTCAACAATTTAGGCATCAAAATGCTTGAAGGCCAAAGATAGTTACATTTTTTAAAACTCCCTCTTAACTAGGGAGGTATTCATAATGTACACAAACAATGGAAGATCTCAAACTATATGAAAACATGAAGAACTTTTAGGCACCGCAATGTCATGGACTAGATTCCTGACCAGGGTGATCTATCGAAGTGGGACTAAGGTGGACTCAAGCTTTCAACCCCTCTAGTTACCATCAGGCTTACTTGCTAACCACCAAGCCAAACATACAAGTGTGTATCCAAAACAAAGCTCAATAACCAACACTACCTTTTCAACTTTAGAATCCAGACATCAACACAGAGTGCTGGCTTGATGATTCCTAGGCAATGTTTCACTCACAAAGCCTTAACAAATCTCTTCAATTTCCTTATCATCAATACAATCACCAATATCTACCAAACCCAATAAGTTCCTTAGATATTCGAACTTCTTATTAGGAAGAGCCTTTGTCAATATGTCTGCTACCCGTTCATCTGTTGGGACATACTCTAATTTCACGATCCCATCTTGCACCAAGTTCTTAATA